>OX439133.1:25683728-25841228 GCA_949318235.1 Ecdyonurus torrentis | reverse complement strand
ATGCAAATAAAGTCAAACAGTTAAAAGGGACGACGGCGGCCGGAATCGAACCGACAACCTTTTGGATTTGCGCTCCACTGCTCTGACCATTGAGCTACAGCGGCGTCCAATTCTACCTTGATTCTTTACTTGCATTTACACAATTCTTATGACGACAAACGGTCGCCTTATTGGCTGCCTGAGGGCACCTGTTTTTACAAACCAGCCTCTCTTTAAACAGCTGACTCCCCTCTTGCGAGGGGGAAAAAATCGGGCCGCCGTCGTCTCTTTTAACTGTTTGACTTTATTTGCATTTATATGATTCGTCTCAGATGGTGTTATAGTGCTAGATAAATATTTTCAAATATTTATATATTATACTTTGATACAAATATCGCCATCTCGTGGAGTTCTGATCTACACTATGTGTAGTGAAGGAAAACTATATCATTTGAAGTTTAAACACATAAATCCCGCCGCACGGGTAAATTTCCCCCTCGCAAGAGGGGAGTCAGCTGTTTAAAGAGAGGCTGGTTTGTAAAAACAGGTGCCCTCAGGCAGCCAATAAGGCGACCGTTTGTCGTCATAAGAATTGTGTAAATGCAAGTAAAGAATCAAGGTAGAATTGGACGCCGCTGTAGCTCAATGGTCAGAGCAGTGGAGCGCAAATCCAAAAGGTTGTCGGTTCGATTCCGGCCGCCGTCGTCCCTTTTAACTGTTTGACTTTATTTGCATTTATATGATTCGTCTCAGATGGTGTTATAGTGCTAGATAAATATTTTCAAATATTTATATATTATACTTTGATACAAATATCGCCATCTCGTGGAGTTCTGATCTACACTATGTGTAGTGAAGGAAAACTATAGGGGGCTTGCGCATGACGTCATCAAAGGAATTTAAATCCTCGCGCCACCGTGGCAGCCATCTTCATGTTGATCAAATTGAATTTTAGAGGGAAATGTATGCTAAAAGCATGAAGTTTACGTCGAGTTATTTCATAATAATGAGCTGAATAGTTACATATTTGCTAATAATTAAATTAAGACACATCTTGCCCGTCTATTACATAAATTTGATAAGCTATTTTGGAGTTTAAACTTATTTTATTTCTCAAATATATGAAGTGTTCTTGTGGTAGCAGTATGAAAATTTATCTTTAGCGTACTTCATAAAATTTGACCTTTTAAAACAATAATACGATGTTTCTTTGAGAATAAAACATATTTCACTTCTATAAATTATAGCATATCATATAAGAATAACTTTAAAATGCAGTATCTTTTTTATTAAAAAACATTTTTATTAGCCCTTTGCATGCGGAATATACATACATGCCTCGAAATAATGCATTTTTGTTACCGGCAAACTTTTAGTATTTATGATGCATGCAACAGTCTAGTTAATATTATTCGGTACAAGCACATATTCTAGGTCGTAAGTCGTAATATATCACGTTTCTTAAACTATAATTGTCTCAATTACAATCAAAATGCTTTATTACCGCAGCAAGCTCATCAAAAGACTACCGGTATGTGTATGTTGTAGACACATATTTACACAAGCTTTCCTTTTATTGGTTATCATGATTACTTTTCTTTACATATCACTCATATTATTATATATTTATAGATAAAAGTACATAAATACATGATATAAATTGAACCCTTAATTCGTTATTAAATACGTATTTTCATTCCAAACTATTGATGGGCCAAAGGAAAACGCGCCATGTTGGATCGTCTTCTCGTGTGGACGATTTTGGTGCTACAAGTTGCCGTAGTACACTATATATTATGTAAAATCTGCAAATAGAAGAATAAAATACACAAAGTAATAGTTCTACAGTAAATTTAATGCAATTATAGTAATGAAAATACTTCCCGTAATGTGGACAATCTTGAAGGCGAAGCGAGAACAAGGGCCTTGTTTAATTTCATATATCTCCCCTAATACGAGCTAAATTCGTTCTGTTGATCGGCTAATGCAAACTTAATATATCAATAAATAATTTAATTCATGAGATTTTATTCAATTAATTATACGAAATCCTTAAAAAATGAAAACCAAAACGATGTTTTGCATTACTTTTACGGGCCCAAGCTTCATGTTCTACTCAACAATGGCGCCAGATGGCGCTGCAGCTTGTGGAAAGGGGGCGGGTCGTCAAAATTTTAGCGGCAAAAGGAAAATTTTTGAAACGTGAAAGCCCCCTATATCATTTGAAGTTTAAACACATAAATCCCGCCGCACGGGTAAATTTCCCCCTCGCAAGAGGGGAGTCAGCTGTTTAAAGAGAGGCTGGTTTGTAAAAACAGGTGCCCTCAGGCAGCCAATAAGGCGACCGTTTGTCGTCATAAGAATTGTGTAAATGCAAGTAAAGAATCAAGGTAGAATTGGACGCCGCTGTAGCTCAATGGTCAGAGCAGTGGAGCGCAAATCCAAAAGGTTGTCGGTTCGATTCCGGCCGCCGTCGTCCCTTTTAACTGTTTGACTTTATTTGCATTTATATGATTCGTCTCAGATGGTGTTATAGTGCTAGATAAATATTTTCAAATATTTATATATTATACTTTGATACAAATATCGCCATCTCGTGGAGTTCTGATCTACACTATGTGTAGTGAAGGAAAACTATATCATTTGAAGTTTAAACATATATATATATATATATATATATATATATATATATATATATATATATATATATATATATATATATATATAGTCCACGTCTTAAAGGTAAGGCAAAATTTATTTGTTTCATATATATATATATATATTATATATATAAGATATTGTATTTGTTTTTCGTTTTTTTTTTGTTTTTTTTTTTTTGTACAAGTTAAATAAGTTTATTATTTTTCTCGCATTTCAATTAAACGTATTAAAAGAATAAGTGAAAGACTCTCTCTGTCTCTGTCTCTCTCTCTCACACACACACTCTCTCTCTCTCTCTGTCTCTGCCTCTGTAAGTCTGTCTGTCTGTCTGTCTGTCTGTCTGTCTGTCTGTCTGTCTGTCTGTCTGTCTGTCTGTCTGTCTGTCTGTCTGTCTGTCTGTCTGTCTGTCTGTCTGTCTGTCTGTCTGTCTGTCTGTCTCTCTCTCAATAGTGTTTGCTGAGTATTTTTAAGCTTAAGTATTATAAGAGTATTTATAATTTTCAAAAACCTATATTCAAGTTATTTAGTGCTCACAAATGGCGTCAACTTTTATATAAATGTAACCACGCTATATTTCCACAATTTGCCTGCGTACGTAGGCAACTCTTTCAGCTTCTTAGCTACACACGAAGCATACATTTGTATAGAACGTGCTTAAATGAAAATAGCTTAAATGTTTCTCAAAATATATTGTACATTAATAATTTTTAAAGTTTGAAAAGTAATAAGTATTTATTGAGAAAATGTAATTTATGTAAGGTTACATTCCTCGTTAGCAAAGAAAAGTAAGCAAATCTCTTACTTTGCCGCACTAAAACTTTGATAACTTAAAGACTTTTTACCAGTCCATACATTTTTTAACAGTTTCGGATAGAAGAAATATAAGGTTAAAAATTGGCAAATCTTATTTTCCAAAAAGCTGTGGATTGCTAATTTTTCCAAACATTTTTTCGATTTAAAGAGCCCTATTTGATTGTTGGCGTGTGTCAAGGTCAGCGCGCCCTCCAACAAAAAGTTGCAAAAACTTAATAGCAATAATTTAGTTTTTAAAGTTTTCCCGTGTGACTAACAGAAAAGTAATTATAAGGCTATTTTCCGACCCACTTTTTACAAAATTCACAAAATTTGCAAAAATTCAAAAAATCATATAAATTTAATTTGCACGGTATCCCCTCCAAATTTTTTATATATTTGAAATTGTCTCAAGCTGAAGTATAATTGTGCAAAATTTCAGATTTTTTTGACGAGAAAAGTTTGAGTCTAATGGCCGACGTCGGTCCCCTACTCCCTTAAGATTTGATATAAATATATATAATAAATATTGAGAACATATATTTCTATAATAAATATGTACGTACATTTTTGTATCACTACAATATCAAAGTTTACATAAATTTTTATATGATGTAAATAAAATACTTTTAACATACTTATAAAACTGTCACAATATTATAAAAAATACCTTTTACTAGGAAAAATATAACTAATACGGTGTCACTTGGATTTGAGTAAGTGTGTGTGTGTGTGAGAGAGAGAGAGAGAGAGAGAGAGAGAGAGACAGAGACAGAGACAGAGACAGAGACAGAGACAGAGACAGAGACAGAGACAGAGACAGAGACAGAGACTAAAGACTAAAGACAGAGACAGAGACTAAAGACAGAGACAGAGACAGAGACAGAGACAGAGACAGAGACAGAGACAGAGACAGAGACAGACAGACAGACAGACAGACAGACAGAGAGAGAGAGACAGAGACAGAGACAGAGACAGAGACAGAGACAGAGACAGAGACAGAGACAGAGACTAAAGACAGAGACAGAGACTAAAGACAGAGACAGAGACAGAGACAGAGACAGAGACAGAGACAGAGACAGAGACAGAGACAGAGACAGAGACAGAGACAGAGACAGAGACAGAGACAGAGACAGAGACAGAGACGGAGACGGAGACGGAGACGGAGACAGAGAGAGAGAGAGAGAACTATAAACAGTTTCTTGAGATTGAAAATAAATGAAATAAAAATACATCATAAATATATAAACATACAATAAAAAAATGTTATATATAACATAATCTGACATTGAATGCATGCAAGAGAAAAATAAATGCAATAAAAAAATGACGAACGCAGGGGACAAGTATTATAACATCTTTCCTTATAAAATAAATCAGAGCTATTCATTTCAAAAATAGAACATTCTATATTATGTATTGTATCTTTTATATTATGTTATAGAGTGTATATGTGATGCATGAAAAATTTAACAAGGAACTTCCTTATATAATACGTTTATACAGCGATAATAAATTTATTATAATATGAAAAATCTTCTTCCTTTTTTTTTTTTTTTTTTTTTTTTTTTCAGAGTAAATAATGAAATATTCATAATAATGTAATTTCATCATTTTTGCTTCACAATTTTTTTATATACTGACTTATACGCAGCATATTATGTATCAATAATCTATACAGTCTTTCACTATATGGTAAAAGTACTAGTTATCGGCAGGCTCTTGTTACGGCGAAAGTGTTAAGTTTACGAGATTCTAACTAGAACCAAACTTCTTAAAATTCCGTCTACTTGTCATACCACTGCTTCAGGGTCGGATTGGCCATAAGAGCTACTCCGCAATCGCGGAGTGCGCCCCCCCGAGCTGGCGCCCCTCTGCGCCCCGAAGGGGCGTTTTTTTGATTTAAAAAAAAAAAAAAAAAAAAAAAAAAAAAAAAAAAAAAAAACTTAGAAAGCTGAAAGGTTCCAAATAATAATAAAAAGAAACAATCAATTATGCTCATTTAAATAGTCACTATATTTTTCTGTACTAAAAACTAAAAAGATAACAAAAAAAATATGGAATCTTTACAAATCAAGAGAATAATTATTCATTTTGTGTGAAAAACATGCCCCCCTCACTAAATCATAAATGTTTTATTATTGTATTCAAGCTTTTTTTATTATCATTATATACCTATATTTTTGTTTACTGAAATTAATTTTAAATTTAAATCAAATGTTATTTTTAGGACGTAAAATACAGTGCTCCATACCTTTTTATTTTCTACTTTTACATTATTTAGTTTTCAAGTATGCGGGGCATATATGCATAATCAAACAAAATCTCAAACTCTTGTTTAATTTGCAAATCTCGATCGAGAAGCTTTTTTTCTTCGCGTGAGATTCTATGGCAAAGGGCGCCCAACACTCCAGTGTTGTAGTCAATTGATATTTTCCATCAGATCACGATCATTTAATCGGATTGACACTATTTTTTAAAAAAGTGTTGATGAACAACTCTAGGCATCGGGCTTAAGCTAAGCAATCTCAAATAATTTTTAGTAAATTCAATTACTTAGTTAAGGTACTACTTTAGGGTAGCGATGTTGTGGTAAAATACAATTTCATATCATTTTTTAGGTTCATAATGAACCAAAGAACAATTCTCTATAGTTCAAAAAGTTTCAGCCCCGCTCAAATCATCCTCAAATTAGCGTAAAACGTAATGGGCTACGCCGCCTTTAACACGTAAAACCCACAAACTTCAAGCTCACCGAGAGCAAAAAATTTCTTGATCAACTTAATTCTAAACAAAAAAATACTAGTGTGTTCTTTAGATCAAGTTTTAATGAATTTGACTTTTTAAACGATTTTTACGAGACATTTACGGAGAACAAAATGATCAAAAATCGCATATTCAAATTAACATGGGCAATTTTTTAAATTTTTTTTTCTCGGAAAATTCGTTCTAGAAATATTTGAAATTTTTTTTTAATTTAGCTAGGTTATCGGTTTAGTGCGCGGGGAGATGCGGGGAAAGCTAAGGGTCCCCTAATTTAACATTACGCTTATGGAGAAAAACACGTTTTTTGCGATTTTAGAGAAAACTACTCCACCGATTCCGGAGAAATTTAAATGAGAAATACTAGACATACTTTTACGTGTTTTAAGCCATAGTCATTTTAAGCATTTTTTTTAACCGATAACATCCATTAAAATTCAACACGAAAAAACAAACTACTCAAGCTAGTATTTTTTTAGCTGCTTAAAAAAAATCCAAGTGGGTCAAAATCGGGGTTCAAATATGTAGATTCATTAGGATAGGAGGTGGGGCATTTTGCGAACTTTGACTCTGTTGTGACGAGAATTTTTGAGATATAATTTTTTGGATTTTAATTTTGGGTACAGCAGCCTGAACTCAATTGAAAAAAAAATGCATTCCTCCACCCTAAGTAGTACCTTAGAAAAACTTGAGCTGTTGCAAAGCTGTGCCATTTTGCGCAGATGTACAAAATAGATTTAAATATATCCAAGGAAAACAATTAAACGCAAAAAAAAAAAAAAAAAAAAAAAAAGGGAAATGTAGGAACAAAGATAGAATTTGAATCTACACTCTCAAGTTAGAGAAATGCAGGGGCGTCCAAACTGCTTAACAAATTTTTAACCAAATAAGTACTACGTAACATTTATGTATGATATGCAATATACCATGATTCACCTAAATGTCTGTTAAACCCCCTTTTTTTTCTTTGCTCAATAAAAATAAAATGTTAATAAAATACAATTTAAAAGACATGTTATTACATATTTTACTACCAAATTTTAATTAAAAAAATAGAGTAAAAAAATAAGGTTTCAAAAAAATTTCGCCTCCGGCGGTAAAGGGGGCTCTGCCCCCCTTAACCCCCCGCAAGGGGCTTCGCCCCCTTGACCCCCTTCAGGGGGGCTACGCCCCCCTGACCCCCCTTCTGGGTATTAGCGCCCCTATGGGTGAATCGCGGAGTGCGCCTTTTCGTCCCAATCCGACCCTGCACTGCTTACAAACTCTTTTATCACTAGAGGGGGCCGAGATAAATAGGGGTGCTGATAATTGCGGCAGTGACTGCTTTTTCTCAACAATACTATAGGAATTTTAACCTTAAAAGGAATAGACCAGAGAAAAACATAAGTATCTATATCACAAAACACTTGATGGGACTTACATAAATAATTTTAGTTTGTCGCAAAAACCAACAATACCCCCGTAGCAGTGATAAGAAATGTCGATTTATGCAACCCGCACAACATTTTCATACTGATTTTTGCATGTTTCTAGCGTCATACACATGAATAGTCACGCAAATTGCATACTTTACAGTTTTTTCATGCTCTCTCGTGGGGCCACATTAACATTTAGGTGCAAATTGTCATCAGTTTTTAAGATCCCATTTCACACGAAATGGGAAAAAGCACATGTATAGTTTAAGACACTTAAGCTTCCGATAACTAGTACCTTTACCATATAACCTTCAATATCGATGAATTTAATATGATTTTCCTGTTTACTTACATTTTTTATTATTAACTTTTCTATCGTTTTTTTTTTTTTTTTTTTTTTTTTTAATATTATAAAAATAATGATAAAAAAAACGAAAAGAAATCGAGACATTGAGTTAATGCAAGAAAAAGTACGGGAATGCATTTTGACGCCATACTGAAGTAATAAATAACATTACTCAGGATATACGTAGGACAAACTTCGTTTTTGACTATCTTCTTTAGGGAAATTAGTAAACTTTTTGTAATTATTATTATTAATTTTCTCATATACTTAAGATACTATCCACATATTAACAGCATCAATGCTCTCCAAAATATTGCATAGTATTTTAAAATTAGCAACATGAGTCATTTTCCTATGCCACCCATGTTATTGAATGATCCAACATGGCGTCGACTTTAACATGAATGCATACACCCTATATAGACTGGTTGCACTCATATTTATGAGCCGCCATTTTGTTGGTCAGGAATACATAGGTCAGCATAGGAAAAACGTCATTTTTATTTTTTTAATAGCAAAAAAAAGCTTCAAAGCTCAATAAAAGACTTATTTTGCATAAACATAAGCTCGAAGAATATGAGAAAAATTCTTTCAGTTGAAATAAACTCTTTTTATGTAAAAAATTAGGAGAAATAATATTTCCCCTATATGCGCTTAACAATACATTCAGGCACCACACACATGGCGACAAAGCGCAAGGGGAGTATACTATCACAATAAATGTACAAATTTTTTTAATACAATTTTTTTTAATGTTACAATAATGCTTCTCAAATCAAACGAAAAATTCAATACTTCAAAACCACAACTTTTTTTTTTTTTTTTTTTTTTTTACGGGTATATAACTCTGAAGTTGCCCAATCAACAAATTGTAAAAAGCTGGTAATATTATATCTGCAGTGTTGTGAATGTATGTTATAATGATGTACGTATCACATAAATTTTATATAACAAGGAGACAAACAACTTTTAATGAACATTAAATTGCGACATTTATTTTTATGAATCATCATAGTGAAAGATGAAATAAATTATAATAATAATAAGAACTAACAATGTTCATTGACCCGTAGGCTGTTCATTGGTGTGTGCGACGTTATCAGAAATAATTGGTTATCATAAAAATATAAGAAATCATAACGCTCGATTTTTTTTTAGCATAAGTATAGTTACAAAAAATAATTATAATAATAAAAAAGTAAAACTACTTATAGTATAGCAAAAAAAATTAACGTTTAGTGACGACATAATCGTTGATTTTACAATACTTAAAAAACATTGCAAAACTGTGTACAAGCTTTTTTACGATTATTTTTTAGAATGTACATATATTACAATGGAGGTTATCGGTTTAGCGCGCAGGGAGACGCGGGGATAGCTATAAGGTCCCCTATTTTAACATTACGCATGAAATGACAGATGCGGTTTTATGACGTCACAGCTTGCGTGTTTCTGCGCACGTGGACTAGTAAGCTATGACGTCAAAAACATGCATCTGACATTTTGTAAATGAAAAATAAATTAGAAATCAATGAATCCGACCAAATTAACGTTGATATTTAGGTATTTTAGGATACTAGACATGTTTTTTGTTCAAGAAATTTAAAAATTAAAATATTAAATTTAACATTATGTTAAGTTTTATACGTAAATTATACTGCATATGTCGTTATAAATTAGGATGACATAAATAATTATGCTATAATATACAATATATTATTTATGCTATTTAAAATATATTTATTAGATGTTTATTAATTTAAAATTATTATTGACTTATAAAGAAATAACTGTTTTTAGGTCGACTATAAGCAATTATGCTCACATCCGCTTCCGTTTCTACATACTACGCATGCGCAGTACGTCGAAACGGAAGCGAATGTGAGCAAAATTGCTTATAGTGAGCCTCAAAACAGTTGTTTCTTTATTAGTCACTAAATAAAATTTTTAACTCAATAAAATATGTTGTAATCAAATGATGCTGATAGCGTGTATCCACATGACGTCATACTAAATCAATGAATGGTGTGTACGCATGACGTCATTCTGAGTGCTTTTCGATGCTCTTCTAACGGCCAATGTTATTTAGTACTCACTTATGGCATCGACTTTAACATGAGTGAAAACACCCTATATACTCAGCATTGAATAAACGTAATTTTGTTGCTATTTTTTGCATTTTTTTGGAGTAAAGACGATTATTTATTTATTTATTTATTTATTTATTTATTTATTTATTTATTTATTTATTATTAATATTGTAACTGCAACTGTACTGTAAAACAGTTGGGTTAAATTGTGAGGTTGTACGCCTGATTTCACCCAATAAAAGATGTTAATAGTTATTATTATTAGCATAATTAATACATTTATTACTAATTAAATTTAATTTTTTTAAAATTTCAAGAACCGGATATTCCCTTAAAGAGCCCCTGGCCTCATAAACAAATTTCCTCGTAATTATAAATCATGAGATGTGACTATTATATAAATACACATATTTTGTGCCTTAACCCTTCAGTACTCTTGCAAACTAAGGAGAAAACTTATAAAGTAGGCAACCTGCGCTACAATTTCTATTGTAGACCCGAAATTGATGACGTCATGAGGTCCTAAAGTAGCCTACTTTACAGTTTTTTTAACCCCAGTTTGTGAGGCTACAGAAGAGTTGAAGGATATAATATGTGTAGCAATAATGGTCCCAGTTATGATTTTTACGTTTTTTATTCAATTGTTTGAGGCCTGGAGCCCTTTAACAAAATAAATAAAAACAATTTTTTCATATATATATATATATATATATATATATATATATATATATATATATATATATATATATATATATATATATATATATATATATATATATATATATATATATATATATTATATATATATATATATATATATATATATATATATATATATATATATATATATATATATATATATATATATATATATAATATATTATATATATATATATATATTTAAGTACCCACGCCTTCTGAGATCAGTTACCTTATTACGCCGATAACATCCATTAACTGCATTTGATGTAACGGCATTTACTTTACAAAGATGTAAAAAAAAATGAAAGCTAAAACAAAAACAAAAAATTTATTTATTTATTATTATATTATCTCTTTGTTATTTATAATTATGAATGAAGGTTGAATGAGTATTAATAATAACATAGCAAGAGAGAAAGAGAGAGAGAGAAAACGGTAATATATTATGATATCCCAAGAGAGAAAACCTTTTAGTTGAAATGAAAACTTGGGGGTATATGAAACAGGTGGCTCTACATTTTATATATTTACCACGCATGCGTTTAAATTATACTGTATTTATAAAACATGAATTTACTAAGGATTTTGCAACAGTTCGCGTTTGACTAGCTACAGATCAACATCTTTTTTGTATAATATCTCTCTCGTTGTCATAGTTACTAACAAAATATATATCATCAACAAAATAAAGCACATGTGGCAAAACGTAAGTATAGAATTTTTATTATTGGGAAAAAATTGGGGTTTTGAGTATAATTTTATTTACTATTTTTTTTTTTAATTCTGTACTTCATAGTTTTTTTTTTTTTAATTACTTAATTTACGCACAGAAAACATAAATTTTAGAAAATATACAGTTACATAGATGTAACTTTTTAGTACAAACCAATAACTTATTTGAAAAAAGTTTAAACTTGTTAGTATAAACGTAATTTCTTCAGTGGTAAATAGTTGGCTCTATGTAGATTAAAAAGAAGAAGAAGAAGAAAAAAAAAAACGTATCATTTAACAATTTTTTTACTAAAAAAAAGTCTAAATAGTAACTCTTTAGTTACTTTTTTCCGGTGCGCTGCATTTATATCAATATAGCATAAATAATGGCAAACTAGAACAGAATAAAGATTATGCTATGCAATATATAATAGTTCTGCTTTGTAACATAGTTATTTTGCAGTATAGCATAAATTTTGTTGTATGGAACAAATTATGCTGAAAATGAACTATATCATGTTCGCGCAGTAGAATATTTTAAAATTGAAATAATTTAAATCATTCGTATTATTTTAATGTTATAAATTATTTTAATGAAACATTTTTTAAAATTATTTTTATTATTTGTTTCAGAAATCTATTGCAATCAATTGATTAAACGTTAAAGTAATTTTAAATTAAAACATTAAATCTAGTTTTACTCGTACTTTCAAAAAAAAAAATGTTTATCATTTCGTGTTGTTATTTTATTGTATTTTTAATTATGTACTCAATATTCAATAATATTTAGTAAGTTTTTATTCATTTATTTATTTATTTATTTATTTATTTATTTATTTATTTATTTATTTATTTATTTATTTATTTATTTATTTATTTATTTATTTATTTATTTATTTATTCATTTATTTAAATTCTCTTTAGTCCCAGTATACAATAAAGTGGACGTCAGTTAATTCAATAAAAAATAGAAGAAAAATCGGGGGAAAAATTTGACAAAATCGAGATAAAAAAAAGTGTGAGCAGAAAATGCCGCTAAATTAACTCGATTCTTAAAGCTATTATGAGCATTCTAGAGTAGGTAGGGGGTCTCCAAAAGTAAGAAAACATTTTTGACAAAAGAAGCAAATTTATGTCATTCTGAGAGCCTCACAAAAATGTGGTTAAAATTTACAACGAGGAAATAATATTTTAAAAAAGTCGGGGACTGATGGGGATTTTCACAATAGAAAGTTTGAATATTTCAAAATTATTTGTTTTCTTTTAATAGTGAATAATTTAAAATATTTGTATTCTCGTACATTTTAATCGATTCCATGGTCTGTTTTCTCAAAAATCAATTGCGATCGATAAATTAAACACTACTGTGGAATTTGTAATTTAAAATTTGTTTATATTAAATTTCGTTGATGTTCATTTAAATGATGCGCATGAGTGAGGAAATAAAATAAGCTTTTTTTTTTATGCATTACAAAATACAGTTATTGTTATATTAATTGTTATATAAAAAAAAGTAATTAAATATAGACTAAAATTACTTTGGTCCAAATATGAAGGGGGAGAGGGGAGATTTTTTTTTTTTTTTTTTTTAAATAATATTTTCAAATAATAGTATAATTTCTTCATACAGACAAAAATTAATAATAATACTTTATATAAAAAAAAATTATTTAAAAATTAGCAAATAAAAGACTGTTATTATAGTGGTGATTTTACAATAATAAAAATAAATATGTATTTAAGAAATATACGCAGCTATTTTAGAAAAAATTCTTACAGGTGGCAGATTTTTATTATTATTATTATTGCAGAGTGATATATTTAAAAATAACATCTCAAAATTTCTGAAATTATTGCGGAGTAAAAATACAAAATTTTGAATTATAAATTCTGGAAAAAAAATTTTTTTTTTAGGTCCATTATTTATATTTATTTACTCATAAATACATGATATATTTATATATATATATTATATATATAATAATATAATAATAATGATTTATTGAGCAAGAAATTTTACAGACAATTAATATACAGTCATGTCACAAAACATTGAAATTGCTCCTCAAAAGGATAACTAAAAAGGCATAGCCCATCAAGTTAGTTATCCATAAAAGTAAAAAATGAAAAAAAAAAAGAAAAAAAAAAAAAAAAAAGTAAAAATACAACAAATTAGACATTACACATGTTTTTGAAACAAAGCTGCTGACATATTTTTAATGTTACAATTTATTTTATTATATAAACCAACACTTCTAGGAAAAAACAAATCATTGTAATAGTTGACATTGATTCTAGGTACAATAAACTCAGTAGAGTCGTTATTTCGCAATCTGCAGGTGGATTTAGATCTAATAGCTACCCTATTAGCTGAGAATACAGGCAAATCGATCATACCAAGTATACATTTATGCAAGTATACAACATCCTGCCTATACAAGTATTTATTAATGCATGGTATTTTGCACATATCATTAAGCACATTATTACTTTCATGTCTAAATTTAATTTATATATATATATATATATATATATATATATGTGTGTGTGTGTATGTGTGTGTGTGTGTGTGTGTGTGTGTGTGTGTGTGTGTGTGTGTAAGGAGGAAAAACACTCACGAATCAAGTACTGTTTCCCAAAACATACATATTAAAAATTTAACAAAAAAGGGAGAACTTCCTTGTCTGGTTGAATTGAGTCCTAAAAAAAAAAAATTATATAGTTGTTATGACATTGTTATATAAATAAATTATATGACTTCAAAATGACGTAAAAATAAGTTTATAATATAATTCTTTTTACGTCATTTTGAAGTCAATAACATTTTTTTAGGACTCGAGTCAATCAGATTTAAGGAAGTGCTCCCTTTTTTTTTTCTAAATTTTTATTAAATTTATGTATGTTTTCTATTATTTGTTTATTTGTTTATTTGTTTATTTGTTTTGTTATTTCCACATACAGACATTTGTCCAATACATTGGAGGTACACACAGTACATAAAAAAAAATACATATTTATATAAGATTAAAAGTTACTGAAAATATTTTAAGAAACAAAATATGACAGACAGTAAATCTACAAACATTACAAATTTAAGTATATTTTCTTTATAACTTTATAAGTATCATGCATCAGATCAACTTGTAGATTATTACACAAAGAAGAAGATCTTTTTATAAATGTGTTTTTTGATACATCATTTTTGCATGTGGGTACATGAAAATATTTTTGATTTCTTAACATTTTTTGTGGTACATTAAGATTAATTTGTGATAATACAGAGCAATCATCAAGTTCATTACAGACATATTTTTTTAAAAGAATAATGTCATTTCTATTACGCCTATTTTGAAGGGTTAGAACATTCATTGATTTGCATATTTGCACGTAGTTATCGCTACAGTATTCAGCGTCTGCTTTTTCGTGATAATTACGCACAAATTTTCTCTGAATGGCCTCCAGTGACTTTACCTTAGTTAAATGACATGGAGACCAAACTGGGCTGGCATAATCAAGGTTGGACAATATAAAACTTTGATAAAGCAATTTATAAGTGCTGGCTTTAAACAATTGTGAACTACGATTAATGAAACCAAACATTCGTGATGATTTTGATTTAACTCTTTGAATGTGTGCATTAAAAGTAAGTTTTGAATCAAAAGTAACACCCAAATCTTTGATTTCGTTAACTTTTTTTAGAACTGCATTATTTATTGAATAATTATATGTAATTAATTTTTTATTTTTGTTTGCGAACGTGATAGAATAACATTTAGGCAGGCTCAAAATCATCTCCCATTTGGTACACCATACATAGAAGGAAGATAGATCCGTTTGAAATTTAATGCAATCGTCTACATTTTTTATGCGTCTAAATAATTTTAGGTCATCTGCATACAAGAGACAGCTACTTGAGTCATCTACATCTACCCCCTCATTATTAATAGTTTTTCTATTAAATATTTTTGGGAGGTCAGCTAAGTACAAGTTGAATAGCAAGGGCCCTAAAAGAGACCCTTGTGGGACACCGGACGTGACGTCAGAAGGGTCAGATTTGCAACCGTTTATAATAATTATCTGTTTACGATTGAACAGGTAATTTTCAATGAGATTAATAATATAATCAGATATTCCTAATTGTTGCATTTTATCAATTAACAGGTGGTGCGGTACTTTGTCAAAAGCCTTTTGAAAATCAGTGTATACCGCATCAACCTGCAAATTATCTTTAAATGCAGCAGCCAGGAACGAGTGAAAATTTACAAGATTTGATACGGTTGATCTTTTCGGTGTAAATCCGTGTTGTTCAGGTGGGATAATATGCTTTGCCTCGTTCCACAATATTTTGTAAATAAATTTTTCCATGAGCTTTGAGAAAAGTGGTAAGAGAGATATAGGGCGGTAATTACATACGTTAGTTTTTTTACCACCTTTATGAATAGGCGTAACATGAGCGACTTTCCAGCGGTCAGGAAACACACCGGAAATAATTATTTTATTAAATAAAATTTCCAGAGGGACAGAGATTTCATCGGCAATCACTTTAACAATAGACACAGGAATATTATCAGGACCAGGTGATTTGCCATTTTTTAATTCTTTTATGTATTTTAAAATTTCACTCATAGATACTTGAGGCAACGTGTTACAAAAGTATGCTTTGTTAATTACATTGTTTACATTCACATTAGATTTTGAGCCAAAAACAGAGGTGAAAAATTTCGAAAATAACTGGCAAGCATCATTCACATTTTTTGCGGACTCTCCATTATAATTAACATCAATAGGTACCCCACTTGTTTTTTTCTTGTTTGATATAAATCTCCAAAAACTTTGTGCATCTTTTTTGATATCATCCTCAATTTTTTGAAGGTACATTTTATTTTTATATTTTTGCAAGTTTTTAAAATATTTGCGAGTAGTTCTGAAATTTTCAAATAACATTTTTTTCTCATTATTATTTTTACTTTTTAGATATTTTTTATTTGCTTTCATTTTTTCTTTATGTAAATTTATTAATTCATCATCATACCAATTTGGAAATTTCTTACATTTATTCTTTACAAAAGGAACACATTTTTTTATAGCATTTTCCATTAAATCATAAAAAATTTCACATGCACTGTTTACCTCGACATTATTCATTACGTTCCAATCACATGATTTTAATACATTTTTTAACATATTTAAATCTGCTTTCCACCATTTAAATTTCTTAATTACGTCCTTGTTTTTCTTATATAAGGGAGCACGTAAATTTATGTCACAATGAATTGAAAAGTGATCAGATTTCACTGCACTATCGATACGCGCCACGTTGATGTCGTAGTGGTCAGGGTTGGTTGAAAACACAAGGTCTAGAGTATTTTCACCTCGTGTCTCAAAACACACATGTTGGGAGAGGCCATGTGTGTTTATAATTTGGAGAAAATCGCAGTCATTGTTAGCGTACGTAGTGAGCGAGGGAATAATTTTTTGTGTCTCTTCATTGGAGCGGGACCACTTTATATTAGGGGCATTAAAATCACCGCATAAAATAAGTTCATCACCTTCTTTCATCGCCGCCCTCACTAAA
Source organism: Ecdyonurus torrentis (assembly GCA_949318235.1). Taxonomy (NCBI): domain Eukaryota; kingdom Metazoa; phylum Arthropoda; class Insecta; order Ephemeroptera; family Heptageniidae; genus Ecdyonurus; species Ecdyonurus torrentis. The sequence goes on along the minus strand of OX439133.1, from coordinate 25,824,194 downwards.
CTTAGCGAGGTGTCAAGTTCTTCAAGCTGGGTGGCACGTGTTTTAAGAAATGAACGACGTAAAGGGGGGAGGTATACACAACCTACAAATAATTTTCTATTATTTGTTATTTCCACCTCAATCCATACTGACTCCCCATTATTATATTCAAATTTAGGATTTGATTTTAAATTTTCATTTTTTACAGCAATCATCACCCCTCCCGCTTTTTTCCTACCATACAATTTACCATTAGCACGATCATTGCGGTATATATCATATTTTTTGTTGAGAATTTCACCATCTACAATATCATCATTAAAACACGTTTCATTAATACATAAAATATCATAGTCACAATCAACAAAATGAGTGTTAAATTGATTCAATTTCCTATTACTTATGTTTCTTACATTAGCAAAATACAGTGAAACATGTTCATTAGCTGGCCCATATGACGTTTGTTGTGTTAAAACATCGGGACCTGGATTTAAATTAATGTCATTGCATAGTGCGAGTAGATAAAAAACTGCAAGAGGTGAAAAAAGATTTGGTATACGAAAGTTACTTCTGGTACCTTTACTTAATGAGCCTCTTGCTTTTTTTGTCATACTCCCATTTATCAATGATGTTACATTTTTATGAACATTTAAATTTCCAGAGCTATTTTCTAAAGATAAAATTGTTTTAATATCAATAGACAGGTTTCCTATATCCATATGATGAGACTTTTTTACTTGGTATGAGTGATAAGTCACTGAAAAATTAGCATATGGCAAGTTTTGCTTGGAGATTTTTAAGAAAATAGATAATGTTATGAAAACAAGTAGGTACAGACACAATCTTGATATGCTACTCATTTTGCTCTTTGATATAAAGAGAGAGAAAAAAAATGTTATATCTCCAATTTATTTGTATACTATTGATTTAATATAAATTTATATAGTCAAAGAGGTAAATAGTTAAATTATACCTATTTATATATATAAAAATATACAGTAGTAGAACAAGGGAAAAAAAAAAAAAAAAAAAAAAAAAAAAAAAAAAAAAAAAAAAAAAAAATGTGCAGTGGCTTAAGATAATATCATCTCCCTCACACTGCAACGCATGAGACAGATCAAATTTCATATGCCGCCGGCTCCAGAGGGAGTCAGTGCAAGCGGAAATCATGCGTGACGGACGACACCGAAATTTATGACCTTTAACGGTAAATGCAGAAGTGCCAGACACCCCAAGCCAAGCTACAAGTAAAAACAAAAGCTTTGTATCAAAATAGGAAATCAATCAATAATTCAAAAACCGCAGTTTCAGAATTATTAATTTTTTGATTCACGTAAAAGGCTCGCTTTTACGCGTATTTTGATACAAAAATGATTTTTTAACTCAGACATTTTACCGCAAAAATATGTCATAAACCAGGAGCTCATCTGAAACGCAGCATCCCCCTCTTTCACTCACTCACTACCCTATATAATGTTTTATAATGTTTTTTTTCCTCCTTATTACATTATCATATTTTTATCCTGGCTAAAATAAGAACATAACTTTTTCACAACCATAATATGCACTTTTTTTGAAACAATTTTCCGCAAAAAAAAAAAAAAAAAAAAAAAAAAAAAAAAAAAACGTAATAATTATGCTGGCTCATTTTTAGCACAATAATTAGTTCAAATACAGCATAATTTATGCTATATTGCATAATAAATATGTTAGAATAAATATTATACTGTACAGCATAATTAATTATGTTGTTATAATTTAGCATAATAATTATGCTATAATGACATAAATGTAGCATAAATTATGTAATTGATTCTTTCCGTGTAATATTGTAGTTACTTCACAGTCTTGGGTTCGATACCCAAAATTTCTATAACAATACTAGTATATTCTAATATCACAAAATATGCTTTATGACTGTACTATATATCTACAATGATAAAACGTCTCATTTGTGGTAATATTTTCTTATTTTCTGCGCACTTTTCTTACTTTTATATGTGTATTTTTTTTTTTTTTAGTTTTGGAGCAATAAGTATCGTTATAGATGCGATGATAATATCGTCAATTTTTGTTATTCTACTGTGTTATTTTACTATGTTTTTTGTTATTCTATTTGTGTTATTATTACTATTCGCAACCGTCCTACTTTGCGAGATATCAGTCGGTCACCTACCCCCTTAAACTTTATTTCTATAACTTGATTAGAATCCGAGAAAAAAGGGGTACTTCCGGTTCCAGTTATAATAATCTCTGTCTTCTTAATTATTTTGGTAATGGTGTATATAATAAAGCTTTAAATTTCCAGACTTGTATCTATATTGAAACACATTATTATAAAATACTGTATATTTATAGCGCTCAAATAAAATGTTTTATATATATTAATATTTTTCTTTTCAAACTTTTTTTTTTTTTTTTTTTTTTTTTACAAACAATACTTGTCTTAAAATTTCTTTTATCATTTATAAAAATACATTTTCTTTGTCAAAGTAAAGTTTATTGTATAACTCCAATCCACTCACGATTATTGATTTATGATATTAACAATTCTGTTTGTCTAGCTATTATATATATATATGTGATGTAGTAAAATATGGTTGCATGGATTATGAATACGTGTGAATTTGACCATTAATAAAAAAATATTAAAAATGTATGTGTGGTCCAGACTGTTTTTTTTATTATTATAATTTTTTTTATTAATAAAAAATAAAAACATACTTAAGTCCCACCAAGACAACATGAAGTCTTATCGGTGGGTCCTTAATCAACATAACATAAAAATGTTAGTAAGCTTATTTTCCGAAGATTATAGCGAAATCTATAACGTTTATCCTATGCTAAACAATGTTATTCATAGTTCTTTGAGCTCTTCTATATTATAAATATATAGAGTTCGTTCTATAAAGTACACACAAAATTGAGCCAGTTTCCGGAACTTTTTTCTTTGTTAATAACATTATGATCGTGACGTAACTATCTGTTCATGACGTGAATTTGATTTTTACTTACCATTTATTCAACAAATAAATTTTCTTAAGTACTTTTTTATATTTGAATTTTTTTTTCTACATATTAATATGTATAAAATATGCTTGATTTGAGAAAAAAATTATGTGTTTTGCTTGTGTATGAATTTGACTTCCGAATAAAATGAGAATCCACCTCATGGCGCCTTATGTCATTCGGACACTCTCACCAGGCATGTACCGAGCTACAAGACGAGCCATCTCACCTGTCGAGCATTTGCGACGGAAGTCAAGTTTTTAAACAAGCAAAAAATGTAATTTTTTCTTGAATCAAACATTTTTTTATACATTTTTAATCGTTGAAAAATAATTATAAGAATATTCATCTAATAAAACGTATGAAGGGAAATTTATTACTGAAAGAAATCGTAAGTAAAAGTCAAATACACGTCTCGAATATGCAGTGACGTCGTGATCATATGTTATTAACAAAAGAAAAAGTTCTGAGCACTGGCTCAATTTTGTGTGTAGTTTACAGAACAAGCTTAGGTATATATTATACCATACCTTTAAAATAAATATTCAGTATTTTTAACTTTTAGCGTAAATATTTGATTTCCTCTACTTCCGTAGTGTACGTATGTTTGTGTATATTTTGTCTAAAAAAAAACTATCTTAGAAATACGAAGTATTAAGTATATAACTGCAGCCAGCACAAATTGTAAACAGGGAAAAAAAATCACATTGATAGAAATATAAATAATTAATTTTATAAAAAAAAGTTTAACGATTTATAATTGTAGAAGTTCAATGTATTTTATAAGATTCAAACTTTTGGAAAATAACTTTACGTTTCTTCATTAAAATAAGTGAAAAATAACTTTTAAATTCTTGATATTATACTAACTACAAACTCTTAAGGAAGTAGGGTACCAACCTTATATCTCAAAAACTAGAACGTGTTTTGGGTCTAAATTTGGTGTCATTGTGTAGCTAAGGGTCACACCTAGCCGTGATAAAAATTTTATGACGTTTGACCGTCCCAAAAAAAAAAAAGAAATAAATTATTAAAATTAACATTGAGCTTTATGGGCTTAAAATTTAAAAAAAAAAAAAAAATTGCACGGTGACCCCCCAAAATTTTTATATATTTGAAATTGTCTCAAGCTGAAGTATCATTGTGCAAAATTTCAGATCTTTTTGACGAGAAAAGTTTGAGTCTAATGGCCGACGTCGGTACCCTACTGCCTTAATATTATATAATTAATAATTTTATTCAGAAGCTCCTTTTTTTTTTTTTTTTTTTTTTTTTTTTTTTTTTTTTTTCAAAATGTGACGCCAGTGACGCTATAATTTTTGCATGTTACATTTTTTTTTTTTTTTTTTTTTTTTTGAAAGTTTATTATGATAATGCCACAGCTGTACATAAGTTATACAAAAATAGAAAGAAAAAAATCATGCCGCGGCTAACAGATAAGGAAGAAATATATATTTTCAAATAGCTTTTTTTATTTTCAAAATATCTTAATTAAAAAAAAAAAATTCTATAATTTCATTTGTAATTTTTTCATAAGCTAATTATGATACTCATTCTTAAGGGTTATATCTTGAACGTTTGTATTTCAGAAACTGAATAGTTCACTCGCCCAGCTGTTTGATAATATTTGAGAGCTGAGTGTGTATGGTATAAAAACTTTTTAAAAATGTTTTATGACCCCTGAAATTACATTAAAGACGAGAGAGAGAGAGAGAGAGAGAGAGAGAGAGAGAGAGAGAGAGAGAGAGAGAGAGAGAGAGAGATGAACTACTGTATATGCGGTAATACTGTACTGTGTGTTTTCATGTTTTTAGCATAACTAAATTTTAAAGTAACTTTAAATTTTATTTTTACTTTTCAAGTTAAATACCCTGTTACCTTCCTCAAAAAAAAAAAAAAAAAAATGCGCAATGCCATTTAAAAAGCATTCGGTGATCGTTATTTTCTTGTGGTTTGGGGCACGAAAAACAGGGTTTACGAACATCATTATTCTACAGTGATAAATATTAGAAAATATTTTATTTGAAATTTTATTTTTGTAAATAATTAAAGGTGTTAAATTATTTGTGTTTATTTTAATTGCTATTCCAAAACAGACCAATGTTAATCACTAAATATATTGATTGTGTTCTATATAGTATACTAAATAGAACAATATCGTGTTATGTTATATGACGCTTTTTATACCACATAGTATGTATGTACACAATAGAGAGAGATGAAAATGAGGCCGCGCGGAAATAAAATTCAAGAGTTAGTGATACACTGTTTTGCATTTATATTATTATTATTATTTTTTAATATATTAAATACTAATAAGTAATAATCTTAAGGACGAAAGAACAAAATGAGAGGAGAGGAGAGGAGAGGAGAGGAGAGGAGAGGAGAGGAGAGGAGAGGAGAGGAGAGGAGAGGAGAGGAGAGGAGAGGAGAGGAGAGGAGAGGAGAGGAGAGGAGAGGAGAGGAGAGGAGAGGAGAGGAGAGGAGAGGAGAGGAGAGGAGAGGAGAGGAGAGGAGAGGAGAGGAGAGGAGAGGAGAGGAGAGGAGAGGAGAGGAGAGGAGAGGAGAGGAGAGGAGAGGAGAGGAGAGGAGAGGAGAGGAGAGGAGAGGAGAGGAGAGGAGAGGAGAGGAGAGGAGAGGAGAGGAGAGGAGAGGAGAGGAGAGGAGAGGAGAGGAGAGGAGAGGAGAGGAGAGGAGAGGAGAGGAGAGGAGAGGAGAGGGGATCGAGGAGAGGAGAGGGAAATAGACAATTGAAAAATTACATCCTGGACAACATTTGTAGTAAAATCAGTTAATTGATAGGTGTGTAAGCTGAATCCTCAATCCTCACCAATATAAATCATTAAACAATGTCTACTTTGTTTGATTGCAGATCTCGAGTGCTGAGTGAAAATCTACATCTACATCATCATAACTTTATCATCATTTTAAACATTTGAAAGTTAGAATAATGTTTTAAAAACAGTTGAGGGAAGTTCCAAATAACTTAATGTACCAAAATAATTCAACCAAAATGCAATTAGTTAGATCAGAAATCACCAACGTCCCTTCAAAATGGTTAGAAGTTATTGCTCATTTCTTAATGGGTTTTCGTAATGATACTGTTGATTTTAAAAGACCATATTTAAGACCATCGGTACAAACAATTTATCCATTATTTATTACAATATATGCTGCTTTAAGTGTTTGTGGTGCATTAGCTAATATTGCTATGATAACAATGATCGTTAAGAAAAATTTACAAAAACATGATCCTAAATTTTGTTTTTTATTAAATTTAGCTTTCAGTCATTTAGTTATGTGTTTATTTGTATTACCAGTATCTTTAGCAGTACTATTGATACAGAACTGGATTTTTGGTGCGGCTCTCTGCTTCTGTTTACCCATGCTACAGGTAAGACAAAATATCCATATTTTTACTTTTTAACTTTTTACTTTTTACTTTTTTTTTTTTTTTTTTTTTTTTTTTTTAATTTTTTTTTTTACAAGATTCAAGATTTACAGCATTTATTTACATGGAAAAAAACTAATACTTAAGGCAAGTAAATGTAATAGGTATAGACATACTATAACCTAGAACACAGGTATTATTATGCTACAATAATACCTAAAATGCAGGTGCAATATGCTACAATAAAGTTGTGACTCACTTACAGTCCACGCCACCTAAGGATGCGACCAATAAGAGAGCGCCAAAAAAACTCTCCATTTAGTTAACATTACCCCACCTCCCAGCGACCTTGAGCGCTTGAGCGTCTATTGGCTCGATTTCGATTAATCGCGAACATCCTTAGGTGGCATGGACTGTACACTTCTGCCGAAACTACTTCGAGAGGATGCTGCGTAATTAACTATATAAAGTCAACTATGATTGGCTGGTAGATTTATAACACGCTCTCTAATTGGTTTAGCACCCCGGATGCAGCTGTTGGCGTAAAAGACCTTGTTTTAGTCTATTAGTTAATTAGTTTAGTTATTATTATTATTATACGTGTTAATTAAGTGGTAGGGTAGTTTATAACTACATGTTCCAAATTAAAGTGTACTTATTGCAAAATACAGGATTTATGTACCAGTCATAGGCAGAACTTTTTTTTTCTGTGGAATTTTGAGTAAAAAATATAATACTATTATGGAATTATACATATGAAATGCAGCTAAGGTGACAATTTTTGTTATTTACTCATATTTCAAGCCAGGGTCGGCGTTGCACTCAAGGGGTCTCGCCTACTAAAGAGGTGTAACACCCTCTAGGGGTCTCTAAAACAAAGAGGGAACTCGTCCGCTATCGTGAACTAACTATTATGGCTTTTATGATACTGCCGAGCCTGTTACAAACCAAACTAGGTTGTGGCTTGGCTTTGATCGCAGAAAATGGTCTTAAATGAAGTTTGTCATATGCTGAGCAATGTTATGCACTACTCCAGTATGGCCTCCAAGCGCATTAAATATGACGTCATCTGCATACATCGTCAGCTGCTTGATTCTTTAAAAAAAATAAAAAAAAACACAAGAATTTCATATACTTTAAGTTAATTTCTACAAAAATGTATAAAAAAAGAAAAGTAAACATTTCTAAAGGTAATAACAATTTAAAATATTTTTATTTTCTATTTACCAAAAGAATAATAAAAAAAAATAAAAAATTTCGACTTTGTGAGAAAAGATACTCAAGAAAGCTTTTATAAGATTTTATTTTTTTCCCCTGTATAATGTGAAACGTCTTGTTCCTATTTGATTTTGATAAAAGGATTTCCTAATTTGTTAAAAAAAAAAAAAAAAAAAAAAAAAAAGTGTCAGATATTTTCTATATTATACTTCAGCGTGTTTTCTCTCTCTCTCTCTCTCTCTCTCTCTCTCTCTCTCTCTCTCTCTGTCTCTCTCTTTCTGCAAACTTTTTATTTATGTAAAAATAATTAAAATCATGTAAATAGTGGAGTAAAATTGACATAAACAATCAGGAAAATATAAAGCAATTAGCAATACGGAAATAAGGAGAAAAAAACAATCACAAATATTAGGTGCTCATTTTATTTCATATTCACCGTCCCTTATCGATTGATATAAAGGAATTTCTAATTTTTGAGATCATTGATTTTTTATTAATTTTTGAGTTACCAATTGACGTCACTGTCGTTAACTTTTTTCAATGCCCACACCCACAGGCGTGTGTTGCCGGCAATATGACGTTTTTTTCTTTTTTTCTGCAAAAATGCACTAAAAAATACTTAAAGGCATAGAAAACATAAAACAATTTCTTTTTATCATTAAACTCAATATGGAATCTAAAAAACTGACGATAATTTTTAATATTGTCCGACAAGAGAGCTTGAAAAAACTGTAAAGCATGAAATTTGCGAGAATATTTCTGTTTATGACGTCAGAAAGAGGTAAAAACTAGTATGAAAATGTTGTGCGGGTTGCATAAATTGAACTTTTCTGATCACTGCTACGGCGATACTAATGGTTTTGAAACCGATTAGCGTTAGTGTCCAAAAAAGATGTTTGCCTTATGCTGCAGGGCTATGTATTAAGGGAGTAGGGTACCGATGTCATGCAGCCATTAGACTCAAACTTTTCTCGTCAAAAAAATCTAAAATTTTGCACAATGATACCTCAGCTTAAGACAATTTCAAATATATAAAAAAAAATTTTTTTTGGGGTGGGGGGGGCGGGGGGGGGGGGGGTCACCGTGCAAATTATTTTAAATGATTTTTTTTTGAAATGTTAAGCCCATAAGGCCAAATGTTATTTTTTTTTCGGTTCAGTCAAACATCTTGAAATTTCTATCACAGCTAGGTGTGACCCTTAGCTACACAGTGACACCAAATTTAGACCTAAAACACCTCTAGTTTATGAGATATAATGTCAGTACCGTACTCCCTTAATGTGTATGTACTCAACGTAAATTTACGCAATCATACCACACCACAAGAATTTTGTAAATAGTTCCCAATGCTGTTATTGCCCCTGTTGATCTGAATGTTTATTGGATTGGTTACACGTCATCACAGGACTAACGAGTAATTATGGATTGTGTGCTTGCATAGAGGGGGAAAAATAAGCTTCAGAATTGTGCTTTTGTATATAAACAATTTATATGTATATTTATGTGGGAACTTTTTCATGTTTTTCATGAATATAAATTTATTACTTTATTAAAAAAAAATTTAGCGAGTCAAAACTTGAATCTTTATATGAGTGGGAAGAATATTAGAGAGTGAGAATGAGAGAGAGAGAGAGAGAGAGCCTGTGTGTGTGTGTGTGTGTGTGTGTGTGTGTGTGTGTGTGTGTGTGTGTGTGTGTGTGTGTGTGTGTGTGTGTGTGTGTGTGTGTGTGTGTGTGTGTGTGTGTGTGTGTGTGTGTGTGTGTGTGTGTTGTTTGTGTGTGTGTTTGTTTGTGTGTGTTTGTGTGTGTGTGTGAGAGAAAGAGAGAGAGAGGTATAAATAAGTTAATATCATAAAATTTAAAATTGGAAGTACTGTATTATACAATTAATTATTAACGAGTAATAAAGGCTATATTTATACAAACATTTTGTTGTTGTTTATATTTGCTTCCGATTTAAAATATAACGCTTATTAAATCGGAAGTGACTTTTTTGCAATGTAACAAAGTCGGAAGTTATTAAAAATATTAAATGTTATAAATCTTTTTTTTTTTTTTAATTTTTTTTTTAGCTTTCTTTTTAATATAGTTTATGTAAAATAAGATGTTATAATAACATTTATTGCATAATATAGTCTAACAGAAATTAATCTTTAATTTTTTTTTTTTTTTTTTTTTTTTTTTTTTTTTTTTTTTTTTGCAATAGAATTTTTAAGCAATGGAGCTAATTAGTTTAGCGCGCAGGGAGACGCGGGGAAATCTAAGGTTCCCCTAATTTAATATTACGCTTATGGGGAAAAACACATTTTTTTTTTTTTTTTTTCTTTTCTTTTCTTTTTGCGATTTTTGAGAAAACAACTCCACCATTTTTATAAATTATTCTTCTCTTTTTTCGGGACGGTCAAACGTCTTGAAATTATTTAAATGAAAAATACTAGATATTCTTTTACGAGTTTTAAGCCTTAGAAGTTTTTTAAATTTATATTAAACCGATACCCTACATTTTATTATAATTTTATTATTTTAAGTCCCATAAGAGCCCATGTTAATTTCAATAATTATTTTCTCTCTTATCTGATAGTCACGGGTTCTGAAATTTTTATCATAGGTATAGCTGTTACTATTAACTTTTAAATGGCTTTATAAAGTTTTGAATTTGTTTTTTAAATATTGAGATAAAGGCCATCTGAATATACAACCGTTAATTAATAATATACTAATATATGCAACTTTCTTTCTTATTTAGTTAGCGAATATATAATCTGAACGCTCATTTAGATTTTAACATGTTAACAAAAACAATTTTATAAAAACAGTTTAAAAAAAGTCTAGGTTCGCCTACATTCGCGTAATGCAAATTTTGAAGTTTAAAATCCATGGCAGATATAAATAAATATTTATATTTATACTACATGACTTAAAAATTCATTAAAAAGGTTGTGTGAAAAACTCATATACGTAACAGTTGTCAAAAATGAAAAAAAAAAAACATTTTACTATTCATATTAACTAAAAAGCTCAATTTTACATAAATTTTGATATTAAAATCAACCTTATTTACATATTTTTTTTTAAAAAAGGACTTGAGGCAATATTTAAATTTGCATGTTTCTCTTTTTTTATAGTCAAATAAATTATTTAAAGTTTTGGGAAATCAAAAACATATACAAAAATATTTAAAAGAATCCATTAACTTTTTTTATTTTTTCATTTACCTGATATTAAATGTTAATTACTTTTTTATTTAACAAATCATTATTATTTATTACTTTTTTTATGTTACTTATAGTAATGTACTTTTATGTTTTTAATGTAGAGTTTTGGGCAAAATGAAAAGTGCACGGTTGAAAATTAATCATAGATTGATAGATAGATAGATAGATAGATAGATAGATAGATAGATAGATAGATAGATAGATAGATAGATAGATAGATAGATAGATAGATAGATAGATAGATAGATAGATAGATAGATAGATAGATAGATAGATAGATAGATAGATAGATAGATAGATAGATAGATAGATAGATAGATAGATAGATAGATAGATAGATAGATAGATAGATAGATAGATAGATAGATAGATAGATAGATAGATAGATAGATAGATAGATAGATAGATAGATAGATAGATAGATAGATAGATAGATAGATAGATAGATAGATAGATAGATAGATAGATAGATAGATAGATAGATAGATAGATAGATAGATAGATAGATAGATAGATAGATAAAGTAATAAGTATAATAGAAAACAAAATCTAGAATATTCAAATAGATATGATACAATAACAAACAAAAAAATAATATAACACCTCTCTCTCTCTCTCTCTTGATATGGTGTGTGGTTTGAATAAGAGATGATATTAAATAAAATGTGGTGCAGACAGATTTTGATATTGGAAGTTGAAAATGACGTTAAGTTTAAGTGATTGAGATTTTATACACGTCTTTCTTCTTCTCTTCAATATAACAAAAGAAATAAGTGACGTCAAAAAATATCCGCGAGTAGTAAAGACTTTTTTTTTTTTTTTTTTTTTTTTTTTTTTTTTTTTTTGAGACTGCCAATATTTGACTTCTTATTTTCTACACGTATTACATTTCAATATCAATGTAATGCCACAAAAATACTCATTATTATTAAATATAATTTCTTTGTCATTTTTATACATGGTTTTACTATTATCATTGCATTTAAAAGGCCGACTATAGGCGATTTCGGTCACATCCGCTTCCGTTTCTCCTTACTACGCATGCGCAGTACGTCGAAACGGAAGCGGATTTGAGTAAAATGGCTCTTAGTTGGCATCAAAACAAGTGTTCCTTTATTAGTCAATATGCTATAGCTCTTATACAGCATAATTTGTTCAAACATCATAATTTACGCTATTCTACATTATTAATTATATCACTCTAAAAAAATAAGCGTCGAAAAGCTTGTACTGTACACAACTTTGCAATGCTTTAAGTATTTTCAAATCAACGGTTATGACGTCACTAAACGTTGACAATCTACAACGATAAAAGCGTAAATGACGTCACAAGCGTTAGGATAACAATGGAATAAACGTTAAACTTGGCCGTAGTAATTGTTTTCCATTCAGTCGCAACGCATGTGACGTCACTAACGTTTTTATCGTTAGATTATCAACGTTTAGTGACGTCATAACTCATATAACCGTTGATTCTACAATACTTAAAGCATTGCAAAATTGTGTACAAACTTTTCAAAGTTGAAATTATTGAGTGTAAATGCATGTTAATTTGCATAATTATTATGTCATATGTATTATTAAGGCATAATTTTTTTTTCTAATTTGGCATCATTTATGCTATAATGACATAAATTCAGCGTAAATTATATTGTCACAAATTTTTTATTATTATTATTTTTTATTATGTGCTCTTTTCTTTTTCATTTATTCTTATCGGCCCGTATATATGTGCTTTTCCATTAATTTGGAAAGTCCTTACCTGTCGATAAGACAATGTCTTGACTGGGACTGGGATTGGTGTAGCACAATAACACAATATGGCAAGCAAAAAAAAAAAAAAAAAAAAAAAAAAATCTTATTATTTTTTCCTAGTACTGTATATTTGAGTCACTCAAAATATTTTTATTTTTTTTTTTTGAATTTAAGTAAAATGCCAGTAAAAAAAAGTGCTATTTAATTGTAATAAAATTATGGGAGTTTGATTAAAAGTCTTAAATTCAATTCCTACAATACAACCTAGTTTCCTAGTAAAAAAAATAATAAAATAAAAAAATCTGGAAATCTATTCATCGGACAGAAAAAAATCAGAACATATAAATTCTCAATCCGCATTTACAAAACGTAAAATATTATAATATCCTTGATTCTGAAATGGATTAAAAACAGATGACATTTATTGGAAACTAAAATAATCTGATTTGTGACAAGCATTGCGTATAAAAATTCTTAGTAATGAATAATTTTTCAAATTGACTCTAAAAAGCGGGTTTAATTTGATAGGTCTAATTTTAACAGTATATCATTTTTAAAGTTAATAAAAATAAAACTGAAAAAAAAAAAGTTTAAATTATACTCAATAAGAATTACGATTACTGTAAAATACATTTTTATGACGGCATGTTATTTTATTTCATGGTTGGAATAATTTCCTCATTTTAGTTTGTAATAACTCTCTCTCTCTCTCTCTCTCTCTCTCTCTCTCTCTCTCTCTCTCTCTCTCTCTCTCTCTCTCTCTCTCTCTCTCTCTATATATATATATATATATATATATATATATATATATATATATATATATAGCGTATATAAAGCGGGTGCTTGAAGCAAGATATAATAATAAAAGGAGGCGAAAAAAAAGTTTTTTATGAAGCCGAGAGAAAATATTGGAAAAATGTCAATAAAATTACTCACGAAAAATCAAGATAAAACAGAAAATGTGTGATTTTTAATCAATAATCCATTTTGGCACGTGCCTCCTCCATCCTTTCCTTTTACATTAATTTGATTTTATAAGCGGTATCATTTATTTTTATTTTAAAATTTAATTATATATAAAGTTATATTTATGGATGGTATTTTGTAAAAGTGAGGTTTATTTAAATTTATGTATTTCAATTTTTTTTTTCATGTGACGTGTGTGAATAATAAAGATAAATTTAATTTTAGTAGACGATGGTTGAAGTTAGAGAACTCAAAAGCATAGACCAGAAGAAAACATAAGCATTTACACAAAACAATTGATATAGGACTTGCATAAAAACATTAGTTTGTCTCAAAATCCAACTGTTTCTCTTTGAACCAATATCAATACACATTCAAACAGATATAGCCTATAGGGTGTGTGCGCATGATGTCATTCTGAATACTTTTCGATGCTCTTCTTGAGTAATGAATAATTGGACAAACTTAGTTCCTTGTTGATTTTCTTTGGAATCTTATAATATTTTTGGCATATTTAAAGGAATAGCCTAGAGAAAAGCCTAGAGAAAAACATAAGCATTTATATCACAAAACACTTGATGGGACTTACATAAATAACTTTAGTTTGCTTAAAAACCCAACTGTATCTTCGTAGCAGTGATCAGAAAATTCAATTTATGCAACCCGCACAACATTTTCATATTAATTGTTGCATATTTCTGACGTCATAAACATGAATAGTCACGCAAATTGCATACTTTACGGTATTTTCACGTTCTCTCGTGGGGCTATATTAACATTCTGGTAAAAATTATCAACAGTTTTGAAGATCCCATTTTTCCATCCTGGTCATTGTTATTTAGTACTCACTTATGGCTTCGATTTTAACATGAATGAAACCAGCTTTTCTATTTTCTAAGCTTAATTAAGAAATTCTAAGTTATTGTAAATTTTAAGTTTAAGCTAAAATTGAAATGGTTTTATTTCAATAAAAGTAGTCTTGATTACGATTTTATAAATAATAATTTAATTTTATAAAAATAATTAAAAAAAAATATTAAAACTAATAAAAGTATATTATAATTAACATTTTAAATTTTAAATATAAAATAATATTTTAATTATTTTAACTATTAATAATTAAAATATTATTAAAGTTATATATTTTATACAAAAATAATATCATTTAATAATTACATAACATAAAAAGCTAATAATTATAAAATTAATTTGAAATAATTTATCTTTACTAAAATATAATAGATTCAACGAATTAGGATTTAATAAAAAAAGATATTATAATTATATTTTGTAAAGGGGTTAATATGTGTAATTTTATTTTTAAAATTATTGTTTTTGTCATCATTATTTTAGGCTTTTAAAATGATTTAATTTAAATTATATATTATTAAAGTATGTTCATTATGTGATTAAAATTTAAATTGCCATATATAATAAGCCACTAATTAAATAGCCTGTATTGTAAAATATATCAATACAAACAGAATATATCAAACAGAAAGATTTATTTTATATTTGCGAAAATTGGATATTATAATATGTAATCTCGATTACAAGCTTCATAATTAATTATAGCTAATTATTTGTGTAAAATCAAATAATTTATTATAATAAAATTATTAATTTGCATATTTATTAATAATTATTAATAATTCGGTCTGTTAGATATTCTGTTAGTACTAAATGAGCTTAATTTTAAAGGCAAAGAAAACATGAAACAACACGTTCTTTTTAATCATTAAACTCAAAATGGGATCTAAAAAACTTATGATAATTTTTACCAGAATGTAAATGAGGCTCGACCACGAGAGAGCGTGAAAAAAACTGTAAAGTATGCAATTTTTGTAAATATTCATGTTTATGACGTCAGAAACATGCAAAAAATTAGTATGAAAAATGTTGTGCAGGTTGTATAAATTGAAAATGTCTGATCACTGCTACGGAGCTACAGTTGGGTTTTTGAAACCAATTAATGTTATTTATGCTTATATTTTCATGTTGTCTATGCCCGATTCAAGTTCAATAATGGTCATGGTGTTATTGCACCGATTCCGAAAGAAAAAAAAAAAAAAAAAAAAAAAAAAGATCATACATATTAAAGACAAGTTTTGTAACTTTTTTTGTATTTGTTTATTTTAACCTTTATGCACGGTTAGAAGCATGATTATAAAAACATATATATTTTTATATAATTAATAAAAAAACTTTTCAAAAAATTTACAGTAAACTTATAAAAAATAATACTCAAACTACAGTATAGTATTATATAATCAATCATTATTCATTAGTATTGATTTTTAATTGGAGATTTTGATGAGGCAGAGAGGGAGAGAGAGAGAGAGAACGAAAGATAAAAAATAAAATCTTTTGTTAGTATAAAAAAATGAGATCTTTCAAGATCTCCAGATAATATTCAATCAAATCAATTTTTACTTCCCAAGAGATTTCAAATAATATTTTATCTTAACATTTTATAATATATTTAAAGTCACTTAAAATTTCAACTTAGGTATAAGTTTTGTAATAAAAATAAGCTATGTCTAGGATTTTTAACTTTTTTTTTTTTTTTTGGAAATTAAATTAATATTTCAATTTTATATTAATTAGACGTCGCGTATAGATGAAAATTGTCTTTCAATTTTTGTTAAATTTATCTTGTAAACGATCAAAATTGATTAAAATATTCAATGAGGAACATTATATATTTAAAATTACAAGCACGTGTTAGCAAAAAAAAAAAAAAAAAAAAAAAAAAAAAAAAAAAAAAAAAAAAGATTTTTATTGGAAAATATCCAGGATAAAATAAATTGCTTTAAAATTTCTGCTTCTGGCCTAAAGCACATTAACATGGTTTGTCTTACGTGTAACGTCATATAAATATATTTTTTGTTTCAGTGTATGTATAGGGTCATGTTAAAGTTGACACCATGTTGGATCACTCAATAACATGGGCCGCATAGGAAAATGACTCATTTTACCAGTTTAAAAATACTAACAAGCAATATTTTTGAGAGCATTGATGTTCTTAATGTAGTATCATAAAGCTATAGGCCACATAAAACAACATGTGATTTTTAATGAATAAACACGAAATGGGATCTTCAAAACTGATGATAATTTTTACCATAATGTAAGTGTGGCGCTACAAGATAGCGTAAAAAACCCTGTAAAGTATGCCATTTGCGTGAATATTTCTGTTTATGACGTCAGAAACATGCAAAAACTTGTATAAAAATGTTATGCGGGTTGCATAAATCAAAATTTTCTAATCACTTCTATACGGAGCTACAGTTGGGTTTTGAGACCAATTAATGTTATTTACGTAAGTTCCATCATGTGTTTTGTAATATAAATGCAAATATTTTCATATTGTCTATGCCTTTAAATATGACTCCATGTGGATACTCGACCCTATATGCTTTATTTCTAACTCTAGTAACACTTAAGGCTGTAGGGGACCGAAGTCGGCCATTAGACTCAAACTTTTCACGCCAAAAAGATCTGAAATTTGGCACAATGATACTTCAGCTTGAGACAATTTCAAATATATAAAAATTTTGGGAGGTCACCGTGCAAATTAATTTTATATGAGTTTTTTGAATTTTAAGCCCATGAGGCCTAATGTTAATTTCAATATTTTCTTTTCTTTTTTTCGGGACGGTCAAATATCATGAAATTTTTATCACGTTTAGGTGTAACCCCTAGCTACACAATGACACAAAATTAAGATCCAAAACACTTCTAGTTTTTGAGATATAAGGTCGGGTACCATACTACCTTAATGGAATTAATATACTATAATCATTCTAATATCACGTTTTTTATTGTGACAGTGATAGTAAACTAGCTCTGTGATTGGCTACAGGCAACCCACCAGCTATATATATATATATATATATATATATATATATATATATATATATATATATATATATATATATATATATATATATATATATATACTATATACGAAACAATGAAACATTTAGAAATGTCAATAACACAATAATACTGTTGAGCTATACGTTTGTATTAACAGGCAAACAATTCAGGTGGATAATAAAGTAAATAATATTTAATAGGATTTGTATTTACCATATAAATTGTTTTTTAGAGCATCGTGTTTGTTTTTTTGCTATATAACAAATAATTATTGTTTACGTATAAGCTTAAATAATGTTTAATGATGAGGTTCGATTTAAATATATTATTGAGTTTTTCGATCTTTTTGGCTCTTTTATAAAAGATATTTAAAAAATGTAGAGTCATACATTCATGTATGAATTAACTAACTATATTCTATAACTAAATTTGCAACATTGAAAATTTGTATTATGCCAATTGTGTCTTATTAGTGACAACGTAGCTTATTAGTTACGAGGGAAAACAATGAAACAAAGATTCCTAACCTTTTTTTAACTGCATGACTGTATATTATGACATGATAAATTTTTATAGTTCTTTTTTTTTTACCTGTTATAAAAGCATCAGTAATTCAATTGCTACGTTTATATTCTAATCATTTTTCCAAAAAAAGAAAATGTGTTTTTTTTAAATAATTGAATGATTCTGCTTGTTACTTTGATGGCAATAAAAATTTGCCAATTACTATTTTATTGATACCTTTAAATAGGCTATAGATCAAGAATTTGAGATATTTTATATTAATTATCATTATTTAGTATTCTAAGCGTAAATTTAATTAAACATACATTCATCACAATCACTTTTTGCTAGTTTAAAAATACTTAGCCGTTTTCGTTTTTTTGAGAGCACTGTTTCTATTAACAAGTTGAATTAGGTTCTCAAGTATGCGAGAAACGTAATAATGGCAACAAAAAACAACAACTTATTTTCAAAAGAAAGTAGCTAAAACCCACGTTTGTCCTATGCTAAGCAAGGTTATTCGTTGTTCAATTATGGCATCGCAGTGCATTTATTATGACGTCATGTGCACACACCCTATAGGGTCTATGCATTTATGTCTCAAGATTTAAAAAGAAAACTTCTAAACTTTACGTTGTAATTTGAAAGTTAACAGCTACCTATGATAAAATTTTCAGAACCCGTGACCATCAGATAAGAGAGAAAATAATTATTGAATTTAACATGGGCTCTAATTGGACTAAAACTTAAAAATATCATAATTTAAAATCTAGCATGGTGACCCCCCAATTTTTTTTACATTTTTGAAGATACTATTATCCTAATGGTATATAAAATTAATGTGCAAAATTCATATTTTTCTTTCTTTACAATTTTCTAGTCAAATCCCGCAATATAACTGATTGCCCGCTTTAAAGCGAATTCCCGTGATTCTTTATGCAAAAACTCTATAACAAAAGTTACATAAAATTGATGTTTTAATAATAATAATTGAAAAAAAAAAAGTAATTGATATTTTCATACGTATAAATTTATTTCATTTTTTTACGCAAAAAAAAAGAGAAGAAATTAACACTTTTTTTTTTATTAAAAATAGACCAACTTATTCAAATTATACATAGTTATACGCATAGCCACTAATGATCACTCGTTTTATCATCTTTTGAAGAAAAGAAGAAAAAAAAATGAAGAAAAACCTAAAAAAAGGGGGAGATTTCAAGTAGTTTATATACAATTCTAAGTAGTTAGAAACTACTATAGCTTATTCTTTAACATATAAAATTAATATGAAAAATGAAATAACAAGAGTATTCCTTTTCTTAATAACTAGTATACTTTTCACTCAGCAATGTATAATGATATACTTTTTTTTTTCTCTCTGTTTTAAAATTTACTCCTGGATGCATCTTTTTAACTTTTTTTTTTTTTTTTTGTATATACATACATAGAATTTTTTTGATGTTTATAAGGGACAAAGTTTAAGTGGCAACAAAAATGCTAAAAATAATTTTCAAAAAAAAAAAAAAAAAAAAAAACATTTGAAAAAATTCTTTAAAGAATTTTATAACTACAAAAAAATATATATGTGCCTTTTTATTAATTATCTTATTTTAATGACTTTTATATCTAGAAATTCCATTGAAAACTTTTAAGCAGAACTAATTGTTTTAAAAGAAACGTTTTTTTTTTTTTTTTTTTTTTTTTGAGATATTTAATAAAGTATTTTTTTAAAGTTCTGTTTATATGGTGTATATTTTCCATTATAGGTCTTAAAGCCATAGACTACATAAAACAACACGTGCTTTTTAATGAACAAACACGAAATGGGATCTTCAAAACTGATGCTAATTTTTACCAGAATGTTAATGTAGCCCCACAAGAGAGCGTAAAAATACTGCAGTATGCAATTTGCGTGAAAATTCATGTTTATGACGTCAGAAACATGCAAAAATTAGTATGAAAATGTTGTGCGGGTTGCATAAATTGAATTTTCTGAGCACTGCTATGGAGCTATACAGTTGTTGTTTTTTTTAGACAAACTAAAGTTATTTATATAAGTTGCATCAAGTGTTTTAGGATATAAATGCTTATTTTTTCTTCTAGTCTATTCCTTTAAGCATATATCTTCAAAAGCACATAATGTATAATAAGATTTAAGCCCCAGTATCGAGTAAATAAACCACACTCCACGGTATGTCATTCATTATATTCTTATATTGTTATAGAATGTGGAATTTTCTACAAAAATTTTAAGAATTTATATTAATAACAAACTACAAATTTTTCTATTCTAGACTTTTTTAAAATTATCGAACCCATAGCCATAGACGACATGTATGTGCAAATGAAACATCATGATCTTTTTAATGATTAAGAACGAAATGGTATCTCCAATAGGGTGTATGCATTCATGTTAAAGTCGACGCCATGTTGGATGACTCAATAACATGGGTGGCATAGGGCAAAAAAATCATTTTGCTAGTTTAAAACCACTATGCAATATTTTTGAGAGTATTGATACTGTAAATATGTTGAATTAGTAACTCAAGTATGTGAGAAAAATAACAGTAAAAAAATTTAACCGATTTCTCAAAGAAAATTGGCTTAAATGAAGTTTGTTCTATGCTGAGCAATGTTATGCACTACTCCAGTATGGCTTCCATGGAAGCAAGTGCAATAAATATGACGTCATCCACATACACCCTATACCTGATGATAATTGTTCCCAAAAATGTAAATTTGACCCTAGCCTCAGTGTGGCAATACTTTAAAGTATGCTATTTGCGTGACCAGTGGCGGTCCTACGAATTTTGAGCCCGGGAACAGAAATCTGACAGGGCCCCTTCAATAGATGCGCGAAGCGCCAATAGCCCGGCGCAGGCGTGATTTTTTTTACCACGTGACTATTTATAGGCAATTCCGTGTAAATTTAGTATTATATATACTTGTCAGTGCAGATAGCTTTAAGAAGAAACAAATAATATTCTTTTTTATTTTATGATTTTTTTTTTATCATTATTTTTAAAAAACAATTAAACTTTAATTTAGAATGAAATTTAAAAAAAAAAAGTATACAACAATTCATAATGAAAAATAAATTATTTTTAATTACTTTGCAGATTTCGGCAAGATTAAGCGCATGCAAAAAATGTTTCCTTTATATTCTCAAAAAGCTATATTTTAGTTTGTTTTTTTCTTCTGTTAGAATTATTTTCAAATTTCCAAAACAAAAGTATTGTTCGTAAACCCTGGTCTCTTGCAAAAAAAAAAAAAAAAAAAAAAAAATGCAAATATTCTATTTGAATAGCCAAAGTTGATCGTCATCATCATTTAAGGAGCAGGGTCAATTTGACGAATACAAATGGTTAAAATTTAGGAAGATCGAGCTATAGTGTTTATTTATCATTGAACAAATGTTTACCTACGCCATGCCAATGAGGAAGTCTAAAAAAGTTTTCAGGGTAAAGTTTTATTTCAAATTCTAAAAGAAGACATAGTCCTGAATCAATTTATTTGCGAAATTGTAAATTTTAAGTTCAAGCATTTCTAGTAAAAATAAAAATAATAATAATAATAAAATCAAAAAATGTTGACACGCAATACCTCTATGCATGCGGGCATAGGAAAAGTTACCGTAATGTCATTTTAAGAATTTCAAAAATTAATTAATACTCAAATAAGAAATAAGAAATAAGAAATTTTATTGACCCAGGCAGTTCATAGTAACATACATTGTTACAACAAGCGTTGGTCTAGTCATTACAATTAAACTAAAAATAAATAAAATATCTATATCTAGCTAGACAATAATAAAATATTACAATGTATTATTTCTTAAACATTACTATCAACAAATTTTATGTAAGGCGTTATGCCTTAGTCAGTAAAATGTTCCAAATTTGAGTGTGTGGTAAACATAAGCACATCAATTTCATCAATTTTTAAGTTCAGGTCAAAATATTCAGATAATGCATAATATTCCTTATATATTAAAATTTTTTTCAATAGGTTTTTAAATAATGTATCATTATTTAAATTCCTAAGTACAGATGGCAGATTATCATATATTTTTGCAGTAATATAATATGGGCTCCTTTCGAATAATTTAGATTTATGTTTAGGGACCGACACTTTCATAGAATTTCGAGTATTATAGTTATGAATATTATTATTATTTACATAAAAAGTTGGATTATTCCTTTTAAATAATGCACAAACATATATAAAAAGTGAAAGTACTGTTAACAATTTTAGTTTAGAAAATTTTCCTCTACATGAATCTAAATATTTCAAGTTAAGCAAGGTTCTTACTGCTTTTTTTTGGTACTTGAGAATAATTTCAAGGTTTTTTTCTTCTGTTCCCCAAAACATGATATTCAAATTCAAATGCGAATAAAAGTATGCGTAATAGACTTGTAATAAAGTAGATTCAGAAACGACATTTTTTATACAATATAATGCAAAATTGGCAGTATTTAACTTTTTAATTAGTTTTGAAATTTCAAGGTCCCAAGTCAACGTATCTTGTATAATAAGGCCTAAAAATGAAGTATGTGACACACCAATTAAAGATGAGGAAGAGGATGTGATCAATAAACTAGAATCAATATGGGTTAAGGGGGTGTGAAATTCAATAAAAACCGATTTTTTTGTATTTGACACCAATCTTTTTTTACTACACCATGAATCAAATTCTTTTGCGGAATTATTTGCCTTTTTATGAACATTAATTCTAGATTTGCCATTAACTACCGCATTACTATCATCAGCATACGTAATAAGTAAGCCTTCTGATATGTGGCTGATTAAATCAGTGGTTCCTATGTCGTAGATTGTTGGTGAAAGATTTGTACCTTGGGGTACCCCTATTTTAGTGTTAAGAATTTTGGATTGAATAGTTTTAACGGTGTTTTCACTGGTTTTAAAATTTAATTCAACGTATTGTTGCCTATCTGACAAATATGAACGAAATAGTTTTAAAATATTATCTCTAAAACCTATCTTACTCAGCTCTAGCAAAATAATTTCCGGATCCAGAGAATCAAAAGCTTTTTTTATATCAAAAAATAAAGCAAGACAATGTTCTTTTTTATCTAGAGCGGAATAAATTGGATTTAAAAATTTAAATTTTGCTGTTGTAATTGATCTATTTTTCACAAAACCATGTTGAGCGTCACTAAACAAATCATTTTCTACTCTAAAAGAAAAAAGTTGTGGTTGAATAAATTTTTCAAATATTTTCGCAAATACTGATTGTTTAGCGATTGGTCTTAAGTTATTAATATCGTTTGTATTACCATTTTTATATAACGGGATAACTGCGGATAACTTTAATTCTTTTGGAAAAATGCCATTTACTATTGATTCGTTAATTAAAGGGGATAATAATTTTGAAAATAGATTAGAAGAATATTTTACTAATTTATAGGGAATTTCATCGGGTCCGGAAGCGAATTTATTAGGTAAGGATGATATTATTTTTTGTAAATCTTCCGGATTGGAATCTAAAAGTGTAAAATTTAGGTTATTATTTTCATAAGATAAATCTGAGAGTTGGTTAAAGTTGTCAGTAATATTAGAATTTACATTTAATTCAGTTTCATTAATTTTAAAATCTTTTTTTCTTGAATTAATTAAATCTAAAGGAGCTTGGATAAATTTTTCATTTATAATATTACAAATATCATCATGTTCCACATATAAATTTCCATCAACGAGCTCAAAACTTAGAAATGTCCATATCTATCGACTTAGGACATTGCCCTCTTTTAGAATAAAAATGCAATAAATAACACCCTGAAAAATTTTAAGTCTTCATTATAATTCTAGTTCTATAGTAAGTATAGTTTATTTTACCTTTTAAAACCAGGGAGGCCGTTGTTTAAAAATATAAGAAAATACTGAAGTACTAGTAAATTAAGAGATATTGTATTTTATCTGTAGATTTATATATGCTTTAGCTTTTTTTCTTTTTTTTTTACCATTATAAATTTGTTTGGATAATTTGTGTGCTAGGAATAATTTTAGTAATGAAAATCATTAAATTGCGTTCATTAACTTCTCTCTCTCTCTCTCTCTCTCTCTCTCTCTCTCTCTCTCTCTCTCTCTCTCTCTCTTTCTCTCTCTTCTTCTTCTTCTTTTTCTTCTTCCCGTCCCTTAAGTTCCCTTTTTTTTATAGATTATTTGAATTTTTTTATATGTAGGGCTCGTCACGGGCCCCCCAAACCTAGTGGGCCCGGGGATATACGCCCCTCAATCCCCCCTGTAGGACCACCACTGTGCGTGACTATTTCTGATATCAGAAACAGGCAAAAAATTAGAATACACGAAAACGTTGTGCGAGTTTAAAAATCTCATTTTTTTATCACTGCTACGGTGCTATTAACTTATAAAGGAACAATTGTTTTGAGGCTGACTATAAGCAATTTCGGTCACATCCGCTTCCGTTTCTTCTTACTACACATGCGCAGTAAGTTGAAACGGAAGCGGATGTGATCGAAATCGCTTATAATCGGCCTCAAAACAATTTCTTCCTTTATTAGTCAATAGTTTTTTTTTTTTTTTTTTTTTAAGACCAAGTCATAATATTTATGCAAGTCCTATCAAGTGTTATGTATGTAATGTATAAATTATAATGTTTTCTTCCGGGATATGTCTTTATCGACTGATTGGGGGGGGGGGCGAGTAAATTTTTGTCATTTTATTCTATATATATTTTGAAATTCAATGAAAAAAAAAAAAAAAGTAACCCAATTTATAAATAGATATTATATATATAATATATATATTTTTTTAAAAAAAAAAGGTGGGGAAAAACAATAAATTGGTTGTTATTATTGTATACCCTTAAAATAATGAATCACAATTATTATTTTTATTTCCAAGAATTTTCATTATTAAATTTATGTAAATAATCATTTATGTTTATAACGAGAGACAAATTGAAAAAATATAAAAATGAATAACAGTGTTGCTACGCTCTCTCTCTCTGTCTCTCTCTCTCTCTCTCTGTCTCTCTCTCTCTCTGTCTGCCGCCAATGGTGGCACACGTTACTTTGTGAGCGCCTATTCTGATCGTTTATTATTTACCTTGACTCAGGTGTCATGCACCAATATTATGTTTATCTCACATAAATATAATACTGAAGTTATCCAAAACTTGGAGGAATGTACAATTACTTCTTTAGTTTTTTGTTACTTAGCTGTATTTCTTTACGTAATTGCAATTAAAACAATGGCCTGCTTTGATCAGAACAGGTTACCACCAGCGTATATTTTTATAACCTTGAATACGCGAGACACGGTCAAGGCAATCTTAACTCAGAGCAATGTGGCAACCGAGCGTCTAGGACGCTTGGCAACACTGCTCTAGTTGTCGTCTCCGCTTGCCCATGACCTTGACACGTGTCCTCCAATTTCCAAGGTTACAGAATATTTTCGACTTCTGAAAAACACACTATTTTTATGTTAATAATATTTCTTATTATTCTGAGGGTAGGGTAATCAGATCATTCCAACAATGAGATATTTAATTAGACATAAAAGATTATTATTTTTATTTAATTATTATGAGGTAGACATGGTTAAATACATTTTTCATCTTATTATCCAAAGGCACTTTAATTACTACTGGTATTTTAATAATTGTTTATTTTATTAATTAGATTTAACACTCAATTCACTTAATTTTAAGGCTCTCCTGCCCTATTACTTCCTAAACACGAGGGGGTGAGATAATAATGGCGGTATGCATCAGCCAGTAATCTTACAATGCTCCCTCACCACCTCGGCACGTCTATACTTATCAATTTCCCCGAATGTCCAGTTATCACGGCAAGGTTCATCAACATCAGGGCGTTACGAGCTTGTATTGTTCTTTAAACCCGGAGCGCTTATACGTACATTTGCTCCTGCAAATGTTTTTCCAATTGAGATGGGCTGCGTGTGCCGGCAGGCAGAGCAAGCGACTGGTCTCGGCTATGGCGCATTCACGACTGACTTTGCTCGCACTCGGCCTCCCATGCTTTGATTTGATTGGCTCCGCTCTACACCCCGCGCCAGCGCCACTGCCATGCCGACACTCGGCTTCCCGACAAACTCCTGACGCCTTGATGTTGAACTTGCCTACTAATATTACTAAAATAACCCCCAAAATCTTACATATTACTTCTGAGACAATATTTTGTCACATACCCTTCCCTTAGAAAGCAAAACAAAAAAAAAATAGGAAAAAAAAAATTAAAATAGTTCCCTCTTATGATAACATGATTACACATACTGCAACTATAAGTACCTGATAATGAATGTGAAGCTATACCAGTATAAAAGATCAATTTAACATACAAATTAAAATATAAAATACAATTATACATGATTTTAAACATACACACCAAATATAACAAAATCCCCATCAGTACCAAAAGACATTGAAAAAAGGGAGTTTTTCAAAAGTTTTTTTTTTTTTTTTTTTTTTCTTTTGTAAACCTGCCTTATTCCTATCCTCTAATACATCACGAAATCATTATATTTAGTCGGTATTTTGCGCGGTCTTCCATGAGAAGTTTGAGGTAACTCAGTCTGCTGTTGCTGACTAGTTTGTTCTTCTATTTCTCCTTCATCCTCTGAGCTTGCTGATTCACTGGACCCCGCCTCCTTGTCTTCTTGCTGGTCAGTATTTCTAGCCCACTGTGGCTGGAAAAAGTACGGCTTCAGTTGATCTGCATTCCTTACACCCATCGGTGTACCCATCCTGTCTCTAAGCTCGAAGGTGTTTTCTTGAATTTGACGCGAAATTACAAAGGGACCCTCATATGAAGGTAATAATGACGCGACAATTCCTTTGTCGGCGGAGCTTATACGGACAGTCTTCCGTAGTACCTCATCACCCACCTCAAAGGTCATTTCCCTACGGCCTTTATTGTACTGTTGCCTCTGTGCCTGATGTGCTTTAGAAATATTCTCATTAGCTCTGTTGCATATTTGCTCATGCTCCTGGAACATGGCTTGTAATTGCTCCACTCGCACTTCAATTTCTGTTTTACGCGAACCATCTGCCTTAAACAGTGGATCGAGTTCCCGAGTAACGTCAAACGGACTATTTAACTCTTGGCCAAATGTTAACTTGGCTGGCGAGAAACCGGTGGTTTCGTTAACTGCTGTTCGTAAGGCAAAAGCTGCTACTTGTAGATGTTGATCCCACTCCTCGTGTTTGTTAATCATGGACTTAATCACTAGCTTAATATTCTTAATGGTCCGCTCCGCAGGATTTCCTTTTGGTCGGTATGGAGCAATGGTTTTGTGTGTAATTCCCATCACCTTACACGCTCGCTGCCATACAACGCTGATGAATTGTGATCCATTGTCTGAGCGCACTTTTTCCATGACTCCAAATCTACAGCAATACTCGACCAGTTTGTCTGCGCATTTTGCGGCCGTGGCGCTTTTCAACGGGTACACCTCAAAGTACTTGGTGAAATCATCGACCAGTACCAACACAAACTGATTTCCTCTAGCAGTCTTGATGAGGGGACCAATCAGGTCGACAGACACGCATTGGTTCCTACGTCGTGCTATTGTAGAGTGCATAAACCCTTGAGGGGGTGAGTTGGACGCCTTAACTTGTTGACATACGTGACAACCTCTGATGAACTCTTTCACGTCTTTCTCCATGTTTTTCCACGAATACTGCCGTTTCAGTTTGTCGTATGTCTTCTTATGACCCAGATGTCCTGCCATCCTATGGTCGTGCATAGCTTGCAATGCTAGTTTTCTCATATGTTGGGGAACAACTATTAGCTCCACGTCCTCTTCCCATGCAACTTTTATTACTCCTCTTCGATCTACGAAATATTGTTTCCTCCCTCGAATTTGATTATGTCTTGGTAAGGAATCCACAGCTTGCAACAACTGGAAGTCTCGCTGTTGGTGGTCCCTCCATTGGTACCACTTTGTCGGCCATGTCAGGTCCTCCACGGGATGCAAGGCCATGGCATACTCCATTTGTCTGATGGATCTCACAGTCGGCTCTTGTGGTAATCGCACTCCCAGTACGCGATGGTCATTTATGCTACAGCGATAGCACTCATGATTTGACCTCGGTTCCAGTTGTGGGTCAAACTTAACCGTCACGTGCACCGGAAATACTGCAGCTGCACTAATCTCGTCTTCCATAGGGAAAAATGCACACAGGTGTGGTGCGGACGAACCCCTGTCCTCTGCTGTCGGTTGCTCTTGTGCGTCCTCGAACTTCAAGCGATGAATGAACGGTGGATCCTTGATTGGAAACAGCTCATCTCGTGGTGAGCTATCCTCGTCGCTGGAGCTCTCTGCATCCACTGGTGCTCGTGATAAAGCATCCGCGACACACATCTTGGACCCTGGCCGATGTTTCACTGTCGCATTGAGCCCCATTAACCTCATTGCCCACCTCTTAACACGTCCTGTTGGGTCGCTCATGGTAAGCATACTTTGCAGAGCTGAGTGATCTGTGTAGATTGTGAATTCTGAGTCGCCAGTGTAGTTCTTAAATTTCTCACAGCAATATACTACTGCCAGGCACTCCAACTCAGTCACGCAGTAGTTCTTCTCTGCTGGACGAAGTGTTCTACTTGCAAATGCCAATGGCCTCAGTCCCTCTTCGTGTTGTTGCATAATGACGCCACCCAAGCCCTCATATGACGCATCCGTATGAATAACAAATGGCTTCTCGAAGTCAGGTAAGGTTAAATTGGTCGTCTCGCACAGCGCTGCTTTCAACATCTTAAATGATTGTTCTTGGTCCGGGCCCCAATCCCATTTCTTTCCCTTTTTCAACAACTCGGTGATCCCCTTTGCCATTCCTGCAAAATTACTGATGTAACACCTAAAGAAATTCATCAGCCCAAGAAAGCGTTGTACGTCCTTGACCTTTCTTAACGCTGGGTAGTTGCGGATGGACTTCACTTTATCAGGATCAGGGTACATCCGTCCCCCCTCCACAACATTTCCCAACAACTTGATGGAAGTCGTCGCAATCTTCACTTTGTCTGGGTTAATGGTGAACCCTACTCTATATAACTTGCCGAGCACTGTGCTCAACGCGTCATAGTGAGACAGGACGTCTCTCGAAAATGTGACCACATCATCAATATACGTTTGGCAAAAGAGGTAATCTTCACCGAGGACGCGGTCCATGCAGTGCTGAAATGTGAAGGGAGCTCCCTTCAACCCAAAGCACATTCTGTTGTACTGTACACGCTTTGTATTTGGTAAGACGAGTGCGGTGAAGTGACGATGTTCTTTCTTGATCGCGATTTGATTAAATCCTGCTTTTAAATCGAGTGACGAGAATATTTTAGCGGTACCAATATGACGGAAAATATCAGCTATCCGTGGAATAGTGTGGGGCGTGGCTTCCGTCACAGTATTGACAAAACGAAAATCCCCACATACTCTGTACTCCACGTCATCCTCGTCCTTTGTATGCCCGTCCTTGTTCATATCTGACGAGCTTAATTCTTCTTCGCTGGGAAGTTGAAAAATATCCTCAGCAGGGAGTTTTTTCTTTGCCACCATCACGGGACACGAAACAAAAGGTCCTCTCTCTTCACAGTCACTCATAATACCCAATTTAATTTGTTTATTCACATAATCATACAAGCAGTTCGTTTTCTGAGGTGTCATCGGACGAGATCTGAACAAGCGAGATGTAGCCTCACATCCTGGTTTTATTCTGATCTCGTGCTGCACGATGGTCACCAGCCCCGGTTCGTGTGAAAACAAACCTAGATCATAATATCTCTGAATGAGGTCGATGAACTTTTGCTTGATGGGTGTAGATGCTTCAATATCCTTACACGCATGTTTCGCATACGCAATAGCTTCAACTGAACTACAACAATGGACCGGTAACGCCGCAAATGGTACAGGGGGGTTACTCTCCATAGTGAAGACTCGTTGACTTGTGTTAATACAGACTTTTTTCTCATTCAGAAAATCCAACCCTAAAATTACGTCCTTACAGCAGTTAGGTAGCACCATAAAGTTCATGTATGCGGTGTCCATCTCTCTTCCATTATAGTATGACACGTGCACTTTCAAGCGTGCTTCCACCTTAAGAATACCGCCCGGTACAGCCAGATTCTCCTCTACGCGTTTCCACTTCGCGCCTCTCGCTCTCAGCGTTTGTGCTACGTCCCTGCTCATGACTGATACCTTAGCGCCGGTGTCTAATAAAGCTATATAATAGCTATTAAATATCTTCAGGTTCATTAACGGATCTAAATTATCGTACGGGCGCTTTGGGTGTTTTGTTACCAAACCTTGTATTGGCCGCTTACTAACATACCGCCGACGTTGTTTCCCCTGTCCAGTCTGTTTGTTCGTCGGCGACATGCAATTTACTGTGGCTATATCTCCCCCCCCCCTTACAAGTTTTTTGGAGACATTGACCGGTCTTTAGCTCTTGGTGCTGGAGACGGAGCTCGCTGGTCACGCATTGTTGCTTTGTTAGGACACATATTCGCAAGATGGTCTAGCGAGTCGCATGTGAAGCAGCGACGCTGACGAGCTTCACGTGCCTCTGGGTATGGACTAGCATCACGGTATTGGTGTTCATTCCTTGGCGCGTCACTTGTACCAAAGTTAACTCGGGCTGACCTCTCTGGTTCTTGTTGTCGACGCCCCTCCCCGTCGCGCCGTTGGTCCGTATATCTACTCTGTTGTTCTGGAGTACGATCCCGGTATCGTGGTGCTCCGTTGTTATTATGCTGTTCTGGAGTATGATCTCTGTACTTCAGTATTCCATTGTTATTGCGTTGGTCTGGAGTGCGGTCTCGGTACCTGGATGCTGCATTGTTAGCTTCACGATGGTCCCACCCTCGTGTCTGCGTGTCATTCACCCGCCTCTCACCACTCCGCGATCGTTGTTCTGTCGGTGGTGTGAATGCCAGTAAGTTATCATACGCTGTTGTCGGTGGCGGCACGTATCGTCTATTAGCGTTCATCTCCGCGTCAACGACCTCCGCATAATCTGCCATTTGCTCGACACCCATGAAGAACTTGCCTGCCTTCATGAAGGCCGTATAATCAGGGTGCATCAAACTCTTTATTTTTGCAATCCTTCTGGTTTGTGACATTGCCGGATCGATACGGTCGCAAATTTTGTCAATTTTTTGAATGAAGGTCGCCAGAGGTTCATCTTGATGCTGTGTACGGCGAGACAGGCCTGACTCGTACTGCTCCTGATATCCGTATGCAAAACGACTGCAGAATTGGTTTTTAAAATTATCAAATGAGTAGAGATTCTTCTTAAATAATAACCATTCTAACGCTTCGTCGGTGAGAGCTTGAGGCAGTACTCTTTTGGCCACGGTCTCCCATTCCAAGTCTCTTGCTGTAACGTAGTTTATCAAACTGTCCAAAAAGTCCAATGCCGACGCGGAGCCTCCCCTGCCGGAGAACGTCGGCATTACCGTATGCACGTGAACCTCAGCGTCACGTGACTGGGTCAAAATTGAGGTTAACGGTGCAATCAACGTACTCAAAGTCTCGAGTGCTGCGGTACTTCGCTCTGTTGTCTTGACAAGGTGTTGATGCCAGTCTGGTGCATCTGCTGCCCCCAGGTCATTGCGTAACGCACGTGTTGATGGTACTTCCGGGGCGATATCACTTAAGTTTTGTCTTAATACCTGATACAGCTCTTGAAATACTCGTAATGTACGTCGAGCATCCTTCATTTCTGTACTCTCGTCACTCTGCCCATCTGCACAACACTGACGTACTCTCTCTCTTGCACTCCTCATTTCTTCCTCCACGTCTGCAATCTCTTGTAAAAGATTATCATGTACTGTTATTGGTGTGCGACTTGTCTGCACACCCTCTCTCCTCCTGTGACCAGTACTCTCTTCTCTACAAGGTTGCGGTACCGCTCCCCTTGCACTCTCATGTAGTTGTGGTGTACTGTGAGCTCCCTGGATCACTTCACGTGATTGTGGAGCACTGTGAGCTCCGTGGACAACTTCACGTGATTGTGGTGCACTGTATGCTGGTTCTGTCAGCCGTGGTTGCGACTGACGTTGTCTGTTTGCTAGTCGTTCACGACTCTCCTCCAATTTACGTTCAGCTTTCTCAGTACGTTGCTTGATTTCACTCTCCCTCGATTGCGCTTCTGTTTCTAACAATTTAGCCTGTGTTTCTTTTCTCTCTGCTTCTCTTTGCCATTCAGACTCTAACTGCATGTGTAAGGCTTGGACTTCACTTTCTCTGGTTTGAACGCGCGTGCGATTTACCTCGTTCTCCATCTCCAGCCATTGTAAACGACGCTGTAGCGCTGCGCACTCTTCAGCGGTCCATGGAACTGCTGGTCTTGGGTTCGGTCTAGCGTTCATATACTGTCGTGCCAGCTCTCCGTTGCCTCTCTCCAGAAATTGCATTGATGACTCGTATGCTTGACTCTGTTGGCGTATTCGCACTCTCTCTTCAAGTTCCTCCGTTGACGTCAGACTAAATGCTTGTGGTGACATTCTCACTCGTGACGTCATTGGTGCACGTGGTGGAGGTTGAGGTGGAATCTGTGGTGTCCGTAGCGGTGGTGACCGCGATGACCCACACTGGGCATCCAAACCCTCAGCCTCACGTGCCGTCGACTCCGCATTCCCTCGAACTGGTATTTCTTCACTCACGCGCGTTGAAGTTCTTCCATTATCACGTGTTGATGTGTCTGATACGTCTTCATACGCGCGAGGTGTCTTTTGTTTGTTGACACGTGCAGGTGTATCTTCAAAAACGCGTGCTGGTTCATCTTCATATGCACGAGCTGGTGCTTGTTGATCGATACGTGCAGGTGTATTTTCAAAAACACGTGCTGGTACATCTTCATATGCACGAGCTGGTGCTTGTTGATCGACACGTGCAGGTGTATTTTCAAAAACACGTGCTGGTACATCTTCATATGCACGAGCTGGTGCTTGTTGATCGACACGTGCAGGTGTATTTTCAAAAACACGTGCTGGTACATCTTCATATGCACGAGCTGGTGCTTGTTGATTGACACGTGCATGTGTATTTTCAAAACCACGTGCTGGTACATCTTCATATGCACGCGCTGGTGTTTGTTCAGTCCCACGTGCAGAATACTCAGCATTCCCCGAGGTCAATGACCCCTCTGATGTGTTAGTTCCTCGCGATCCACCCGTCTCGTCAATCGTGAGGTCAAAGTCTATCTCCATGTCTGCCTCCATCTGTAGTCTTGGTGACTGCCCTTGCGTTTCAGAAATAATTTGTCACAATTTTGTTCGATCTATAAAATATATATTATATGAGTTTTTTGCATAATTATACACATACAATAATTTTTTTTCGATATCTTGTGTGCCACACGATATCATATAATAGCACAGTTAATTTTTCCAAATAATCCTACACGTGTCACTTCCCATCGACACGTGTGGTTACTTAAAATCTTCGTCTTCAATTAATATATGACACGCGCACACTTTTTTTTTTTTTTTTTTTTTTTTTTTTTTTTTTTTTTTTTTTTTTTTTAACAGTAATCAATTAATTTTACGTGTGCCTGCAATAATATTAACCTCCAGACTTGATATTAATTTGGCCTTGCGATTAAGTAAACGTAATTTCACGGACAGAGTGGAATCTTAATTTTTCCAGATGAAAATTACTTAATCTTCAACATCGTGACTCGACCTTTTTACTATTCACCACGTTTCTGCATACCCATATCTTCTCGGCCAGTCACGATACGTGTGTTCAGTTCACCAACTGTCTCGTATATGCTTTTGCACGGTATTACGTTCGTACTTATTCAAATTACCAAAATACACAGTTTACAAAAATTGTTATTATTATTATTATTATTATTATTATTATTATTATTATTTTTTTTTTTTTTTTTGTCTACACTAACTCACTTTGAACTGATCTGACCCCGAGTTCTACTAGCCAGGCCCCCATGCAGCCAATGGTGGCACACGTTACTTTGTGAGCGCCTATTCTGATCGTTTATTATTTACCTTGACTCAGGTGTCATGCACCAATATTATGTTTATCTCACATAAATATAATACTGAAGTTATCCAAAACTTGGAGGAATGTACAATTACTTCTTTAGTTTTTTGTTACTTAGCTGTATTTCTTTACGTAATTGCAATTAAAACAATGGCCTGCTTTGATCAGAACAGGTTACCACCAGCGTATATTTTTATAACCTTGAATACGCGAGACACGGTCAAGGCAATCTTAACTCAGAGCAATGTGGCAACCGAGCGTCTAGGACGCTTGGCAACACTGCTCTAGTTGTCGTCTCCGCTTGCCCATGACCTTGACACGTGTCCTCCAATTTCCAAGGTTACAGAATATTTTCGACTTCTGAAAAACACACTATTTTTATGTTAATAATATTTCTTATTATTCTGAGGGTAGGGTAATCAGATCATTCCAACAATGAGATATTTAATTAGACATAAAAGATTATTATTTTTATTTAATTATTATGAGGTAGACATGGTTAAATACATTTTTCATCTTATTATCCAAAGGCACTTTAATTACTACTGGTATTTTAATAATTGTTTATTTTATTAATTAGATTTAACACTCAATTCACTTAATTTTAAGGCTCTCCTGCCCTATTACTTCCTAAACACGAGGGGGTGAGATAATAATGGCGGTATGCATCAGCCAGTAATCTTACAATGCTCCCTCACCACCTCGGCACGTCTATACTTATCAATTTCCCCGAATGTCCAGTTATCACGGCAAGGTTCATCAACATCAGGGCGTTACGAGCTTGTATTGTTCTTTAAACCCGGAGCGCTTATACGTACATTTGCTCCTGCAAATGTTTTTCCAATTGAGATGGGCTGCGTGTGCCGGCAGGCAGAGCAAGCGACTGGTCTCGGCTATGGCGCATTCACGACTGACTTTGCTCGCACTCGGCCTCCCATGCTTTGATTTGATTGGCTCCGCTCTACACCCCGCGCCAGCGCCACTGCCATGCCGACACTCGGCTTCCCGACAAACTCCTGACGCCTTGATGTTGAACTTGCCTACTAATATTACTAAAATAACCCCCAAAATCTTACATATTACTTCTGAGACAATATTTTGTCACATGTCTCTCTCTCTCTCTGTCTCTCTCTCTCTCTCTCTTCACCTTTCCCTTTTCTCAAAAGCCATATAGACCAAATGAAACAAAATAAAATTTTTAATGATTAAACACGAAATGGGATCTTCAATACCAATGAATGACAATTTTTAGCAGAATTATAAATGTAGCCCGACAAGAGAGCGTAAAAATACTGTATAAAGTATGCGATTTGCGCAACTATTCCTGTTTTTGACGTCAGAAACAGGCAAAAATTAATATAAAAATAGTCGTGTTGTTTAAATTGAAAATTTGTAATTATTGCTTAGAAATAATAAATTACGTAATTTATGCTGCATTTATGTCATGGAAAGCATAAAATCTGTTGAAAATAAAGTTAATTTTGATATTCTCGCTTTTAAAATTTGCAAAATACGAACGCAAGGGTCTTCTAGGGGGGCGTGGTAGGTACTTTTTAGAGGAGATTTAATCACTGAAATGTAACTAAAAAAGGTAAATATTGACTTCAATGGAATCTACTATTTATACTCTTTCTAAAAATGTGCTTAAATCAGAGTCTTAACTTTATGGAAACTTCCTCATTGGAACCCCATAAGAGAGCGTGAAAAAGTTGTAAAGAAAGTAAGATCATTTCTAACGTCAGGATTTTTCACATTCAATTCAAAAAGTAGTAAGCTGAAAATTTGATTATACATTTAGGAAATTAAAATTAGGTTCTTGGACAAAATAAATGTATTTTTGAAAAAAAGAAAAAAAAAGTGTTTTATTAATGAAAAAGGTATTTGTATGCTCTGGATGACCTTTAAAGCCCATATCAACTTACTTTTTTATCATTTAGAATACTAGATTGATAATTATCACACCTTAATATCCATGAATTAGACACCAACACATTGATTTTGTATTTATTTTCATTTATTTTCTTTTTGCGGTTGTATCACGTATCTGACATCACAATGTACCGCCGCCAATCACAGTCACCGCTCTGGTCACGTGACAAATTTAAGCCCCTCCCTCAACTTCTTTACCCCTATCACGACCCCATCGGTACATTGTGACGTCAGATGCGTAAAATAACCACTAAAATAAAAATTAATATCAATAAATACAAAATCAACGTGTTCGTGGAAAATAAGGTACGGTAATTATCAATCTAGTATTCTAAATGATAAAAAAAGTAAGTTGACAAGGGCTTTAAGTCCAATCAAGGTTTTTGGAATATGTAAATGCTTATGTTTATTTGTTCTGGTCTATTCCTTTAAAAGGCAAGAAAATGTTCAAAATTCTCTCAAATAATACTCTGAAATATTTGCTGCAATAAATGTGAAGAGGAAAGACGCACTTGAATAAAATTGAACAACAGCCAATCTGCTAACTTATTCAAGAATCTCTTCAGAAATCTTTTTTCGCTTCTTGTTGCATTTTTTCCTGCCCACTAAATTTTGTAGTAGAATATAAAGAGATATATTATTTATAAGGCTGAAAATGAGGCACTGACGGGGATTTTACTACAAGTGGTAAAGATTTTTTTTTTTTTTTTTTTTTTTTTGCCTGCTTTTGAAAAACGAAATTGAAGATTTTATATTTTGCCGTCTTAATTATATTATGCTGTAATACAAAAAAGTTTCTTTTTACTACTGAATATACAGGGTATTTACTAATTCTTATTAGTAATATTAAATAAAATTAAATATATCCGTGAATTTTTGGGCTATTTGGATTTTACCAACACCCTAATAAAGGATTTTTTTTTTTTTTTTTTTTTTTTTTTTTTTTACCCTTGAATTTTCCATTGAAAAGTCCAAAATCTATTTTACCCCCAATTACTAAAGAAATTTTTTTTCAAGATTTTTTTTGGATTTTTTTATATAATTATAATAAACGACTTCTAATAGCCACGAAAAAGGAATGACATAATTTTTTTGAGATAAAGTATTCAAAAAGTAGTATATTGAAAATTGTGTTTTTGGTTTTCACCCCCTAAAGGGCTACAAACCACAAAGTTTTGTTAATGATATAGGTATAGAAAAAAACTTATACATTTTTTCTATATCGGGGTAGTAGATTCTTTCAAATGTCTCAAAAATTTACGGAGATATTCAATTGTTATATAATATCACGCGCTAGTGAATACTCTGTATAACGCTTAAAAGCATAAACAACATAAAAACATTATCATTTACACCACAAAACACATAATGGGACTTAATGGGACTTACATAAATAACATCAATTGGACTCAAAATGTAGCACCAAAGCAGTGATCAGAAAATTTCAATTTATGCAACCCGCACAACATTTTCTCACCAATTTTTGCCTCTTTCTGACGTCATAAACATGAATATTTACTCAAATTGCATACTTTACAGTTTTTTCACGCTCTCTTGTGGAGCTACATTAATATTCTGGTAAAAATTATTATCAGTTTTGAAGATCCTATTTTGTGTTTAATGGTTAAAAAGTACATGTTGTTTCATGTTTTCTATGCTTTTAATTTTATTCACTATATTACAAACATATTATAACACTAGATAGCAAATAACGAAATATATGTTCTCAAATATATTTAACTCTATATACTTTAAAAATTTATTTCATAACAATTGCTTCGTTTCCTAAAAAAAAAAGAAAAAAAAAAAAAAAAAAAAAAAAAAAAAAACTCTATAGGCTTTATTAAAAAAAAATCAAATAAATTTATTTAAAAACTCAACAAATATTATATAAATTTTAAATTTTATAGCAATGTAAATCTGATTTGTTTGTTAAGAAAATATGAAGCAAACTTGGAACTTTCCCATTATATCTTTTATTAAGTCAACATGAGGATGAGCAAAATATTCGTTTTCAAAATTACAGAAAATAATAATAATAATAAATTAAGGGAGCACGGAAAACACAAATTTAAAGATATTATTCAGATCCAATTAAGTATATAACTCTTTAGTACAAACCAATAACTCTTTTGAGAAAATTTTAAAGAGTAACTCGTTAGTATAAATGTAATTTCTTTAGCGGTAAATAGTTAACTCTTTAGATTCTAAAAAGTTTAGTTTGTATCTAATGAAACTATTATAAAAAAAAGTCTAAATAGTAACTCTTTAGATAATTTTTTCCGCGAGTAGGGTACCGACCTTATATCTCAAAAACTAGAAGTGTTTTAGGTCTATAAATTTCGTGTCATTGTGTAGCTAAGGGTCACACCTAGCACAAGCAGTGATAAAAATTTCAAAATGTTTGACAATACCAAAAAAAGAAAAAAATTATTGAAATTAACATTAGGCCTTATGGGCTTAAAATTTCAAAAAATCATATAAAACTAATTTGCACAGTGAACCCCTAAAATTAATATATGTGAAATTGTCTCAAGCTGAAGTATCATTGTGCAAAATTTCAGATTTTTTGGACGATAAAAGTTTGAGTCTAATGTGCTAATGTCCTTAACTGCTGATAATTTTTACCAGAATGTTAATGTAGCCCCACGAGAGAACGTGAAAATACTGTAAAGTATGCAATTTGCGTGACTATTCATGTTTATGACGTCAGAAACATGCCAAAATTAGTATGAAAATGTTGTACGGGTTGCATAAATCGAAATTTTCTTATCATTGCTACGGAGCTACAGTTGGGTTAAGACAAACTAAAGTTATTTATGTAAGTCCTATCAAGTGTTTTGTGAAATAAATGCTTATGTTTTTCTCTGGTCTACTCCTTTAGTATTTTCATGAATTATTTTTCAACATAATATTTTTTAAAAAACATGATCCAAAAATAGAAACAAATTAAAAATAATAATCTTCCCTTTTAATATATACAAAAATACAACATTTTTTCACCTTTTTCTTTGTATATTTTTTAATTTTAAAACAGGAAGCAAAAAAAAATCAATAATTTATAATCTTAAAGTATATACTTTCAAAATAATCTTTGAAAATATTTTCTTTTGTATTTACCCATTTTATTTTTATCCTTTTCAATGCTCCCACCTTTTTTTTCTCGTATTAAAATTAAGAAGCATCAAGCTAAAAATAAATTCAAAAAATTCTGTGGCTTAAAAAAAAATATATATATATAAATAAATGAATTATAAGTAGTGTTAAAAATAATTTTTTAGGATTTATTTTTAGAAGCTCTTTTGTGTTCAAATTTTTTCTTTCTTTAGAAAAAAATTCAACTTTTTTTTAGACACTAATTGGTAAAAATATGTATAAATAAATTTGGCTATATAGAAAAGGATCTCATTCGTGCTTTCATTTATAATCATTAATTATTTGTTTAAAATATTCCAAATACTTTTCTTTTCATTTTATCATTTTTTTTTTCTTCTTTTTCTTCTTCTTAAGTGGATTAAATATAGTAATAGACCCCTTTCACATCCTTGCGCTTTGTCGCCATGTTTGTGGTGCCTAATACATTGTTCAGCATAGGGGAAACATCGTTTCTCCTAATTTTTCACTTGAAAAGAGTTTATTTTAACTGAACGAATTTTTCTAATATTCTTCGAGCTTATTAGGAGCTAGAAATAAGGCTTTGATTGAGATTTGAAGCTTCTTTTGCTATTAAAAAAAATAAAAATGATGTTTTTCCTATACTGGACTATGTATTGCTGACCAACAAAATGGCGGTTCTTAAATAAGAGTGCAACCGGTCTATTGTAAAGTCGTAACTATGACGTAAAATATACGGGACAGGTTGCATAAATCGTAGGATGATCACGAGTTTGCGGGGCTACGGAAGGGTTTTGGGTCATTATATGTGAGTTTATGAACAGTTCTTCTCATTATCTAACATTGAAGAAGCCATGATGTAACCCCTGAACTTACTCTTTAAGTAATCCACTCATTTTTTTTTAGACTATCTTATTTTCTACATGCAAAATAATTAAAGGAATAGACCAGGGAAAAACATAAGCATTTATATCACAAAACACTTGATGGGATTTACATAAATAACTTTAGTTTGTGTTAAAACCCAACAGTAGCAGTTACAGTTTCATATAGGTTTTATCCCCATAGCAGTGATAAATTTTTTTCGATTTATGCAACCCGCACAACATTTTTATACTAATTTTTGCATGTTTATAACGTCATAAACATAAATTGTTACGCAAATTGCATACTTTACAGTTTTTTCAAGCTCTCTCGTGGGGCTACATTAACATTCTGGTAAAAATTGTCATCAGTTTTGAAGATTCCATTTTGTGTTTATTCATAAAAAATCACATGTTTGTTTATATGTGCCTTTAAGACCTATAATAAAAAATAAATATAAACCATGTAAAGAGATAACTTTAAAAAAAATACTTTATTAAATATCTCAAAAATACTATCTCAAAAAAGGCTATAATACTAAAAATGCAATAGGTAGATATATAGCTTTGAACACAGGTATTATTATTATACTACAATAATACATAATGCAGGTGTACTATGCTACAATAAAGGTGTGACTCAATTAAGGCAGTAGGGGGCCGACGTCGGCCATTAGACTCGAACTTGTCTCGTCAAAAAAATCTGAAATTTTGCACAATGATACTTCAGCTTGAGACAATTTCAAATATATAAAAATTTTGGGGGGTCACCGTGCAAATTAATTTTATTTTATTTTTTGAAATTTTATGTCCATAAGGCCCAGTGTTAATTTCAATCACTTTTTCTTTTTTTTCGGAACGGTCAAATATCATGAAATTTTTATCACGGCTAGGTGTGACCCTTAGCTACACAATGATGTCAAATTTAGACCCCAAACACTTCTAGTTTTTTCAGATATAAGGTCGGTACCCTACTCCCTTTAATTAAGTTGTATTGTAGTTTATTTATGACTACCTGTTCCAAATTAAAGTGTACCTATTGCAAAATACAGGTTCATGTACATGCCATAGAAAGTATTTTTTTTTCCGTGTAGCGTGGCATAAAATGAAACATAAAGCTTTTTTAGAACAACATATTCAATTTTTTTGTCTCGTTAATTAATGCTATTCATTTCTGATAATACCTCGTTTTAGTCTGAATGTTCTATTCCCTTTTACTATATATATATATATATATATATATATATATATATATATATATATATATATATATATATATATATATATATATATATATATATATATATATATATATATATATATATATATATATATATATATATATATATATAATATATATATACATATATACGAAAAGGAGAATAAAAACTAACAAGTAAAAGCAAACCGATATATTATTATTATTATTTTATATCCAATTAAAGCACCTAATACGATTCATAATTATAATTATGAAATGTCACAATATCATTATTATAATAAATTTAATGATGAATGGATCATGAAAGCAGAACTTTATCTAAACAAAAAAGAAGAAGAAGAAATTGTAACTTTATGTATAGAAACTTCATTTGTCATTATTTTATTGTTTGATATTTTAATGGCACAATAGAGAACAATAATTATAATAATGAAGAATATCCTTTATGACTGCAAGTTGAAAAGTTGGATTTGTTATTATAAAAACTAGAATTGTGAATTTAAATTTAAAATTACAGGAGTATGTACACATACGTATGAATGTTGACTTATTATGAATGAATGAATGAATGAATGAATGAATGAATGAATGAATGAATGAATGAATGAATGAATGAATGAATGAATGAATGAATGAATGAATGAATGAATGAATGAATGAATGAATGAATGAATGAATGAATGAATGAATGAATGAATGAATGAATGAATGAATGAATGAATGAATGAATGAATGAATGAATATATAAGCTCGAAGAATATGAGAAAAATTTGTTTAGTTGAAATAAAAACTTTTTATGCGAAAACTTAGGAGAAATTATGTTTCCCCTTATGCTGGACAATGCATTAGGTACCACTAACATGGGGACAAAGTGCAAGGACATGCAAGTTTTTTTTATATAATTCCCATAACAAGAAGTTATTTAAACCGCGGCGGCCGGAAGCACCCTCTTTTCTCTTATTCTTATCAAGTTATAGGATAATAAATAGTATAATTACAAATAATAATAATAATAAATAAAAATAAAAATATTACTGCTCATTAACTTCAATATTATAATGATTACCTGCATAAATTTTGGAGTCAATAAGAGGAAAAATGTTTAAGAAAAAGTATTAACAAACTCTGATGTTATCTTGGTGCATACCGTTGTATAAAACACGTAAAAACAGATAAACTTACACTTTTATTCACTTGCTGGAAATTTACTTCTTTAAAAATAATAATGAAAAAAAAATCTTAAAAATTTATGTTATTACTTTTCAAATATATATCAAAAAGTTTTTTAATATTTAAACTTTTTTACCCTTTTAAAAATTAATTATTCTGACTTTTTAATTAAAATTTAATAAATTATAGTAATTAAAAATTCCTTGAAAAACAATTAAAAAAAAGTAATTTAACATAAAAATCAGCATATTTTAGAATATTTTGTATATGTGAAAGGAAAATAATAAGAAACAAAATATTTTAATTATTAGAAACAACTTTGCTTTCAAAAAAAAAAAAAAAAAAAAAAAAAAAAAAAAAAAAAAAAAAAAAAAAAAAAAAAAAAAAAAAAAAAAAAAAAAGCAAAACGCAAGTAAAACATAATAACTACAATACATTACACGCGTATCCGTTGGGTTGTACAGTACAATAGAGTCTATGGATTCATGTTAAAATTATAGGAAAATGAAACATTTTGACAGTTTAAAATACTAAACAATATATTTGAGAGCATTTATTATGTTAATAAGTTGAATGAGTATCTCAAGTATGTGAGAAAAATAATGATAACAATAAAATTAACCGATTTTCCAAAGAAAATTAAAAAGAAGAAGATTCCACTGAAGATTACTCCAGTATGGCGTCCAAGCACATTAAATATGACGTCATATGGATACACCCTATTTCAGTATAAAGAAAATGCTTAAAGGCATAAAACATCATGTGCTTTTTAATGAATAAACACGAAATAGGATCTTCAAAACTGATGACAATTTTTACCAGAATGTTAATGTAGCTCCACGAGAGAACGTGAAAATACTGTAAATTATGCAATTTAAGTGACTATTCATGATTATGACGTCAGAAACATGAAAAAATTACTATGAAAATGTTCTGCGGGTTGCATAAATCGAAATTTCTGATCACTGCTACGGAGCTACTGTTAAATTGTGTTTTG
Organism: Ecdyonurus torrentis; assembly: GCA_949318235.1. Classification (NCBI taxonomy): domain Eukaryota; kingdom Metazoa; phylum Arthropoda; class Insecta; order Ephemeroptera; family Heptageniidae; genus Ecdyonurus; species Ecdyonurus torrentis. Next base: position 25,780,979 of record OX439133.1, on the reverse strand, counting down.
AGACAAACTAAAGTTATTTACGTAAGTCCAATCATGTGTTTTGTGATATAAATGTTTATGGTTTTCTCTGGTCGATAATTTTTAGAATAGGTAACATTGTATATTTCAGTGAGTTGTTGTTTACAGATTACTCTCTCTCTCTCTCTCTCTCTCTCTCTCTCTCTCTCTCTCTCTCTCTCTCTCTCTCTCTCTCTCTCTCTCTCTATTGTGTACATATTAAGTGGTATAAAAAGCGTCATGTAATACATATTGTTCTATTTAGTATACTACACAATATAGTATAGTACATTTATTTAGTAATTAACAACACTGGTCTGGTTTTGAAATAGCAATTAAAATATAATTTAACACATTTTATTATTTACCTTTTTATTTTTAATAAAATATATAAATTTCTGCTATTTATCTCCATTTATCTATCTATATATCTATATCTACTTATCTCTATTATGAATTATGATCTATATTTTAATTCATTTTTGTTAATTATAATAATAGTTACAAAAAATTGATATAATAATATTTAAACTTGTTAAATTATTAAATAAATTTATATGTATAGGTAATATTCTTTTTCAATTATTTTATTGAAATATATAAATTTTAAAATAAAATAATAAAATTACTATAAAATATTAAAATTATTAATATTAAAATTAATAATGATATTAAATTTTGTTTAAATTATTGTAAAAGTTATAGAAACAAAATTACATAGCTTATTACTTAAAATCTCTTGCTATGCTTTACTGTGCATAAGTGTTGTGTAACAAGCATGATATAAGATATTTACCATTGTAAAACGAGTGACAAATGTGCAATCGCTGCAAATTATAACAATTTTATTATTTGATATAAAATATCATTAAGTGAGTAGAGTACTGACTTAATATCTAAAAAAAACTAGAACGAGTGTTGGGTCTAAATTTGGTGTCATTGTGTAGCTAAAGTTTACACCTAGCTGTGATAAAAATTTCATAATGTTGACCATCCCCCCCCCCCCCCCCCCCAAAAAAAATTATTGAAATTAATATGGCCCTTATGGGCATAAAATTTTAAAAAATCATATAAAATTTATTTGCAAGGTGACTCCACAAAATTTTTAATTTTTATATATTAGAAATTGTCTCAAGCTGAAGTATCATTGAGCAAAATTTCAGATTTTTTTGACGGTAAAAGTTTGATTCTAATGGCTGATGTCAGTCCCCTACTCCCATAATAAGTTAATTATTATTTACTTTATAAAATTAAAACTTGTTAAATAATTATGTAAATATAATACATTATATAATATTAATTTTAAATTATTTTATTAAAATATATAAATATTATTTAAATAAAATTATAATGAAATATTAAAATTAATAATAATAAATTTTATTAAAATTCTTATTTAAATAGGTTTTATAACTAGTAATTTTAAATTCTATATTTTCCTAATTTCATATGGCCAATTATTGTGCAACAAGCAAGATTGAGTGACATAATGGCTATCGCTGCGCTGTAGTAATAATAATTTTATTATAATTATGTATAATAATAAGAGTTTTTAATTAAAATATGTTTAATTTTTTATTATTATTATTTTATTTTTTTAATTCTACGTTACACTTGCGTACATTTTTCGTCCAGCGAAGATCCTCACTGATAATGTTACTGTAAACTACCTATTAGGTCCCTCTCCAGGCCTAGAAACATGCCTTCTTTAATTTATTAAGGGAGTAGGGTACCGACGTCGGCCATTAGACTTAAACTTTTCTCGTCAAAAAAATCTGAAATTTTACACAATGATACTTTAGCTTGAGACAATTTCAAATATATAAAAATTTTGGGGGTCACCGTCCAAATTAATTGTATATGATTTTTTGAAATTTTAAGCCCATAAAGCCCAATGTTAATTTCAATAATTTTTTTTTCGGGATGGTCAAACATTATGAAATTTTTATCACGGCTAGGTGTAACCCTTAGCTACACAATGAAACCAAATTAAGACACAAAACACTTTTAGTTTTTGAGATATAAGGTCGGTACTCTACTCCCTTAAACATTAAATGGGATTTGTAAAAAATATAATTATTTTGACCCAAAATTCAATTGCAACATCAAAAAGACAATTGAGAAATGTCAACTTATGCAAACTGCACAACAATTTCTTATGCATTGCGGACACTCTGACGTCAGATTGGCCTCAAATTGCCTACTTTACAGAATTTTCTTGCTCTCTTGTGTGTTTCCGTTTGGGTCGTGTCGAGGTGAAAATTAACACCAGTTTCAATGGTCCTATTTTGTGTTCAATGCTATGAAAAGGCATGTTCCTAAGTCTACAGAGGGGCTTTAAGGCGGTATGTGGCAGGCATGTATCTGACAAACTGCACGGTCGTGAAATACAAAATTAACATCAAGTAAAGAGGAAATGTTACTTCAAAGTTTAGTTATATACGTCAAACACGTGGGAACACGATCAAATATTTAAGTTATTACACTTTAAAGATAACATGTAAATGTATAGAAATTTAAATTTTAGCGGTAAAGTTTAGTTAAATTAGAATCTTTTTTAAATTAAAAAAAAAAAATTTCGGAACAAAAAAAAAGTAAAAAAAAATTTCATTTTATTTGAAAATTATAGTGTTTTTTTAAGATACAAGATTTTATTACGTTCCATGTCTTTACATGGATATACGTAATGTAAACAAAGACTGCTTCTGTTTACTCAAAATGAGGAAAAGGAAGTGACCGGAAGAGGAAACCACGTGATGGTAAAAGTGAGAGGTAGCTCCAGGTAGCTCAAGGTTAGCTTGCTGCTGGCATCAAGTTTTCTCCCACTTTTACCGTCACGTGGTTTCCTCTTCCGGTCACTACCTTTTCCGCATTTTGAGTAAACATAAGCAGTCAATCAGCAAACACAATTGCCCGATAATTGTAGCAAGCATGTCAATAATTAGTACAACTACCATACATACTTTATTTCCAGCAAACAAACACTTTAAAATTCAAATAAAATCGAGTGTATTTAAAAAAAAAAGTATATTATAAAGAGTATAGAGTTGTTTTACGTATCACCTATAGGGTGTATGCATTCATGTTAAAGTCGACGCCATGTTCGATCACTCAATAACATGGGCTACATAGGAAAATGACTCATTTTGCCAGCTTAAAAATATATGCTATATATTTTTAAGAGCATTAATGCAGTTAACAGGTTGAATTTTTATCTCAAGTATGTAAGAAAAATTTAATAATAATTTAAAATTAGCAAAAAAAAAAAAAAAAAAAAAAAAAAAAACGATTTTTGTCCTATGCTGAGCAATGTTATTTATATGTTGCTCCCCGGTTCCCCGTATCTCAGCAGCATATTAAAATACTTCTTTTTTTCCCGCAGTGTTGATTTATACAATAAGTTAGAGAAAAGTGTCAGAAATTTGTCTTCATCTAAATTTAAAACTAGTATCTAGTTATATATCTTTGCATTATATCTCTTACTCTTTTCTATATTTTGGATATCAAATTTTGTATGGGCTTCGCATTTTCTGATCTCCTGTTGAGTAACTCTTTTGACTATGTGCAATGTTTGTATTGTATTATATTTGCTCAATAAAATCTTTATTATTATTATCTATTATTCTAATATGGCGTTCAAGTGCATTAAATATGACGTTATGCAGATACACCCTGCAAAAACGTAACATTAACGTATTTATTGCATTAACGAAGATGGTGACCTACTTACAAAGTTCCTATAGCCAAAAAAGAGGCACAATATGATAAAACTAATTTATGTAGTATTTAATACCAGACTGTTTTAGAATAGCAATTAAAATAAACACAATTAATAATGAAACACATTTCAATATTTACTAAAATATCAAGTAAAATAAATGAATTTCTACTATTTGTTATTTTGCATAGTTTTTACATTAAAATGGTTAAAAAAATTAACTCCACATTTTTAAATTTAGTTTTAATAAAAAAAAAATGCCAATAGTTAGTTTATATTATTAAAACTTATTAACATATTTAAATAAAATTAAATTTTGTTTTTTATTTATTTTGTTAAAATAATTATTATAAAAATAACAGATTGTTTTATGAAAATAATAAAAATTAAAAAATATGTAATTATTTATTTTTAAATTAAAATTAATAAATTTTATTGAACTTCTAAAATTATCTTTTAATGTAAAACTCAAGTAAAAACTCAAGTAAAAACTGTTTGAAGGTGACGAGTACCGTATTTAAAAGTAATACGTGAAAAAATGGCCTGATTAATGAATAGTAAGACATTTACGCCAGGTATTGCTCCTCCTAGATCGCAAGTGACATAAAATCTAGCGCTAGGGATTTGGCGTCACTTATGCTAGAGATGCAGGTTACTCAGATCTTGCGCGTATGTAGTGTACGAGGGCGCGGGCTTATTTGCGTTAGTATACCTATGTATACTTAAGGGTTGTACTGTATAGATGGTTTTTGTATCTCAAAATTTAAAAAAAGAAAACTTCGAAACTTTATGATGCCATTTGAAAGCGAAATGGGATCTTCAAACTGATGACAATTTTTACCAGAATGGTAATGTAGCCCCACGAGAGAGCATGAAAATATTTTAAAGTATGCAATTTCTGTGACTTTTCATGTTTATGACGTCAGAAATATGAAAAAATTATTCAAAAATGTTGTGCGGGTTGCATAAATTAAAATTTTCTAATAACAGCTTCGGAGTTTGGTTTCGAGTTTTGCTTCGAAGTTTGGTTTTGAGACAATCTAGTCCCATCAAGTGTTTTGTATTATAATTGCTTATATTTTCTTCTGGTCTATTCCTTTAATATAAAAGAAATAATATAACACATTTCGTTACTTGAACTAAAGAAAATTTCAAATTAAATATTAAATTCTGCAATTTTTTTATATAGTATTGTTATTATGGTATGCTTTTTAAACAAATACTGCAAATTAAACTTTTTTTTTTTTTTCAAATTAGTTATAATTAAAGAATAAATAATAAGTTTTTACTAAGAAATTTGTATTAAAAAAATTTTAAATTTATAAAATTATTAATTTTATTATAGCTTTTATTTGTAGAAAATAAAAATATGTTACGTTTATTAAAATATAGTTTTCATTATAACACTTTAAATATATTAATTTTAAATTTCAAATTTATAAATTTTACAGGAATTCTTTATGAAGTTGTGAAAGTGAATCTTTAATAAGTATGCTGCCAACGTAATCTACTGGCAACTGTAAAAAAACAGTGCAAATTAAATATATATTTAAAACTAGAATCTATAAGATTGAAGGAAAGGAATAATTAATGTTTATTAATATAATATATTCATCAATTTATTTGAATTGAAGTCACAAATGAATTGAACTGGTGTGGCCAGATGTGTCGATTTCTAAACAAAACGTCGATTTTATTTTATTTTTTTGGATTTTGGCAATTTAAGGGAGGTCATTAAATTCAAACTTTTCTCCTCAAAAAAATCTGAAATTTTGCATAATGATAAGTCAGCTTGAGAAAATGTCAAATATATAAAAAAATTTGGGGGGTCACCGTGAATATGATATTTTGAAATTTTAAGCCCATAAGGTCCTATGTTAATTTCAATAATTTTTTTTTTCGGGACATGAAACATCATGAAATTTTTATCACGGCTAGGTGTGACCCTTAGTTACATAATGACACCAAATTTAGAACCAAAACTCTTCTAGTTTTTAAAATATAAGGTCATTACCCTACTCCCTTAATTTAACATTGGGGGCACCTTGACCCCCAATTCAGCCCCAGTTACTCTCCCTTTTAGCGATTTTCATCGAAATTTTGCCACCTAGTGGCAATTTTTAAAATTCCATATGGCCACATTATAAAATGTGCATGAGGCTCGTGTTACTGAATTTTCCGAAATTCAAAGATTCAAAAAATAAGTTTGTCCTATGCTGAGCAATGTTGCTCATTGTTCAAGTATGGAATCGAAACAGTATGATTTTATGTTTATACTTATTATAATCATTAAAAATATAAAGAATATATTTCAAAGCAAAATAACTTTTAAAAATGAAGAGTATCGGATGTATTTATTTTCTAGGTATAAATGGTATAGATGAAAAAGAAAATGAAAGTTAAGTATAATGCCCTTAAAATGGAGCCTTTTTTTCTATACTTGACTCAAAAAACCTCAGCCGATTTATCGTTTTACCACTAATGTATTGCCCATTTTCTCGCGTGCATTTCAGAAGGGAGTAGCTGGGCGATACCGTAACAGGTCAAACGGCAGGTAGCTCAGGCTTTTTGAGACGAGTATATTTTGTACTTTCTTTGACCAAAACTATTGTCAAATATATGTTTGAAAGAGATTATTGATGTTCATTTATTTACGATTGAGACATTTTCAATTATCAAAAGGTTTTTTTGATGATGTAAGCGGATCGATAAGTAATAATACTATTGACATGACATTGAAAATATTATGACTTTGATTACTTTTCGTCTTCTTTTTGTATTAGTATAGTATCAGTCTTTTTACTTTTTACTTCTATTACAATGGATTTTAAAGGAAATAGTTGACTACATTTTTTTTTAAACACAATGTATTACAAAATCCAATCAAGGCAAAGCCTTATCGGTCGGGTCACATTATATTATATACCATATATGTCCATTATACATATTTTTACATCAATGAAATAATGAACAAATAAAACAAAAAGGAAATTGTTATTTTATATAATATTAGCTCGTTCTGTAAAGTAAAATGAATCTCAATAACAGTGATTGGCTGACCAACAAAATAAGACACGTTCATTGGGTAATCTTTTTTTTTTTTTTTTTTTTTTTTTTTTTTTTTTTTTTTTTTTTTTTTTGAGCCGATAAAAGTGAGTTGCATGTCTCGTATGGAACTTTTTTTGTGAGTTTCTTTCAGTCTTATCAAGTTCAAAGATCTAAAAGACGAAATAACATTGATCGACCATATGTATAAACGTAGTAAACAGGTAACGACGTCATATACAGCTGTTTTTAACAAAGGAACATTTTCGAAACTGGCTCAATATTTGTGTGTAGTTTATAGAACGAGCTAAAATGAAATTTAGGCTTCTTATCAGTTGTCGTTATCACTATGAATAACGCTGTTTTAGTGAAAGAGAAACGAGAGAAAGACAGAGAAAGAAAAAGAAGAGGAGAGAGAGAGAGAGAGAGAGAGAGAGAGAGAGAGAGAGAGAGAGAGAGAGAGAGAGAGAGAGAGAGAGAGAGAGAGAGAGAGAGAGAGAGGAAAGTAGAGAAAAGTGGAACGGGAATGGAGAGTGTTAGATAGAAAATTAAATAAGAGCCAAATGAAGAAGGAAAAGTAAATGAAATTGATTTCCTTTAAACATAAAAAACTTCTATAATAAAACTCACGTCAGAGTTCATATCAAATAAAAAAAGAATCATTATTTCAAGAAGGAAAAAAATACTTAATATCTCAAACTGAAGAAAAAAAAAAGTATTAAAAACAGTCAATAATGCGTACTTAAAAACAGTATTAAAAAATTGTAACATGAAACGATCGTTGATAATGCTTTTGTGCTTTGCTTTTGTCATTTGAAAGAAATATTTAAGTAGATTTGTCACGCGGCCTTGTTGAGTCTAAATATTTTACACCTTTTTGTGCAGACATTTTCATTTAAGTTTAATGCATGCATGAGTTTATGATTATGTATTGTGTTTTACCACTAATGTATTGGTGGATAACTGGTTATATAACTATGAATGAATGAATGAATGAATGAATGAATGAATGAATGAATGAATGAATGAATGAATGAATGAATGAATGAATGAATGAATGAATGAATGAATGAATGAATGAATGAATGAATGAATGAATGAATGAATGAATGAATGAATGAATGAATGAATGAATGAATGAATGAATGAATGAATGAATGAATGAATGAATGAATGAATGAAAGAATGAATGAATGAATGAATGAACGAATGAATGAATGAATGAATGAATGAATGAATGAATGAATGAATGAATGAACGAATGAATGAATGAATGAATGAATGAATGAATGTATGAATGAATGAATGAATGAATGAATGAATGAATGAATGAATGAATGAATGAATGAATGAATGAATGAATGAATGAATGAATGAATGAATGAATGAATGAATGAATGAATGAATGAATGAATGAATGAATGAATGAATGAATGAATGAATGAATGAATGAATGAATGAATGAATGAATGAATGAATGAGTGAATGAGTGAATGAGTGAATGAGTGAATGAGTGAATGAGTGAATGAATGAATGAATGAATGAATGAATGAATGAATGAATGAATGAATGAATGAATGAATGAATGAATGAATGAATGAATGAATGAATGAATGAATGAATGAATGAATGAATGAATGAATGAATGAATGAATGAATGAATGAATGAATGAATGAATGAATGAATGAATGAATGAATGAATGAATGAATGAATGAATGAATGAATGAATGAATGAATGAATGAATGAATGAATGAATGAATGAATGAATGAATGAATGAATGAATGAATGAATGAATGAATGAATGAATGAATGAATGAATGAATGAATGAATGAATGAATGAATGAATGAATTGAATATTGATTGGATGTATTTATAGTTCATTTAAATCTGCTGCATATAAAAGTAAATTGCTCTGCATTCTACAAAGTGACTTCGTTATTTATCATTTATATCAATGATTTCTCCTTGAAAAGTATTTTTAAATTGCATTTATACTTCTGTTTTCTTTGATGCATATACAATTATATATAAAGTATTAATAAGAAATGCAAATTAAATTTAATGAAGTCAGCAAATGCATTTTAATATTTTTATTATTATTATTTGTTTTTTAATTTATTTATTTATTTTTATTATTTTTTATTGTTTATTTATTTATTATTATTTTTTTTTCTTTTTAAGTATTGCTATATAAGACACTATTTATTTCTTGGTAGAGAAATATCTTATAAAAGATACAGTTTTAAATGTCAATATTATTATATACGTAATGAATTTTGCAAAATACCAAGAAATCAATGTTTTTTTATGTTAAAGGCATAGACCAAATTAAACATAATGTTCTTTATAATCATTAAACACAAAATTGGATTTACAAAACTGATGACAACTTTTCCTAGAACGTAAATGTGGCTCCACAAGATAGCGTGAAAAAACTGTAAATTATGCAATTTGCGTGAATATTTCTGTTTATAACGTCAGAAATAAGCAAAAATTAGTATAACAATGTTGTGCTAGTTTCATAAATCAAAATTTTCTGATCACTGCTACGGCGCTACAATTGGGTTTTAAGACAAACTAAAGTTATTTATGTAAGTCCCATCAAGTTTTTTGTGATGTTAATGCTTATATTTTTTCTGGTCTATGTCTTTAAAATGGTACATACATACATACATATTGTAGGATGCTTTTAAAGTTTCTTAGATGTCTCCTAATTGAAAGTACTTTGCTATTTTATATTTATAAGAAGTATCTCATTAATAATGCAATATTTACGTCATTATGTATATGAGGTAGACATTTATTGGCAGCTCTTTCAGTTCAAAATAATAATAATACACTTAAAAAATGAAAGCTTACTTATACATTTTCAATTTTCATTTCTTTCTGAAGAGTTCTTCAGTGACTACATGTGATATTATATACTGTCTGTTTTTAACAATATTATACAAATCGTCTAGAACATGTAATATATTATATTTATGTATTATACTTTGTAAAATCCCATTTTATGCTTAAGGTGGGAAATCAACTACTGCGGGATTTGACTAAAAAATTGTAAAGACAAAAAAATCTGAAATTTTGTACCGAAATGAAATGAATAACCTGCAATTTTAGTGATGCTTTTCAGTCTATAGTTGTGCAGGTTTTTCATTTCCTTGCGGTACAGTGATACATTAGGATTAGGTATATTCAAAACTGAAAAAATTTTGGGGGATCGCCCTGCTAGATTTTTAATTATGATTTTTTTGAAGTTTTAGTCCCATAAGAGCCCATGTTAATTTCAATAATTGATTTCTCTCTTATCTGATGGTCACGGGTTCTGAAAATTTTATCATAGGTAGCTGTTACTATTAACTTTCAAATGGCATCATAAAATTGAGAAGTTTAATTTTTAGTTTTTGAGATACAAGCTATCTATATACAATCCTTAATAAATAATAAGGGCATGTTGCTTATTTGTTTGGATGGTTTCGTTTATATAAAATATAATTGTATGCTTTTATATGTATTTTTGGAATCAATATGTACCAATTAATATTTTAAACAATAAAGAAACTAAAAAAAAAACTAAAAAAAAAAAATAAAATAAAAGAATTTAAAAAAACAAACATAATAATAAAACAATAAAAAAAAAACGTTATAACATTTTTTTTCCTTTTTTCCAAATTTAAAATTGTTAGAAAAAGTATTTATTACAGTTATATTACGTCCAATATTTTCTTTAATCATAAATAACATTTTCTTTCATTTTCTTTATTTTTATGATTCGTTTCTGTAACTATTTCGCTTCATCAAGCGCAATATTTGAAAATGTTCATTATTTTTAGTAATTGGAACAAAGATGAAAAACAAACAAAAATATTTTATTATTTTTTTGTCAATTTACTCGTAATATATTAATATTATTTTTTTATCAATAATGTGAGAGCTCATCGCATGTTATTGTTTTGATGGAAGTTATATAGATATTATTAATAAATTGTTTTTATTTAGAGGCTTTTGAATTTTGAAATAAAAGAATTTTGAATTTTGAATTTTGAATTTGAATTTGAATTTGAATTTGAATTTGAAAATGAATTTGAATTTGATTTAAATTTGAATTTAAATTGGAATTGGAATTTTGAATTTTTTGAATTTTGAATTTTTGAATCTTGAGGCTTTATTATATAGGGTGTGTACGCATGACGTAATTCTGAATGCTTTTCAATGCTCTTCTTAAGCAATGAATAACATTGCTTAGCATAGGACAAAAGTAGTTTTTGGCTAAGTTCTTTAGAAAATTAGCTATTATTTTGGTTATTATTATTTTTCTTGCATACTTGAAAAACTAATTCAACCTGTTAACATCAATGCTCTCAAAGATATTGTGAAGTATTTTAAAACTGGCAAAATGTGTCATTTTCCTATACTGGCCCATGTTATTTAGCACTCACTTATGGCGTTGATTTTAATATGAATGAAACCAACTTGGTTGAAAAATCTTAAAGAGTAAGAGTAACTCGTTAGATAAACGATATTTCTTCAGCAGTAAATAGATAACTAGCTCTTTAAATCTTAAAAAACTTTGTATAATATCTAACAAATTTATTGAAAAAAAAAAAAAAAAAAAAAAGGAAGAAAAATAAAGGAAGAAAAAAAAAAAAAAAAAAAAAAAAAAAAGAAAAAGAAGAAGTCTAAATAGTACATAAATTTTTAGTTATATTTTTCTGTGGAAAGGCTTCAGGAAAACTAAAGTTTGTGAAATACCAATTTCTAAATAAAAATTTTCCTTCCTCTTTACTTTGTATCTAAGACTCTCTCTCTCTCTCTCTCTCTCTCTCTCTATCTCTTGTCTCTTTCTGTTATTTCTCCTGTCTCCTGTAATACCTTTTTATTTCTTTCTAGATTTCTTCAAAAAAAAAAAAAAATCTAAGACAAACCAGTGTTTTGTGAATGAAAAGTGAAATTCTCTGACATTTAAATGAAAAATATCAGAACATAACATAACATGTAGCCACTTTTCTTTATTCTTCTTTAAGAAAATACTTTTCTTTTTCTTTAGCTCCCTAGGGAATGAACCATTTTTTTTCTAACAAATTTCAAACGAAAAGAAATGTTTGTTAATTGTTTACTTTTGTTACATCAGTCTAATCTGTGTTAAAAGTATATAAAGGTATATTATTATTATTATTATTATTTACATATAAAAAATAGCCAACAGCCTTTTCTGTTATACAACTTTTTTTGACGGTTGAAAACAATATGGTAAAGTAATTTGTATATTCATAATACTAGACTAAAGCTTCTTCTGTAAAGTATAGTGAATCTCATTAACAGTGATTATCTAACCAAGAAAATAAGGCACATTCATTGGTTGATCTTGTTTTTTTGAGCCGAGATAATAGTGAGTCGCATAGTAATGACTTTGTTTTGTTTTTTCTTAATGAATTTTTGTTCATTTTTATCAAGTTCAAAGTTTTAAACGTAGAAATAACAATTGATCAACCATATATATATATATATATATATATATATATATATATATATATATATATATATATATATATATATATATATATATATATATATATATGCATATATATTATATATATATTAAAGAAAAAGGAAATAAAGGAGCTCGTTCTATAAACTAAACACAAATATTGAGCCAGCTTCGAAAATGTTCCTTTGTTAAAAACATCTGATTATGACGTCACTACCTATTTACTACGTTTATACATATGGTCGATCATTGTTATTTTTTCTTTTAGAACTTTAAACTTGATAAGAATGAAAGAAACTTCCCCCAAAAACATTCCAGTCTCAATATGCGACTCATTTTATCGGTTCAAAAAACAAGATCAACCAATTAATATGTCTTATTTTGTTGGTCAGCCAATCACTGTTATTGAGATTCACTATACTTTTCACAACGAGTTAAGGAGGAATATAGTTAACTGTTAAAGAGTTAACAGCAAAGAAAAAAAAAAAAAAAAAAAAAAAAAAGAATCTACAGCTGAATTAAATACATAGTATGATGGTATTGATTGATGATTATATATTATATGTATAGCATACTATTATTTGTATTACCGGCATATACGGGTACGTGTCATACTTTTGATAGTGCGCAGGTGTAACTATAAACTATGCGTTCTTATGTTGTTCACTATTATACTATAGAAGTAATTTAGTATAGCCTATAGGGTGATTTCTATCATGTTAAAGTCTACACCATAAGTGAGTGCTAAATAACATGGGCCAGTATAGGAAAATGACTCATTTTGACAGTTTAAAAATACTTCGCTATATTTTTTAGTGCATTGATGCTGTTAACAGGTTGAATCAGTTTTGCAAGTATACAAATAAAATAATAATGACAAAAAAATGCTCATTTTTCAAAGAAAATAGCCAAAACCTACGTTTTGTCCTATGTTGAGCTGTCATTGCTCAAGAAGAGCATCGAAAAGCATTCAGAATGACGTCATGCGTACACATGACCCTATAGACCGATTGCTCCTTGCGCTTTGTTGCCATGTTTGTGGTGCCTCATGCATTGTCCAGCATAGAAAAACTTTATTTTTACACACTTATTGCTAAAACAAAAGTTTACTTCAACTATAAGCATTCAATATGAAAGAATTAACATTTATATCACAAAACACTTGATGGCACTTACATAAATAACTTTAGTTTGTCTCACAAAACCCAACTGTAGCTCCGTAGCAATCATCAGAAAAGTCGATTTGTGCAACCCGCACAACATTTTCATACTAATTTTAGCATGTTTCTGACGTCATAAACATGAATTTTCACGCAAATTGCATACTTTACAGTATTTTCACGCTCTCTCGTGGGTCTACATTAACATTCTGGTAAAAAATGTCATCAGTTTTGAAGATCACATTTCGTGTTTATTCATTAAAAAGACCATGTTGTTTTATGTGGTCTATGGCTTTAACAATAAAACTCTCCCGCAGCAGATTAATGTTAGTACGACTAAAAATGTCACTACTACTAGTTGGCATTTAGACGTAATTAGAAATTAATTAAGGTTTATAGTGTGGTTTGAAGTGTACAAGTTGTAACAGACACAAGAGCTATACGGCTTAACCTCAAATGTAAATATAAATTAAATAACTCGAATGAATAAACTTTAATTAAATAAAATTATATTGTATCAGTTTTATTTAAAATCATTAATTATTGTATTATAAAATAATACAGATTATATTTAATATGAATAATATATTTAAATATAAAATTTGTCAATGTTTTGTTCAAATTTTAATAAAATATAAAAACCCTTTTGTTTCTCTTTTTTAAAATTATTAATTATAATTAAAATGATTCATAGGGTAATGATATAAGAAATTACTTAATTTTGTAATGGTCAATTCTCACAATTATTATGGCTATTCAAAAAAATTATAATCTATTCTGCATTACTGCATAATAACTTTATCATATACTCGTACCACAAATAATATCTTTATCAGCATAATTATTTTCTGCTGTCCCATTTTAGCAAAAACACGGAAAGAAGAGCTTTCGTAAATTATGCTGCATTTATGTCATTATAGCATGAATGAAGGAAGGAAGGAAGGAATGAAGGAATGAACGAACGAACGAACGAACGAACGAACGAACGAACGAACGAACGAACGAACGAACGAACGAACGAACGAACGAACGAACGAACGAACGAACGAACGAACGAACGAACGAACGAACGAACGAACGAACGAACGAACGAACGAACGAACGAACGAACGAACGAACGAACGAACGAACGAACGAACGAACGAACGAACGAACGAACGAACGAACGAACGAACGAACGAACGAACGAACGAACGAACGAACGAACGAACGAAAGAACGAACGTGAAATGAAATGAAATAAAAAATAAATAAACAAACACACGATATTTGCATGTAAACATTCGACTTCTTTCTTCTTTCTTAAAGTTATCTTATTATGCTCACTGTACTGTAAATTGTTTGAAACTTATTTTTTCTCTACCCACTCTACTCCCACGTATTCTATACTACAGATAATCAATAAGTAACTAATGCAGAAGATCCTTGAGCTCGCTTCAAATAACATCATAATACAATCAGCTATATTGAACATTGCAACGTAATTTTATCACTAATTATATTCAATTTACAGGAAAATCTTTTGTTTTCAACTAATTTTGTTCGAGTGAATGAGAAAAAAAGAAGTTAGAAATGCGAATAGTGAATAATAATGAATATAATGATCCAAAACTTTTTTCTTTCAACTTTTTGCAGGCAATAAAAGTATATCTGGTATTCTTTCATTAATTTCTTAAGTTTCGTACTTTTTTTTTCTCTCTCAAAGAGGGGGATTTTGCAATGCTTTAGGGTGCACAGAAAAAAATTATCAATTATCACAACTGAAAAGTAGCTGAACTGATTAATTAAATATGAACCAATCGATGTTTTCATTTACCTCATCTAAAAAAAAATAGTTAAAAATACATGGATTGTCACACGGGTCACACCTGCTTCAACAGGTCAGGTAAATGAAATATATTTCTTCCAACTTCCACGCAAGTACTCGCACAGCTATACACTACAGTTGGATTATACATATAATCAAAAGCTTGTATTGTTAAAAAAAAAATGAAAACAAATTTTGCGACCTTTTGTTACTTGACAGCCACCCTCTCCACCTCCACACCCTATCTCCTACCTAGCCTATATCTATTGTCCTACCTGCCTGCCTGTCTATAACATTCTAACGTGAGTTAAGAATCAATCTACCTCCAGAGTATGTAAGCTTCACTGTTTTTTTAAACTCATCACTTTGATTACCTGACTTAATTTGAATTATTACTACAAAACTAACATTGCTATTAAATTTTAATTAGAATTTCATAAAAATGTGATATTTTTAACGTAAAACAAATAATTTTGGTAATATTTATTTAAATTATTTCTTCTTACTTTTTACACGTAGAAGATGAAAGAAACCACTTTTTTTTTTAGTTTTGGAGGGAAGATTACAAAACACTTAAAATGAAGAAAACTTTAAATTTATTATGTTAATTATTATTATTATATTTTAATACATAACGATAATAATATACACATTATACAATGTATTAAAATTTACTGTACAGTATAAAACATTTTTCCTTTGCACACTGATTGCACGATGACAAAATATAACACTTGTTTTAAGTTTATTGTTATGAAAAAATTATTATTTATTTAGTTATAAAATATTTATTTTATAAATTTAAAATTTTTGATACTTCGGATCATTACCAAAATACTTTCCTTTATTTGAAAATTAAATTGATGTGTGTTCTGTATACTTTATTCGTTTTGAAATATAAAGTATAACTTAAGGAAGTAGGGGACCGACGTCGGCCATTAGACTCAAACTTTTATCGACAAAAAAATCTGAAATTTTGCACAATGATACTTCTGCTTAAGACAATTTCAAATATATAAAATTTTTGGGGGGTCACCGTGCAAATTAATTTTATATGATTTTTTGAAATTTTAAGCCCATAAGGCATAATGTTAATTTCAAAAAAAAAATCTTTTTTTTTTGGACGGTGACACATCTTGAAATTTTTATCACGGCTAGGTGTGACCCTTAGCTACACAATGATACCAAATTTAGACCCGAAACACGAGCTAGTTTTTGAGATATAAGGTCGGTCCCCTACTCCCTTAAGTATAAATAAAAATATAAATTAATAAGACATTATGTGTAAAAAAATTATGATAAAAAGGATATTGTCTAATTGATTGGATTTTGTTTTGTATAATTGTGTGTTTAAAATAATAACAATTAAAATGATGGTGTGTTACATTAATATGTTATGATTGTATTTATATTTTTAATATTTTAATTGATTTTTATCATATAAATATAAGAATATATCCTTTAATTATATTATATAAATTAAGTAAAATAGTAAAAATATAAATAAAATTATAACTTATTTCAATTATGTATAATTATACATAATTGAAATATCGTAGGCTTATTTATTTTTATTTTTTTAATTTAATTATAATATTAATAATTCTGTATAATCTGTATAATAGTAATTATTATACAGTAATACTATATAGACACTATATATTTTATATTATGCTATACAGTGTTATATTTAGCCATCATATTTAAGTCATCTTTCAGTGTGCAATAAAAAAAAATGTATATATATATTAATAGAGTAAATAATGCAAGTTAATTACATTGTGCATTTTATTTTGAATAATAAAAAATAATAAAGAAATCAAATTTCATAATGACAATGTCCGTACGCACACCTTACACCTGCTTTGCTTTTAAACCCTAGCTGCAGGTAAGCCACACGAGGCCCCCGGGCGGTTTTACATGTACCGTGATGGACAATACAATACTTCTCAACTGTTTTTGGGAGCTAATACAAGCGAAAACGTGGCATTATCACATCTAAAAAAAAATATTTGTGATAAATATCTCCTTTTTATTTTTTCAATTGTAGAGACCGAATGTTCAGTTTTTACACCTATTTCTGAGCAACTGAAGTTTTTAAGTTACCGCACATGTTTTATTTTTTTCTGTGTGTGAAATTATTATTCATTAGAATTTTTTTTTTCACAGTGCTTTTGATTAGTGCTCAATGAGAGTAACAGCATCCAATCAATTTTTGTACATTGCCTTAAAGAATGTTTTTTATATAAGTTATAACTTATAAGTATAAGTACTACACAATATCAAATTGATTGATATTATCTTCACCATTAATGAATTTTTGGTGCTTTTTTAGGATGATGAAATTTCTATAATAGTAAAACACTGTTTCAAATTTTACTTGTTTCTAGTTTGTTTGTTTTGTTTGTTTGTTTGTTTTTTTTTTGTTTTTTTTTTTTTATTATTATTATTATTTTTTTTTTTTCAACTTTTCACTCGATGATGTGGGGCTCAATACACCGAGCTCATACTAAAGCCAAGATGCAAAAGCACCCTGTCACTACCCTATTTGAATTTGTTTTCTTGTATTTTTTTCTCACTTTCAACCTATTTTGATAAGTTAATCCTTATTTTTTTATACATTATGTAAGAATCTTCTCAAGCAAAAAAATACAACCCACTTTTTTTGTAGTATAGGAAAAAAAATCTTTTTAAGGATTCTTAAAAAAAAAGTTTTTGCGGTTGTAACTTTTTTTAACACATATACAATTTTGTAGTTTTTCCTTTTCACATAAATATAGTTTACTATGATGTTTCTTTTTTTCCTAGAGAGAGAAAGAGAGATGGAGAGAGAGAGAGAGAGAGAGAGAGAGAGAGAGAGAGAGAGAGAGAGAGAGAGAGAGAGAGAGAGAGAGAGAGAGAGAGAGAGAGAGAGAGAGAGAGAGAGAGAGAGAGAGAGTCCTTCTGACAGTAATATTGATCTTATAAATAAAATCTTGTTTCTTTATGTCTGTTATTTTGTCGGACTTTTCGCATTATAAATGTATGAAGTGAAAAACAAATCAAAACATATCTTGTTTACATATTCAGTTATGCATATTTACATCAACATTTTTAAAATCTAAGATAATTTTCTCTTTTATTTTAAAGCCATAGAACACATAAAACAACATGTGCTTTTTAATGAATAAACACGAAATAGGATCATTAAAACTAATGACAAATTATACCAGAATGTTAATGTAGCCGCACAAGAAAGCGTAAAAAATCTGTAAAGTATGCAATTTGCGTGAAAATTCATGTTTATGATGTCAGAAACATGCAAAAATTAGTATGAAAATGTTGTGCGGGTTGCATAAATTGAATTTTCTGATCACTGCTATGGGGCTACTGTTGCGTTTTGAGACAAACTAACATTATTTATGTAACTCCCATCAAGTGTTTTGTGATATAAATGCTTATGTTTTTCTCTGGTCTTTTCCTTTAAGTTATTATGATTTTTTTTATTATTGTTAGAATTTTTTTGTTTGATATTACATAACTTTAGTGTATAAACTTCGGTATAGCGCACGTGAATAGCTAATTAGGCGTCATCTAATTTAACATTACGCTTAGGGGAAAAAATAATAATAATAAAATCAAAGTTTTTTTATTTTATATATATATTTTTTTTTTTGTTATAATTTTTTTTTTTTTTTTTTTTTTGAATTTATGGAATTTTTAAGAAAACTACTTCACTAATAGCGGAAAGTTTTAAAGAGGAACATGCATGCAAATCGCAAAGACATGTATGCAAAGACATGTATGCAAAGACATGTATGCAAAGACATGTATGCAAAGACATGTATGCAAAGACATGTATGCAAAGACATGGAAGTTGTTTAAGAAATTTTTTTAAACCAATAACCTGGATTAAAAAAAAAAAAAAAATCATTGCATTGAATTCAAAACTCTTTATATTTTTAATTGTAAAATGAAACCCTGATCATTTGTGTATAATTTTTATTGTAATTAATAATTAACAAAAATACAAACTTTAATATTATTTATAATACTGTATAATAAAAATTCAAAAACAAAACATTTTTCTTTCTTTCTTTGTTTTATATTATTTTTATTATTATTTTTTTGAGTAAAAAAAATGCAAATTAAAGGTTAAAAAAATAATAATAATAAAATAAATAACTCGGATTAAAAGTTTTAAATGTTCATCATATAATAAATCAAATCAAATAAAATTGATAAAATAAAATGAAATTTAATTTAAAAATTTATTAAAAAATACCTCAGAGAATTGATCTATTATTTTCCATTATTTTGCAGAAGATCATAATTGACATATGACATTTGATATATTGCTTATGTGATACCAATTTCTTTTTCCTTGTTTTGTTTTTGTTGTTGTTTATAAACTTTTTATATTAGGAAATAAATTTTAAATAAATTGAAATTTAATATTACTCAGTCTGTAGAATTAATAATAATAAAAAATACCATTAAATTATTTATATATAAAATAAATAAAAGATTATACTTCAAAAAAAAAAAAACTTTTATCAGTCATATCCGATTACAAGAGAAAAAAAAATCAATTTTATGTTTAAAAAATTATTTCAAACTATTAAAGGCACAGACAATATACGGTGTATGTTATTTATGTTAAAAGAACGCATAAGAAAATAACTTATTTTAGCATTTTAAATTTTTTGACAATATTTTTGAGAGCATTGATGTTGTTAACAGCTTGAATTAATAATATTAATATAGTCTGGTTTCTTATTTGCAATTTAAATACGAAACATGCATTTCATTCTAAAGCAATGAAACTTTCAACACTTGTTCTTTACCAACAATGGTTGATTTTTAGAAGCGGTACCCCGAGATACTTCCTTCAGGTCAACCCCTGGTGACCTCACAACTTCACAAGGTCCAATTTTGACTCATTTGGTTTTTATTTTTTTCCCGAAAAAACTATTGAGTGAATCAAATTGATTTTTTCACCAGATGATGAAGGAATAAATTATTTATTATTATGAATTTTTTCAAAATGCAGTGTTGTATAATTTTGCAACAGCGATGCCAAACGTAAACGAAGTCAAAAAAATGCATAATAATTTTTCTTCGGCAAAAGTGATTAAAAGTTGAAAAATAAAAAATAGTAAAAATGAAGTTTCAATGTTTAATACTATGCATTAACATTATAGCAATATAATTAAAATAATATTTCCGAATTTGAATATAAACTTTAAATTTTTTTAGTATTTTCCTAGCTGCGAGTTTTTGAATCTGCGACTCTCGCTCTCAAAACAATAGCAAGTCACATACTTTTCTATCATTTTTATTTTAGATTAATTATTATATTTATAAAAAGAATTACATATAAAGAAAAAATTAATTAAAAATTATGAATTACATGAAAATTTGAATTACATCATTAAGGGATCGTTTTTTCAACAATAGCTTCCTATCCTGTTATATCCATGAAGTCGACTTTAACATGAATAAAACCACCCTATATATATATTATATATATATATATATATATATATATATATATATTATAAAGCAAGGTATAAAAATAATTTTACATTACAATTTATAGCACATAGTTATATAATAAATGTTATGTAGAAATTATTGGAGTGTAAATTTTAAATATAAATGCAGTTTTATAATTATTAACATAAAAGATTATAATTAAAAACTAAATTATAAAAGCCTTCACGAATGACATTTAACACGAAAGATTTATTAAAGTGGTAGTCAATAATGACTTTTTTTAAATTGTGATCAGCATGTTTATTAAAGCCCTTGTCAACTTACTTTTTTATCATTTAGAATACTAGATTGATAATTACTATACCTTATTATCAATGAATTAGACACCAACACGTTGATTTTGTATTAATTTTCAATTATTTTCTTTTTGACGGTTATTTCACATATGTGACGTCACTATGTACCACCGCCAATCACAGTCACCGCTCTGTTCACTTGTAAATTTAAGCCCTTCCCTCAACCCCTATCACGACCCCAGCAGTACATTGTGACGTCAGATGCGTGAAATAACCGCTAAAATGAAAATAAACACAAATTCAACGTGTTGATGTCTAATTCATGGATAATAAGGTATGGTAATTATCAATCTAGTATTCTAAATGATAAAAAAGTAAGTTGACAAGTGTTTTAACACGCTGAGAGCAAAAGCTGTTTAGCAACCCCGAACTTACGTCACAGCTACAACTTGCTCTCACGCTAGCTTGACGCAATCGTGAGTTACTCTTACTTTCGCGCTTGCTACTTGACGTCATATTTTACGTATATAAAATGTTTTTACGGCTACAGATATGTAGTAAAATAATTTATGCAAAGATAAGAGTAACTCCAGCTGGTGCCAAGCTAGCGTGAGAGCAAGTTGTAGCTGTGACGTAGGTTCTAAGTCGCTAAACGGTGGTAGCTCTCAGCACGTTAATAATTAAAATTTTGGATCGCGTTTTCGGGAGTTTTAATAACACGATGATCCCTATTAAAAAAAGCCATTGTTGACTACTCCTTTAAGAATTGAAAGAAATCAATTAACAAGATAATTTATGTTATATGGTATATAGCTTCTGTACTTATAATGGTGAATTAAATTGAGTTGAGTGGGGTGGTTGCATTCATGTTAAAATCAACGCCATATAAGTATATAAGTACTAAATAACATGGCGGGCTGGTATGGCAAAATTACACATTTTGCAAGTTTAAAAATCATAAACAGTTTTTTTTCGTTTTCGTTTTTTTTTTTTTTTAAGAGAATTGATGCTATTCAAGGTATTCAAATATACGAAAAAAATAATAATTACAAAAAAATGAAATTTTTATGAAAGAAAATAGCGAAAATTATACGTTAGTACTAAGCTAAGCAATTCTAAGCTAAATGTCATTCATTGGTTAATTATATAGCATCTAAGCACATTTATTATGACGTCATGAGCTTATACACACTGAATTTGATATTGTAATTATACTTTTATATTAATGCGGAAATAACATTTTGTGCTCTACGTTATATATAGATAGATATATATATATATATATATAATGCAAAATAATTAATTATGTATATTTCAAGCGAGAGAGAGAGAGAGAGAGAGAGAGGAGAGAGAGAGAGAGAGAGAGAGAGAGAGAGAGAGAGAGAGAGAGAGAGAGAGAGAGAGAGAGAGAGTTGAGTTGGTGCAAGCCCCAAGTTTATTGTATAATATAGAAAAAAAAATTGTAAAATTTATATAGATTATAATACTGTAGAATATGAAAACATTTTTAATACTGTATAGGGTGTACGCATTAATGTTAAAGATCTACCCCATGTTGGATCACTGATACATAGACCGGTATATGAAAATGACTCATTTTGCCAGTTTAAAAAAATACTCACAAGTAAACAATATTTTTGAGTATACTTTGAATAGGTTGAATTAGTATCTCAAGTATATGAGAAAAATAGAGATATAAAAAATGTGAAACATTCCCCCCGTCCCAAAAAAAAAAAAAAAAAAAAAAAAAAAAAAAAAAAAAAAAAAAAAAAAAAATATTATGGCGTTAACTTTAACTTTAATGCAACTACAATTTATTAATTAATGTTATTTATTAAACACAATGCGTGTACATGTGAGGAGATGATACTGATCACATGACATCCCATGAGATACAATGAGGAAGGTGAATTGGCATTTTTTGTTGAGTTTATGATATTATTGGAAAAAGCTTTAAAAAATTTTGAGGCCTTATTTTTTCTTATGACGATTAGAGTATGGGAAGTATTTTTAATTAATTTTTAAAAATAGGTCTAGAAAGCCTGTGACGTCATCAGTTCACTTTTTCTCGGCAAAAACTTATCGTTCGAGGTTCAGTAACCACTAACCAGTTTAATGAAATCAGCTCGTACTCAGGATTTCAAAAAACCGGCTACTGAACTTTCAACAGTCAATACTTTCCGAAATAAATGCCCAATTGGTGACGTCACAGGCTTTTTAGGTTCTTTTTCAAAAAAATTTTTAAAAATAATTCCCATGCTCTAATCGATCTAAGAAAAAATAGCACCTCAAAATTTGTTAACGTTCTTTTCAAAAATGTCATAAAAAGTGGGGGTTAAAAAAAATTCACCTTCCTCATTATTATATTAGTACAGATATGATATTCCTTAGTGTTACAAATTTTGTGATAAAATCCGTGTACCGCGAAGCGGGTGATAACATTACGATTATAACTACGTTATAACTACAATTTATAACTTTTGTTTTTTTAACTTTACGAGAAATTAAAAAGTAAATTAAGACACTTTCTATGTGATAGATTGTCTAAGTATGACGTCAGAGCTTTTTTAAAAAAAAAAGTCTCCATTATTTTTATTATAAGTATTGATTACCTTAAAAATATATTTCCTTCCTTCATGTCTCCCGTCATTATTATTTTTTTTATGTATATCTGTTCTATATAATATTTTTTATCTTGAACGAAAAAAAAAATACATATAAACTTCTTGTTCTCATTATAATAGTAGAACTTTTAGAAGGCACTATTGTTTTTGTACATTCGCTCGCAAAACATATTAGAATTATATATTATACCTGTATCTTTTACATAATCACTGGCAAATGTCATCATTTTGACCTTGTATAGGACTTACGACCTACCATGCTAAATGTACTTATATAGAAGTACCCATCTATATAGCGTGTATCGATAACTAAATATTGATTGCTTATGTTTACTCAAAATGCGGAAAAGGAAGTGCCGGAAAAAGAAACCACGTGATGGTAAAAGTGGGAGGTAGCTCAAGGTTAGCTTGCTGCTGGCACCAAGTTTTCTCTCACTTTTAACGTCACATGGTTTCCTTTTCCTACACTTACTTTTTTTTTTTTTTTTTTTTTTTTTTAGAGTAAACAGACGCACTTAATGATTGCTTATGTTTACTCTAAAAAACGGAAAAGGAAGTGCGGGATACCGGATAAGGAAACCACGTAACGGTAAAATTGGGAGAAACCTTGGTGCCAGCAGCGCAAGCTAACCTTTAGCTATCTCCCACTTTTACCGTCACGTGGTTTCCTCTTCCGGCCACTTCCTTTTCCGTATTTTGAGTAAACAGAAGCAGCCTATGTTTACTCAAAATGCGGAAGAGGAAACCACGTGACCGTAAAAGTAGAAGGTATAGCTCATGCCTATATAGCTTGCTGCTGGTACCAAGTTTTCTCGCACTTTACAGCATAATCTATGCTATACTTGCTGCATAATAACTTTATAGCATATTATATAGCATAAATATTATGTTGTTCAGTATCATTATTTATATATGTTACAATCACATAAATACAGCAAAAATTACTTAATTAATTATTTTCGTGTGTGCTTGTGTGTGTGTGTGTGTGTGTGTGTGTGTGTGTGTGTGTGTGTGTGTGTGTGTGTGTGTGTGTGTGTGTGTGTGTGTGTGTGTGTGTGTGTGTGTGTGTGTGTGTGTGTGTGTGTGAGAGAGAGAGAGAGAGAGAATTATAATACTTAAAGGAATAGAGAAAAACATAAAAGCATTTATATCACAAAACACATGATGGGACTTACATAAATAACTTTAGTTTGTCTAAAAACCCAACTGTAGCTCCGTATAGCAATGATCAGAAATTTCAATTTATGCAACCCGCACAAAATTTTCATAATAATTTTTGCATGTTTCTGACGTCATAAACATGAATAGTTACGTAAATTGCATAATTTACAGTTTTTTTTTTCAAGTACTCTCGTGGGGCTACATTAACATTCTGGTAAAAATTATCAACAGTTTTGAAGATCCAATTTTGTGTTTATTCATTAAAAAGCAAATATTGTTTTATGTTGTCTATGGCTTTAAAGTGCTCCGAGCTACTAAAATATACATTGTGTATAAAAAAATGTTGATTTAAATCAATTAAAAAGTAAAATTAAGCTTTTCCAAGAATTTTATATAAAGTAAAGCAAAAGTTTGCTGAAAGTTTGTATAATTTTATATTAAAAAGGTAGTTTTGTTTGTTTTCAAGCTAACTCTTTCATTAGATTTCATTAAAATACATAAAAACGATCTTTATAAACACGTAAGGTAGCAAAGCTAAGTTTTATACGCTTACAATTTTTATGAACTTAGATTATCCTTCATTTATATATACAGGTATTAAAACGTTTTAAATTATTCATTTAAGCTTACGTAAATAAAAAAAAATTCATTAATTTTTATGCTAGAGTGAATAATTATATAATTTTTTTTATCTCTTTCCTAAATAAATTAATATTTTTAATATGCACTCTAAGAAATGGTGCATTACTTTAGTTATACGAATACTATTTAGGATATAAACTTTTGAATAGCTAAAATAATTCATTTTAGAGCATACATACATATGACGCCATAGTGCCTTTCAGGGCAGGCCAGGACGATCCTTTCTAGTAAGAGGGCTTACAATGATCTGTGGCATACCAGACCACGGACTCTACCCTTAATACCACACTACTCTGGGCTCCTAATACCAGACCTGTGCAGCTCGGACCACCAAATCTTACGACGGCAGCACTCGCCACTATGGACGAGACGTGCTCAAACTGCCTGGCAAACCCATGCATTGCAGCGGAAACGTACTCATTGAAACACACTGAAACTTCACCGTTCTAACCACCGCTCTTACAAGATGGTCTTACAAGGCCAACCCGGCTTGGTAACGAACGCTGAACCTCCAGCGTGCCAAACGAGCACGCTAACCACTACACCACATGAGCAGGTTCATTTTAGAGTAAATCATTAAAAATAGCTAATTTCGGTTATTTTAAGTTATTTTTAAGTTTTTTAAGCTATTTTAAGTTAAATTAGCAATTGTTAATAATATGCTAAAATGCATTGTTTTAGCTATACTTATAATAACTTGTACGTGTTTTCAAATGTTCGACATGACATAACTTAACTTATAAGTCACAGTTCATCTTTATACTGCATGTTAATTTTATATTACGCGACCGTTCAGTTTGTCACATTTTAGCCGGTCACCTATTATCCAAAAGCCCTTGTTAACTTACTTTATAACCCTTTTTTAGAATACTAGATTGATAATTACCATACCTTATTATCCATGAATTAGACACCATCACGTTGATTTTGTATTTATTTTTATTTTGACTGTTATATCACGTATCTGACGTCACAATGTACCGATGGGGTCGTGATAGGGATAAAGAACTTGAGGAAGGGGCTTAAATTTATCACGTGACCAGAGTGGTGACTGTGATTGGCAGCGGTATATTGTGACGTCAGATACGTGATATAATCACCAAAAAGAAAATAAATACAAAATCGAAGTGTTGGTGTCTAATTCATGGATAATAAGGTATGGTAATTATCAATCTAGTATTCTAAATAATAATAAAAAAAAAAAGTTGACAAGGGCTTTAATCGCTAACATCCTTATAGGTGCCATGTACTGTATAATCAATATTCAGTATTTTTGGTTTCCAATATAAGCAATAATATTGCTAATGTATAATATAATGTTAAAGTTTCCTTATGTAACTTAATACATAAAATATAATTATAGCAACCCTCGTTTCTTTGTAAAACTGTTCCTTATACCTTCAAACTTATATACAAAGTAACTCTTTGATTTAACTAATTTTAGTATTAAACTATACTAAATTACTATATTTATAATATCATAAGTAGAGAGGGGTGGCAGGTTCTGTTCTAGATATGATAACATGGTGTTCCTATGCTAATGCATGTTAAATTTTAAGGAGCCAAGGAGCCATTCTCCTGCCTACCCAACTGTATAGTAAAATATACATGCAGAATATAGTATAGCGTTTTTAATATGTCATAAATATTCTTATTGTATAAAAAATAATATATACATGAAATATGCATATTTTTTATTATTATGTATACGATATGTTAACAATGATATTGTATATTATAATGTTTCTTAAAGTTAATTTTTTAACATGTATATTTTACAATACATATTTATACGCTTTATACTTGCTATACCTGGATATATAAATGTTATATACAAGTTGCGTTGCGGCATCATATATCGTGTATTCTATTTCTCGCTCTGTCCGCACAATTATTATTTCTCTTCTTTGCTGACATATAAGAGAGTACTTGTTGTAATACTTTTACTATAGTTATGAACTCGGAATATACATACACATATATAAATATATATTTTAAAGTATTATAACATGATGTTACAAATTATTTTTTGCTATAGCTACGATTCATAATATAACGTTAAAACATTATATAGTAATATACAGAAGACGGTATATGAGTTTTTTTTTCTCAAGTTAGCATAAATATATTATTAAAACTGCGTGTTATATCTATATAGCATTATATATAGAGTTTTAATTTGTATTTAGTATAGTAATTTTTTTTTATATATTATATATATGATATAGCACTAATATCTAATTTTGGTTGTATTATACATTTATATATATATTATATATTTATTATATATATATTATATTTAAATATTGTTCTAACGCTTCCTACATCGATTATTCAAATTATCGATTTTACTGTAATTCTTAAATTATATAAGTTTGAAGATTTATAAAAGAAACTCATATGATCTTCATCAGTCGACAGAACAACATCTACTCCGCAAAACTGAAAAATGACTTCATTTGTAAGTATTGCTTTTTTTTTTAAAGTAAATTACAAATTCTTTATTTGAGTTAGTTATTACAATTTTACGCTTAATGTTACAGAAAGCTGAAGTAGAACTCCTTCAAGAGATGGGACACATATTCCCTACATATTCCTGCAAAAATTTGGTTGAAAATAAAACCTATCGTGTTATGAGCTTCGAAAAAAAGCCTTCTATGTACAATGAAGATTTGGTTCTTACTACTACAGTACAGCTTGATGAAAAAGACGTGGTGAACGTCTATCTTCCAGCCAGAATTAATGCAAATAAGTTCTCTGATGATTTTATAACTAACTACAACAGTTGCCCAGTCACTGAAAAAATGTTCATGATCTACAGGGGCATGAAGGGAAAATACATTGATATTGAATTTTCTTCACAGTACTTTTCTTAAATAAAGAAAACAATGTCTAAAAAACTATTCTATGTTTATTTTTATAAAAACAAACCTTTTTCCTACTATAGTTACATAATAAATTATACATATAGAGTTTTTTTTTTTAAATAAGATTTAGACATTTTTTTTTATAATATATATTTTTATTTATTTTTATAAGGAGGTTTTACATATTAATACGAGAACATATTATTTATATATTTATTTATTTATATTTATTTATATTTATTTATATATATATATATATATATATATATATATATATATATATATATATATATATATATATATATGTATACGTATATTTATATATATACGTATATTTATGTATTACAAAGATAAAATTATTTAATAATAGTGAATATATGGATAGAAAAATTAACATATGTTTAGCTATATGAATATTAAATTTAAACATTATTTAGATAATAACAATATAATATATTTTAACATATATGAATGCAGCTATGTAGAATATATATGTGTTATATATGTTGTTAGTAGTACATTAGTTATTATTTAGACATGTCTACGTACAATATTAGTTAGTGGAGTATATTCTACAATTCTATCATGCATTATAATACAGTATGCAATTGTGGATGTAGGGAATGCTGTAGTAGCTTCTATTTCTATACGAACATCAACAGTTGTGGTTTTGATGGATTCCTTCTGTTTTGAGCAATCAATGACGAACATAGTTCCCATGCTAATGAATTCAGGATATGATAAAAGAGGCTTTGGTGTAGTACCATAGTAACTCTTCTGAAAGGCTGCGTAGTTAGTGTACAGCATTGCACATTGCTTTCTTTTCATATCTAAATTGAAGTCAACATAAGGGAAACATTTTCCATTAATATAGGCTTTAATATTTCTGATGTTACAATGGTCATATGCATTTATATCATATGTTACATTGTTGCGTTTTCCTGTTTGAAAAGCTATAATGATATAACGAGGTCGCTCGATGGATGTCATTGCTTGAAGTTGCCACTCATCACGCGTTGTAGTAGTAGACATTGGTTTCTCAGCTACAAACCAGCTTCTAAATCCAAGGAATATAGGCCTATCAGCTTGAAGGAACGATAGCAAACGGAGCTTGGTTTCATCATCTACTTCAACGTGAGGCATCTTCCACTTGAACTTTGAAATTTTGATGTGAGTGACTTCAACAGACGCTGGAGTTGAACCTGAAGCTGCTACAGGTGTAGTTATAACAGCATTGTAGTCATTTTGAGAGCGAAGAATAACTAACTCTTGTTTGCAGTTGATGATTATTTTGGTATGATCTTCAAAGAATCCCATGAGTGTGTTCAAGGGTACAGCTACATTAAATGACCCGTCTTCTTGATTCAATATTGAAGTAGTTTCTGTAGGAGTCCAGCCACTGTTTGACAATAGTTTTCTTTTACCATCGGTAAAAGATACTAGGCCTTTTAATGTACTTGCAACACCAACGTTTCTTGTTTGGTCGATCTCTACATCATTGATTTTATAGTGCATTTCACTGATCATATGTGCTAGAAAATTTTTAACTAGCTTGGTTTTCTTAGCAGCATTGTTGTCGGCACCAAGAAGATGTCCCTCAACGTATAATATACTCTCACTTGGTAGAGTGTATATATCTTGATTTTTAATTTCAATCCTTATTTCATCTGTATTTTCATATCGTGTACCAGCATATGCTTTATGATCTCTGTATTCAATGCTTGTAATGCTATTATTCAACTCAAGGTCACTATTAATTTGAAGTATATCCATTATAGTAGGATATGCTATATAACTTATATAGGTTTTAATCCTATCTCTTTCAGGAACTGAAAATTTTCTGGTGTTAACGTTTTGCGTCCTTGTACGTTACTGACTATTTTCTGCACATTTCCCTTCTTATATTGCTTTTTAAACACTAAGCCCATATTAAATAGCTTTTCTTATATGAAGTCTTATTGTTATGGTTTCACCTCTAAAATTGACTATATTTCCATCCTGGTCACATATTTTAAGACAGAGTTGATCGACTATGGTGACATCTACAGGTAGGTATATGACATTATTGGGTGCTTCAATTATTTTAAAGCCTGGTGCTACTTTAGGAGCAAAACAATGTAATGAATGTGAAGGTGTTCCATTTATGTAGGATCCACTTGATATATTACTTTGTATATCTAAGGTATGAACCTTCATAATATCAACAATATTATCAGCATAGTGTGGAGTTGAGGCTTTGAGTATTGTTTTGTTGAAACCAAGTAATAGCCCTATGGAACCTGGCTGTGTAAAATCTATGTCAACTGAACATTTAATAAAAACTTTCAGTGTATTCTTGTTAGCAAACACACTAAATGATATACTCTCTTTTTGTAGTTCAGATTTTATATATGAAGTAATGTCTTTTAGCTCATAGCTGCCAGTTGGAAGCTCTAGTAATTTACCATTGCCATAATGTAGCTTATTGTTAGTATCATCTACGTTAGGTACAGAGAAGTATGCACAGAAACTAAGTAAACCAACTTCATATTTTGCTCCATCATTAAGTGCTATAGGAGGATAAATATCACTATTAATAACACTAGAGGGTTGTGATACTGTCAAAGTATAAGACATGACTGAATAGAAAGTATTTTTATTTTGTTTTATATACATAAAAATCCAATACATAAATGTCCACATACAACAGTGTTATAGCTTTGGTAGTTTTGACGGTTATAGTTAACATTGCAATTTTTCACATAGTTTAAAAACTCCATTGGAGGCTGCAAGTTTCCAAAGCTGTCAAAATATTCTATGTTATTACAAGATTTTCTATAGCATACCCAGTGTGTGCCTGGACCACTGCTGCCATCTAAGTTGATTATAGCACTTTCATATTTCAAAGGCTTCTTAGGTAATTTATCTCTCATATAAACATTTCTAAAATGCTTTACATTAAGTTTTTTACAATGGTATTTCAATTCAACATTAGACAAAGCATGAGATGGCAGCATGTAATTTAGTTTTTTGATTTAATAACTAGACCATAGCCTGCTTTATATGGCTTGAGGAAAAACCCAGCTCCATTCTTCTTACTTTTTCCACCTATAGCTATAGCCTCCATCTTCTCGTTGTGGCGTTTCATTTCCCCCAACTGCTTTCTTGCATTATGAGCTTCATTAACTGCCCTTGCAATGGTAGAGGCTCCTCCAAAGAGTGCACCCGCTGCAGATAGTCCAGCAAATATTGGTACCAAAGGCAGTATACCTCCTGTCTTGGGAATAGGTATAATTCTTGGTGTTTTCTTCAATACTTTGATTTGCTTCATTGTTTTCTTGGCTGCTTGTAACGCAACTTTGGCTGCATCTTTAACATTCTTCATACCAGATTTTCTTATAGCGGTTTTAACACCACGTAGCTTATCTTCAAATTCATCCTTCTTAGTAGATGGCTTCTTCAGCTTTCCTCCTAGCTTTACCTTTGCTTTCATAGCACCAGTAACTAGCATACTTGCAAGTTTTTCTCCAAGCGATGCGCTTGGTGCTTTGACTCTCTTCCAAGCCTTTTCAGCTAAAATATTGTCAGCCTTATGGCGTTCTGTTGTATCTTTTGTTTTTGAATAAAATATATCATGTTCTTTGCAAGCCTCGTCGAGAGGATTTATACCTTCATCTCCAGCAGCAAGCCTCTCTGCTAACTTAGTATTCGGTCCACAAAATTGATAGCCAGGGATGTGAAGCTCACTTGGAACTTTGCTCAGAGCATCTGTGACCCAACCACTGCCTTTGGCGTCTAGACTCATTATGCATGAAGCTTATAAAGAACTTTTCTATATATAGATGTATAATGTTAAAAATATATCAGTGTTAAAGATGAAGCTAATACCACAACACGTTCGCCTGCCTATAACTAATATTCAGTTAGGAGTGCAACAGACTGCTAGAAGCAAGCATAGTTCACTGTTTCCTAACAGTATACGTGCTCTGATTTGCGGTCCATCTTCTTGTGGGAAAACTAATCTTATGCTTCACTTAATAACAAATCCAAATGGTCTAAAGTTTGAAAGTCTTTATGTGTATAGTAAAAGTTTGTTTCAGCCAAAATATACGTTCTTAAATGATATGATGATATCAATACCAGAAATAAATTATCAAACATTCAGCAACACTAATGAAGTACTACCTCCAGAAGATGCTAAAGAAAATTCAGTGTTCATATTTGACGATGTCATATGTGATAAGCAAGAGAATATGAAGAATTACTTTAGCATGGGACGCCATAAGTCTGTAGATTGCTTTTATCTATGTCAAACATATGCTAAAGTACCAAAACATTTAATACGTGATAATGCAAATATCATCATACTCTTCAAACAAGATGAATTGAACATGAAGCATGCTTTCATGGATCATGTAAGCCCAGATATAAGCTTTGATCAATTTAAAGTTATATGTAACCACATATGGAATGAAGATTATAGCTTCCTTACCATAGACAAAGAATGTAAAATTAATGAAGGAAGATTTAGAAAAGGGTTTGACCATTATATTGATATAAGTTCAATGCATTAGGTAATACATTCATTTACATGTAGTACTTGATAGTGAAAACATCATCTGTGCTTTGTTATAGTGCTACATATAGTGTTCATCATTACTATAGCATTTAAATATTCACTCTACCCGTTTAAGTAAAACAGCTACCCGTTTTTATAAAACGGCTATCCGTTAATATTAAACGGCCACCCGTTTATTTACAACGGCTACCTGTATTATAGTTATAGCTCAACATACTTATAATACTGCTTTATTCTTACCATAAGCTGGCTTATATAATTTTATATAGTACGTTGATGTATTTATGTTTATAGTTACATGGCTAAGGCTTATAATTCTATAACTACTCATACCATCAAGAGAGCAACTAGATTACTTCTTAGTGGTTTTATATGTAAAAATAATAAGGCTAGCCCTTTTGTATATAAATCAGTGTATTTATCTGTTAAATAAAGATATACTGTTTGCATATATTCACAATTTTAACATGAAGACAGTTGGCAAACCAAAGCAAAGCATTACGCTTGACATCATTGCAAGTTCAAAGGCTATAAGAAGTAAATATAAAAAACTAAAATTGAATAATGCTAAAATACAAGAAAACCTTGAAGTAAAGTACCAACCTATCATTAAACCATTGAATGAATTAGTTAAAGCAAAGAAAGCAGTCATAACAGAGAGTAAATCTACAACAACAAATTTCAAAGATTCTGACGAGGAAGAAGAGGAGAAAGAGGAAGAAGAGGAGGAGAAAAGAGAAGAACACGTTATAATAGACATCGAAAAACTCAAGAAACAATTCAACACACCTAAAGGAGAACGTTTGGCTAGAGAAAGAGTAAAGCAGCTTGGTGTATATGCAGCAAAATATATACTTTATCATTTGAGTGGAAAATATGAAGATCAGCTTGATACACGCTATGGAATACGCGCCTACACAAACAAGTGGTTCCTAGGAGATTCCACAGTGAAAATTCATGATGATAAAATATATATAAAGAAAGGTATATATAATGGAACTCCAGGCTTATTTGAATTGTTGTTTATGAAACAACCAGATGCAGAAATTTATACAACACGTGATTTACAGCAGTATAAATCAATGTTAGAAGCAACAAATGCCCATAAACAGTACTACAATGCTGGTAATCAGAAGGCATCAAATAGAGGCTTTAAGTATACTAAAATAATAAAGCCTTTATTCAATCAGCAAGACAGTCATACTGGCTTTGGTATGGTAGCAAATAAGCCTATATACGAGTACTGGGATGATCCTAATGAATTAGTGGATAGACTACGCTTATTACTTAGTTCAAAAGGGGCTGGGAATAATAGCCATCAAAATGAAATTACATCTATTGTAGAGGAGCTGCGTGAATCAAACTATATAAAATAACATGTAATACTAATTTTATCATTACAGCAATGAGTGTTGACAAGTTTGGACGTTCTTCATACCAGTTCCAGCAAAAGCATGGCTTTGTAGAAGTGTTGTATGAGGAAGAAGAAGTATTAAATGCTAAAAGAAGAAGAATTACTAACGTTGAAGATCCTATAGACCATAAGGATGCTGCTAATAAACTTTATGTAGATACTAAAACTGATAGTAATTTAATTAAAAGTGAAGCCAACACTCTAAAAATAACAGAAGAAAACTTACAAGCAGCTATAGAGAAAGAAAAGGAAGACCTTATTAGCATTGTTAATAACTATAAAACTGAAGGTATACCATTAACAAGAGTAACTGGTGATCCAAGTGTTAGTGTTGAAATACTTATACTACGTATATTAAGAAAAATATTAGGAGAATGGCAACAGTAAAAGAAACATTGGTAAATGAGTTACATAAGCCTGCTAGAAAAAACTATCCTAGACGTAAAATGGTGATGAAAGGCATTGATGATCTCTGGCAAATAGACTTGGTTGAAATGAATGAATATTCTCGAACAAACAGAGGCTATAATTACTTGCTCACTATCATATGTGTATTTTCTAAGTATGCTTGGGCTATTCCTATAAAAAATAAAACTGGTGCTTTAGTAACAATAGCTATGGAGAGTGTGTTTAAGAAAGGACGTATACCAAAAAATATACAAAGTGACATGGGTAAAGAATTTTATAATGCTACATTCTCTGCACTTATGCAAAAATACAATATAAATCACTATAGTTCATATACTACAATGAAAAGTTTTATATGTGAAAGATTCAATAGGACTCTTAAGACCTTAATGTGGAAGCAATTTAGCTTACAAGGTAATTATAAATGGTTAGGTATACTTCCACAGCTTATGTTTACCTATAATAACACTGTACATAGTACTATTCGTATGAAACCTGTAGATGTAAGCAAAAAGAATGAAAAGTTACTGTTAAACAAAATATATAAAATAAAGCCTATAACACGTAAGAAGCCTAAATATATTGTTGGTGATAGGGTAAGAATATCCAAGGCAAAATCTGTATTTGCAAAAGGTTATACACCTAATTGGTCTAATGAAATATTTAAAATTGTTAAAGTTAAAGCAACTAACCCAGTTACATACTTGTTAAATGATTATTTAGATCAACCTGTGCTTGGTGGCTTTTATGAAGAAGAACTTCAAAAAACTAATGTTGATGAAGTATATTTGATTGAAAAAGTTCTTAAACGTTCTGGTAATAGATTGTTTGTAAAATTTTTAGGTTTTGATAAGAAGCATAATGCTTGGGTTAATAAGAATGATGTATTAAAATAAATAAAATTTATATGTTTAAATTGATTTACATACTTTTATTTCTATACCTTTATATACAGTAGGAATATTATATCATTACAAAGAAAATTGCTATAAGCTTTACATACTGTTATTATATACATATACATTATGTATATATTATATACACATTATTATTAATTGCTTTTATCATATACTTTACATTAAAAATTTATTTTTACAAATAGTATACTATATATATATATATTGTTATACAAAATTTTACAAAGTTAAAATGTTTCACTATATATTACATATCATTTACGTTATTTAGAGAACTTTTATGACCATAAGGAATAGTGTGAATACCATCCTCAAGAATTATTCTTTTATCATCATATGGACTTAAAGCTACCTTACAACATGTAACAGTATCAACAATATGTTTCTTAGACTGTATTGTTTGAAAATTAACATGATGTATTTTCTTAGCGTTTAAACACTCTAAAAAATCATCTTTATGAATTTTCATCTTTACAGCATATGACTTTACACCTTTAATTTTCTTAATATGCTCATCTTTAACATCAATGCAGTACATTTTTGGTCGTAAACCAATGAATTCTTTAATAGGAGTACCATTAGTTTCATCTTTGAATTTGCCAAGCTTTTTCATATTTGCAATAGAATAGCATGGATGGCTCTTTGGATATCCAGACGTATCAAAGTGCGATTTTAGTTCTTTGATATCATCGTAAATATCCAACGTTTCAGCTGTAATTATAAAGCTGTCAGTATCACAATAAAGTAAATGTATTTTTGGCCCGTAATATGGTTTGAGTACACTATATAAAAAATCATACATAATCGTCTTAGATATATCAAGGATACACATTCCTATATATATGGGTTTATTCATATAAACAGATTCTTTAGCTAAGTGTACAGCTACTATATTTTCTGAGAATATGGTTCTGTCGAGGAAATTACTTTTGTTAATTAACCTTTGAATGCCTTGCTCTGTTGTTACAATTTGCATATTCAACCTATTACGTATATTTTCCATAGTCTTACCATATACAGCATTATTCATCAACTTATAAAAGTCCCTTTCAAAATCATTCATTGCTTTTTTCCTTGCTTCTGTATTTAGCCTTATGTAGGGTTCTAACCAGCAAGAGTGCAAGAATTTTATCCCTCTATGAATTTTTGTTATTTCTAAGCCATGCTTCATTGCCTGTAACAGTACTGTATAATGTGCTATATATTTTTCTTTATTATGAAGTGTTGTTAACAGTTTAGGATATTTTGAACCTACTGGAGTTTGCTTTATAGGTAAAAAAGGCAGATCAGAATGATAATCATGCAAAACCTCAGGATATAGAACATCAACCTCAAATATATAACCATAGTCTGTATCATCTAATTTTTCCAAATCACATATATTTACATCACTAACCCACTCAAATCCCCCATAAGGTAATCTAGATGACATCCCTGCGCCATATAAATTATTACTGTCTGCATAAAGCAAATAGACTTCTGGTAACATAGGGTCGTAATCCACAAAGTATGGATTATTAGCAATAGCATGACGTTTAACACACTGAGTTATACCTCCTCTTATACCCTCTTCAAACATAAGCAACATATCATATTCAACAAGAAGCTCTAGAGTTATACCAGTATATTTAAGAGCAGCATCCCACGCTAAACCTGGCGCAGTATAGTAATAACTTGGATCTAATTGATACGTTTTCATACATAATGAACGAAAGTGCTCAAAAACATCTGCAAGTATAAGAACATCAGTACGTAAATACAAATCACTGTAATCACCTAGAGTTTGTATGTTAAATGTATCCCACACATTTCTTGCATGCTGATAATCTTCATCTGATATATCGTTTTCATTTAGTTCACTATAGAAGTCTTCTTTTTCTGGTATACAAGTTTCCTCTAGCTTTTTTAAGCTGTCTGTATAGTCATAACAATAAACACCTTTACGAGTTAATAATTTTAACTCATTATCTGTCAGTGAGCTATTATGAAGCTTAGTTTCTTTAAAGGAATCTTTTGGTAAGTTTTCTGCTAATTGAGCAAGGCTTGTAGGCATGAATCTGAATGTGTCTAAAAACCTACAATTGATATTTCCTACCTTCTTAGTAAAGGAGATATATTTTTCTTCTGTATTAGGAATAACTTCTACATTTCCAGGAATAGTGTCTAGAGCCTTTATAATGAAATGAGAATCATAGTTTGACAACCCATGCATAAATATTGGCAGAGTTCTGGGCTTTCTGTTATTTAGATTACATATATTATGTGCAGCTCCTCTGTATTGGCCAGTGAGATGATCATGATCACGTACTTTATAATTTTGTTGTGTAAATTCATGTTTACACAAATAGCATTCTTTAGCATCTTTATGACTAACTTTCTCGTTGTCAGTTAAATCATTCATCGGGTCATACTTCCTGTATATTTCCTTGACGTTATTTGCTATATCTTTAATATAATTTACAAAGGCAGATCCAACATCATCTTTATCATATTTTTTTCTGTACATAATCGGTTTCTTAGGTAAATACTTTTTTTCATTATCTAAGAGATTGTTTGATTTAACATGAATGCAAAAGCTAAGTAGTTCATGGTGTTGTTGTTTTGTAGTGCTACTTACACCTGGTCTTGGATCACACGAAGAATACTTTTTAAGCAAAGATTCAAAATCTGCATATATAACTACTGGCATGATAATAGAATGTTCAACATTTTTAAATTTAATTTTAGACTTTTCTGCAGTGGGCATATCTATCCTTACAGTTTTTTTCTTATCACAAATTTCCTTATGTATCCTCATTCTCATCTCACCCTTTCTTGTCATTGTGTAATATGTAAAGCATTTCTTACATATAATTTTCTTCCTTGTTGATTTTGAAATTTGCGATCCTACTAATCTGGCAAAGTTTGAAATGTAACAATAATGTGAAACACCATTATAAGTAACATATATCAAGTCTCTATGATCTGGAAGCTCTGTGTTGCAAACTTTAATGGGGTATATATTATTACCTTCACCAATGCTAAAGACATTAATGCTTATATTATTTTTTCTCTCAAAGATTGGAATTTCTTTAAGTAGAGTTGGTGACGATACACAACTAAAATCATATCTATGATTTATATTTACATAGCTACCTGGAGACGACTTATCTCTATTTATTAATTTGCTAAGTATTGCATATTCAAAGCACCTTTGGTCGGTATTTTGTACATTTATAATAGCTTTACGGTTTGTAATTTCTTTTGGAATCTCAATATAGCTACATCCATACAATGGTGAATATTTATTTATACATACTTCAAGCCCATGAACCATATGACTAGTCCATCCACTACCTTTCCCTTGAAATTCACTCATTTCTTTTTGCAACTTATCAAAGGATTTTTGAATTAATGAATTCAAGTCAGATTCCCTATACACTGACACATTTTTTGTTTTAAAAAGTTTGTCTTGACACTCCCCTATTAAATTAGCATGTTCAACATTAAACTTAAGATTGACTTTAACACATGTTTTTCTTTGTAATTCCTTTTGTATTAAATATTTAACAACATTGTTTTTAGATTGTAGATAATCAACAGGATTACTAATGTTTAAGTTATTTTGTATGTTGTATGTTACAAGTCTGCTTTTAAATGCAGTCTCTACAATGGCTATTTCTTTTTTCTCGACGTCAGTGATTTCATCTAAACTTTTCTCCTTCTCTAAATTTAATTTAATTTTATCATTATTTGCAATGTTTACTTGTGATGTAGAGGCTATACCTAAGCCTCTTTTACTACATGGTTTCTTATGATGAGTCTTTAAATTGTCACTTCTGGAGAAATTTTTATTACACATAGTACACAAAAATTTCTTACCAAAAAACTCTGCATTTTCGGTATCATCTGATATTTCCTCTATGGTGTCTTTAATGTCTAGCCTTGATTTCTTGTTTTGAAAATTGTTCTTACAGCTATAGTCTTTGTGTCTTTTTAAATTTTTGTTCTGTGTAAACACTTCACAACAGTTATCACAATGAAAAATCCTTTTATTATGCACTAAGTGTCCATGAATTTGGGCTTCTTTTTTCTCTTTGAAGCTTAACTCGCAGCTGTCACACTGAATTTTAATATCAGCTTTGCTGAGCGCCATGCTTGTTTCTGTGAACAAAGTTAAATCATACATAGTTTTTCTTATTTATTATTCTTACTGTTGAACTTAAATATAAGTATATAACAGCACATTATTTGCAACTATCTTCATATTAATATAATACATAGAGTATAATATATATGATTTTTGTCATATTATTAATATGCCATTATATATATTTCGTTATTTTAATATTACATAGCAAAACGTGTTTTTCAATATTCTCATTACACACAAACACACACACACACATATATATATATATATATATATATATGTATATATATATATATATATATATATATATATATATAAAATATTATTATATACAATATTAATTTTTCTCTCTGGAACATATTAAAATTATTAATATAAAAAACACACACATTAATATAATATAAAAATATATATATATATATATATATATATATATATATATTATAAGCTATAATACTGTTAAGATAATAATGTACTGTTCAAGTTATATACTTCGATCATAATAGGCATTTAAACAAAAAAAAATTGTACTTTGAAAAGAAAATTGCGCTGAAAAGAAAAAAATAACATTAGCACAATGTATGCATTTTGTCATGTTATACATAATGTATAAGGTTTTGACACATACATCTCTTCTCTTGGTTTGCGAAATATTCCTAAAATATTATTAGCCTATAAAAATTGTGTACTTCATTTACTTCATTTTACAAGAATAAAAAAAAATATTACTTCATTTACATGCGCTGAAAAGAAAATATAAGCTGCTCGAAGTGCTCGATGTATGCATCACACCATGTTATCCCCATAGTATAGCCACATAGCATAGGTCTTTAATACATCTCTTCTCGTGCTGTACAATTCGTGAAATATTCCTAAGATATTATTAGCCTGTAATGATTATGTACTTCATTTACTTCATTTTACTAGCATAAAAAAAATACTTCATTTACTTGCGCTGAAAAGAAAATATAAGCTTCTTGATGTATGCATCACACCATGTTATCCCCATAGTATAGCCACATAGCATAGGTCTTTAATACATCTCTTCTCTGGCTGTCCATGTCATGAAATATTCCTAAGATATTATTAGTGTGTAATTATTAGCTACTTCATTTACTTTATTTAACATGCAATGAAAATAAAATATTATGTACTTCATTTAAATGCACTGAAAAAATAATTTATTTTTTTACATATTTCATTTACATGC
This sequence comes from Ecdyonurus torrentis, assembly GCA_949318235.1. Classification (NCBI taxonomy): domain Eukaryota; kingdom Metazoa; phylum Arthropoda; class Insecta; order Ephemeroptera; family Heptageniidae; genus Ecdyonurus; species Ecdyonurus torrentis. The sequence goes on along the minus strand of OX439133.1, from coordinate 25,740,056 downwards.
ACTGAAAATAAAGTATTATACTGCTTGACGTATGGGGTATGCTATGTTGCCAACGTATAATATCTCTTCTCTGGCCGTCTATAGCGTGCCGCTTTGCGTTCTCTCTTCTGTGGCTGTCCATGATGTAAAAACTATCATATCTTACCATATGAGAAGAAAAAAAAATTATTTCATTAGATATACTCACATTGAATATTCTTGGTCCAGCCTTAGTCTTGCAGTTAGAAGTACTGTACTACTGTGCGCTTGCTCCAAGTATTCAATATGAGGATTTCAATCTTCCGTGCAGATCTCTAGAAATATCATACATTTTAAACAGAGGTCCTGATAAAATTTGGCACAGGACCTCTGTGTGATCCGAGGATCATATATTGCAACTACTAACCTCTCAGTAGTAGCTGCGAGTTAAGTTTTTTCTTGTCCACCACATCTGCCCTACCAATTCACAGTCTATTTCGAAATATGATTTCTTCAAATTACAAAATCAATTTTTTTCCCGTAAAATTATTTTTAATCGGAATATTAACAAAAAGTCTGTTAAAACTAATCATTTACAATAAAACTGATACTTTTGTTTTAATAATCAATCATTATTAATCAATCTATCGACAAATTAGATCTCATTTCAGCACTTTTTTTTTGTATAAATACATTAAGACTTGAGAACTGCCATCTTAAATACTAAACAAAGAAGCGACATCTTTTTGAAAGTATGCAACTTGCAACGCACTTCTTATTTTTACATATATTGTAAAATATACAACCAAAATTATACATTAAAACATTAGTATATATCATTTATAATATAATGAAAAAAAAAAAAAAAAAACTTAGTATACTAAATAAATTTAAACTCTATATAGTGCTATATAGATATAACACGCAGTTATAATAACATATGCACAGGCTATAAAAAATATATTTTATAAAGTATATGTGCAAAAAAATATATATATAAGCCTGGAGAGAGAGTGCATTTTGTGATGATAAGACAATGCCTTAGTTATACATATTATGATGCTTATAACGCATACATGCAGTGGAAAATATAGCAATATTTATAACATGTAATTTAAAAATTGGACATAAAGTATAATGTATTATACACTGTTTATACTGTATGATGATTGTGTCATGTGCATATTTCTATGTATTGTTTTAATGTAAGATTATATATAGTTACTATAGCAAAACATAATTTGTAACATCTTTTTATAATACTTAAAAAAAAGGCAATATTAGGAGTACATAACTTTAATAAAAGTATTACAACAAAAGTACTCACTTATACGAAAGCAAGAAGAAAAATAATAATTGTGTGGACACAGCGAAAATAGAATGCATGATATATGATGCCGCGACGTAACTTGTATATGACAATTTTAGCTTCACGTATAGCAATTTTAGTATACAGCGTATATGTGTATGTATTGTATATTATACACGTAAGTAATACCATATAAAAATATATATAATGTAAATAAAAATACCTAACTTTAAGAAAAATGTTATATATACAATATCATGGTTAACATAGCGTACACACATAATAATTTATAATATGAATTTTTCGTGTGTATAGTACTATAATAATATAAAAATATGTATAAGCTATATTGAAAATGCTATACTACATTCTGTATGTATATTTTACCATACAGTTAGGTAGGCAGGAGAATGGCTCCTTGGCTCCTTAAAATTTAACATGCATTAGCATAGGAACACCATGTTATCATATCTAGAACAGAACCTGCCACCCCTCTCTACTATCATAGAACCCATATACAAAATATACTATAACTTTCGAAAAACACTTGAATCAAAGAACTATTTTTTTATTACTTATATATGATTTTCTAATAAAATATTATGAAATTCCGTTTTAATTGGCAATATTGATAATTATTATGAACTCTTTGTTCATTTCCTCTATAAAGAAGTGCACTATTCTTCTTTTTATGCATGCAAGAGCAGACTTAGTTTTGTTATATAGATATATATATATATATATATATATATATATATATATATATATATATATATATATATATATATATAATATATATATAATGTCTATTAATTAGATCAGTTTAAATTACATGCAGATAAAGCCCCTCCCTTTTTCTTTGAAAGTAAACCTACTGACGTTCTGTTTCAAAGTAAATTACCTTTAGTAAGTGGTTTTTGCTTCAATAATTTTGCCTACTCAGTATCTTCTTTCCCTCGCTCTCTCTATTGTTTTGAAGAACTACTAATGAATACTGTTAAAAAGCTAATTTAAACATTAGGAATTAGGAAATATGTCTATAAATGCATGCATGAATAAACAAACGAAGGATTGAATAAATGAATGAATGAATGAATGAATGAATGAATGAATGAATGAATGAATGAATGAATGAATGAATGAATGAATGAATGAATGAATGAATGAATGAATGAATGAATGAATGAATGAATGAATGAATGAATGAATGAATGAATGAATGAATGAATGAATGAATGAATGAATGAATGAATGAATGAATGAATGAATGAATGATCAAATAAATCAATCAAAATATTTGTTTGGATGCTGGTATACAATTTGCTTGCAAACTGAGGGCTAATTTGTAACCCAATAACTCCCGAGAAAATAAAAAATTGATGATTATTGACTTTCAAGTTGCGGCGCTAATTTTGCAATCTTACACCACGCCAACCTAGGTTTCTCTTATAACAACAGGACGCTAATTTGAACTAAAATTATTGTAAGATCATATTTCTTCAGCTTCATTTTTCATCGTTATATAAAATTTAACAAGCCCATGCGTATATTGTGTATAGTCATGTTTCTCAAAATTATCTCCCTCAATGCTTTTTTCTCTCATGTTTTTTCCTATGTGTTTTAGAATTTAATGAGCATATATGTAGGTAATTTCTTTGAATATTAACATTTTGATATGAAAATATATTATGTTGTGACAATTTTTTACATACATTAAACACAGAGTGAGAGATAGAAAGGAGAGGAGAGAGAGAGAGAGCGAGAGAGAGAGAGAGAGAATAGAGTATAGGGTGTATGCGCATGAAGTCATATTAAATGCACTTGGAGGCCATGCTAGAGTAATGAATAACATTGCTCAGCATAGGATACACTTCATTTTTAAGCCAATTTTCTTTGGGAAACCGGTTTATTATTTGTTATTGTTATTTTTCTCACATACTTGAGATACTAATTCAACATATTTACAGCACCAATAATGCTCTCAACAATATAGCATAGTGTTTTTACACTAGAAAAATGAGCTATTTTCCTATGTCACCCATGTTATTGAGTGATCCAACATGGCGTCGACTTTAACATGAATGCATACACCCTATAACTTTTAAATGTTATTGTGTTAAATAAATATGTACTTTTTTCTCTACTGTTTTTGTGTTGTTTTATACTATATTATTATATTAAAGGAATAGACCAGAAGAAAATAAAAGCATTTATATCTCAAAACTCTTGATGAGACTTACATAAATAACTTTAGTTTGTCTCAAAACCCAACTGTAGCTCTGTAGCAGTGATCATAATATATCAATTTATGCAACCCACACATCATTTTTTTTGGCATTTTTCTGACGTCATAAACATGAATAGTCTCTTAAATTGCAAAAAATTCACAGATTTCCCAAAGAAAATTGCCTAAAACAAAGTTTGTCCTATGCTCAGCAATGCTACTCACTACTCCAGTATGGCCTCTTAGCCTAAATGTATTAAATATGACGTCATGCGCATACATCCTATAGGTTATCTTATATCGTATGTAAATACAAATAAAATGTGTGTTACGTTAAAAAAAATAGCTGCAAATATTTTTATTTTATTTTTACGTGAAGAGCAAAGGAGAAAACACATGTGTATTTTTCCTTGTTCATCATAAAAAGTATAAAATTTCCATATTCGTTTTCATTCTTTTCTCTCTCTCTCTCTCTCTCTCTTCTCTATAGTCCAATTAAAATTTACAAAATTGGCTCCTCAATTAAATTTATGCTGAAATGAGAAAAATGCTATATATGCATCTATGTGTGCTTTCATCTTGTGTACGAGTAGGGTATTCATTACCCATCAAAGTACATCCATATAGGGTCTCTGAATTTTGAGCAACACAAGTTTGGTGTATAATTTCTCTTTATAAAGTTTCTATGCATTCATGTTAAAGGCGTAGAACACCTCGAAAAAAAACTTGCCGAATATCCTAACATACCTAAATATCATCTTTAATTTGGCCGGAGTTATCGATTTCTAATTTATTTTCAATTCACAAAATGTCAGTTGCGGGTTTACTACGTCACAGCTCACCTGGTCTACGCGCGCGGAAACAGGCGAGCTGTGACGTAATAAACCTGCAACTGACATTATGTGAATTAAAAATAAATTAGAAATCAATGATTCCGGCCAAAACAATGTTGATTTTTTGGTATGTTATATAGGATATTAGGCAAGTTTTTTGTTCAAGGTGTTCTACGCCTTTAAAGTAGATGCCATGTTGGATAACTCAATAACATGGGTGGCATAGGAAAATAAATCATTTTGCCAGTTTAAAACCACTAAACAATATTTTTGAGAGCATTGATGTTGTAAATATGTGGAATTAGTATCTCAAGTATGTGAGAAAAATAACAATAACAAAAAATTAGGCAATTTCCCAAAGAAAATTGGCCTAAATGAAATTTGTCGTATGCTGAGCAATGTTATACACTACTCCAGTATGGCCTCCAAGCGTATTCAATATGACGTCATCTGCATACATCCTATACTGTAAGAATTTTCTGTCAATTTCAGATTTCTTTACTAAAAGAATTTTAAATCCGGAGCGGTTGTGAAGAGAAGTAAATGGTGTCCGCCTCTTTTATCTCTCCTTTATATATATTATATATTTTTTATAGTGTGTAATATAGGGTGTATGCACATGACGTCATACTGAATGCGCTTTGACGCCATACTGAAGCAATGGATAACATTGCTCAGCATAGGACAAACAGGGTTTTCAGCTAAAATTAGTTTTTTTTTTCCTATTATTATTTTCCTGGAATACTTGAAAACTTAATTCAACCTGATAACAGCATCAATGCTCTCAAAAATATTGCCAACGTTTTTTTAAAACTGTCATTTCCCAATACTGGTCTATATGTCTACCGAGCTGGTATGGATATGGATGAGTTGTGAAGGCAGCTGACTGGTCACTCTATACTCCTCACCTTGTAAAGGTTTCAGCCACTGCTGGGTGCGTACGTGAAGTGTGAGAGCACAACACGTTGCACGATGCATGCGTTTACATGCATTCCATGACGACGCACAGCATTCGGGAGGTGCATGATCGATGTGATTGCATCGACTAGCCTGCCTAGATGTTTCCACGGTTTCTCTAGGCTGTCATAGCGAATGCCGGGCTGTGTACTTGGGCCGTGACTGGCCCGTGTGTGCTTTAACATTAAGGAAAAAGTCCTTACCTGTCGATAAGACAATGTCTTGACTGGGACTGGGATTGGTGTAAAGCACAATAACACAATATGGCACGCAAAAAAAAAAAAAAAAAAAAAAAAAAAACTACATATTATATATACACTGTATGGTATATATATTATATATATATATATATATAATAAGCCAGTATTATTTAAAATCCTTGGCTTTATTTTTCTTTCTCTAGAATATCATATTTCCATGTTATATAGTGTATAAAAATCACACAAAAAATACATAAATAAATATAAAAGGAATGATAAAAGTAAAACTTAAAAACAGGCAATTTTCCTTTATCTTTCATGTGTATATAAAAGGACTTATGTTTGTGATTTTTCTCAAATATAATTTCCGCACAGAGTTTTCTTTTCATACATTTTTCAATTGAAAAATATTTTGTTGTACTTAAATCTTAGATATTGCGTTTTGTTTGTTTTATTTTTTTACGTATGCTCGTACGTGATATATTATGTTTATATGAAAATCCCACAAACAGAATATGAAAAGTATGAATTTGAAAGCTAGCACCTCAAAGAAGCTGTACGTAATATAGTTATCTACCTTTTTCATCTAATATTAAAAAATATAACATATTGCTACATTGAAAAGGTAATGTAATTTTATATATATTATATATATATATATATATATATATATATATACTTATAAATCATCACCAAATGTATAAAAACGGTCTGTTTTTTATTTGTTTAAACGTATATAATAAATTACCATTAGAAATAAGACAGAATAAGTGATTTTAATTTTTTTTTTTAAATTAAAATTATTCCTATTAAATAAATTCATGTTACAGCTTACAAGAATTTTATGATTTTTAAATGATAAAGTATATAGGTTGGTTTCATTTATGTTAAAGTTGATGCCATAAGTGAGTAGTAAATAGCATGTACCAGTATGGGAAAATAACACAATTTGGCAGTTTAAAAATACTTTGCAGTATTTTTTTTAGAGCATTGATGCTGTTATCAGGTTGAGCTAGTACCTCAAGTATGCAAGAAAAATAATAATAACAGAAAATAGCTAATTTACAAAGAAAATAACCCTATGCTGAGCAATGTTATTCATTGCTCAAGCCGAGTATCTCAAATTATTTAAAAATGTATATTAATTATCAATTAGTTATAAAATAAAGTAAAAAGGAATTTTCTAATTAGGATTTTATGTTAATAAATGAAATAATTAAAATTATTACTAATATTGTTTTTTAAATTCATATTAGTTAACATTACATTTCTAACATTTCTAACTATTTACTGTACTGTAAAAACTGACTGTACTGTAAAACAGTTGGGTTAAATTGAGAGGTTGTACGCCTAATTTCACCCAATAAAAGCCGTTAAAGCCATAGACCACATAAAACAACATGTGCTTTTTAATGAATAAACATGAAATGGTATCTTCAAAACTGATGACAATTTTTACCAGAATGTTAATGTAGCCCCACGAGAGAGCGTGAAAAAACTGTAAAGTATGCAATTTGCTTGAAAATTCATGTTTATGACGTCAGAAACATGCAAAAATTAGTATGAAAATGTTGTGCGGGTTGCATAAATTGAATTTTCTGATCACTGCTATGGGGCTACTGTTGGGTTTTGAGACAAACTAAAGTTATTTATGTAAATCCCATAAAGTGTTTTGTGATATAAATGCTTATGTTTTTCTCTTGTCTATTCCTTTAAGAATATCAGGTTTTAAACTTTTCAAAATAATAGTAAGTTTCTGCAAGAATTTAGTCTTTAAATTTCATATTTTTCTAATTATTATAAGTACCTCTTTATCTAATTTTTATGCATTGATGGCTAGTCACACCGCGCGAAAATATACTTTTTTAATGTGACAGGTATCAAAGGTTAACTTATTGTTAAAAACCATGGCACGCATCAAAAAGGGTACTACCTGCTTGAGTGAGATGATATACACCTAATTATACATTATATTTTGTCTAGCCTCCTCTACTCTATTCTTTTTTGAGGGTATTGTCATTCAAATTGACAGATATTTTAATTCGTTGGTCATAATATATTATATATACGATTGAAGAAAAAAGAAAAATAAAGAAATTTTGAAATTGTTTTTTTTTAAGTCTAAAATATAAAAAGTTACGCCAGTCTATGAAATAACTGTAAAAACTGCCTTAGAGGTATAAAACTTTGACGACAACATGTTGCAAAAATAATGAAAGTTTTTGAAAGCTACACGTGTTTTTAAAATGGTCTATCATCTTTAATAAATGTTGTATATAGAAAGAGAAGTTAGACTGACTGTGTTCAACGTTAAAGATTACTACTTGCTCAAGTTAAAAGACAGTCTATGTATGCGTCATCTCTCTCTCTCTCTCTCTCTCTCTCTCTCTCTCTCTCTCTCTCTCTCTCTCTCTCTCTCTCTCTCTCTCTCTCTCTCTCTCTCTCTGGCTGTCTCTCTCTCTCTGGCTGTCTCTCTCTCTCTCTCTCTTCTATCTCTCTCTCTTCTCTCTGTCTCTCTCTCTCTCTCTCTCTGTCTCTCTCTGTCTCTCTCTGTCTTTCCCACTCTCTTCCTTTCTCTGTCTCTTTCTTCTCTGTCTCTGCTATCTCTCTCTCTGTCTCTGTCTCTCTCTGTCTCTCTCTGTCTCTCTCTGTCTCACTCTCTCTCATCTCTCACTCTGTCTGTTTCTCTGTCTGTCTGTCTCTCTCTCTCTGTCTCTCTCTCTGTCTCTCTCTCTCTCTCTCTCTCTCTTTCTATTTCAAAACACTTCTTTTCATCAGATCTCTTCTCTTTTTTAAAAAAGCTCACTAACGATTTACTGTCATACATACACAGTATACAAGATATTTAAAATATTCATAAATACATGTTTGACCTTGAATGATAGATAGAACTTTTTCAAAATAAAATAATAATAATAAACAGCAATATTTTAACATAAAGAATAATATGGTAAATTAGGTCATATCTCTACGGCTTATACTCAGTACTTTACAAGTCATGACTAATGTAAGGGTATATCCCTAGTGATAGGTCACCAGTTGAAATACTATACATATTAATTTTATATGTCCTGTATTCTTTGTGTTAAATAATGTACATTTTAAAACTTGTATAAATAAAAATGTTTTAGAGTAAAAGTTTTTCTATAGGGAAATAGTAATGTGAAAGTTCTATTTATTGTAAGAGTGGTGAGAGGGAGAGGGAGAGAGTTGTCACATTAAAACTATAACGCTGGAGTATAAGCCTAAAAATTGAAGAAAAATCTAAAAAAAAAATAGTATCCTGCAGGATAGGCAAATTTGTGGGCATTTAACACATGCGGGTTGTATATCATACAGGAGGTCGACAGTCTGAGAATTGATTAATTGATGCTTTCGTTCGTTTGTTGGTTGCTTGGTTGGTTCGTTGGTTCGTTGGTTCGTTGGTTCGTTGGTTCGTTGGTTCGTTGGTTCGTTGGTTCGTTCGTTCTATCGTTCGTTCGTTGGTTCGTTCGTTGGTTCGTTCGTTGGTTCGTTCGTTCGTTCGTTCTTTCATTCATTCATTCATTCATTCATTCATTCATTCATTCATTCATTCATTCATTCATTCATTCATTCATTCATTCATTCATTCATTCATTCATTCATTCATTCATTCATTCATTCATTCATTCATTCATTCATTCATTCATTCATTCATTCATTCATTCATTCATTCATTCATTCATTCATTCATTCATTCATTCATTCATTCATTCATTCATTCATTCATTCATTCATTCATTCAATTATTCATTCATTTTACTTAACCAATTATTTAAGTTAAACATAAAAAACTTTCAACATTTCTCTGATAAAACTGCATGATAGTTAAAAACATATTTAATAACTTAAGAAGACTTTAAGTATCTTAAGTCTTAAATTAAACAAAAACTAAGTTTAATTGACTTAAGAAAGAGATAATATAACAATTGATAACTTACTTTAAAAAATAAAAAGTTAACAAAGTATTAAATATCATTAAATATAGAAGTTTTCCTTTTAGCTTCAATAAAATAAAGACGAAACTTTCTCAAGTATATTCCTACATAATACAAAACTTTGTAGACTTAAAAAATCTTGTAAGTTGCGAATAATATTTTATGGTATTGTTATAATTAACAATATTTAATTTTAACCTAATTAAAGGCGTTGAACACCTTTAACAAAAATCTTGTCTAATATCCTAACTTAAGCCATAGACCACGTAAAACAACATGTGCTTTTTAATGAATAAACACGAATTGAGATTTTCAAAACGGTTGTCAAATTTTACCAGAATGTTAATGTAGCCCCACGAGAGAGAGTCAAAATACTGTAAAGTATGCAATATAAGTGACTATTCATATTTCTGACGTCAGAAACATGCAAAAATTAGTATGAAAATATTGTGCGGATTGCATAAATCGAAAGTTCTGATCACTGCTACGGAGCTGCACTTGGGTTTTTAGACAAACTAATGTTATTTATGTAAGTGTCATCAAGTGTTTTGTGATATAAATGCTTATGTTTTTCTCTGGTCTATTACTCTAAATATCAATGTTATTGTGGACGGAGTCATTGATTTCTTTAATTTATGTTCCATTCACGAAATGCTAGCTGCGAGCTTATAACGTCACGTCACGTGTCTCTCTCTCTCTCTCTCTCTCTCTCTCTCTCTCTCTCTCTCACTCTCTTTCCGTCTTGTTCTTCTACTCTGCTTTCTTTCCATCCTGCCTGCTGCTTTGTCTACTTGACTCACGGGAGTTAAAAAGGTGCATATTTTATGTGCTAAATATATATTTTTTTGCATAATTTTTTGTTGATTCACAATTTGTACATCAGTTGATACATCTTTAGTGTATTTTTTTTAATTTTGCAGAAAATATATGCTTAAAGATACACATAATGCATTGTGATGCTCTACTTTTTTTATATGCTTTTAATATAATATAAAGATACTGATTAAATTTGCATCGCCAAAAGTATAGAAAAAAAATGTATTACATTATATTTTTATTATAATAACTAATTTTGAATTAGTTGCTGCAAAGGTATTGACTAATAAAGGAACAACTGTTTTGAAACCAATTTGTGCAATTTTGCTCACATCCGCTACCGTTTCGACTTACTGCACATGCGTAGATAGGAGTAACGGAAGCGGATGTTAAAGCATACTATATTTACGGCTTCTCCTACAAGCAAGATCAACGATTTTTTTTCCATTGTTATAAAAAATCCGTTAAAAACCTCAAAATTACATATGTTGTTATGGATAAAGGTTCCTAATTTCGTTGTTGATCCATTGCTAAGATTTTTGCTTATGGGTCGATCTTGCTTGTACTAGAAACGACCATTAATATAGTTTGCTTTAGCGGATGTGTCCAAAATCGCTTATAGTCGGCCTAAAAACAGTTGTTCCTTTACTATATAGTCAATGTATTTAAAAATGTTAAAAAATTGAGAGTCATCCGCATGCTAAATTTTAAATAATATATATTTTTTTTTAAATTTTAGTCCCATATAGTCTATGTTTATTTCAGAAACTATTTTTCTCTTCTGATCTGATGGTCACGGGTTCTGCAATTTTTATTATAGATTGCATAAATATCCATACAGTTTGAAAGTTTTCTTTTTTTATATTTTGAGATAAAAGTCATCTAATTTCAACCCTTAATAAAAACAGAATACTTTAATGTTTTAAATTTCCAAAAAAACTTGTAGACCCGGTGCGCTTTGTCGCCATGTTTGTGGTGCCTACAAGTATTGTCCAGCATAGGGGAAACTATATATCCTAATTTTTTACATAAAAAAAAGTTTATTTCAACTGAAAATTTTTTTCTCATGTTCTTCGAGCTTATTAGGAGCTAGAAATAAGGCTTTGATTGAGGTTGGAAGCTTCTTTTGCTATTAAAAATAATGACATTTTTCCTATGCTGGCCTGTGTATTCCTGAGCAACAAAATGGCAGCTTTTAAATATGAGTGCAACCTGTTTATTACACAAAAAATGTACTTCATAAGAAAAATATGTCAATTTTCTTTGTAAATATTGAAAAAACAAAAAGTTTAAAAGCTTCAGGAGAGCAAAATTTTCCCTGCGTTGATGACAAAGTTAATATTTTACTTCAAGTCATTTCTAAGTGGTAGACGGTTTTTTTTTTCGTTGCTTTTTTTATATTAAACAAAGAAAATTTTAACAGCTTATACAAACAATTTTATATTTTATAATTACAATGCTAGTTTTCATGAAATATATTTCAAACTATTTTATTTTATAGTTTTTGTTCATATTTTCAAACAGACAGCATTTAAGAGAGAGAGAGAGAGAGAGAGAGAGAGAGAGAGAGAGACAGACAGACAGAGAGAGAGACAGACAGATTTAAGACAGACAGATAGATAAGGACAGACACAGAGAGACAGACAGAGACAGAAAGAACGAGAAAGTGAAAGCGAGAGCGAAAGAGAAAGAGAAAGAGAAAGAGGAGGAGGAGGAGGAGAAGGAGAAAGAGGAGAAGGAGAAGGAGAAGGAGAAGGAGAAGGAGAAGGAGAAGGAGAAGGAGAAGGAGAAGGAGAAGGAGAAGGAGAAGGAGAAGGAGAAGGAGAAGGAGAAGGAGAAGGAGAAGGAGAAGGAGAAGGAGAAGGAGAAGGAGAAGGAGAAGGAGAAGGAGAAGGAGAAGGAGAAGGAGAAGGAGAAGGAGAAGGAGAAGGAGAAGGAGAAGGAGAAGGAGAAGGAGAAGGAGAAGGAGAAGGAGAAGGAGAAGGAGAAGGAGAAGGAGGAGGAGGAGGAGGAGGAGGAGGAGGAGGAGGAGGAGGAGGAGGAGGAGGAGGAGGAGGAGGAGGAGGAGGAGGAGGAGGAGAAGGAGAAGGAGAAGGAGAAGGAGGAGGAGGAGGAGGAGGAGGAGGAGGAGGAGGAGGAGGAGGAGGAGAAACAGAAACAAAAACAGAAACAGAAGAGAAAGAGAATGAGCAGGACTGAAAAAGAAAGAGACATAGGTATAGACAGAGAAAGAGAGACCCACACACAGAGACAGACAGAGATACAGACAGATAAACAAAGTGACGAAGCGTAGTCAAAATATAAATGCCAATACGTTAACACTACAAATTTCAAATTATTCAAACATCAAAATATACTTCACACGTATTCATACTGATTGATATATTTAATATAATTATTGACAAATATATCAATAATATTATTAAATTTGTTGGTATGATTAAAAGTTATAGTAGGGTCAGACATGTGTACAGCCTTTCAGAAATAAACATTATTATTATTTTTTTTTAATTTACCATAATTGAATAGAATTTAAATATATTGTTTAAAATAACATTGTGTATAATTTAATATCATTTTACTAAAACATATTTCATTCCCCCTTGTATTTGACATTCTACAAATAATTTTAATTATGTTTATACTTCTAAATCTTCTAAATTCCATATTTAAAATTTAAAGGTATAGACCAGATAAAATAAAATTTTATTTTAAATTATTAAACAACAAATCCAAACGAAAGTTAAATTTTTCTGATCACTGCTGCGGAGATACAGTAGGATTTTAAAACAAACTAATTCTATTTATGCAAGTCTAATATAGTGTTTTGAGATGTAAATGCGAATGTTTTCTTCTTGTCTATGCCTTTAATTATAGCAGGATAATAAGCTCTTGTTGAAAAAGAGATCCCTTAAATGCATAGAATACGTGAAATAAAATGTTATTTTTAATCATTAAACACAAAATGGGATCTACAAAACTGATGATAATTTTTACCGCAATGTGGCTCTATAAAAGAGAGCGTGAAAATACTGTAAAATATGTTATTTCTAGTAATAAGTATATTTATGACGTCAGAAACAGACAAAAATTAGTATGAAAATGTGCGTATTGAATAAATCTAAATTTTCCTATCACTGCTAGGTTTTGAGACCAACTATTGCTATTTTATTATACATTACAAGTGTTTTTATACTATAAATGCAAATGTTTTTTTTTCTTATTTATGCCTTTAAAATTACGTATAAAATCTTATTAATGAAAAATTTTCAGTATTCTCTCCCCTAAAGCTATAATAAATAATTTTAATAAGAAATTGTTTTGTTGTTCGCGAGTTTTAAATATATATTACATAAGAAAGAAACAAAATCATGAAAGGTAGCGCATTGAAGTGTAAAAGAATTTAATTTTAGCAGGCATACATTTTGTTAATGAGAAGTTTAATAGTATAAAATACCGCGTACAAGCCTGCTTAATGAAATATATTGATTTTGTTGTGTGTACGAACAAAGCTATATAAATACTCCAATCTTGAATGGCGTTAGATATTAAATTCTGAGTTTAGATGTAATACATAATATAGATACATCAATATAGAAAGGTATCTTTAATTAAAGCCATACACCACATGAAACGACATGTGACTTTTAATTATTAAAGATATACCATATAAAATGACAGGTGCTTTTTAGTGATTAAACTCGAAATGGGAACATCAAAAGTGATGATAATTTTTACTAGAATGTTAATGTAGCTCTACGAGAGAACGTGAAAAAACTGTAAAGTATGCAATTTGAGTGATTTCTTCTGTTTATGACGTTAAAAATTAATATGAAAATATTGCACGGGTTGCATAAGTTAATTTTTTTGATCACTGCTACAGTGCTACAGTTGGATTTTAAAACAAATTAATGTTATTTATGCAAGTCTAAAGCCTCGTTCACAATGGACTTTTCTTAAGTGAAAATGCTAATTTTTTTCAAAGTAAGAAAAAAGATTGATTGTTAAGTAGCTACTTAGAATTTCCACTTAAGAATTTTTTTTCTTAATTTTTTACTTATAACTTTCACTTTCAAATTTTTTTCTTAATTTTTTTTCTTAAGTAGCTAATTAGAAGAATTATTTGAATTTACGTAAGAATCAACTTGGGTTTGATTATTATGTAAATTCAAATAATTCTTCTAAGTAGCTACTTAAGAAAAAAAATTAAGAAAAAAAAATTGTTAAGTGAAACCAATTAAGAAAATTGTTAAGTGCAACAATAGTTTTATTGTGAACACCAATTGTTCTTAAGTGGAAAAAATTAGCATTTTCACTAAGGACAAGTCCATTGTGAACAAGGCTTCGTATAGTGTTTTGAGATATAAATACGAATGTTGTCTTCTTAGTTCTTATCTATCTTCTTCAGTCGCAATATACAATGAGTTGTACATAAAAAAAACTTGACGAAAAATCTTTAAACAATCGAAAAAATTAGAAAAAATTAAGATTAAAATGTGAAAATTGTGTCAGAAAAAAGCCAGTAAAATTTCGTGTTTTTTTAGAGCTATTTTGAGCAATGTAGAGCAATGTAGATGTGGCTCCAGAAGACAGCGTGAAAATACTGTAAAATATGTCATTTCCATTAATAAGTCTATGACGTCAGAAACAGGCAAAAATTAGCATGAAAATGTGTATATATATTGCATAAATCTAAATTTTCCTATCACTACTACAGTCAGGTTTTGAGAGACCAATGTTTTGAGCAATGTAGAGTTGGTTGGGGGTTTGTGAAAGTAAGAAAAAGCACAAAAAAAAAAAAAAAAAAAAAAAAAACTCGACAAAAGAGACATATTTTTGTCATTCTGAGAGCAGTACAAAAACATGGTTAAAATTTACGACACTGAAATATTGTTTAAAAAGGTCTGAGACTGAAGAGACCATATGCCTTTAATTGATTAAGGTAGGAAATCAACTATTACGGGACTTTAATAAATATTTGTAATTAAAAAAAAAAACTGAAATTTTGATCTGTGATACAATAACATTAGGATGTATGCATGTATGTTAGCATGTATGTTTTTGTTATAGATGAGAAACTATTATTGTTCAATTGTACGTTGTGATTTATCACATTACGCCTCGAGTATTTTGATACAATATATTTTGTGTGTAATTAAAGGTAACATTACTATGCAGGTGCCTATGTATAATAGAGTAACCAAACACCTCATGCTTTATGTCTAGTAAAATATCTACGTGTTTGCTGAGAATTAATTAACACATGGTACACATTACAAAAAAAAATCAATAAATGAAAAAGAAAGAAAGACAAAAAAATAATAATATATAGAGAATTCTTAATGGCGATTCTTAAAGGCATAGACCGCATAAAATAACATGTGCTTTTTAATGTAAATACATGAAATGGGATCTTCAAAACTGTTGATAATTTTTACATGAATCGTAACGTAGCCCCACGAGATAGCGTATAAAAATATTGTAAATTATGCAATTTGAGTGACTATTCATGTTTATGACGTCAGAAATATGCAAAAATTAGTATGAAAATGTTATGTGGGTTCCATAAATTGAATATTCTGATCACTGCTATACGGGGTTACTGTTGGGTTTTGATACAAACTAAAGTTATTTATGTAAGTCCCATCAAGTGTTTTGTGATATAAATGCTTATTTTTTTGTCTGCTCTATTCTTTTTAGTGTTTTTCGCAATCTCTAATTAAATTCAATAGAGTGGTTTCATTCATGGCTTCATACATGTTAAAGTTGACGTCATAAGTGAGTACTAAATAACATGGGCTGTATAGGAAAATGGAAAATTTTAACACTTTAAAAATACTTTGCAATATATTTGAGAACACTGATGCTGTTAACAAGTTGAATTAGTACCTCAAGTATGTAAGAAAAAAAATAATAACAAAAAAATAGCTGATTTTCCAAAGAAAATAGCCAAAAACTATGTTTGTCCTATGCTAGCAATGTTATTCATTCCTCAAGAAGCATTCAGAATGACGTCATGCATACACACCCTATAGGGTGTATCTGCATGATGTCATATTTAAAGCGCTTGGACGCCATACTGGAGTAATGAATAACATTGCTCAGCATAGGAAAAACTGTATTTTTGTCTATTTTCTTTGGGGAATCTGTTAATTTTTTGTAATTATTATTATTATTCTCACATACTTGAGAAACTAATTCATTCAACCTATAGACCCCTTGCACATCCTTGCGCTTTGTCGCCATGTTTGTGGTGACTAATGCATTGTCCAGCATAGGGGAAACTTCGTTTTTCCTAATTTTTCACATAAAAAATTGTTTATTTCAACTCAACAAATTTTTCTCATATCCTTCGAGCTTATTAGGAGCTAGAAATAAGGCTTTAATTGAGGTTTGAAGCTTCTTTTGCTATTAAAAAAATAAAAATGATGTTTTTTCTATGCTGGCCTATGTATTCCTGACCAACAAAATGGCGGCTCTTAAATATGAGTGCAAGCGGTCTATTACCAGCATCAATGCCTCAAAAATATTGCTTAGTATTTATAAACTGGCAAAATGAGTTATTTTCCCATACTGGCCCGTGTTTTGATAAATATAAAACGTGGTGTCGACTTTAACATGAATGCATATACTTTTTACTTTTTATAAGAGATTTCAACATGACTCATAAAGTCTTATTTAACTGGACATTTTATTAAATCATTTATAATTCTGAAGCACCACTACCAGAACTTTGTTATTTGCAAGCACTTTACAAACAAAAGGACACTGAAAGTAAAACGACGTACTTGAGATTGTGAAATTTGTTTTACACGCTTTGTTATTTGTTTTATATTTTATCGTCGTTATGTAATGTTTGAAGAATGTATGACGTGTATGTGACATTCGTTTATGATGTTCATAAACCCTGTTCTTCGTGTCCCAAACCACAAAGATATGACGATCGCCTAATGCTTTTTCAATAGCATTGAGCACTTTTTGGAGCATGAGAACAGGGTATACGAACATCATTATTCAGTATAAATTTTGTAATAATTGCTTTCAGAAAAATATAGCATTTTAACGAACGAACGAACGAACGAACGAACGAACGAACGAACGAACGAACGAACGAACGAACGAACGAACGAACGAACGAACGAACGAACGAACGAACGAACGAACGAACGAACGAACGAACGAACGAACGAACGAACGAACGAACGAACGAACGAACGAACGAACGAACGAACGAACGAACGAACGAACGAACGAACGAACGAATGAACGAACGAACGAACGAAACAACAAACCAACGAACAAAAAATAAAATAAATAAATAAATAAATAAATAAATAAATAAATAAATAAATAAATAAATAAATAAATAAATAAATAAATAAATAAATAAATAAATAAATAAATAAATAAATAAATAAATAAATAAATAAATAAATAAATAAATAAATAAATAAATAATAAATAAATAAACTTGAAATATAGAAAAAAAAATATCTCAAATGCTTTGAATATTTTTATTTGGAAACTTAAAAAAATTGTGTATGTATATCAGGAGGGTAAAAAAAAGAACGCTGTAGTAAAGTGTATAACACAAAGCATTGTTGTTATATGAATGCGTGCACGCACATAAAAGCAGCGAATAATCCTTTCTTTCTTGACTTGGCAAGACAAAAGACACATGAAGTTTGCTTCAACTTTTATCATTAACTCTCTCTCTCTCTCTCTCTCTATGTATTGCCCTCTTTCATTCGACTTTTCCCTAAGTAAAAATATGCGGCGGTGTTTCTATACGCTGTCAATAAATATACAACATTAAACAAAATGAAGGAAGGATGCGATCTTTAGATAAAACATATGAATGAAGATTTTCTCCCGTCAAAATGAGATTCTACATTTTACAAATTTCTGAAGAATTACCGATCTATACTTTACAAAATTGCGGTTACCTTGCGATTCCACAACTGTTTTATATAGGATGTATGCGGATGATGTCATATTTTATGTGCATGGAGGCCATACTGGAGTATAGGGTATGTGCGCATGACGTCATTCTGAGTGCTTTTTGATGATCTTCTTGAGCAATGAATAACATTGCTCGCAGCATAGGACAAACGTAGTTTTTGGCTATTTTCTTTGGAAAATTAGTTATTTTTTGGTTATTATTATTTTTTTTGCATACTTGAGGTACTAATTCAATCTGTTAACAACATCAATGCTCTAAAAAGAAATGCCATGTATTTTTAAACTGACAAAATGTGCCATGTTCCTAAACTGGTGAATGTTATTTAGTACTCACTTATGGCGTCGTCTTTAACATGAATGAAACCACCCTATTAAATAACTTTGCTCAGCTTAGGATAAACTTTATTTTTGGCTTTTTTTTTTCTTTGGGAAATCAGAAAAAAATAATCATATTATTTCTATGAAATGTTAATAAAAAAATGCAGTATATATATATATATATATATATATATATGTGTGTGTGTGTGTGTGTGTGTGTGTGTGTGTGTGTGTGTGTGTGTGTGTGTGTGTGTGTGTGTGTGTGTGTGTGTGTGTGTGTGTGTGTGTGTGTGTGTGTGTGTGTGTGTGTGTGTGTGTGTGTGTGTGTGTATGTATGTATATATAATAATGCAAAATTAGTTTATATTTCTGATGTAAATCGCAAAGCATCAAGAAGTTCAAAAAGTTTTATTTCCCGCCCCTTCCACTCAATTTAGAATAATAAACTTATTGACTTTGTAACTTCTTAAAAACACCTCCGCACATTTGGATTTTAGAGAGGGCAAATGAAAGTGAATCTTTGCGTGTGTGTGAGAGAGAGAGAGAGAGAGAGAGAGAGAGAGAGAAGAGAGAGATTTAATGATAAAAGTTTAAAGAAACTTTATGTATATTTGTGTGTGTGTGTGTGCGTATATATATATATATATATATACATACGTACACATATAAACATACACATACACACACACAAATATAATATATTTTATATATATATATATGAGTAAAAATATTGGTATGAAAATCTGTTAAATAATTTCTGTTACAGAAAATGAAGAAAAAAAAATCGAATAATTAATTTTTAAAATTACCATATACGTATTTTATTGTAATTGTATTTTTATTGTAAAATTATTATCTTAAATTGTTCCGAAGGTCAATGTAATAAGGCTGAAAAAGCCCTGTATATGCGCACCTTAGTAAATTACAGACTTGGACAGTAGCTTCGTTACAAGTAGTAACGTAACGTAATTTCACTACTTTTGGTTAAAAAAATAACGTAACGTCATTATTTTTTGGTAGCAGTAACAAGTAACGGTAACGTGTTACTTTTTCAAGTAAATTTTACCATGTAACGACACTATACTTTCTAATATTCCAGCACTGAAAAAAATAAGCTTCTAAAAAGTACACAAAAATGCTTTCGTCATTAATGTTATTCAAAATTAGTGTTCTGATTTTGATTCAAATCTGTCTATTAATAATTTATCGGAAAACAGTAACAATATATATATATATATATATATATATATATATATATATATATATATATATATATATATATATATATATATATATATATATATATATATATATATATATTTTTTTTTTTTTTTGAAAATAATTAGTATTAGTAAAATATTTGGAGTAAATGAAATAAAGTAACACCAATAGTAACTTCACTACTTTTAAGAGTAGTGAGGAACGAAGTGTCATTACTTTTCAAAAACTGTAACGAGTAACGTAACGTCATCACTTTTTCGTGATGTAGTGAGTAACGTAACGAAGTTATGAAAAATCAGTAACGTAACCAAGTCTTGTAAATTATTATCATTATTTACTATTATCATACTTAATCATTTATATGTAATGAAGAAATACTCTGACTAGTGCATATTGTTTAAAAAAAAGTCGTAGGACCATGTAAGTGGGTTTGTACCGTTTTTGGCCAGTATAAAGACCAAGTTCCAGCATATTATATAAGAGGTTAGTTGCTCCGGGAAAAGTTTTGGCCAAGGTCGCGCAGCTTAAAGAAATTCACCAAAGACGCCATATCACTGCATGAAACTTTGTTCACCTTATCAGTGACGTAACTGGTGAGTGGCATCGTATTGGCTGAGAACCAAGTACAATCCATCGTAAAATGAAATCGAATGCGCGAGTTTTGTGCTGCGCTCAATCTCTTTATTATATGGACCTTGTATAGAGGCCAAAAATTATAAAATTAATACCATTTAAAATTATTAATTTATTTTTAATTTATATTATGCAAATTAAAATCATTCTGTGTCACCTCATAAGTGTATTTTATACAAAATATTCCATTAAAAAAAATTGAAAAGAAATTTTCTTCCATCATACTTAAAAGGTATAGAACACCTTAAAAAAAAACTTGCCTAGTATCCTAACACATACCTAAATATCAACGTTGATTTGGCAGGAATCATTGATTTCTAATTTATTTTCTATTCACAAAATTATAACTGCGGGTTTATGACGTCACAGCTCGCTTGTTTCCGCAAGCGTGGACTAGAGTGACGTCATAAACCCGCAGCTGCCATTTCATAAATAGAAAATAATTTAGAAATCAATAATTACTGCCAAATCAACGTTGATATTTACTTATGTTGTGATATTACTTTTTTTGGCTCCACACGTTCTATGCCTTTATATTTTATCCCTCGTGATGTCTGTTTAAAAAAACAACCACATATGGTGTTAAAAATATAAAAAAAAGTTTGTTTTTGCTTTATAAGTGAAAAATATTTATAATTATAGTAATAAAACTTTGAAAATCTAATTTAAAAACTTCACATGCTTAATATGTAAAAAGGGAAAAAACATCAAACATCAAAGTTGCTATATAAATCATCATTTACCTCTCCGAAGAAAATTATATTTAATTAAAAAAAACTAATTTCATACACATGTAATTATATATATATATATATATATATATATATATATATATATATATATGTGTATATGTATGTATATATATATATATATATATATATATATATATATATATATATATATATATATATATATATATATATATATATATATATATATATATATATATATATATATATATATAACGCCTACACTGCCAACACATATCAAAAAATTAGTGTTATGTAACATGTTGCGTAAATTCGATATTTTCTTCTATATGGAGAGCTTTCTCTCTCTCTCTCTCTCTCTCTCTCTCTCTCTCTCTTATATAATGATGACACAACTCCCACGCGATGCTAGCCTACATCCAGAAATGACAAATTTAGTGTTGTATGATGTAACATCAAAAAAGCCTACGCTCTAATATGTTTTCGTATATTTATACACATAAAGTAATCTAATGCTCAATATAACACTTCTTGTATGTAATATAATAATGTTTTGACAAACTTATTACTTTATATCAAATAATAAAATGTCAAGGATTATATAGGGTGTATACGGATGACGTCATATTATATGCATTTGGAGGTCATACTGAAGTAATGAATAACATAGCTTAAAGACGTAGAACACCTTGAACAAAAAAGCTGTGTATTATCCTAACAAACCTGAAAATGAACGTTGATGTGTCCGGAGTCATTGATTTCTAATTTATTTTCCATTCACTAAATGTCACTGGCGGTAATTGACGTCACAGCTTGCTTGTTTTACGCGCGTAAACCGGGCAAGCTGTGACGTCAGTGACCGCCAGTGGCATTTTGTGTATGGAAAATAAATTAGAAATAAATGACTCCTGCCAAATCAACGTTGTTTTTCAAATTTGTTAGGATATTACACACCTTTTTTGTTCAAAGTGTTCTACGCCTTGCATACAGGACAAACTTCGTTTTAGGCAATTTTCTTTGTGAAATTGATTAATTTTTTTTCTTACATACTTGAGAAACTAATTCAACATATTTACAGCATCAAAGCTCTCAAAAATATTGCATAGTGTTTTTAAACTGGAAATATTAGTTATTTTCCTATGCCACCCATGTTATTGAGTGATCCAACAAAGCGTTGACTTTAACATGAATATATAGACTTTATACAGACTATTCTATATAATATGGAAAATATAAGTTTAAGAAATTATTCAGTTACATAGAAGTAGCTCTTCAATACAAAACACCGTAATAACTTTTGTTTGACAAAAGTTTAGGGGGGGGGGGGGGTGATACCGACCTTATATCTCAATAACTAGAACGTGTTTAGGGTCTAAATTTGGTGTCATTGTGTAGCTAAGGGTCACACCTAGCTGTGCTAATATTTCATGATGTTTTAACAATCAAAAAAAAAAAAAAAATTATTAAAAATTTACATTGGGCCTTATGGGCTTAAATTTTCAAACAATCATATAAAATTAATTTGCACAGTGACCCCCAAAATTTTTAAATATTTAAAAATTGTCTCAAACTGAAGTATCATTGTGCAAAATTTCAGATTATTTTGACGATAAAAGTTTGAGTCTAATAATGGCCAACGTCAGTCCCATACTCCCTTAAAGGCATAGAAAACATGAAACAACATGTTCTTTAACACAAAATAGGATCTACAAAACTGATGATAATTTTTACCAGAATGTTAATGTGGCCCCACAAGAGAGCGTGAAAAAACTGTAAAGTATGCAATTTGCGTGAATAATTCTGTTTATGACGTCAGAAACAGACAAAAACTAGTTTAAAATGTTGTGCGGGTTGCATAACTCAAAATTTTATTATCACTGCTACGGCTCTATAGTTGGGTTTTGAGATTAATTAATGTTATTGAGGTTAGTCCCATCAAGTGTTTTGTGACATAAATGCTAATGTTTTTATGTTGTCTATGCCTTTAAGCGTTGTATTAGAAGGCTTGCATCTCAATATCTAAAAAGTAAAATTTAGAAAGTTTAAGATCATATGATCAGGATCAGAGAGAGAGAGGGAGAGAGAGAGGGAAGTATTTACTATAAAATTTCGATCTTAAAATTCATGAGTTAATTGATTAAAAAATATTTACGCAAGTGTAAAAAATATTAATTCATTATGAAGTAGACAGACCACATGTGTCTAAATAGTTTTTTAACGATGATAAAGACATAAAAAATATTTAATGTAGTGAAAGCACCACAAGTTTTACATAAAAACATAATGTGTGTGTGTGTGGTTAATAATTTTCATGACCTTTTCTTTTGAACCCTTTCAACATCATGTCCTTTATAATATCATATATTTTTATATGACTTTATCATGATGTTTCATTCTCTTTTAATAATTATGATTATAAAGATGAGACATTTATTATATACCATGTTTTATTTTTAACAAAATATTTAACAAGTCAGAGAAGTTTAAGCTTTGTCGCCATGTTTGTGGTGCCTAATGCAATGTCCAGCATAGGGGAAACATCATTTCTCCTAATTATTCACCTAAAAAGAGTTTATTTCAACACAAAGATTTTTTTCTCATAATCTTCAAGCTTAAAGTATTATTCACATGACGCGTAAATTTAACGCGCGTCAACGTGCGTCGACGCGCGTAACAAAGTTGGAACAATGTAAACAAATGGAGCCGTTCACATGGTTTTTGAAAATGACATGTGAACGGCTCCATCTGTTTACATTGTTCCAGCTTTGTTACGCGCGTCGACGCACGTTGACGCGCGTCAAATTTACGCGTCATGTGAATAATGCTTAAGAGCTAGAAAGGCTTTCATTGAAGTTTGAAGCTTCTTTTGATTTAAAAAAAAAAAACTACGTTTTTCCTATGCTGGCCTATGTATTCCTATCCAACAAAATGACAGCTCATAAATATGAGTGTAACCGGTGTATAGCTTAGTATTTAAAACTGGCAAACTGGGTCATTTTCCTATGCGGCCAATGCTATTGAGTAATCCAACATGGTGTTGACTTTAATATGAAATCATAGACCATGTAATAATTAGAAAATAGATATTCATTCATGTATAACAATTTATTCATATTATTTATGGCATTATCACCATATACTAGAGAGAGATACAGACAGAAGGTTAATTAAAATACTGACATTTATGCTTTATACACAATGTTTATTCAAAGTCTAACTAAATACGAGTATCAAAAATGTTTTATGTTATTTATACATATTTACATAATACATAAACGTACGTTTATGGTTAGTAATAATATTTTACATTTTCTGCTTTGAAGAATGTAAAAAACGAGAAGAAAAAAAAAAAAAAAAAAAAAAAAAAAAAGGAGGAGTGGGGCATGTCTGTACATAGCGTAACTTTGTTTATGCTTTATTTACTTTGAAAACATTTCTAATATCCGCTTTAGCAAATTTGCTGTCTTCTTTCTCTCTCTCTCTCTCCAAGTCTTTGAGAGTGTCTTTTGTCTCCGTCGCTGCCTTTCTCTTTTTTCCAATAATTGTGTGTGTGTGTCTTTCTCTTTCTTCTTTTCTTTTATTTTCTCAATCTCTTTCACTCTTTCTCTTTCGCTCTTTCTCTTTCAGTCTTTCTCTTTCTCTTTCTCTTTCTCTTTCTCTTTCTCTTTCTCTTTCTCTTTCTCTTTCTCTTTCTCTGTCTGTCTGTCTGTCTGTCTGTCTGTCTGTCTGTCTGTCTGTCTGTCTGTCTGTCTGTCTGTCTGTCTGTCTGTCTGTCTGTCTGTCTGTCTGTCTGTCTGTCTGTCTGTCTGTCTGTCTGTCTGTCTGTCTGTCTGTCTGTCTGTCTGTCTGTCTGTCTGTCTGTCTGTCTGTCTGTCTGTCTGTCTGTCTGTCTGTCTGTCTGTCTGTCTGTCTGTCTGTCTGTCTGTCTGTCTGTCTGTCTGTCTGTCTGTCTATCTGGCTGTCTGTCTATGTGTGTGCATAGAGTTAAATGATACTATCTTTTGCCACTTTCTAGACATGAATTTCAAGTTCTAAAAAAGAACATTCGTAAAAAAAAAAAAAAAAAAAAAAAAAAAAAAAAAAAAAAAAGTAGTGTACACATTATAAAGTAAATATTAGTTTCCGACCCTCTCCCTCAAACTTATTCTTCTTTCCTTCAATACGTTGATAAGAGGTGCTATATATAAAAACTCTAAACTAATATTTATACTAAAATCACTATAATAAGAAATTGTTAAAAAAAACTTGTTAAAACATTATTTGTTTCTTTTTCTCTTTTGAAGATATGTAAAACTTGTTGGCAGACACAAAAAGTAGAAAAAGGTTAAACTCATTCATTTAAAATCATCTAGCACAGTGTTCACAAAAAAAAAACATACTGGAATTTTTTTTTAGTTCATTTTACTGAGCCATATAGTAATATTGACTTGAAAATTTATCATATTACTTTTTATAATTTTTGTTTGTAAATGCTTCAATTTTTTTAACTTATATAAACATACATTTATTCCAGAAAGAAAACTATAGCACGTTCCCAGCACGAAAAAAACGGAAGTAATTTAATATATAACTTTTTTTCTTCCATAGAATTAGTTTTCATGTATATAAATATTTGTTCATTCTTACATTTTTCTAAATTAGAACTATAGTGTTTATGCAGATAAAGTCATATTTAATGCGCTTGGAGGCCATACTGGAGTAGTAAATGACATTGCTCAGCATAGGAAAACCTTAATTTAAGCCAATTTTCTTTGGAAAATATGTTAATTGGTTATTGTTATTTTTCTCACTTACTTTAGATACTAATTCAACATATTTACAGCATCAGTGCTCTCAAAAATATTGCATAGTCTTTTTTAACTGGCAAAATGATTTTTTTTCCTATGCCACTCTTGATATTGAGTTATCTAACATGGCGTCGACTTTAACATGAATGCATAGACCCTATTTTATAAAAAAAATTTCATAACCCATGACCATCTGATAATAGAGTAAAAAAATCCTTAAATTTTCTAAAACTTAAAAAAATAATAATTTAAATCGACCCACAAAATTTTAACATTTTTGAAGATATCGTACTGTAACGTAACACTGTGCCAAAATTTCAGATTTTTCTTTATTCTATATAAAACTTTTTAATCAAATCCCGTAGTACTTGATTTTCCGCCTGTAAAAGTTATATTCCATAATAATAAACGGTAAAAAGTGCTCATAGCGTCTTTAATATTTCTAAAGCGTGTGTGACAAAAACATGTGAATATTTCAATCAAAAATGAAAAGAGAGAGAGAGAGAGAGAGAGAGAGAGAGAGAGAGAGAGATGAGAGAAGCAACTAAAAGTGACAGTATACACAAAAAAAACATCGCTCTTGTTGCGCCCAATGTCTTACTTGCATTTGGATGTTTTTTCACCAAGGGCATACTTACATTTGGCTAAAGCATACTATAATGACGGCTTCTCCTACAAGCAAAATCGACGACTTTGTTTCCATTGTTATAAAAAAACTGAACCTAAAAATTACATGTTTAGTGGTGTATTCATGTTTTTTTGGGGGTATGGTGCGCCCCCCCCCCCCCCTGCACTTAAAAATAAGCGTTGAAAAGCTTACAGTCATTGCAATAAAAAATGAAATTGTATTGGCTTATGGCCATTCAATGCAATCAGATGGAGATTTCATTTGACGCAAAACTCTATCTAAATACATGTTATTCCCATATGCCAATAGAATTTCATTATGACCGTACACAGTTTTGCAATGCTTTAAGTATTGTAGATTGAACGGTTATGACGTTGACAATCTAACGATAAAAACGTAAATGAAGTCACAAGTGTAAGAATCACAATGGAATGAACATTAAACTTATGTGTAAAAAATCTACAAATTTTCTATTATGTCCCAATGCTTATTACGTTGCTAACGCTTTTATCGTTAGATTGTCAACTTTTAGTGACGTCATAACCGTTGATTCCACAATACTTAAAGCATTCAAAATTGTGTATGGTCTAGACCCAGTTGTTAATAGTTCACAATTGCTGGCAGATGGTTTAATAAAAACTTAAAAAACAATAATATCTCCTCAACCAATAACGTTAGAGACTTGAAACTTGAAATTTTGGATACCCAAGGTATGGAATTGGACTCAATGGTGCCATCAAAAATGCTTTCAACTTAATATTTCTCTAAGTGTCAACAATTGGGACTCAGCCTTTTCC
This sequence comes from Ecdyonurus torrentis, assembly GCA_949318235.1. Classification (NCBI taxonomy): domain Eukaryota; kingdom Metazoa; phylum Arthropoda; class Insecta; order Ephemeroptera; family Heptageniidae; genus Ecdyonurus; species Ecdyonurus torrentis. The sequence goes on along the minus strand of OX439133.1, from coordinate 25,712,744 downwards.
ATTTAAAATATCTCGTAAAAAGCCTTTAGCATGCCAGCTACTGCGGGTCTCTACCATACAAGCTTTTCAACACTTATTTTTTAGTGTGACGTCAGGTCTGAAAAAGCATGGAATAAGGATGAACGTCAAGTTAGCCCCCCCACCCCCGAGATTTTCAATAAAATTTGGTGTGTCGTTTGTGCTACGTTTGTGCTGGTTTGTGCCGTAAAAAGTTTCGTTTGTGCTACTAATTAGCGGGAGTTAATTAGAATCTTAATTTGGGGGGCTAACTTGACGCCAACCCCCCCTCCATTAAAGTTTCAAATTTTTTTCACGTCAATCGTTTGTGCTACGTTTGTGCTGGTTTGTGCCGCAAAAATTTTCGTTTGTGCTACTTTAATTACAGAGTTAATTAAAATTTAATGAGGGGGGGCTAACTTGACGCCAACCCCCCCTCTAACGAAATTTGAAATTTTTTTCACGCCAATCGTTTGTGCTACGTTTGTGCTGGTTTGTGCCGAAGAGTTTGACGTTTGTGCTGGTTTCGTTCCTGAGATAATTAGCAATTAATTAGGGGGGCCAACTTGACGCCAGCCCCCCCACTCACAAAACTGAAAATTTTTTGGTGGGAATCGTTTGTGCTACGTTTGTGCTGGTTTGTGCCGTAAAGATTGACGTTTGTGCTGGAATATTAATTAAGATATTCACTAATTAACTTTAGAGCCAATCACAATTGCGCATTTCAAGTAGCGCGAAAGATTTGAATTGAATATTTAAATGCAAATACGTATAACTAGAGTGCACTTTCTCTTTTCCTTTTTGCACCCAGGTGAATAAAGGAAACGATATTATATACGTAAAGGGAAGGTGGGGTAATTTAGTCCATGGGGCATAATGGGACACTAATTGAATGAAAGTTTGAATTTCGAAAATTTCCATGCTTAATATAAGATATATAAAATAAATATTATTGATTTTTAATGAATATTCACGAAATGGGATCTTCAAAATTGATGGTAATTTTTACCAGAATGTTAATGTAGCCCCACGAGAGAGCGTGAAAAAACTGTAAAGTATGCAATTTGCGTGAAAATTCATGTTTATGACGTCAGAAACATGCAAAAATTAGTATGAAAATGTTGTGCGGGTTGCATAAATCGATTTTTTTTTTATCACTACTATTGGGCTACTGTTGGGTTTTGAGACAAACTAATGTTATTTATGTAAGTCCCATCAAGTGTTTTGTGATATAAATACTTATATTTTTCTCTGGTCTATTCCTTTAATATAAGATATATAAAATAAATATTATTGATTTTTTTATAATATTTATTTTCCATGTTGAAATGTTGGTATGTTCTATGTTGCATTGAAAAGTTGTGCAGAAAAAGAGCTATCACAATATTTATTTATTTTTCTTCGTACATAGAAAAATAGTATAGTCATACTCATAATGTAAATGTATGCTATGCTGATTTCTAGAGCCAGATATTCCTTCGTTGACATTAACAATGCTGTAAATATATAAATATTCGTCTTTATATTCAATAATACTTCAAAAAAAAAAAAAAAAAAAAAAAAGGATATAATGTCTTTTCCACTCTTACACCTAAGCCATAATATACGGTTTCAATTAAAAACAAAAATCTATATTATTGATGATTGATAATATAAAATGGCAAAGATTAAGAATAAATTGCTCATTGTAACAAAGTGTATAGGCGATTCATACGTTTTCAAAAAAATTTAAGGAAAATGTAACGAATGTATTAACTTAAAGGTAACACCACTATTAACAAAATATAATTATATTTTACATTTTACTAAATAATAAAATTACTGGCGTAGAACACATTGAAAAAAAAAGTAGTCAAATATTTTAACATACCTAAATATCAACGTTGATTTAGCCGGAGTCATTGATTTCCCATTTATATTCCATTCACGAAATGTCAGATGCGGTTTTATGACGTCACAGCTCGCTTGTTCTCGCACGCGTAGACCAGTAACCTGTGACGTCATAAAACCGCATATCTGCCATTTCGTGAATGAAAAATAAATCAGAAATCAATGACTCCGACCAAATCAACGCTGATTCAATTTTAGAATATTAGACAGGTTTATTGTTCAAAGTGTTCCGCGACTTAAAATTGCTGCCAAGGTAAAATGGGACACTACTTCAGGTCAAAAGGAACTCATAGTCTCATACTAATAGCCACGAAAAAAAATTGACATTAAAAATTAATGGTGCATAGAATATTAAACCAATTAAAAATATATTCCCAATCAATAATTATTAATTTATTGATTTTTAATTTTAAATGTGCAATATTTAACGTACACTAAAAAAATATATATGTACTAATTTTTAATTTTGAAAAATGCATTGCTGAAAGTGTTTTCCATGTTTAAAAGAGATCTTGAATGTTATATAAAAAGTTCTATCAGGTACCAGGCCAAATTAATTTGAACTGATCAGAGTGATCAGTGACCTGCTCGATAAAAAAAAAACATTTAAAAAAAAATTATTGATTTGATATAGGGTGTATGCGGATGACGTCATATTAATTGCGCTTGGAGGCCATACTGGAGTAGTGCATAACATTGCTCAGCATAGGACAAACTTCATTTAAGCCCATTTTCTTTGGGAAATCGGTTATTTTTTTGTTATTTTTCTCACACACTTGAGATACTAATGCAACATATTTACAACATCAATGCTCTCAAAAATATTGCATATTGTTTTTAAACTGGCAAAATGATTTTTTTCCTATGCCACCCATGTTATTGAATTATCCAACATGGCGTCAACTTTAACATGAATGCATAGACCCTATAGACCACTTCAACCCTATAATTTTTAATCACATAAAACTTCAAAAAAAAAAAATAATAAAAAATAAAAAAAGCTTTTACTATTTACCAATGGAAATTAAAAAAACAACTCTTTTCAAAGAACAACGAGGAAAAATAAAAAATGGCGCCTGGGGGGGGGGGGGTAATATATTTTGTGTTCTAAAAGATAGCATTGCCCTGATTCAATTTAAACTCAAATTTTTAATCTTTGAGTTCATAAAGTATTTGTAATTAAATTTTGAGAATCAATAAACGATGGCACGGGAGGTAAAACATATGTGCATTTAAGCATAGAAAAAAGTGTCCACCCGTGACGTCATTTTGCGACTTAAAAAAAAATAATAATATATAAGTTACTAAGCTAAAAAATTAAAAATTTGCATATTTCGATTCAGGACAATGTCCTTTTTTAGAATGAATTATAATTACCCCATTAAAATTTTTAGTCTTTCTCATTTAAATGTGTTGCATAATATACAAAATGTTGATATTATTTAGAAAATAGTAATTTCATTATGCAACAAATTAAAATGTAGGTATGGCACTGAATTTAACGTTGCTTATAGGTCTAAACCACTTTTTTTTTTCAATGAGATCGTCTAGGTGTGTAAAACTCATTTTGTATGCCGGGCCAAATCGGACCTTAGAAATCATTTGCGGGCCGCAGACTTTCAGTGAGGGACGGACAGGGCCCCGCCGGAGGGCAAAAAAAATTTAAAAAGGGGGTGTGGCTATTGATTTTTATGCAAATAATATACGTTTAATTGAAAATATTAACATTATTAATTTTAAAATCATGAAAAAGTGGGACTAAATCTGTAATTATACTATTTTTTTATTTATTATTTTTTATTTAATGTCATTTTTTTTTAATCGGAGGTTCCGCACAAAATGACCTAAAGTGGCTTTTAGTACCAGTCCCTATTGAAACGAAAAAGTGTCTCATTGTTACACTGGTAAATATATATACTACTGTTTTTGTTATTATAGTTATGTTATGAGTATAATGTGAGTCTCACCGAAAAATTATCTAGCTATAGAAAAAAAAAGTATATATCCTTATAATAAAAATTTGTGCACGGTCAAAAATATAGCTTTTTTTCAGCACAATTTTTCAATACAACATAAATAACATAATCTATATCAGGTTAAATTGCTTGATAATAATTACGTGTGTTACAAGGCACAATTTTTTTTTTTTTTTTTTTTTTTTTTTTTACCTTGGCAGCAATTTTAAGTCGCGGAACACTTTGAACAATAAACCTGTCTAATATTCTAAAATTGAATCAGCGTTGATTTGGTCGGAGTCATTGATTTCTGATTTATTTTTCATTCACGAAATGGCAGATATGCGGTTTTATGACGTCACAGGTCACTGGTCTACGCGTGCGAGAACAAGCGAGCTGTGACGTCATAAAACCGCATCTGACATTTCGTGAATGGAATATAAATGGGAAATCAATGACTCCGGCTAAATCAACGTTGATATTTAGGTATGTTAGAATATTAGACTACTTTTTTTTTCAATGTGTTCTACGCCAGTAATTTTATTATTTAGTAAAATGTAAAATATATTTTGTTAATAGTGGTGTTACCTTTAAGTTAATACATTCGTTACATTTTCCTTAAATTTTTTTGAAAACGTATGAATCGCCTATACACTTTGTTACAATGAGCAATTTATTCTTAATCTTTGCCATTTTATATTATCAATCATCAATAATATAGATTTTTGTTTTTAATTGAAACCGTATATTATGGCTTAGGTGTAAGAGTGGAAAAGACATTATATCCTTTTTTTTTTTTTTTTTTTTTTTTTTTTTTTTTGAAGTATTATTGAATATAAAGACGAATATTTATATATTTACAGCATTGTTAATGTCAACGAAGGAATATCTGGCTCTAGAAATCAGCATAGCATACATTTACATTATGAGTATGACTATACTATTTTTCTATGTACGAAGAAAAATAAATAAATATTGTGATAGCTCTTTTTCTGCACAATTTTTCAATGCAACATAGAACATACCAACATTTCAACATGGAAAATAAATATTATAAAAAAATCAATAATATTTATTTTATATATCTTATATTAAGCATGGAAATTTTCGAAATTCAAACTTTCATTCAATTAGTGTCCCATTATGCCCCATGGACTAAATTACCCCACCTTCCCTTTACGTATATAATATCGTTTCCTTTATTCACCTGGGTGCAAAAAGGAAAAGAGAAAGCGCACTCTAGTTATACGTATTTGCATTTAAATATTCAATTCAAATCTTTCGCGCTACTTGAAATGCGCAATTGTGATTGGCTCTAAAGTTAATTAGTGAATATCTTAATTAATATTCCAGCACAAACGTCAATCTTTACGGCACAAACCAGCACAAACGTAGCACAAACGATTCCCACCAAAAAATTTTCAGTTTTGTGAGTGGGGGGGCTGGCGTCAAGTTGGCCCCCCTAATTAATTGCTAATTATCTCAGGAACGAAACCAGCACAAACGTCAAACTCTTCGGCACAAACCAGCACAAACGTAGCACAAACGATTGGCGTGAAAAAAATTTCAAATTTCGTTAGAGGGGGGGTTGGCGTCAAGTTAGCCCCCCCTCATTAAATTTTAATTAACTCTGTAATTAAAGTAGCACAAACGAAAATTTTTGCGGCACAAACCAGCACAAACGTAGCACAAACGATTGACGTGAAAAAAATTTGAAACTTTAATGGAGGGGGGGTTGGCGTCAAGTTAGCCCCCCAAATTAAGATTCTAATTAACTCCCGCTAATTAGTAGCACAAACGAAACTTTTTACGGCACAAACCAGCACAAACGTAGCACAAACGACACACCAAATTTTATTGAAAATCTCGGGGGTGGGGGGGCTAACTTGACGTTCATGGAATAAGGGTGTGTTTCCCCCCTTTACCTATGTTTACTATAGGTTGGACTCCTACCCCCTCTAGTGATAAAAGGGTTTGTAAGCAGTGGTATGGCAAGTAGATGGAATTCTAAGATGGTTGGTTCTAGGTAGAATCTCGTAAACTTATTACTTTTGTCGTAAAAAAAAGCCTGCCGATAACTGCGGCGTGACGATAACTAGTCCAATCAGCATAGTAGAAACGACCGTTAAATTTACCATTTGCTTTACATTTGGCTGCTTTTCAATGCTGTGCGCGCATCCGCCATAAGTGTAACATGTAAAACGTACTGTATATACGCTCTTGGGGGTACTAAATAAAACTTCAAGTATGCCTTTTTTAAGACGACCTTGAAATGCAAGTAGACCATTTTGGATGCAACAAGGGCGACATACAATTTCAGACGCTCGATATTTTTTAACTGTGTCACATATTATACTATCTGTTACAAAATGATAGCTCGTCTGTACAAAAAAAACACAGCATGTTTTTGTTTTTTTCTTTTCTTCATCTTTCTTTTAAAGGCATAGACAACATGAAAAAATAAGCATTTACATCACAAAACACATGATGAGACTTACATAAATAACGAAATGGGTATTTTCAAAACTGATGACAATTTTTTACCAGAATGTTAATGTAGCCCCACGAGAGAACGTGAAAATACTGTAAAGTATGCAATTTAAGTGACTATTCATGTTTCTGACGTCAGAAACATACAAAAATTAGTATGAAAACGTTGTGCGGGTTGATTAAATCGAAATTTCTGATCACTACTACGGAGCTACAGTTGGTTTTTGAGACAAACTAAAGTTATTTATGTAAGTCGCATCAAGTATTTTGTGATATAAATTCTTATGTTTTTCTCTGTTCTATTCCTTTAAAACATTACATAACTGTGTACACGATTATTTTTAGTGTGTATTGTTTATTAATTGAATATTTACTCGATTTTTACTTGACAATAATGTAAAGCTTACATTCATTAACAACAATGAATGAGAACAATTAAATTGAACATATGAACAAATGTCAAAGGTTGTTAATTTTGAAAATTTACTATATGTATGCAGAGATTTTGATATTCAATAGTAACACGTTAGTTATATATGCGTGGTAGAGATATATTTTCAATTAAACATTTCATGACATGTACAATGTCTCGCTCTAAGAGACACATTATTATTTACTATTACATTTCATATATGTTTGTTAATTTGCACTGAATAAACCCCATTACTATTGTTATCTAAATGTTCATCATCATAAAGGGTCTATATATGCATTCATGTTAAAGTCAACGCCATGTTGGATAACTTTACTCAATAGCATGGGTGGTATAGGAACATTAATCATTTTGCCAGTTTAAAAATACTATGCAATATTTTTGAGATCATTGATGTTGTAAATACTGTATGTTGAATTAGTATCTCAAGTATGTGAGAAAAATGACAATAACAAAAAATTAACCGATTTTTCAAAGAAATGGGCTTAAATGAAGTTTGTCCTATGCAGAGCAATGTTATTTACTACTCCAGTATGGCCTCGAAGTGCAATAAATATGACGTCATGCGCATACACCCTATAATTCAAACCTAATTTAAAGCCCTTGTCAACTTACTTTTTTTTATTTAGAATACTAGATTGATAATTACTATACCTTAATATCCATGACATAGACACCAACATGTTGATTTTGTATTTATTGTTATTTATTTTTATTTTGACTGTTATATCACGTATCTGACGTCACAATGTACCATTGGGGCCGTGATAGGGGTAAAGAACTTAAAGGAAGGGGGCTTAGATTTATCACGTGACCAGAGCGGTGGCTGTGATTGGCAGCGAATGTGAATGAATGAATGAATGAATGAATGAATGAATGAATGAATGAATGAATGAATGAATGAATGAATGAATGAATGAATGAATGAATGAATGAATGAATGAATGAATGAATGAATGAATGAATGAATGAATGAATGAATGAATGAATGAATGAATGAATGAATGAATGAATGAATGAATGAATGAATGAATGAATGAATGAATGAATGAATGAATGAATGAATGAATGAATGAATGAATGAATGAATGAATGAATGAATGAATGAATGAATGAATGAATGAATGAATGAATGAATGAATGAATGAATGAATGAATGAATGAATTATTAAAAATCAAAAAAACAACGACTATATTGCTAGTGTTTCAACTTTCAAATGATTGAAGAGCGATTTTGCAAAGGAAAAAAAGTGAATAACAGAAATAAAAACGAGAGAGAGAGAGAGAGAGAGAGAGAGAGAGAGAGAGAGAGAGAGAGAGAGAGAGAGAGAGAGAGAGAGAGAGACAGACAGAGAGAGACAGAGAGAGAGAGACGTATATTACTGTAAACAAGAAAATTTTAAATATTAATAAAATCAAATATCCAATCATTTGTTTTTTATTGAATAGACATTTGATATGTTTCTCTGATATTTATTTAAATGCGAAAGCATTCAATATTTATTCATGTACAGAATTATAAATTTATTTTCCATTCAAAAATAAACATATAAAATTTACAGATATATTGGTTTCAAAAGAACTTTATAATTTCAACAATCAGAAATTGAATATATTTGAATACATTACAAAACACGATGTAGTATTAGTTAACAGTTTGAAATGTACTTATTTTTGTGAATTTTATTTTTATAAATTGTTTTTTTGTTCTATAGCTATTAAATATTTTTTTCTAAAAAAATTGTTATAGTTACAAATATACAATTAATTTTTTTTTTTTGAAAGAAATTATTTGTAAATTTTGTTACATTTATTTCAGGTAATATTATAATTTAATAATAGAACGAACGAACGAACGAACGAACGAACGAACGAACGAACGAACGAACGAACGAACGAACGAACGAACGAACGAACGAACGAACGAACGAACGAACGAACGAACGAACGAACGAACGAACGAACGAACGAACGAACGAACGAACGAACGAACGAACGAACGAACGAACGAACGAACGAACGAACGAACGAACGAACGAACGAACGAACGAACGAACGAACGAACGAACGAACGAACGAACGAACGAACGAACGAACGAACGAAGTTCCAGTCTCAATATGCGACTCACTTTTACCGGCTCAAAAACCAATGAATGTATCTTATTTTTTTGTTCAGCCAATCACTGTTATTGAGATTCACGTTACTTTACAGAACGAGCTAAGCTTTTGATATATTTAATTAGTTTCTCAAGTATGTGAGATAAATAATAATAACAATATAAAAGTAACCAATTTTTCAAATAATATAATTAAAAATGAAGTTCATCCTATGCTGAGCAATGTTTATTATTGATCCAATATGGCCTCACAGCGCATGTCATCATGCGGATATACTCTTACTTAAAGGAATAGACCAGAGAAAAACATAAGCATTTATATCACAAAACACTTGATGGGACTTACATAAATAACATTAGTTTGTCTCAAAACTCAACTGTAGCTCCGTAGCAGTGATCAGACAATTCAATTTATGCAACCCGCACAACATTTTGTTACTAATTATTGCATGTTTCTGACGCCATAAACATGAATTTGCACGCAAATTGCATACTTTACAGTTTTTTCACGCTCTCTTGTGGGGCTACATTAACATTATAGTAAAAATTGTCATCAGTTTTTGAAGATCACATTTTGTGTTTATTCATTAAAAAGCAAATGTTGTTTTATATGGTATATGGCTTTAACTCAAGATTAATATATTAGAAATACACAGTCAAATGGAATATTGTTAATTAGCAATTAGATAATATTATTATATATAATCTATATGTATAGGATTATATATTGTTTGGAAACACAGTGTACTGGTGCTTAAAGTGTAAATAATAATGTTTACGTAACATAAATTCTCAGTAATCAGATTATAAAGTCATTTGCTAGAACAAATAGAGGTCACGTCTCATAGGACTGTATGGCTGACTATATAACTTGGATAAGTTGAACTTACGTGCGAGACTGAAAGTCAAATATGTTCTATACATTGCTTATGTTAACTTTGTACTTTTTTTATTTTTTTATTTATTTATTTTTGTATTTTTATATACGTTTTACTATTCTAACTTAGAGATATACTCGACTCAAAAAAACCTGAGTTACCTGCCGTTCGACCTTTTACGGTATCGCCTAGCCGCCCCCCTTCTCCTCAAATGTGATAATGGGCGATATTTTAGGCATGCCCGATTTAAATCGACTGAGTTTTTTTGAGTCGAGTAAAGATAACAGTGATAACACTTTACTGTAAGATTGCTATTTACATATCATATATATGTATGTGTATGTGTATGTGTATGTGTGTGTGTGTGTGTGTGTGTGTGTGTGTATGTGTATGTGTATGTGTGTGTGTATGTGTGTGTGTGTGTGTGTGTGTGTGATAGCATCAAAACCCGAAATTGACCCAAACTAGGTATTTTTGCTCGTTTCAGCTTTTGGGTTGTCGCTTTTGACTAAAACCCCCCGGAATGCCAGATTATTTCGGCTTTTGGTCACGAAATTTGGATCAATACTATAGTTTTGAGTATTTCGCAAAAAGCAAAACCTGACGTAAACATTTATATAAACATAATGGTAAAACTCGCAATCAAATGTGTAACATTCCCCCAATTAGTGTGATTATGTGTACTTTTTTATACGATGTAATGTTGTAAATCTAGGGAAAAAAAGTAAAAAAGGCTGAAAAATGCATAACTTTTTATTATTATCTATCATTATTATTATTATCGATATTATTAGACTATGGAAAGGTAAATTGCAAAGTATCACTGATCTTTGGAAAAACATTGATATCAAATTCTTATCATCGTGCTTTTCAAATAAATATATGACTTTAATGTTTTTTATGTAAATAAATGATTTATTAAAGAGAGGCGCTCTGGGTTACGCGGTAGTTCTATTACTTTGAATTGTCCAAGGGGCGACTCTGCTTATACAAGTTCATTTTTTCCCAGAGTTGTTTCTTTGTATAACGCATTGCCAGTTATGGCTAGAACCCCTCTTCCATTGTAATCTATAACCTCTTGTCTAATTGTTAATATATGTTTTCTTTTATGTTATTATTGACGAAGCAGTTTTTGTGATAAAGGTGTGAGATCACTATAGTGTATTGTATAGGGTCTATGCATTCATGTTAAAGTCAACGCCATGTTGGATAACTCAAAACATGGGTGGCATAGGACGAAAAATCCTTTTGCCAGTTTAAAAGACACTATGCAATATTTTTGAGAGTATTGATGCTGTAAATATGTTGAATTAGTATCTCAAGTATGTGAGAAAAATAACAGTTACAAAAAAAAAAAAAAAAAAAAAAAAAATCCCAAAGAACATTGGCTTAAATAAAGTTTATCCTATACTGAGCAATGTTATGCACTTCTCCAGAATGGCCTCCAAGTGCAATAAATATGACGTCATCCACATACATCTTATAGGCATTTTGCCTTTTGTTTCATCACCCGTTGGGTTACTTACTTGTAGTTTTTGTAATATTTTTTCTATTTGTACCACTCACAATTTAAAACCAATAAAAAACTATTATTATTATAACTATATAAAAAAAAAGGTATGGTTGACATTAACAATCTGATATTTATGTTTCAGGATATTCCAATTCACGTGAACATGTTAACTTTCGTGCTATTGGCTGCTGATCGTCACCGACAAGTAATCTATCCAATGAGATCACGTCTACCAGGTTTAACTTGCAGTGTAGCTTCGTGGTTTGCTGCTTTAGTTGTGGTGCTACCTTATCCTGTTTATACTACTTATCTCGACTTAGGGGTGAGTTGAACTATAAAGCCATAGACCACATAAAACAACATACGCTTTTTAATGAATATAAATATGAAATGGGATCTTTAAAACTGATGACAATTTTTACCAAAATGTCATGAGAGAACGTGAAATTACTGTAAAATATGCAATTGAAGTGAATATTCAAGTTTATGACGTCAGAAACATGCAAAAATTATTATGAAAATGTTGTGCAAGTTGCATAAATTGAAATTTCTGATCACTGCTACAAAGCTATAGTTATGTTTTGAGACAAATTGAAATTATTTATGTAAGTCCCATCAATTGTTTTGTGATATAAATGCTTATGTTTTTCCCTGGTCTATTCCTTTGAATATAAAGCGCGTTAGTGTTAGATTATATTCAATAAATTTGTTTCAATGTAAATTTAAATTAAATTTAACAGTTACAAATTGAATATTGTAGATAAACAAGTGAAGGTTAAATTTGGTTGTATGTATCACTTAGAATTTAATCAAATGTGCGTACAACAGCTTTCATCAATCAAGCCACACTTTTTCACGTTTCACAAGGTTACCAAAATTTATTTTAATAATGAAATTATGGGCTTACTTTCATTGCGATGCATACATGTTTGCTTATAAATACTTTTTAAAACAAGTTTTTTTTTGTAACTATTTTAGATATGACTAGGGCAGTTAAGAATGGTTGCACTCATATTTAAGCGCTGCCATTTTGTTGGTCAGGAATACAACGGCCAGCATAGGAAAAAAATAATTCATTTTTAATAGCTAAAGAAGCTTCAAACCATCAAAGTCTTATTTATAGCTCCTAATAAGCTCGAAGAATATGAGAAAACTTCGTTCAGTTGAAATAAGCACTTTTTATGTAAAAAAAAAAAAATAATAATAATAGGAGAAATGATGTTTTCGCTATTCTGGACAATACATAAGGCACCACCAACATGGCGACAAAGCGCAAGGATGTGCAAGGGGTCTATTAGAAGATAATGTAGGTATTTGTTAATATCTAAGAGTTAATTGAAATAAAACAGATTTTAAAATTTGATGTAGACTAATAAAATAGTAAAATTTTCAGATATGTTTCTGTAAAGTATCCTTTAATATAGGCAAATTTGTGGGCACATAATACAATTTTTTTATGATTTGTTCGTTCGTTCCATTCTTCATTATTAGTTCTTTTCTTCATTCATTCATTCATTCATTCATTCATTCATTCATTCATTCATTCATTCATTCATTCATTCATTCATTCATTCATTCATTCATTCATTCATTCATTCATTCATTCATTCATTCATTCATTCATTCATTCATTCATTCATTCATTCATTCATTCATTCATTCATTCATTCATTCATTCATTCATTCATTCATTCATTCATTCATTCATTCATTCATTCATTCATTCATTCATTCATTCATTCATTCATTCATTCATTCATTCATTCATTCATTCATTCATTCATTCATTCATTCATTCATTCATTCACTCACTCACAAGATATTACAATAAAGTTTCACAGTGAACAATAAAGATAAAAAACACTACAAACCACAATAATAAAGTGACATTTGGATGTGCACCCACCCACGTAAAGACTAAAATATAACTTTGTCTCCCACACACTCGTTGTTCTCTTTATTATTTGTATTGTTTGAAACGTAGAAATTAATTGTAAGTTTCATAAGAGCTTGTTTTGTATATTTTCATATCATATTTATTAAAGTATAGTTTTATTATAGCGAAAGATATTAATTATTATTATTATATTAAAATACAAGAAATTAATAACAATACCATGCTTTAAATAATTAAATATAAAATAATATTTATGAAAGTACGAAATCTTGCTGTTCATAAACCCTATTTTCTGCTATTAAAGACATAGAACACATAAAACAACATGTGCTATTTAATGAATAAACACGAAATGGGCACTTTGAATCTGTTGATAATTTTTACCAGAATGTTAATATAGCCCCACGAGAGAGCGTAAAAATACTGTAAAGTATGCAATTTGCGTGACTATTTATGTTTGTGACGTCAGAAAAATGCAAAAATTTGTATGACAATGTTGTGCGGGTTGCATAAATCGACATTTCTGATCACTGCTGCTACAGTTGAGTTTTGAGACAAACTAAAGTTATTTATGTACGTCCCATCAATTGATGTGTTTTATGATATAAATGTTTATGTTTTTCTCTGGTCTATTCCTTTAAAATAACGATTAACTTTGGTTATAGAACATGTTGCACATCCTTACGCTTTGTCGCCATGTTAGTGGTGCGTAATTTATTGTCCAGCGTAGAGAAAACATAACTTTAATGCATATAAACAAATGTTTATTTCATTTCGATAGTAAGTATTTGTCTGATATTCTTGTAGCTTATTAGGAGCTAGAAATAAGGCTTTGATTGAGGTTTAAAGCTTAGTTTGCTATTCAAAAAATAATGTTTTTCCTATGCTGGCCTTTGTATAGACCGGTTGCACTCATATTTAAGAGCCGCCATTTTGCTGGTTAGGAATACACAGGCCAGCATAGGAAAAACTTCATTTTTATTTTTTTTAATAGCAAAAAAAGCTTCAAAGCTCAATCAAAGACTTATTTCTAGCTTCTAATAAGCTCGAAGAATATGAGATAAATTCGTTCAGTTGAAATAAACTCTTTTTAGGTGAAAAATTACGAGAAATGATGTTTCCCCTATGCTGGACAATGCATTAGGCACCACAAACATTGCGACAAAGCGCAAGGATGTGAAAGGGGTCTATTTTTAACCAACAAAATGGCAGCTCTTAAATATGACGGAACCTGTCTATTCAAATTAAATGTGTATTTTTTGTTGCAATAATGCATGGTTAATGAAAAAACACTAATATACATTTCTCCCAAAACTACTTCGAGCGGATACAGTGTAATTAACTACGTAAAGTCAACTGTGATTTGCTAGTAGGTTTATAACACGCTCTCTGATTGGTTTAGCACAGCGGATACAGTTTTTGGCGAAAATGACCTTGTTTTGGCCAGTGTATATAGGGTGTATGCAGATGACGTCATATTTATTGCGCTTGGAGGCCATACTGGAGTAGTGCATAACATTGCTCAGCATAGGACAAACTTCATTTAAGCCAATTTTCTTTGGGAAAATCGTTAAATTTTTTATTTTGTTATTTTTCTCACATACTTGAGATGCTAATTCAACACATTTATAGCATCAATGCTCCCAAAAATATTGCATAGTGTTTTTAAAATGGCAAAATGATTTTTTGTCCTATGCCACTCATGTTTTTGAGTTATCCAACATGGCGTCGACTTTAACATGAATACATAGACCCTATATGATAATAATACAAGACTAACGCTTACCTTTAAATTTTTTTTTTGAATTTTTACTACAATATACATTTCATAACTGTGTAAATAAATTTACCAAATAAATTATTTATATTAATAATTGTTATATTTAGATTTTTTTTCTAGTTTTTGAAATATAAAAAAAAATTATTATATTTATTAATAAAATAATAATATAAATTATAGCATAAAAAAATATTAATAATTTCTTATTTTTATTATTATTATTTATAAATTTTACTTTCCTATAACTTGTCTTTCATAACATTAGAAAGAATAATATTATCTGGTTTAGGACAAAGGGTAGATTAGATTAAAGATATAAAATTCCGCTAATTTAAATTAAAGAATTCCACTCAAACGTTGAAAATATTAAAAAAAATTAAATATTATCGGAATAAGTAATAATAATTTTAACAAATGACAAATTTGATTTATTTTTTATTCTATTTAATTACGTTAAAGGAGTAGGGTACTGACCTTATATCTCAAACTAGAACGTGTTTTGGATCTAAATTTGGTGTCATTGTGTGGCTAAGGGTAACATCTACCCATGATACAAATTTCAAGATGTTTGACCGTCGCGAAAAAAAAGTATTGACATTGTGCCTTATGGGCTTAACATTTCAAAAAATCATATAAAATTAATTTACACAGTGACCTCCAAAACCTTTATATATTTGAAACTGTCTCAAGCTAAAGTATCATTTTGCAAAATTCCAGATTTTTTTATTTTGACGATAAAAGTTTAAGTTTAATGGCCGACGTCGGTACCGTACTTCCTTAAAGAGAAAGTTCAGGGTTTACAACATGGCTTCTTCAATGTTAGATAATGAGAAGAACTGTTCATAAACTCACATAATATGATGACCCAAAGCTCTTCCGTAGCCCCGCAAACTCGTGACCATCCTGCGAGATATGCAGCCCGCTACAACTTTTCTATATACCGGTTGCACTCATATTTAAGAGCCGCCATTTTGTTGGTCAGGAATACATAGGCCAGCATAGGAAAAATGTCATTTTTATTTTTAATAGCTAAAGAAGCTTCAAATCTCAATCAAAGTCTTATTTCTATAGCTCCTAATAAGCTCGAAGAATATGAGAAAAATTCATTCAGTTAAAATAAACTCTTTTAATGTGAAAAATTAGGAAAAATGGATGTTTCCCCTATGCTGGACAATACATTAGGCACCACAAACATGGCGACAAAGCGCAAGGATATGGAAGGGGTCTAAAGTAAAGTCGTAACTATGACGTAATAGATACGGGACAAGTTGCATATTTCACAGGATGATCATGAGTTTGCGGGGCTAAGGAAGGTTTTTAGGATATCATATAATGTGTTTATGAACAGTTCTTCTCATTATCTAACATTGAAGAAGCCATGTTGTAACCCCTGAACTTCCTCTTTAAGTTACGAATCTAATTAATAAAATAAGACTCAATGTTTATTTAAATGAAACCAAAAACATAAATTAGTGTAATTAAAAACCTTGACTATAGAAATACTTGATTTCGAAATCCAAAACAATATAATTACTCTGTTTTAAAAACCACACACAGATAATTACTACTCTAAAACGTATATTAAAATACCTTGAGGCTAGTATGAAAATAGGAATTGTATTTTTGAATGTGCCTTTTTTTTATGATTTGTTTTTTCTTGCTTCAGGCGCTGCTGAAAAATCAATTTGAAGGTGTTGGTATTTGTGCGGTCAACTTGGCAGACGATATGCAGGAATATACACGAGGACTCTTCATCGTTATGTGAGTATTTTTGTTCATTTTTTAGTACTAAATTACTAGAAAAAATATACAATAGAAATTACCTGTATGCACGTAATGTACTGACAGTACTGACATTCACAGTCACTCTAAAAATTGGTGCATTACTTTAGTTACGAATACGAACATAATAACTTTTAAGTTATTATGAGTAGCTAAAATAATGCATTTTAGCAAGTTATTAAAAATAGCTAATTTAACTTGAAATAGCTTTAAAAAAAACTTTAAAAAACTTAAAACAACGTAAATTAGCTATTTTTAATAACTTACTAAAATGCATTATTATAGCTACTCATAATAACTTAAAAGTGTATATTATATGGATCTTGTTGCGAAAAAAAAGGCCTATCTCGTATTTTGTCAGGGCAAGCAAAAGGCCTATCTCATTTTTTTTTGTCAGTGGAAGCAAAAGGCCTATCTCGTTTCCGAACGTTATGGAGATGGCGCTCGAGATAGACCTTTTGCTAATTGCTTCCACTGACAAAACACGAGATAGGCCTTTTGCTTCCCCTGACAAAATACGAGATAGGCCTTTTTTCACAACAAAAGAAATGCATCAATTTTTCGAGTGGTTGTACAAAATTTTAGATTTTAGAGATACGTAATTTTGTCACAGTGTGTACTTGACATTTGCAGGAACACTTCACTTATGTTATCAATTTAAAACCCTGATAACAACCTTCACGAAAAAATTTAAGGGTTGTATATAGATGGCTTGTATCTCAGAAGAAAATTTTTAACTTTATGATGCCATTTGAAAGTTAATAGTAACAGCTACCTATGATAAACATTTTAGAACTTATGACCATAAGATAAGAGATAAAATAATTATTAAAATTAGCATGCCCTCTTATGGGACTAACACTTCAAAAAATTCTAATTTAAAATCTAGCATGGTAACCCACCTATTTTTTTTACATTTTTGAAGATACCTTTAATATATTGTATCACTGTGCAATATTTCAGAATTTTCTTACTTTGCAATTTTTTAGTCAAATCCCGTAGTACCGAGTTTCATTTGCCGCCCTAATAACATACACATTGTCAAAGAGAATTTTTGATTAAATTATTTATGCATAGTAGAGTAGTGTATCTTTTAGATTTATAATAAATTATTTATAAATATATTAATAATATAATTATAAAATAATAAAAACAATTATAGTTGTATAAAATATCGTATTTTTTAAATAATAATAAAAATTATTAAGAATAACAAATTATTATAGTTAAAAAATATATAGTTTTTTAAACATATATTTTGTTAAATTATAAAGTTTAAGCTAATTAAAATTTAAAAAAATTACTTTTTAAATGTTTTGAAGTATACCTATATAATTATAATGGAGGTTGTCGGTTTAGTGCGCAGGGAGATGCGAGGATAGCTAAGGGTCCCCTAATTTAACATTACGCTTATGGGGAAAAACACACTTTTTTTTTTGCGATTTTTGAGAAAACTACTCCACCGATTTCGGAGAAATTTAAATGAGAAATACTATAAACACACTTTTAAGTGTTTTAAGCCATAGTCATTTTTATGCATTTTTTTTAAACCTTTAACCTCCATTGCTTAATCTAAAATTTTAATGGTAATCGAATAAAATACAATTTACTGTGCACATATAAATTACCGTTAAACAAACAAAAAAATAATTCTGTGGATTCGTTGTTGTTGTTGTTGTTGTTTTTTTTTTTTTTTTTTTTATCATTGAATTAAAATAACTTAATTATTTAATAATGTTTGCATAATGTTAAACATAAAAATTCTTTAGTAATATATTTGATCTTTACTTCATGTTAATTTTATATTTCACGACTTTTCAGTTTCTCTGATATCAGTCGGTGCGCAAAGAAAATAAAAAACATTAAGGGTTGTATATAGATGGCTTGTATTTCAAAATCTAAAAAGAAAACTTCGAAACTTTATGATGCCATTTGAAAGTTAACAGTAACAGCTACCTATGATAGAATTTTCAGAACCCGTGACCATCAGATAAGAGAGAAAGTAGTTAATGAAATTAACATGGGCTCTTATGGGACTAAAACTTCAAAAAAAAAAATCATAATTTAAAATCTAGCATGGTAACCCCCCAATTTTTTACATTTTTGAAGATATCTTAATCTAGTGAATCTCTGTGCCCACAGTAGATGGTACAGTAGTTCATCTCCTTTACTGGGAATGTCAGATCAAAAAACGCGCCATAATTCCGACTGGGTGAAGCGGGCTGAACTAAAAGTAACTGAAATAACGTTACGCGTGTAGTTCAGCCCGCTTCACCTAGTCGCAATTACGGCGCGCATTGATCTGACATTCTCAGTATAGGAGATGAACTACTGTACCATCTACTGTGCTCTGTGCCAAATTTCAAAATAATATCTTTCAATTTTTTAGTCAAATCCCGCATTACTGATTTTAATTTCCTACCCAAAAGAAAGCAAGGAAATTTTTTTGATAAATTATTTGTAAATAAGTGTATCTTTTAAATTTATAACAAAATATTTATAAAAAAATTAATAAAATAATTATAAAATAATAAAAACAATTATAGTTGTATAAAATATCAACTTTTTTAAATAATAATAAAAATTATTTAAAATAAAAAGTTATTATAATTAAAAATAAATAATTAAATATGTATTTTGTTAAATTATAAACTTTAAGCAAATTAAAATATAAAAAAATAATTTGGAACTATATTGAAGTATATAATTATAATGGAGTTTATCGGTTTAGAAAATTAACAGTATAACCTATGATAAAATTTTCAGAACCCGTGACCATCAGATATGAGAGAAAATAATTATTGAAATTAACATGAGCTCTAATGGGACTATGTTCACAGTAGATGATACAGTAGTCCATCTCCTGTATCGGGAATGTCAGATCGGTTCCGCGCGCCAATTGCGACTGTGCAAATCGCAGGTACTAGACGACCATCATTTGAAGTAACGTTAAACGTCTAGTACCTGCGACTTGCACAGTCGCAATTGGCGCGCGGAACTGATCTCACATAGAGACCCTTAACAGAGAAGCGACAACCTCATGTTTTAGGCAAACCTGCAATACATTGTTTTGAAAGGCCCGCTAAAAGTACCCAAACTTTCTAGCGTTCTGATTGGCTACCCTAACAATCTCTCAAATCTGATTGGTTCCGACGCCACAGGCCTTCCTGTAATGTTTGCTAACCTGATGTAATGCAGGTCTGCCTAAAACATGAGGTTGTCTCTTCTCTGTTAAGGGTCTCTAATCTCACATTCCCGATATAGGAGATGGACTACTGTATCATCTACTGTGGACTATGTTAAAATCATAATTTAAAATCTAGCATGGTGACCCACCAAATTTTTTACATTTTATAAGATACCTTTATCCTAATACAAAATTTCAGATTTTTCTTTCTTTGTAATTTTTTTAAACAAATCCCCCAGTTCTGATTTAAATTAGCTACTTGCAAGATTTTTTTCCTAAAAAAAATTGTACAGAATAAAAAATCTGACATTTTGCATATTATAGTGATAAATAATAAATAAGGTATTATCAAAAATGTAAAAACAATTTTAGAGGTCACCGTTCTAGATTTTAAATTATAATTTTTTGAAGTTTTAGTCCCATAAGATCCCATGTTAATATCAACAATTATTTTCTCAAATATCTGATGGTCACGGGCTTTGAAATTTGAAAATTTTATCATAGGTAGCTGTTACTATTAACTTTCAAATGGCATCATAAACTTTTTATTAATTTATTTTATTATTTATTTTTTATTTTTATTTTTTTAAGATCTGAGATACAAGCCATATAAATAAACCCTTAAAATTATATTACAAAGTTTTACACTTTTTTTTTATGGATCAAATAACAGCTTATGACGTCACAATCGTTAACTGTACAATAATTATATAACAGTGGTCTGGGAAACCAAAGATCCGGGTTCGATTCCCGGTTGAGACGAATTCCTTTTCAATGTCCGTTTACTGCTTATATAACACGGTGTAACACGAAAGCCAAACCCTTTCAATTATAACATTGTAGATTTTTTTTTTTTTTTTTTTTTTTTTTTTTTTTTTTTTTACGAACATGGTGCTACGGTCAATTGTGACAAATAAATAACAATTTAAAAAATGTAAACAATTTTTTTTTATCATTATTAAAAAAAAATGTAAACAAATATTATTCATAATAAAAAATGTAAACAAAAAGTTACAAATTTTTCTGTTGACTCATTTTGATCTAATAAAAAAAAGCAATATTAGTAAAAAAAAAAAAAAAAAAAAAAAAAAAAAAAAAAAAAACTAGAAACCAGTCATTTAGAAAAAAAATTAAAAATTGACCTTTCCACTTCCTTTCACACAGTTAACATAATAAACATATTCATGTGTGATAAATTTGTTACAGTTTTAAAGTAAATAAATTGGAATTTTAACGTAGAGAAAGTATATAGAACACATTTCATTTTTTATTGTCAGATTATGTACTTTGGTTTTGACGTTTCATTTATACTTCAGTTAACTTATTGATAACAGTAACTACACTGAAAAATATATAGGTGTATTCATATGACGTAATATTGAATGTGTAACATGAATGAATGAATGAATGAATGAATGAATGAATGAATGAATGAATGAATGAATGAATGAATGAATGAATGAATGAATGAATGAATGAATGAATGAATGAATGAATGAATGAATGAATGAATGAATGAATGAATGAATGAATGAATGAATGAATGAATGAATGAATGAATGAATGAATGAATGAATGAATGAATGAATGAATGAATGAATGAATGAATGAATGAATGAATGAATGAATGAATGAATGAATGAATGAATGAATGAATGAAGGAATGAATGAAGGAATGAATGAAGGAATGAATGAAGGAATGAAGGAATGAAGGAATGAAGGAACGAACGAACGAACGAACGAACGAACGAACGAACGAACGAACGAACGAACGAACGAACGAACGAACGAACGAACGAACGAACGAACGAACGAACGAACGAACGAACGAACGAACGAACGAACGAACGAACGAACGAACGAACGAACGAACGAACGAACGAACGAACGAACGAACGAACGAACGAACGAACGAACGAACGAACGAACGAACGAACGAACGAACGAACGAACGAACGAACGAACGAACGAACGAACGAACGAACGAACGAACGAACGAACGAACGAACGAACGAACGAACGAACGAACGAACGAACGAACGAACGAACGAACGAACGAACGAACGAACGAACGAACGAACGAACGAACGAACGAACGAACGAACGAACGAACGAACGAACGAACGAACGAACGAACGAACGAACGAACGAACGAACGAACGAACGAACGAACGAACGAACGAACGAACGAACGAACGAACGAACGAACGAACGAACGAACGAACGAACGAACGAACGAACGAACGAACGAACGAACGAACGAACGAACGAACGAACGAACGAACGAACGAACGAACGAACGAACGAACGAACGAACGAACGAACGAACGAACGAACGAACGAACGAACGAACGAACGAACGAACGAACGAATGAGTGTTGCTGTAAATATGTTAAATTAGTATCTCAAGTTTGTGAAAAAATAATAATAACAAAAAATGAACATATTTTCTAAAAAAAATTGCCTAAAATGACATTTGTCCAATGCTGAGCAATGTAAGTCAATGCTCCAGTATGGCCTCCAAGTGCATTAAATATGACGTCATCCGCATACATCCTTTGAGATTTAACTCTATGACTGACTTCTATCAAAATACTTCAGTTTTTCTTGGGTCTTAAATATAGCAAAATAACAATGTGTCAAAAGAAAGGAGTTAAATAAATAATAAAAATATATAAAAGTTTTATGAATTTTAATGGTGATACCAGTTTGAAAACAAAATAATGTTTTCACCGTGTAAAGAGGGTATAAATTGCAAGGCAAGGAAGATATTTTAATATGGTTTGACATTATCGTGTTTTTAGTTCAATAAATACATTGTTCTCTCTCTCTCTCTCTCTCTCTCTCTCTCTCTCTCTCTCTCTCTCTTGTTTACTTTACTATAGCTTATTATCAAAACACAGCATTATATAGCTTTATTTTGCTTTAATTTAAGTGTAATTAAAGATATTATATACACATATATCCGGTAAAATTCAGCTTATAAACAATTGCAAAATCTGTTGCTGAAAAAAAAATAATAAAAAAAATAAAATAAAACTTTCCATCAACTTAAAAGCTGAGAAAAGTTTATTTTAGAAAAGGTGGTAGTATTTATGTAAGGATTCTTAAACTTAACTCAACTTTCTTCTCTCTGTTAATTTTTAAATTTTTAATTATTTTTTCATTTTACGTTAAGGAAGTAGGGTACTAACCTTATATCTCAAAAACTAGAAGTGTTTTCGGTTTAAATTTGATGTCATTTTGTAGCTAAGGGTCACACCTAGCCGTGATAAAAATTTAAAGATGTTTGACCGTCACGAAAAAATAGAAAAAATTATTGAAATTACATTGAGTCTTATGGGCTTAAAATTTCAAAAAAGTATATAACATTAATTTGCACATTGAACCCCCAAAATTTTTATATATTTGAAATTGTCTCAAGCTGAAGTATCATTGTGCAAAATTTCAGATTTTTTGGACTATAAATTTTTAAGTCTAAGAGCCGACGGACGTCGGTACCCTACTCCCTTAAGTCAAATTTATTAATTTCTTTTACCTTTTACGTTTTTTTTTTTCTTAGAGACATTAATAAATATATTTTAAAATTTTGAATCTCTTTGAAGTACAAAAAAAAAAAAAAAAAAAAAAAGCTTCTCTCAACATTTTAATTAACATTAAAAGTAAATTCAGCGCAATCGTTTTTTTTTTTTTTTTTTTTTTTTCATTGACATTAATTTCTATCAAAGCTTTTAAATATAATTATATTAAATTACAATTGTTCTAAAAAAACAGCTCTCAATAAAAAAAAACACTAGAAGAACTTAATCAGAAAATAAATAAAATAAATCTTTTAAAAAAACAAATCGAGTTCAATACATTGTAATGACCTTTTCTGTATTGTATAACCTTTAACATTTACAAATAAAATAGTTTTCACATTTTAGTTCTGAAAGATATGTCTTTCTTTTTTTTATTTCATTTTTTTTTTTTTTTTACTTTTTAGTTTAGATATTACATTACTTTATTAAATAAAATGTCTTTCATTCTGAGAAATAATATTATATATATTTGTGTGTTTTGTGGACTTCATGTTATGACTTTTTTACTGCGACTAAATTGTGAGGAAACAATATTGTACACACAAAAAATAAATGTCTAATTATTTAGCGCACAAATGTTAAAGGCATAGAAAACATTAAAGCCCTTGTCAAATTACTTTGTTATAACTTAGAATACTAGATTGATAATTATCATACCTTATTATTTATGAATTAGACACCAACACGTTGATTTTGTATTTATTTTCTTTTTGTCGGTTATTTCACGTATCTGACGTCACACAATGTACCGCCTTCAATCACAATCACCGCTCTGGTCACGTAATAAATTTAAGCCCCTCCCTCAAGGCCCCATCTGTACATTGTGACGTCTGTGACGTCAGATACATGATATAACCGTCAAAATGAAAATAAATACAAAATCGAAGTGTTGGTGTCTAATTCATGGATAATAAGGTATGTTAATTATCAGAATTTTAGGGTTTATGACGTCACAGCTTACTGGCTCGTGGAAGAAGGCGGGCTGTGACGTCATAAAACTGCAGCTGCCATTTCGTGAATGAAAAATAAATTAGAAATCAATAACTCCAGCCAAATCAATTTTTTTTTTTTTTTTTTTTTTTTTTTTTTTTATAATTCTACGTTACAATTTTCGTACATTTTTCGTGCAGCCAAGATCCTCATTTGGATCTTGTCGGCTGGTTTAAATATCAATAAATTAAAATTACAGTTTCTTAAATTTTTTTATTAATTTAAAATTTAACTAAAAATAAGATTTAAAGCGTCCATTTACACTTTTTTTTCTTTTTTTTATTATTATTATTATTGCATCTTTTTGTAAATTTTACATAAATTAAATTAGTACTATTTTTCTGAAGTACTGAAGTACTAGTAGTAGATGATTTATGTATGTTTGGATATTAGACAAAGATTTTAGTTCAAGGTGTTCTATGCCTTTAATATACTATAGTAAATTTATTTTATTATTATGTTAAGAAACAATTTTTTATCATATTTGATATCAAACAATTATATTGAAAAATATTATATACATATTTTCTAATTAAAATTTCAAATTAAAATTTCTTATATCGGATACGATATAATACGTTACGATATTAAAAAACGAAGGGTATATAAAAGCAAAGAAAAATTATAAAAGTATACAAAACTTTTAATTAAAAAAAAAAAAAAAAAAAAAAAAAAAACGACCTTTACACAAAAAATATTTTAATTGAAATTACTAGAAAATTTAATTAATATTGATATACAAGACATGGAAACTGTTTATAATGTGAAATATGTATTGGTTTTATCTAGAAAGACAGAGATATAATATAACCTAGTTTTCATGAAATAGCAAAGCAAACACTTCAACTCTTCCCCTATACAATACATACAACCGGTCGTCAAGCGTAAACACTCGTGAAAACTTAATAAGTGAATGGACACTCCAAGTGAATTATTGAGGCAAACATCAGCTTCTTAAAATATCACATAACATTTAATTGCTTTTACTATACATTAGATTGATTATCATTTAGGAGAGTGCTTTAATTGATTAAAGCCATAGACCACATAAAACCACACATAAAACCACAATTCGAAGGGTAAAAAAGAATTAAAAGAAAAGGTAAAAAGATGGTATATAATATGTAATTAGGTTATAATTGTTTTGTTTGTTTTTCTTATTGATAACAAAATAATAATAATAATAAAAATATATATCAATAAAAAAAAAATTTAAAAAAAAATGAAATGTGCTGATTTTGTTTAATTACTATTGTAATATGGTTTATGCTTACTAACAATTTTTTATATTATGTTGATTAAGCACCCACCGATAAGACTTCATTGTCTTGATGGGACTTATGTATGTACTCTTATTTTTTATTAATAAAAAAAAATGTGCTTTTTAATGAATAAACACGAAATAGGATCTTTAAAATTGATGACAATTTTTACCAGAATGTTAATGTTGCCTTATACAAGAGAGCGTGAAAATACTGTAAAGTATGTAATTTAAGTGACTATTCATGTTTATGACGTCAGAAACATGCAAAAATTAGTATGAAAATGTTATGCGGGTTGTATAAATCGCATTTTCTGATCTCTGCTATGGGGCTACAATTGGGTTTTGAGACAAACTAATGATATTTATGTAAATCCCATCAAGTGTTTTGTGATATAAATGCTTATGTTTTTCTCTGTTATATTCCTTTAAGGGAGTAGGGTACCAACCTTATTATACAGGGTCTATGCATTCATGTTAAAGTCAACGTCATGTTGGATAACTCAATAACATGGGTGGCATAGGAAAAAAATCATTTTGCCAGTTTAAAAACACTATATATGCAATATTTTTGAGAGCATTGATGCTGTAAATATGTTGAAATAGTATCTCAAATATGTGAGAAAAATAACAATAAAAAAAAATTAAGTGATTTCTCAAAGAAAATTGGCTTAAATGAAGTTTGTTCTATGCTATGTATGTTCTACTCCAGTATGGCCTCCAAGCGCAATAAATATGACGTCATCCGCATACAGTTGAGCGCAAACTTGCGCATTGGATTTCATATTGTACTTGGTTCTAAGCCAATACGATGCCGTTCACCACGAACGAACGAACAAACGATCGAACGAACGAACGAACGAACGAACGAACGAACGAACGAACGAACGAACGAACGAACGAACGAACGAACGAACGAACGAACGAACGAACGAACGAACGAACGAACGAACGAACGAACGAACGAACGAACGAACGAACGAACGAACGAACGAACGAACGAACGAACGAACGAACGAACGAACGAACGAACGAACGAACGAACGAACGAACGAACGAACGAACGAACGAACGAACGAACGAACGAACGAACGAACGAACGAACGAACGAACGAACGAACGAACGAACGAACGAACGAACGAACGAACGAACGAACGAACGAACGAACGAACGAACGAACGAACGAACGAACGAACGAACGAACGAACGAACGAACGAACGAACGAACGAACGAACGAACGAACGAACGAACGAACGAACGAACGAACGAACGAACGAACGAACGAACGAACGAACGAACGAACGAACGAACGAACGAACGAACGAACGAACGAACGAACGAACGAACGAACGAACGAACGAAACCCAAAAAACCTATATTATACTTAAATCATAAAATTATGACTTTTCTTATCTCGAAAAAGTTTAAGTAAACGATTATACTAATTAAATCAGGTTAAAAGACTTTTATTTTTAAGAGCAATATATAACTTAAATATTAAAACGAGTATTATTATTATTACATACTTACAAAATCTTTGAGTCTTGAATAAAATTCCCAAACGTTACCATTTCACAGTTGTAAATAAATAAATTCCCCTAACATAAAATAAAATGAAAATTTGTATACATGATAACGAAGCCGACTTTGATATTTTATATTTTCTTAAATTTATTGAATTCCCAGAGCATGAAAAATATTTTGACATCACAAGGAGGTAAAAATATTATATTTCAAATTTATATATGAGGGGAATGAGAACCAAATTTTGTTAAATATTTTTTTTTCCAACTTTGTAAATAAAAAGAGAATTTTTTTTGAAATGTCAAGAATTTTCTCTCTTTCTCTCTCTCTCTCTCTCTCTCTCTCTCTCTCTCTCTCTCTCTCTCTCTCTCTCCTCTCTCTCTCTCTCTCTCTCTCTCTCTCTCTCTCTCACACATTTTCTTTCATTTATCACAAAATTAGTCCTTTTATTCACAATTTTCTTTGAAGGCATAGGGCACTTTATAATTTTAAAAAATTACACATTAGAAAGAGCTTTCGTATTTCTTTGTAATATAGGGTCTATATGCATTCATGTTAAAGTCAACGCAGTTTTGGATAACTCAATAACATGGGTGGTACAGGAAAAAAACTCATTTTGCAAGTTTAAAATCTCTATGCAATATTTTTGAGAGCACTGATGCTGTAAATATGTTGAATTAGTATCTCATATATGTGAGAAAAATAACAATAACAAAAAATTAAACGATTTCAAGACGTCATATTTAATGCGCTTGAAGGCCATACTGAAGAAGTGCATAACATTGCTGAGCATAGGACAAACTTCATTTAAGTCAATGTTCTTAGAAAAATCTGTTGATTTTTTGATATTATTATTTTTCTCACATACTTGAGATATTAATTTAACATATTTACAGCATCAATGCTCTCAAAAATATTGCATGGGGTTTTTAAACTGCTAAAATGAGTTATTTTTATATATATATATATATATATATATATATATATATATATATATATATATATATATATATATATATATATATATATATATATATAGATATACTGTATATATATATAAAATATATACATATAAAATATATATATATATAAATATATATATATATATATATATATATATATATATATATATATATATATATATATATATATATATATATATATATATATATATATATAAAAGTGGTTATTATTATTTTAACCTATATATTATATAATATATATAGAAATGTATATATATATATATATATATATATATATATATATATATATATATATACATTTCTATATATATTATATAGGTTAAAATAATAAGTTAAAATAATAATAACCACTTTTTTTTCTTTTTTTTTCTTTTCTTTTTTTTACAAAAGAGACAAACTTTTGTCTTTCTGAGAGCCGCACAAAAAAAGTGGTTAAAAATTACGACATTGAAATAATATTTAAAAAAGTCAGGACTGAAGAGGATGCCTGAAGAAATAACTGCTAAAAACAGAAACAAAAGTATTAAATTCATGATTTATTTATTTTTATCTACCTAATTTGATTATACAATAACTTTGTGTTGCTTTAAGGCATATACGTATATTGAAAATTGAGTCAAATAAATGCATTCATATAATTGGTACTTGATTTTATAATGAAGAGAAGGGAGAGAGAGAGAGAGAGAGAGAGAGAGAGAGAGAGAGAGAGAGAGAGAGAGAGAGAGAGAGAGAGAGAGAGAGAGAGAGAGAGAGAGA
>OX439133.1:25596228-25678728 GCA_949318235.1 Ecdyonurus torrentis | reverse complement strand
ATGGCCGAGTGCGGTGAAGGCAGCTGACTCGCAACTCTGTACTCCTCACCGAGTATAGGTTCGAGCCACTGCTGGGTGCTTACGTAAAATGTGAGAGCACAACATGTTGCACGATGCATGTTTACATGCATTCCATGACGATGCACAGCATTCGGGAGGTGCATGATTGATGTGATTGCACCGACCAGCCTGCCTAGATGTTTCCACGGTTTCTCTAGGCAGTCATGGCGAATGCCGGGCTGTGTACTTGTTAGGCCGTGGCCGGCCCGTGTGTGCTTTTCCATTAATTGGAAAGCTCTGACCTGTCGATAAGACAATGTCTTGACTGGGACTGGGATTGGTATATAGCACGATAACACAATATGGCACGCAAGCATAAAAAAAAAAAAAAAAAAAAAAAAAAAAAAAAAAAAAAAGGTAAAAAAAAAAAAGGTAAAAAGTTTTTTGTCAGTATTTTGATTTCATAAATGAAAGTTAAAAGTTTTTCTTTCTAACGTTTGTTATTTTCGTTTCTAACTCTTAAGCTCGAGTACATACGTAATTTGTAACTGAGTTGTTGTTGCCAATTACTTTGATTTAAATTAAAAACAAGTTATTAATGTTTTTAACCATGTAATTTTTTTTAGTGTGTGTATGTGTGTGTGTGTGTGTGTGTGTGTGTGTGTGTGTGTGTGTGTGTGTGTGTGTGTGTTGTGTGTGTATTCGTGTGTGCGCATGACGTCATTCTGAATGCTTTTCGATGCTCTTCATGAGCAATGAATAACATTGCTCAGCATATGACAAACATAGTTATTAGCCATTTTCTTTCAAAAATTAGCTACTTTTTAGTTATTATTATTATTTAATTTTTTTTACATACTTGAAAAACTAATTCAACCTGTTAGCAGCATCAATGATCTAAAAAATATTGCGAAGTATTTTTAAAACTGGCAAAATGAGTCATTATCCTATACTGGCCCATGTTATTTAGCGCCCACTCATGGCGTCGAATGAATAAAACCCATCCTATAGGGTGTATGCGGATGACGTCATATTTATTGCGCTTGGAGGCCATACTGGAGTAGTGCATAACATTGCTTAGCATAGGACAAACTTCATTTAAGCCAATTTTCTTTGAGAAATTGATTAATTTTTTGTTATTGCTATTTTTCTCACATACTTGATATACTAATTCAACACATTTACAGCATCAATGCTCTCAAAAATATTACATACTGTTTATAAACTGGCAAAATGATTTTTTTTTCCTATGCCACCTATGTTATTGAGTTATCCGCCATGGCGTTGACTTTAACATGAATGCATACACCCTATAATACTATCACAAAATAAAGAGAAAAATATCTTATCAAAATTCAAAAATTTCTCAAATTATGAAAACAATTTTAAAGGTTAAACGTTACATTAATATAAAAAAAAAACTTTTTTTTTTTTGAACTTTACATTTAAAACTTTTCTCATCAGTTTTCTGTTACAAAATTATATTCAAAGTTCAAAATATAAATTATTTTATGTCATAAAGTTTATATTTTATAATATATTATTATCGTTCATTTCCAGTTATTTTATAAGTGTCAAAATATTTTGATTGATATCCTATATTTATAAATTATAAATTATTATATGGTTTTTTAAAGACATTTTTTCCCTGAAGTATTTATAATAATGTACATTATGTACATTACATAATATGCTTATTATAGGGTTTTTATTAAATAATGGTTAAATAATTTACTTTTTTTCAAAGTTAGAACATTTTTAAAAGTGTTTTCAATTACTTAATCATTTGTGATTAAATTTTTAAACTTTTTATGAACAGACGATTAAACAACAGGGGTGGATATCCAGGGGGGGGCGGTGGGGGCGACTCCCCCTTCCCCTTAAAAAGCCTACGTGGGTGGAAAAATGAGCAAAATTTAAGAAAAATTTAGTCCATACAGTTTTTTTTTTTTTTTTTTTTTTTTTTTTTGCTGTTTTAAAATAACCCATTAGTATCTATTTTCAAAGCATATTCAAATTCAGAAAATTAAAAGATTTGAAGCTCAGAAAGCTTGGAGAAATAAATATAATTCAAGCAAAATTTGCTTCATTGCCCTATAAGAAAGCATGTTAAATTGAGATAATAACTAATAACACAAAGTCATATACTAGCACTTTGTTAATATTGTTGAGTTGTGAGTTTGTTTATGTTATTTTTAAATAAATAGACCAGAGATAAACATGAGCATTTATATCACAAAACACTTGATGGGACTTACATAAATAACTTCAGTTTGTCTCAAAACCCAACAGTAGCCCCGTAGCAGTGATCAGAAATTTCAATTTATGGAACCCACACAGCATTTTCATACTAATTTTTGCATGTTTCTGACGTCAAAAACAATAATTTTTAAGCAAATCTCATGCTTTACAGTTTTTTCACGCTCTCTCGTGGGGCTACATTAACATTTTAGTAAAAATTATCAATAGTTTTAAAGATCCCATTTTGTGTTTATACATTAAAAAGCACATGTTGTTTTATGTGGTCTAAGTCTTCTATTCAGGGGCAATACGCAACCTGCACCGCACATGAACCGCACTTGTTGCCTGTGGTATTAGGGGCTATAGCAAATTTTAATTGAAAACTGCAATTATGTAGAGAGAGAGAGAGAGAGAGAGAGAGAGAGAGAGAGAGAGAGAGAGAGAGAGAGAGAGAGAGCGAGAGAGAGAGAGAGGAGAAGGTTAAAGGTTTTTCGCTTAAATAATTAATTACTAAACTGCCATAAAAAAATGATGGATTATATGTTTACTAAATCCAGCTTATAAATATACTTATATTTTAATATGAAAAATGATTTAATTATCTTTAAATTTTAAATTAGATTTATATAGATTATTCATTAAAACATTAATATTTTTTGTTAAACTAATTACATAAAAAAATGTGTTTTTTTTTATACAAAATATTGATTTATTATTAGTTCACTGAAAAAAAACAACAAGTTTATACTTTCTGTAGTAAATCGCCTTCAGAAAGTGTAGGTGTATCTGCATGACGTCATAGTGTGGCCAGATGTGTCGATTTGTCGACAAAACGTTGATTTTTAAAGATTTTGACGATTTTTTTTTATTTTGGCGATATAAGTTAACATTAAGGGCATCTTGACACGCCCCCTTGAC
Organism: Ecdyonurus torrentis; assembly: GCA_949318235.1. Taxonomy (NCBI): domain Eukaryota; kingdom Metazoa; phylum Arthropoda; class Insecta; order Ephemeroptera; family Heptageniidae; genus Ecdyonurus; species Ecdyonurus torrentis. The sequence goes on along the minus strand of OX439133.1, from coordinate 25,675,569 downwards.
CACCAATTTAGCCCCGGTTACGCCCCCTTTTGAGCCCTTTTGGCGATTGTCGTCGAAAAATCGCCGCCCAGCGGCGATTTTTAAAATTTCCATGTGGCCACACTAAATAATGCTATTTGATATTATACTGGAGCGATGAACAACATTGCAAAACGGTACTGCAGGATTTGACTAAAATTGTAAAGAAAGAAAAATCTGAAATTTTGCAGAGTGATACATTAGAATTATGATATCTTCAAAAATTTAAAAAATTTGGAGGGTCATCATGCTAGATTTTAAATTATAATTTTTTGTAGTTTTAGTTCCATTAGAACATATATTAATTTCAATAACTATTTTCTCTCTTATCTGATGGTCACGGGTTCTGAAAATTTTATCATAGGTAGCTGTTACTGTTAACTTTTAAACGACATTATAAAGATTCCCACAGTAGATGGTACAGTAGTCCATCTCCTATAGCGGGAATGTCAGATCGAATGCGCGCCATAATTCCGACTGGGTGAAGGTGGCAGAACTAGAAGCCGTAATTTGAAGTAATGTTACGTGTAGTTCTGACAACTTCACCCAGTCGGAATTATGGCGCGCATTCGATCTGACATTCCCGCTATAGGAGATGGACTACTGTATAATATACTGTGAAAGATTCCAATTTTTCTTTTTAGATTTTGAGATACAAGCCATTTATATACAACCCCTTAAAGGCATAGACAACATGAAAACATTCACATTTATATCACAAAACACTTGATGGGACTTACTTAAATAACATTAGTTTGTCTCAAAACCCAACAGTAGTTCTGTAGCAGTGATTAGAAAATTTTGATTTATGCAACCCGCACAACATTTTCATACTAGTTTTTGCCGGTTTCTGACGTCATATACAGAAATATATATGCAAATTGCATACTTTGCAGTTTTTTTACGCTCTCTTGTGGGGCTACATTTACATTCTGGTAAAAATTGTCATCAGTTCTGAAGATCCTATTTTGTGTTAAAGAACATTTTGTTTCATGTTTTCTATGCCTTTAAATAGAAATATTAAACCAAAACAAATTACTTTACAAGAATGTATAGTTGATTTAAGTTGAAAACTTAATATTATATCTAACCCGTTAATATAATCAAACCAGCATAGTAATGATACAATATAAAATCTATTATTTATACAACAAAAGCTTTTGTATATATGCACCATATACAGTTGAAATTGTAGACTTTGACAATAAAGTATAACGCCGCTCCAATGAAGTGGCTGGACGATAATTGCATTTCTCCGCCTTCTTATAGCTTGCTGTGCGTAAGAACTAAATGCATGTGAGAGTGTTCAGTTGACCAGACACCTCCACCTTACTACTTATTTCTCTTTCTTTGCTCTTGGACTTGCTATGATATGTTTGCTGGACAGAAAACGATAACAGAGAGAGAGAGAGAGAGAGAGAGAGAGAGAGAGAGAGAGAGAGAGAGAGAGAGAGAGACAGAGAGAGAGAGAGAGAGAGAGAGAGAGAGAGAGAGAGAGGAGATATGCATGCGACACGAGTAAAGAGAGGCAATAAGAAGTTAAGGTGGACCCCTACCTTAACAATACACACATCGATCTTGTTGCGAAAAAAAAATGTCTATCTCGTATTTTGCCAGGGTAAGCAAAAGGCCTATCTCGTTTTTTGACAGTGGAAGCAAAAGGTCTATCTCCATAACGTCCGAAAACGAGATAGGCCTTTTGTTTCCACAGACAAAAAACGAGATAGACCTTTTGCTTCCCCTGACAAAATACGAGATATACCTTTTCTCGCAACAAGACCGACATGCATTTTGGTAGTTACGCACAGTATGCTATAAAAAGGCGGAGAAATGCAATTATCGTCCAGCCACTTCATTGGAGCGGCCTTATACTTTATTGTCAAATTCTACAATTTCAACTGCATTATGTATATTATGTTATATACCATGGATTTATTTATATTAAACAATCGATTTCATTAGAAAATACCTTGAACAAACACACATGTAGTATGTATGTATAAAGTTTTGAACTTCATTCTCATGTTTATTTTAGAAAATACAAAGAGAAGGGTTTATAAAGAGAAATCGATAAAGTTAAAACAATTTTAACTATATAGAAAGGTACTGGTGTAAAAGGTTGTATTAAAAACAAATATGGAATTTAAAAAAGAAATTTAATTATTTTATGATTAATAATGATTATGTATATAAGATTAATAACTAGTAAATCCTGTATTAAAATTTTTCTTTCGTTAGAGAGAGAGAGAGAGAGAGAGAGAGAGAGAGAAAAAAAAGTGATAATAATAAATAAATCAATCAATAAACAAACAAACAAACAAATAAAAAAAATGAATGAATAAATAAATAAATAAATAAATAAATAAATAAATAAATAAATAAATAAATAAATAAATAAATAAATAAATAAATAAATAAATAAATAAATAAATAAATAAATAAATAAATAAATAAATAAATAAATAAATAAATAAATAAATAAATAAATAAATAAATAAATAAACAAACAATCGTTTTTATTAAAAAAAAATGCATAGAAAAAGGTACAACTTTTTGAAAGGGCGAGGTTTAAGCCTGACAATCTGTCTGGCCCACTTTTACACCTAACTCCAACAGAAAATATTCATGAATTTTTTTGATTACATAAAGATAAAGCTAAGATATAGCTAATAATAGTTTTATTTTGCTGTTTGTTCCAGACATGACATGTACCGGAACGGACGTTGTGAACAATGTGAAGAAGTGGATCTTGACGTTCCAACTGAAGAACGAACCCAGAACTTTTTGATTGCCATCACTACAATTTTTGCACTATGTCTCTGCCCATTAACCGTGCTTAGGTGAGTGTTTTAGAACTATATTTCTTTGTTTGTTTTGAATATTTGTTTGTTTTTTAGACATATTTAACTAAAATGCTATGCAAATACGTTTCAATAAATACATAATTAATAAAAAATATACATTGAAGAGGTTTAAGGGTTGTATTCAGATGGCTTGCATCTCAAAATCTAAAAAGAAAACTTCAAAACTTTATGATGGCATTTAAAAGTTAACAGTAACAACTACATATGATAAAAATTTCAGAACCCGTGACCATCAGATAAGAGAGAAAATAGTTATTGAAATTAACATGGGCTCTTATGGGACTAAAATTTAAAAAAAAAATCATAATCTAGCATTGTGACCCCGGATGTATAAACAGGATTGGAAACTATTGTTGAAAAAAAAAACACGTTCCCTTAATGATGCAACGCAAATGTTCGCCGCAACAATGCAACAATAAAAATTACATAAAAAAGTGGCGCTGCGATCTGGGGAAAATTTGCTGCCTAAAACACGGGGATGTTGCTTCTCTGTTAAAGTTCTCTAACAGCGTGATGGTGACCCCTCCCCCCCCCCCCCCATTTTTTTACAATTTTGAAGATACCTTATCCTAATGTATCACTGTGCAAAATTTCATATATATATATATATATATATATAAATTGTTTTCGTCAAATCCCGTAGTACCTGACTCCCCACCTTAAGTTTTAAGGGAGAAGGGGACCGACCTCAGCCATTACACTCAAACTTTTCTTGTCCAAAAAATCTGAAATTTTGCACAATGATACTTCAGCGTAGGTGACCGACTGATATCTTGCAAACTAGGACGGTTGCGAATAATAATAATAACACAAAGTAAAGAAGAAATGTTACTTAAAAATTTAGTTATGTCAAACATGTGAAAACACGATCAATTATTTATATTACACTTTAAAGATAACATGTAAATGTGGAAATTTAAATTTGAGCGGGAAATTTTAGTCAAATTAGAAACTTTTTTACAATTAAAAATATCAATAAAAATTTTTGGGGTAAAAAAATATATTTTAAATTTACTTGATTATATTTGAAAATAATAGTGTTTGTTTTAATGGAAATAAATAATGTACAAAATATTATTGGGAATATATAGTTCTTCTTTTAGCGATTTCCGGTCCAAGTCGGTCCCCCACCGCCTTAAACCATGCACAAAAAATTAGTGGGAAAATATAGTTCTTCTTTTAGCGATTTCCGGTCCAAGTCGGTCCCCCACCGCCCTAAGACAATTTCAAATATATAAAAATTTCGGGAGGGGGGGGGGGGGGGGAGAGTCACCAGGCAAATTAATGTTATGATTTTTTTGAAATTTTAAGCCCATAAGGACCAATGTTAATTTCAAAAAAATACTTTTTTTTTTCGGGGCGGTCAAACATCATGAAATTTTTATCACGGCTAGGTGTGACCCTTAGCTACACAATGAAACCAAATTATAAGACCTAAACACTTCTAGTTTTTGAGACATGAGGTCTGTACTCTACTCTCTGATTTATTCCTTGCATAGTTTTTCCAGTCAAATATTTCATGACTTCAAAGCCTGTCTCCTTATCGAACAAACGTAAGCTGCGCTAAGTTCACAAAATTTACATCTGAGTCATGACTTTTATTCAAATTATTTAGTAATTACTGTAGAATAATTATATTTAAAAACAAAAAGTTAAATAATAATAATAAAAAACTATATAAAATATTACATTATATTTTTATTTTATATATTTTTGTTTAAATATTACATGTGTATATTTAAAACAATAATAATAATTAAACAAAAATTGTTTATGTCTACATTTTATTTAAGCCATATTTTTTTATTATATATTTTTAAATATTAAATATATATGTACCAAAATATAAAAAAATTATTATAAATATTTTTTTTTAATTTTTTTTTTTTTTTTACAATTTACAAGCCAAAGGTATTAAAGCCCTTGTCAACTTACTTTTTTATCATTTAGAATACTAGATTGATAATTACCATACCTTAATATCCATGAATTAGACACAATCACGATGATTTTGTATTTATTTTTGTTTCTTTTCCTTTCTGCGGTTATATTACGTATCTGACGTCACAATGTACCGCCGCCAATCAGTCACCGCTCTGGTCACGTGATAAATTAAGGCCCCTCCCTCAAGTTCTTTACCCCTATCCTGGCCCCATCGGTACATTGTGACGTCAGATGCGTGATATAACAGTCAAAATGAAAATAGATGAAAATAAATACAAAATCAACGTGTTGGTGTCTAATTCATGGATTTTAAGGTATGCTAATTATCAGTCTAGTATTCTAAATGATAAAAAAGTAAGTTGAAATGGGCTTTAAAGATCTAAAATTAAGCCTTTTTTTTTTTTTGGTTATGTTTTCAGAATGATTCGACTAATTCTGATAGAAACTTATGAAAACAGCGGTCACTACGATATAACATTTACATTGCTAGTGTGGGTGGCGTTCCTACCAACTTGTAGCACACCCATTCTCTTTGCCTCGTGGATCAACGGAAGGTAATTACTACTGTTTATTTTGAATGAATGAATGAATGAATGAATGAATGAATGAATGAATGAATGAATGAATGAATGAATGAATGAATGAATGAATGAATGAATGAATGAATGAATGAATGAATGAATGAATGAATGAATGAATGAATGAATGAATGAATGAAAGAATGAATGAATGAATGAATGAATGAATGAATGAATGAATGAATGAATGAATGAATGAATGAATGAATGAATGAATGAATGAATGAATGAATGAATGAATGAATGAATGAATGAATGAATGAATGAATGAATGAATGAATGAATGAATGAATGAATGAATGAACGAATAAATGAATCAACGAACGAATGAAGAAAGGAATGAGGAATTGATTGGTTGATTGATTGATTGATTGATTGATTGATTGATTGATTGATTGATTGATTGATTGATTGCTTGATTGATTGATTGATTGATTGATTGATTGATTGATTGACTGATTGATTGATTGATTGATTGATTGATTGATTGATATAAATAATATAGGTCTATTCTGTATTTTATTAGTTATATGTTATGTGTTCCTAGCCCTGCAAGAACAGAGATATGCCGAGTATGCTGTATGCAACAGCAGCACTCAAGCACTAACGGTATTAGAAACAATAGTTTATCGATGATCCAAGATGAAGGAGTTACGGCTACCTCTTACCAACCAGAATTTACTTCAAATTAAAAATGACAACAATTATGTCTACGTGAGTTTACATTTTACTGTGTGTTGAGAAATTATGAAGAAAGAATTACTTTTTTTTATGATAATGCTCATATTGAAATATTTATATATTTATTTTACAGGAGAATCATTTTAATTAAAAGTTTAATTTATAAATTATAATATATTTTAGCATTGTGAGTTTTTCCTAAAAATTAATAATAAAAATCGATGACCGATTTTTTTTTTTTTTTTTTTTTTTTTAACAAACAAATGTATAGATTTTTGTTTTCAAAATATGAGTATACTAAATGAAATATAATATGTATGTGCTTGTGTGTATATTATAATATATATATATATATATATATATATATATATATATATATATATATATATATATATATATATATATATATATGTATTCTAATTAATGTGTAAATATCTATAGAAACAAATTTACTGATAAGAAAATGCTGTGGCGTACTTACAACATTTTCATCAACTATTAAATATTAAAATATTTCTAACACCTCGTTATAGGTGGATTTATTACCCTATAAATATATCATAAAAGTATTTTAGCCGTTTTCCTACACGGAAAGAAAAAAAACGTAATTTATGCTCCATATATGTCATAATAGCATATAAATTATGTTAAATTGGAACAATATTATGCTGTACAACATAATATTTATGCTTTGTAACATAATTATTGTGAAGTATATAGTATGGTAAAGGGACCAGTTTTCAGCAGACCCCCAGTTTTCGTCACTTTAATATTTGTGAGAAAACCGCCCTCAGCTGGAGCGTAAAGAAAAATAAAGGAGGTAGGGGAGATTCATATTTATGATACAAAAATTCATCAACTCTCGGAATAGCATTTTTCTGGGGTAAAAAAATGTTAGAGTAGGCTGCCGAAAACTAGGGTGCTGAAAACTGACCCATTTATCATACAGCAATGTTTATAGAAAATGGGATTCAAACTATATTACGTATTTTTACCACACCAATATGAGTCGATGCATACAATAAGAGAGATATTCACTACACTTCTCCGCCTTTTACTTGACTTTTATCAAAGCACTACAAAATATGCTCACCCACCCATTGTTCCTTCTCTCTTGTTTGTTTACCCATCGCTTGGACGACTCATTTCCTGTCTTCACCAATTGGATCATTAAATTTATAGAAGTCAATTTAAAGGTGGAGAAATGCGACGGTGAACACCTCTCTCATTGTTATTCATAGACTCGTATTATGCTGTAAATGAGTGACATAATTATTATGTACTTATTTTTTGTCCGTGTATAGATAGAGAAATAAACCTGTTGCACAATATGACTTTTTAGTTCAAAGTTTTCATCATAGAAACAAATTTATAATATAGCCATCACTTGAGTTTGCAACTATGAAAATTATAATAAACAAAATTTATAAAATCATTAATATATATACACGTACAAAATTAATTACGTAACAATTAAGCTAATTCTATTTTAGCATAATTTGTTCAATACAGCATAATTTATGCTATACTGCATAATAATTATGTTACATAGCATAATTATTATGTTTTATAGCAATTATAGCTTAATTATTTATTTATGTTGTTTTATTTTATTTATTTATTATTAAATTTTTTTTTTGCTTGCAATATTGTGTTATCGTGCTATACACCAATCCCAGTCCCATTGCATCATGTATGCTATATATTGACATAAATGCAAGATAAATTACGTAATTTATTCTTTTTATTTAAAAAATAATAGGTATAGGTTGGTGTAGGGTTATGCATTCATGTTAAAGTCGACGCCATGTTGGATAACTTAATAACATGGGTGGTATGGGAAAAAAATCATTTTGCCAGTTTTTAAACACTATGCAATATTTCTGAGAGCATTGATGCTGTAAATATGTTGAATTAGTATCTCAAGTATGTGAAAAAAATAACAATAACAAAAAATTAAGCGATTTCCCAAAGAAAATAAGCTTAAATGAAGTTTGTCCTATGCTGAGCAATGTTCTGCACTACTCCAGTATGGCCTTCAAGCGCAATAAATATGACGCCATCTGCATACACCCTATAGGTTGATTGCATTCATATAAAAGTTGGCGCCATATGTGAGCAAACAACATATATGCCATGCAGTAAAAAAAATATATATGACAATATTATTACATACATTCATATTCATTCATATTCATATTCATTCATATCATGACGCCATAATCACTTTCGGGGGTAGGCCAGGACAAATCATTTCCAGTAAGAGGGGTTACAATGATCTGTGGCTTACCAGACCACAGGTTCATTATTATATTGCATATAAATATTTTGTGGTAGTATAATTATTTATGCTGTGGTAATTTAGCAACATTTATGCTGTAATCAAGATACTACATACAAGATAAGGACACGCTCGACCAAATTGGGCCACCGTGAAATTCAAAATGTGCCTCTAAGCCAATCAGCGCCCGAGTTGAAGGTCACGTGATCAATATTAACCAATCACAATGCCGCTAAAATTAACATGGGACCAGTTGATGTCGCTGTCTTATATGTAGTATCTTGCTGTAATAAGATTTAAATAGCATAAATCATGAACATTCTTCTTTCATGTGATGCACAAAAAAAAAAAAAATTCAATATGCATATTTTTTTATAGAGATAAATTTGCACAATATCAGCAGCATCTATGAATGTTTCTGGCAAAAATACTTTTAGCAATATATATACAATAACTATTCCTAATTTAAATGTTTTAAACTCGGTGGAGCGAAAAAATTATCTATATTCAAGAATTTAAAGAGCTTTAAAAAAATATAGAGACGAGATTAAATGTCAACAGTTTTGAAGATCCCATTTCATGTTTATTCATTAAAAAGCACATGTTGTTTTATGTGGTATATGGCTTTAGGCGTATATAATGCATTCCCCATTCATATACCTAACCTCCACATAGTTGAAGTCCCGAGATTCTAATAATGTGGACGATAGATTGACTTTTTGAACAACCGCCCACAATGGCATACTATTTTGTATTATACAAATAATTGATTATTGGATTTTCAAATGACCTTGAAGCATTGTTAGCTTCTCCGGACTGTAGAATAAAATTATAATACAATATTTTTGACGATACTGGCTAGGGGAAGAGAGAGAACTGTTTCAGAAAAGATGGAGAAAACAGATGATGCAGATGATGATGTTACACAAAGAAGTGAAGGAAAGAGAGAGAGAGAGAGAGAGAGAGAGAGAGAGAGAGAGAGAGAGAGAGAGAGAGAGAGAGAGAGAGAGAGAGAGAGAGAGAGAGAGAGAGAGAGAGAGAGAGAGAGAGAGGGTAAAATGAGACAATAATATTGAAATAAAGTAGGATAGTAAATTAACTGCAAACATAGGATAAATCTGGAAAAAAAATTAGCAATAATAAAAAAAAAAAAAAAAAAAAAAACACTAGGAGAATTGTTTTTAAAGCTAAAAGATACTTTAATTCTTTAATTTCAAAGGATAAAAAAATAAGATATAAGTGAGAAAGGCATGAAAATGATTTACATTTACGCTAAAAAAGAAAGACTTTAAAAAGATGAGTCGATATATAACATTTAAAATCACTGAAAGCTAATTAATATTTAATTGATTTTATTTTCATTAAAATTCTAATTAAAATGTCAAATGCAATATATTTCAATAGCATTTTATACTACAATACTCAGACTATATACATATTATATATATATATATATATATATATATATATATATATATATATATATATATATATATATATATATATATATATATATATATATATATATATATATATATATATATGGAGTCCATATGATGGAGAGAGAGAGAAAGAGAGAGAGAAAGAGAGAGAGAAAGAGAGAGAGAATAGAATTATATGGATGAAATAAAATTTATGGATTGATATATTAAATAAAAATGATTGTTTAGTTATTTTACATAATTAAAAATATATATTATATAACCTAAGGGGTGCTAAAATATATTCATAGTATTTTAAAAACATTTATGTATATTAGAGTATAGAATTATTGAGAAAATTTGTAATTAAATTTTATTGTTAATTGCTAAAATGATTGGAAGGTATAAAAAATAATTACTGTAACAGAATATCGTTTTTAAAATCCATGAATTTCTATTGCCATATAAAGAAAGGAAAACAAAAAATACTATATTTAATAATAATTTTTATAGTGCGCTATTTAATATTTTTGTTGCTTCTTGGAGCTTAAAGCCATAGACCACATAAAACAACATGTGCTTTTTAATGAATAAACACGAAATAAGGGATCTTCGAAACGGTTGATAATATTTACCAGAATGTTAATGTAGCCCCGCGAAAGAACGTGAGAATACTGTAAAGTATGCAATTTGAATGACAATTTATATTTATGACGTCAGAAACATGCAAAAGTTAGTATGAAAATGTTGTGCGGGTTGCATAAATTGTATTTTCTGATCACTGCTACTGGGCTACTGTTGGGTTTTGAGACTAACTAAAGTCCCGTCAAGTGTTTTGTGATATAAATGCTTTTGTTTTTCTCTGGTCTATTCTTTTGATAATAATTGTTATAGAGTGCTATTTACTTTTCTTTTTCTTTTCTCTCTCTTTTTGGAGCTTAGCACAAGTTTTTTTTTTTTTTTTTTTTTTTTTTTTTTTTTTTTTTTTTTTTTTTTTTTTTTGAGAAAACTGCTGCAAAAATTTTGGAGATATTTAAATGAAGAATACTAGAAATATAATTTTACTTGTTTTAAGACATACAGAAATTTGAAAAAATGTTTAACAATATTTTAAACCAATAACCTATATTTTGGCGACATTATTCTTTTGTACTTTGTTTCTTGAATAACGCACAAACGTATAAAATAATGCTTCGTTGGTAAAAAAAATATAATAAAAAAACTAAGAGAACGATTAAAAAAATTGCAAAGTTAAATTATTTATATTTATATTCATAAAAGTCTGTCATTTTTTGCCTGCAAAAATATTAATGTTGTTTGTACTATGCTTTTTTTTTTTTTTTTTTTTTTTTTCCCAAGCCACGAAAAAATAACGATGGCATAGACAACATGAAAACATTAGCATTTACATCACAAAACACTTAATGCGACTTACATAAATAACATTAATTGGTCTTAAAATTACGCCGTAGCAGTGATCAGATAATTTTGATTTATTCAACCCGCACAACATTTACATACTAGTATTTGCATGTTTCTGACGTCATAAACAGAAATATTCACACAAATGTCATACTTTACAGTTCTTTCTCGCTCTCTTGTGGGGCTACATTTACATTCTGGTCAAAATTATTATCAGTTTTGTAGATCTCATTTTGTAGTTGATTATTGAAAAGGACATGTTGTTTTATGTTTGCTATGCCTTTAATGTTTTTTAAATGGAATTGTGTATTTTTCGGAGCAAAGGAATACGATCATCATTAGGTCTGTTGATTTGGCGCAACTTTTGAATCACGTATGAAATTGTCTACTCAATGTCCCTTACGTGTCCTTCCATCTCTTGGCTGATTTTTTAGACACTCTTTTTTAAATTTCCCTCTCTATGGAACACTGCGCTACGCATGGGGGCAATTTGAACTATTATATGATAAGGATTGATAAGGCTGACTAAAGGTCAGAAACGATATAATGTATGACGTAAACAGAGATAACTACTCGGAATTATTGCGCTCAGGTGACAACAAGACCTCAAACCTTTGTAAAGCAGTATTTGTAATATAGTAGTTTTGGCTGCCAATCGCGGCGCTAGTGTACAAGCTTGAATCATGCTTGTCTACAAATTTATACAGGGAGTCGGAAAACATGTAAGGGACACTGGCGTGTATGTGTACTGTATAAAATTTTTATGGTTCTGGCTTTTAAATGAATGCAATCAAATCTATTTATTTCGAAACTATCACAAAGTATGTTAAGGTGATGACTATATGCAACGCATTTTATTTTTGTTTTCTTTTTAAAGAACTGGCATAAATGGGTACAGAAGAAAAAAAAAAAAAAAAAAAAAGAATACGCTGCTATGTAAATTGTAAACCCAACTTCTATGTTTAAAAAAAGACAAAAGTTTTGGTTTTTATTTATTATTTATTATTATTATATTATTTACAGATAAGTGAGCACGATTAATTAAGACACAATCTGGGTCCATATAGCTTGGGTTCTTATTTACAACTTGAACTAAAACGTAAGTAATGTGTAATGTATCATATTTTGTGTAATACCATTAAAAGAAAGTATAAAATGTAATAAAATAATATTGAGTGTTTCATTGGAACTTTTTTTAAGTTCAAATGTTTAATGGACCACTTGCAATGAAATAATTTTAATTGTTGCAACGTGAAAGTAAATAAAGATTTTTCATTGAGAAATGTATTAAGAATGTTCAAATTTATTTTAAATAGTTAGTTCATTGCAAGTGGTCCATTGGTTTTAAATATGTATGATATGGCATCAATGCATAAGTTTCTATATTAAATAATAATAATAAAAAATGCAATGCTTTGGTGTGACCGCTTGTTTACTCAAAATACGGAAAAGGAAGTGCCAGAAAAGGAAACCACGTGACGGTAAAAGTGGGAGAAAACTCCATGATTGCTTATGTTTACTCAAAATGCGGAAAAGGAAGTGGCCGGAACAGGAAACCATGTGATGGTACAAGTGGGAGAAAAGTTGGTGCCAGCAGCAAGCTAGGCCTGAGCTACCTCCCACTTTTATCGTCACGTGGTTTCCCCTTCCGGCACTTCCTTTTCCACTTTTTGAGTAAACATAAGCACTCTGTAAAATAAATTGGAGCGCGCCTTTATTTTCCACGCCAACTGTGATTGGCTGGCGCGTTACCACTGGTAATATCCATTAAACTGTTTTGTAACTTTATTTCTAAAAGTAAAAATTCAAAATTATATCGATATTCATAAAAAAAAAGTATAAAAAGTACGTATGTATATACTATTACTTGTGAATTATTACAAGTATTAAATAAAACTAAATATAGGAATAAATTATAAAAATGCACAAGAAATGACCAATTGAAAAAAAAAATAAAGATGAAAGAAAGAAAAAGGATTTACATCGGGACCGAGTCGAATTTTAAGTTTGAATCTGTAATTATATATTAAAATATGTAAAAACTAAAATAATATACTGTATATATTTTATAAATCATAATGGATACACATTCAATCCTTTATGCACTTATTTTTTTATCATTTAGAATACTAGATTGATAATTACCATACCTTATTATCCATGAATTAGATACCGACATGTTGATTTTGTATTTATTTTCATTTTGACAGTTGAAATAAAACTTATCTGACGTCACAATGTACCGGTGACTGTGATTGGCTGACTTTATCACGTGACGTGACGAGTGACTGTTATTGGCTGACTCATCAGCGAATCACAGCCACTGGGTCTGGTCACGTGATAAGTCAGCCAATCACAGTCACCGGAACATTGTGACGTCAGATAAGTTTTATTTCAACTGTCAAAATGAAAATAAATACAAAATAAATACAGAATCAACATGTTGGTGTCTAATTCATGGATAATAAGGTATGGTAATTATCAATCTAGTATTCAAAATGATAAAAATAATAAGTGCATAAAGGCTTTAAACTACTTTAAAATTATAATTATTAATAAATAATATTTTGAGATCATTTATGGAATAAAAGATTCATAATAATTTATACTTCATGAATAATTGAAAAGAAAATAATGATCATTTTTAAATTTTTTATTTTTTATTTCAACTCAACAAATAAAATGTTGATTATTTGTATAAATTTTTAAAATATATAAAAAAAATGATATTTTTAAACCTAAACCAATAATGAATAAAAGATATTTGTATAGGAAAAGGTTCTTTAAAATTATTTTATTTAATGGAATTTAATCATGTTTTTTATGTATGTATAACAATGTATATATATAATATAAATTTGTAAATAATAGAAAAAAAATGTAAAAAAAAAAATGTAAATTTACGTCTGTTCATTCTTAATAGTGTAAAAGTGGTTGCGTAATCATTTTATTTACTGGATTTTTTAACAATTACAAATAAATTTTACCGTCTATTTTTTACACTTTCAAAATTAAAAATTATACTTTCTGTGCTCCAAAATCCATAAAACTGAACTAAATTAATGAAATATGAATTCCTTTCAGAATATTTTGCAGTTAATTTTTTACTGCCTAACTATTTAAATAAGATTTGATCTAGGAAGTTCATAGTACGTTAAAATTTGATCTTCTCAATATTAGTGCTGGAAAAAAAAATGAAATCAAGATAAAAATTATTTGATACTGTATCCGGAACACGGAATCTGTATCCAGTCCTCAAATGTAAATACGGATAAAATAATTATTGTAATAAATTTTGATAAGTTGGTAAAATACAATCTTGCGATCCAATCTAAATTTTGGAGATTATTTCCTTGAAAACGCCCCTTTTTTCTGAATGTTGAATCAAAATTTATTCCGGATTTATCTCCGTTTTAAAATCCGGAAAATACAGTTTTGAATTAAATTGTATCCGAATTCTGATAGCACTAGCATGTACAGAAAATATTCATTCATTCATGTTAACTTCAACGCCATATTATGTTGTGTTGGATAACTCAATAGGGTGGTTTCATTCATGTTAAAGTCGACGTCATAAGTGAGTACTAAATAACATTGGCCGATATAGGAAAATTGAACATTTTGCCAGTTTAAAAATACTTAAGAATTTTTTTGAGAGCATTGATGCTATTAAAAGGTTGAATTAGTACCTCAAGTATGCAAGAAAAATAATAATGACCCAAAAATGGCTAATTTTCCAAAGAAAATATTTAAAAACTACTAAAATTACTCAAGAAGAGCATCAAAAAGCACTTAGAATGACGTCATGCGTACACACCCTTATTGACTATAGTAAAGGAACAACGGTTTTGAGGCCGACTATAAATGATTTTGGTCACATCCGCTTCCGTTTCTCCTTACTACGCATGCGCAGTAAGTTGAAACGGAAGAGGATGTGAGCGAAATCGCTTATAGTCAGCTTCAAAACAGTTGTTCCTTTATCAGTCAATAGGTATAGGAAAATGACTTATTTTGGCAGTTTAAAAAAATACTAAATAATAATGTTTTTGAGAGCATTGATTGATACTGTTACTAGGTTGAATTAGTACCTCAAGTATGTAAGAAAAATAATAATAACAACAAATTTAGCCAATTACCGAAAAGAAATTGCCAAAAAACGAAGTTTGACCTATGCTGAGCATTACTCCAGTATGGCGTCAAAGCGCATTAAATATGACGTCATCTGCATACACCTTATGTCTTTTTACATGGAGTTTGAAAACATTCACAATTAAAAATGATTACGCAATTAATTTTATTACTTCTCGTGAACATTAATTATAGCTTGTTATAATTTAAATTTGTGAATTTTGTTTTCAAAAAACGATTAAAAATGATAGCTGCTAGCAGTCAATACAGCACAAAAAAAAAATTATTGTTGTTGCATATTTTTGTGTCAATGTATTTTACTAAATGTTTGATGTTGAAAATTTAAATATATATCATTAATTATTGATGTTTCACTTATATTACGTGTATTATTATATATACTAAAATAAAACATTCCAGCCAATATTAAAAGTATTAAAGTCATATTTATCGGAGCTTGAAATTTTTTAATAAAAAATGTTCATACAAATTTTTATTTCTTACAGAGTATACCTTGTTAAAATAAGTGACAAATGAAATTATAAAATAATTATTTTTAACGTTTATATAATTAGAATGATTTGTATCAGCTGAAATTTAAATTTTCGCAACCCTTTCCTTTTTTTTTTTTTTTTTTTTTTCATATCATTTGAAAATCAATGTCAAATACGAACTATGATATAAAAAATTTAAAAACTTTGACTTACAGATGAGTGTATAAATGTGAGACTAAAAAGAAAGAAAGAAAAAAAAAAAAGGGTCTTTCAGGCAGTAAACATTTTTACAAAATTACGAATAATTAGGCTGGTGACAACTTTTTTTCACGTAAATTTCACCAAATAATTAAGTTTAGGACAATGCAAACAAATGAAACCGTTCAGATTGTTTTTTTAAAATTACACGTTGAATGACTACATTTGTTTACATTGTTATAACTTAGTTTATCCGTCGACGCACATCAAATTTACTCGTCATGTGAATACAAAAAGAAGAAAAATATAAATAAATAAAAAGTCATAGATATACAGCCTTATACTTTCAATGCTACAAAAAAAAAAAAAAAAAAAAAAAAAAAAAAAAAAAAAACTTTAAAACAACAGTTGAAAACAAAAATTTGTATTACATACATACAATAATATAGGTTCCATTTAAATGTGACTTTAATCTCTTTAATCTTTTATGACAGCTGGATAAAAAAAAATGTAAAATATATTTCAATGTTTGGTGTTTTCAAATTCAATAAAATAATTGTATTTGATGTATTTTGCTGCAATGTTTAAAATAAAATGGTTTTGGAGTCAGTTCTTATGATATATATATAATATATATATATATATATATAAAGAAGAAAAAATAAGTAGTTCAATAAAATGAATGCTGAATTGTATTACGTAAAACACGTTAATACGAAATTAAAAATAAAGAAAACATAATGCCATGAAAAGCTAAAGCTATCAAAATACGACCAGTTTAAAAAAATAAAATAAGATAATAAAAATAAATAAGTTAAAAAGAAAATAAGAAAGAAAATTGATATTTTTGTAAATGGCTCAATAGAAAATTAAACAAATAAAATAAAAAATGAAGTTTTTAACCAAAAACTTGCTTATATAGAACTATCTCTTTAACCATATTGAGAAAATGCTTTAATTGTTGTAAATATATAATTATTGAACATTTTAAATTATATAATATGTGTAAAATAAAAAGAATTAAAAAAAAAAGATCGTATTATTTATTTATTTCCATTTTTCCTAATCCAACATTCTATACGTTATAAATATAATTTAGCTCACCAGTTCCTAGCAACAAATGTTCATTGATATAGATAGGTAGATAGATAGATAGATAGATAGATAGATAGATAGATAGATAGATAGATAGATAGATAGATAGATAGATAGATAGATAGATAGATAGATAGATAGATAGATAGATAGATAGATAGATAGATAGATAGATAGATAGATAGATAGATAGATAGATAGATAGATAGATAGATAGATAGATAGATAGATAGATAGATAGATAGATAGATAGATAGATAGATAGATAGATAGATAGATAGATAGATAGATAGATAGATAGATAGATAGATAGATAGATAGATAGATAGATAGATAGATAGATAGATAGATAGATAGATAGATAGATAGATAGATAGATAGATAGATAGATAGATAGATAGATAGATAGATAGATAGATAGATAGATAGATAGATAGATAGATAGATAGATAGATAGATAGATAGATAGATAGATAGATAGATAGATAGATAGATAGATAGATAGATAGATAGATAGATAGATAGATAGATAGATAGATAGATAGATAGATAGATAGATAGATAGATAGATAGATAGATGTTCCAAAAATGTTGATTATTAATTATCAATATTTATATATTTATAAACGTATTTTTATTGGGTGAAATTAGTCTATAGACCTCTTAAATTAACCCCACTGTTCAACATTAGTCAGTTAAAAGATACATACAAATTATTTATTCATAATGCTATACAAATTTAATAATTTATTATGTATTATAATTTATAAAAATTATTTATATATAATTTATGTTGCTTTTAATCAGGAATTTTTTCATTTTTTTATCGTTATTTAATTTTTTTTAAACTTTGATGCATAGCTAAAATATTTGTTTTATTAAAAAAAAAAATAATAATAATAATAATAATAATAAAATAAAAAGTTCCAATATTATAGAAGGAAAAAATAAAATAAAATGTCACTTTTCCCCACTTTTGCCCATTATGGTTCGTTATACTGCACTTTGTCATAGCATTGCTTCTGCCGCATCAATTTTACGTTATATTTTTATTTGGACATAATATAAAATGCTTAAAATAGAACATCAAACAATAAATTTAAGGACCATTAAATGTTCCCCTCTCTTGTAACCATTAACTCATATCAAATGATACTAATTTTTTATATAAAAGTTATTTCAAATAGAAACCTCGTTGTAGAGTATTTTTGTCTTGCGACTTTGAATCTTACCTGTTCTGTACATAAGGCTTAAAGTTGCAACACAAAAATAAACTTTTAAGAGCTTTATATTTGGAACAACTGAAATTTTACTCCTTAAAGGAATACACCAGAAAAAAACATAAGCATTTATATCACAAAACACTTGATGGGACTTACATAAATAACTTTAGTTTGTCTTAAAACCCAACAGTAGCCCCGTAGCATTGATCAGAAAATGCGATTTATGCAACCCGTTCAATATTCTCATACTAATTTTTGCATGTTTCTGACGTCATAAACATGTATAGTCACTTACATTGCGTACTTTACAGTATTTTTACGCTCTATCGTGGAGCTACATTAACATTCTGGTAAAAATTGTCATCAGTTTTGAAGATCCCATTTCTTGTTTATTCATTAAAAAGCACATGTTGTTTTATGTGGTCTATGGCTTTAAATCTTAAAAGCATCAACATATAAGAAATTTTATCTTTTACTTTGATCTTATAATACTGTATCTTTTCTATGATTTAGAAAAATAAAAATGAAATTTTTATTAAAAATTGGTTACTTGATATTGAGCACTTGCGTATAGGAAAAGATTTTGAAAATAATGAAAAGTGAAAAAAAGATGAAAGAAACCATATAAATGTACAAGTTAATTTATATTTTACTACAAATTTTATCTTTTATGATAAAAAAATATATATATCAGACTTTTAATATTTATAATCGATATCAAGTTAAAGAGACGTATGATAAGCGTTTTTGGTTTTGACAGCAAAAAAAAAAAAAAAAAAAAAAAAATGTCGTGGCTTAAAACAAGTTAAAGAGTACCTTGATCTGGCTTTATTATCATTTAGCCTCTTTGCGGTAGTTTTTGAATAAAACGCTAAAGAGGATAATTTTACTATTCAAAAGGATAAAAGACGGCATAACTTTTTTTTTTTTTTTCAAGGCCAAATGTAATAGTCTACGCCCACACTAACTAGTATCAGTTTCTTTATTGATCATAATACCAATTGGTAAATATTGATTACACAAATATTTACACAGGAATACAATGTATTTCATAATGGTTTTAGTCATCATTAATATAAAAAGGAATATATTCATAAAATATTTAATAAAATTTAAATTATATGAAGCTAAAAACAAATTTCGATAATGGAGCTTTCTAACGAAATGACGGTTGGTTCAAAATTTGACCTTGAGCGAATTACGGCAACAGTGTCGTGGGGACCAGATTCAAATAAAAGCAATGGATTGCATAGGAGAGCGTATTGATTTTGATTTAATTAAAATAGAAAGAGGTAAAACGTCGCGGTTTTCGGTCGTGGTCTGATTAGATGAACATCTTAGCTTTCGATTGATATGATTTTGGCTCCAAAAAATTAATTATTATTAATTAACACAGGTAATTAAAAAATACCTTATGAATAGTGCTGATATAAAAATTGTTGTCAATCGAATTTAAAATGCACTAGAATCATGAAAATTGGTACAAAGGTAGATCAATACCTTAGTCATTAGTTATCAAAAGGTTAATTACCTAACCCACCCCTAAAGGGTGTAAAAGGGGTAGTTAACCCCCGAAAACTAAACTTATCCGATTTCAAAAGTTTTAACGATGTTGGTGGGGTAAAGTGACCCGCCTAAGAAGACTGTGATATTAATTTTTGTTAATTTCCACCCCTAACCGATCTAAGGGGTAGTTTACCCTTAAAATTGCATCAATTCGAATTTGTAGGTTTTCAACAAAACAAACGTTGTTTCCGGGGTTTCTGAACTTGCTGAAGACAATGGTGGACTTAAAAATTTTCTAGCTTCAACCCCTAAAGAGCAAGGGGTAGTTTTAACCCTAATTTCCAATTAACCAAAATCAAAAATAAAAGTGTGTCATTTCCGGTGAAAAACAAAGTGCTAAAAATACAAGTGGTAGTTTTAAATTTTTATCTTCCACCCTTAACGTGCTAGGGGGTAGTTTTCACCCTTAAATTAAATTTAAATAAAATCAGACCATCAAAGTGTCATTTCTGAGGTAAAAAAATATGCTGAAGACGATGGTGAGGTTTAAAAAATTCTATCTTCAACCCCTGGCGCGCTAGGGGTAGTTTCACCCTAATTTTTGGAATAATTAATATAGACTATAAAGGTGTCGATTTAGGGGTTAAAAATTCTTCTGAAGACGATGGTGTCACTTAGAAATTTTTATCTTCAACCCCTAACTTGCTAGGGGTAGTTTTTGCCAATATTTTTAATTTAATTACCAAAAAAGGCTAAAAACTACCCCTAGCAGGTTAGGGGTTGAAAATAAAAAAAATTTAAGTGTCACCATCGTCTTCAGAAGAATTTTTAACCCCTAAATCGACACCTTTATAGACTATATTAATTATTCCAAAAATTAGGGTGAAACTACCCCTAGCGCGCCAGGGGTTGAAGATAGAATTTTTTAAACCTCACCATCGTCTTCAGCATATTTTTTTACCTCAGAAATGACACTTTGATGGTCTGATTTTATTTAAATTTAATTTAAGGGTGAAAACTACCCCCTAGCACGTTAAGGGTGGAAGATAAAAATTTAAAACTACCACTTATATTTTTAGCACTTTGCTTTTCACCGGAAATGACACACTTTTATTTTTGATTTTGGTTAATTGGAAATTAGGGTTAAAACTACCCCTTGCTCTTTAGGGGTTGAAGCTAGAAAATTTTTAAGTCCACCATTGTCTTCAGCAAGTTCAGAAACCCCGGAAACAACGTTTGTTTTGTTGAAAACCTACAAATTCGAATTGATGCAATTTTAAGGGTAAACTACCCCTTAGATCGGTTAGGGGTGGAAATTAACAAAAATTAATATCACAGTCTTCTTAGGCGGGTCACTTTAC
This sequence comes from Ecdyonurus torrentis, assembly GCA_949318235.1. Classification (NCBI taxonomy): domain Eukaryota; kingdom Metazoa; phylum Arthropoda; class Insecta; order Ephemeroptera; family Heptageniidae; genus Ecdyonurus; species Ecdyonurus torrentis. The sequence continues at coordinate 25,654,355 of OX439133.1, read as the reverse complement.
CCCACCAACATCGTTAAAACTTTTGAAATCGGATAAGTTTAGTTTTCGGGGGTTAACTACCCCTTTTACACCCTTTAGGGGTGGGTTAGGTAATTAACCTTTTGATAACTAATGACTAAGGTATTGATCTACCTTTGTACCAATTTTCATGATTCTAGTTCATTTTAAATTCGATTGACAACAATTTTTATATCAGCACTATTCATAAGGTATTTTTTAATTACCTGTGTTAATTAATAATAATTAATTTTTTGGAGCCAAAATCATATCAATCGAAAGCTAAGATGTTCATCTAATCAGACCACGACCGAAAACCGCGACGTTTTACCTCTTTCTATTTTAATTAAATCAAAATCAATACGCTCTCCTATGCAATCCATTGCTTTTATTTGAATCTGGTCCCCACGACACTGTTGCCGTAATTCGCTCAAGGTCAAATTTTGAACCAACCGTCATTTCGTTAGAAAGCTCCATTAGTTAAACATTTTCACATTTAAAATAGTCATCCGATAATTTTTCATTTTATTTGTTTAAGCACAAATACTCAGTTTACTAAAAGGCTTAGAACATTTTGAACAAAAAAAGTTGTCTAATATCTAAATACAGCTGAAAAATAACGTTGATTTGGACAAAATCATTGATTTCTAATTTATTTTCCATAAAAAAGTGGTGGATGCGGAGAATGACGTCACATCTCGCTTGTCATATATATAAATCAATTATAAAAAATGATGCATTATTTTAGTTACGAATACTAACTTACTTAAGATAATCACTTTTAATTTATTATGAGCTGCTAAAATAATGCATTTTAGAAAGTTATTAAAAATAGCTAATTTAAATTGTTTCAAGCTTTTTTAAGCTATAGGGTGGTTTCATTCATGTTAAAGTCAACTTCATAAGTGAGTACTAAATAATATTGGCAGGTATAGGAAAATGGCACGTTTTGCCAGTTTAAAAATACTTTGCCATTTTTTTGAGAGCATTGACGTTGTTAACAGGTTGAATTAGTACCTCAACTATGCAAGAAAAATAAAAATGACCAAAAATAGCTAATTTTCCAAAGAAAATAGCCAAAAACTACGTTTGTCATATGCTGAGCAATGTTATTCATTGCTCAAGAAGACCATCGAAAAGCACTCAGAATGACGTCATCCGTACACACCCTATTTTAAGTTCATATACCTATAGGTAATAATTTACTTAAATCTTAAATGCATTATTTTAGCTACTCATAATAACATAAAAGTGATTATCTTAAATAATGTATTGTTCGTAACTAAAGTAATCCACCAATTTTTAGAGTGAACATCAATTTTTAGTAAATTACGATATTACCTTTCATTATTCATGTTTTTTGTTCAAGGTGTTCTATGCGCCTTTAAATCCAGTACTTCTCACGTATTTATTTTAATAAAAAAATTATCTATTCAAATTTGTTATGAAATATCATTCAATAAAATTTTTATGCAAGAAATAAGTGAAGAGATTTTTTTCAAACAGATACAACATTTTTTCTTAAATAAATTCCTCCATATATTAAAATATTGCAGAGGCGATAAATGTAACATTGTTAAGGTAATACGTGTTAAGGCGGAAAATGAGGTACTGCGGGATTTGACTAAAAAAATTGCAAAGGAAAAAAATGTGAAATTTTGCACGGTGATATATTAGGATTTGATATCTTCAAAAATGTAAAAACATTGGGGGGTCACCATGCTAGATTTTAAGTTATAATTGTTTGAAGTATTAGTCCTATAAGAGACCATGTTAACTTCAGTAATTATTTTCTCTCTTATCTGATGGTTACGGCTTCTGAAAATTTTATCATAGGTAGCTGTTAATATTAACTTTCAACAAGCATCATAAAGTTTTGAAGTTTTCTTTTTAAATTGTGAGATACAAGTCATCTGAACATACCCCTTAAATTTTATTCCTATGACCTTGATTATAAATTGGGAGAAAGGTGTGCTTCCGCTTCCGGTTAAAATATCCTTTCATCTTGTTTTGCCAATAGTATAATTTTTATTTTTTTAATTTTTTTTTTCATTGAAGTTTGATAACGAAACTGTTATAAAAAAACTGGTTAAACTTTCATATGCTAATAAAAAAAATTCTTCTGGTTTTCATGTTACCATATTAAAAAGTTTCTAACTTTTATTCATTATAAAAGTTAGATAGAAAAAAGTAAAAACTGCGAAATACTTCTACAACTACTAGAAAAAACTACAAAGAGAAAGAGAAATTCCTGATTTTTTTTAAATCTTTATTTAATATGATGTTATTAAATTTAAACTTTTAATTTGATCATTGTCTGCATAGTATGAATAACTGAGATTTGTGTGTGGTTTCTTTATGGGTGTATCCACATGACGTCATATTTAGTGCGCTTGGACGCCATACTAGAACTGGAGTATAATCAATGACATTGCTCACCATAGGGCAAACTTTGTTTTTGGCTTTTTGGGAAATCGGTTAATTTTTTGTTATTATTATTTTTCTCGCATACTTGAATCATAATTCATAAAGGCGTAGAACACCTTGAACAAAAAAAAAGTTGTGTAGTATCCTTACAAACCTTAAAATTAACGTTGATTTGGCCAAAGTCATTGATTTATAATTTATTTTCCATTCAAAAAATGCCACTGGCGGTCACTGACGTCACATGTCGCCCGTTTTACGCGTGCGTAAAACAAGTGAGCTGTGACGTCAGTGACCGCCAGTGGCATTTTGTGGATGGAAAATAAATTATAAATCAATGTCTTCGGCCAAATCAACGTTGATTTTCAGGTTTGTTAGAATATTACACAACTTTTTTTTGTTGAAGGTGTTCTACGTCTTTAATTTAATTGATACATAATTCAAGCTATGGACAACAATTATTCTCTCAAAATTATTACTCACTTTGTCAGTAATTTATTAAACTGGTAAAATGAGCTCTACTCTGATCCATGTTATTGAATGATCCAACATGTCGTCGACTTGAACACGAATGCATACACCCTATAGCTCTGGATTGGCTATCAATTTAGATCTGCAAATGTCAACCGGACCCTTGGATTTTTGGAAGATACGCTTTCTTTGGACCCCTTTTGGAATCAGTTACTCTTTTGAAATCATATTTCCAACTAACCAGTACTTTTCAGCGGGAATTCTCTCTTCGGATTACATAATATATATTCATATACTTTAGAAAATGTTTACTCATAGAAGGTACACTCAAAATACTCTAAATTTACCAATCAAATCTGCTTTCTAGATATTACTAATAATTTTCAAATATCATTATAAAGTTTGGCAGTTGTTGTTATAGATTTGGAGATACAATTAAGGCATCTAAATACAACCCTAAATATAAAGTTCTTACAATTTACAGTATTTCTATACCTTCTATTTGTAGAAATAATTTTTAATATATTTATATTTGTTGTGAATAGTAATACATTAGTTAAAGGTCATTTCCATTTAACTTTGCCAAAGTTTCTCACTTATATCCCTTTCATGAAAATCCCTTTGTCCATTATGGGATTACTCCAGACTTCATCAGTACCCAAACGACAGTTAGACAATTAGATATACAATTATACATAGATGCAAAGTTTGTTTAAGGGAGTAGGACCAACGTTGGCCATTAGACTCAATTTTTTATTGTCAACAAAATCTGCAAATTTGCTCAATGATACTTCAGCTTGAGACAATTTCAAATGTATAGCAATTATGGGGAGCCCGTGCAAATTAATTTCATATGATTTTTTGAAATTTCAAGCCCATAAGGTCCAATGTGAATTTCAATAATGTTTTTCTTTTTTTTTTTCGGGACGGTCAAACATCTTGAAATTTTTATCATGGCTAGGTGTGACCCTTAGCTACAAAATGACATTAAATTTAGATCCAAAACATGATTTAGCTTTTTATATATAAGGTCGGTACCCTACTCCCTTAACAAGTCCTTTTGCAAGGGCGGATCCAGGGGGGGGGCGAGGGGGGCGATCGCCCCCCCCCAAACGGCCCACGTGGGCGGAAAAAAAAGAGGAAAAAAAAGAGAAAGAAAGCAAAAAAAAAAAAAGAAAAGAAAAGAAAGCAAAAAAAAAAAAAAAAAAAAAAAAAAAAAGGAAAGGAAAGAAAGATGATCTCCAAAAAAATGAAATAAAAATCGCAGCTACAATGCATTTCTTTTTTACCTATATAATACATGATTCATTTTATTTTTTAAGGCCGTACTTTAGGGTAGCATTTTTGTCGTAACACTCAATTATGACATTTTTTAGCTTAAATGAACCAAAGAACATTAATTCTCTAAACTCCAAGTTTCAGCTCAAATTAAATCTTTCGCAAATAAACCCCCTTAAGCGTGTATAGATACGAAATTTCAAGCTCACCGTGTGCAAAATTAAATTGATCAACTTCTTAACAAAATACCAGCGTAATCTGCAGATCTATTCTTTTAATGAATTTGAGATTTAAAACAAAGTTAACAACATTTTTACAAAGAAAAAATATTGAAGATTGCATATATTAAATATTTAAAATGGGCCAATTTGTGATTTTTTTTTTCTCGGCAAATGCGTTCTGGAAAAAATATGAAAGTTATTTTTCATTAAAAGTTTATCTTTAGTATTTTCTTAAACCACAGTAAATTCGCATTAGCAAAGGAGATTTTCCAACACTTTGATGCTATATGTTCAATTGTAACGATAGTTTTTGAGATATAATTTTTTTAATTTCATTTTTGGGTACAGCAACCTGAACTTAATAAAAATGATAACAATAAAAATACACCACTGCAAAGTATAGTACCTTATAATTATTTTACTTTCTTCGCCCCCCCCCCCCCCCACGCATCCCTCCCTAATAAACCAATTTGTTGAGGAAAATTTAGCAAAATAACAAGAATGGACCACTTGTAAGAAACGAACTCCTTAAAATAAATTTGAACTTTTCAAGGAGTTCTGCGTTTTATATTTTATTTATTATTATTTTTATAAATCTTATTCATGATCACAGATTAAAGGCTATATTGGGTTAAAAATTTCTTTGACATTGATATATCTAAAAACACATGCAAAAGTATGTATAATTTCTCCAGGATCGCGCGGTGGAGTAGTTTTTCAAAAATCGCAAAAGACGTGTTTTTCCTCATCAGTGTAATGTTAAATTAGGGGACTCTTAGCTTTTTCCGCGCGCTAAACCACGATGAGCTCCATTAAATTTAATGTTTCATGTTCTTGCTTTTATAATTTTATGTTTATTGTTTTGAACCAATTTGTTCAAAAGTCTTATTATTTTATAAGGTTCTTAAAATTCTGTATAGGTGACAAATTCAGTCTCAATTAAAATTGTTATGCAAAAATTTCAGTTGCATGATAAAAATTAGGCCCTATGGATAAAACTTTTTTAATAAAATTTTTTCATTCTTATGAGCTCAATTTTTAAATTAATTGAGGTGAATTATTTTTGTCATTTAAAATATAACAACTTGCTAATCGTTTATTAAGCATATAAAACTCTTGTGGTTACTCTGTAATAAGATAAAATTTAAAACAGATTTGGAATTTCAAAAATATGAAATACCAAAAAAAAAAGGAGAAGAAAAAAAAAAAGCAGTATTTAATTTTTTTTTTTTTTTAAGGTTTCAGTTAACAATTTGCACATATTTTCCAATGTCATTATTCATTAAATAAGGGTGAAAAAAAAAAACACGATAAAAAAAATAAAAAATTAAACTAAAATAATTTTAAAATTATTTTCTCAAGTATACTAATTTTGTGTTTTTCCCAAAAAGGGGCGTGTCCCTAAAAAATTTTTCGCCTGCGGCGGGCTGCCCCCTGCCCCCATCCCCACACTGGAAAAGTTTCCCTGGTATCGCCCCCCCCAAACAAAATTCCTAGATCCGCCCTTGTCCTTTTGTCGTTGTCTATATAGGTTTAATTCTGGTAAGTAACAAGATTAAGGTCTTATCCTACATGTAAAGTACAGCCAAAAGTGTCCGTGGAAAATCATTCAAACTTTCAGGGTTTATTTATAAAGGTAAAAGACCCTTGTATACCAATTTTTGAAAAGATATATGAATTAGGAGAAAATTAAAAAAAAATTAATTTAACATTAGTTTAAATGGAGTTTCAGTTTTTTTGAAATAACTCAAAAAGTGTCCGTAAATTGCATATAAAAAAAATATCACATGATAGAGAATTTTATTTCACTATTTGTAATTTTTTTTCAGATTTTTGTAAGGATAAAGTTTTTTTATATTAATTTTCAAAAAATATTTTGGTTATGTAAATTAGCTGGAGGGGGATGAGTGTAAGTAACTGAGAACGTTTGGCAACCTAGAAAATCAAGTGGCGAGATATTTTCACGAAAGCACTCGCAAAAGACCGAGCGTAGCCGAAGTGCTTACACAGGGAGTATAATGGAGTCAGAAATGCCAACATGAGAAAAAAAGTTTTAGTTTTTTATTCTGCAGAATCAACAAAATAAAGTAAATTATGTATCTTTTAATATTTCTTCTTAAAAACTTTTCATTATAATTATTTTTATTTAATAAATTTTATGTTCTACATTGTGTATTTCATATTTTGTATAATATTATTTCATTTTAAAAAGTAGTGGTTTTACCTTACAGTTGGTAAAAAGAATCAGCTGATTTTTGGTACTATTTTTTTTGATTTTTTTTTTATGATATATTTTTTGATGATATGTATTTTTTTAAATTTTAATATAGTAATAAAGGAAAAACAAACAGTTATTGAGAAGAAAGCGTTAAAAGAATTAATTTGACATATATTTTTATAGAAGCGTTTATTTGATGGGTTTATTGGTGGGTTGAGTCTCTGTTTCAGGCTTAGCTTCAAAACTTATAGGATTTGGTGGAGGTTCTGGCTTAACAGGAACACGCGCCCCAAAATTCCCTTTCTGTAATTTAACAAGTTTTTGTTCTTTCGAAGCTTTGCGCTTAGCACAGTTCCTCCCAAATAAAACATTTTGTTCAAGAGATCGCTTCACGGAAGGTTTCAATTTACAACAGCACGACACAAATATAATGAGTGTAATTGATGTTGTTTACTAACTCGCGAGATGTTTTTTAAAAAACTGCATGCACCTGTGCGTGTGGTATGCGCACACCTATGAGTATTCGCGCATCATAACACTCTTTCGCGGTCGCCCGCGGGCATTACGGCGACGTTGCCAAGTTTATTACTTTCCCTCCCCACCTCCTTCCAAGCAGTGGTGGGGAGACAGGTAGCTAACTTCTGGCGTGAGCTACATGTGATATAAGACCTTAAATAACACGATTAGATTAGGAGTAAGGTAAGGATGAATGCGAAAAATGAAAATGATCTATACCACACAGCAGGCTAAACCCAACAACGTGTAATGTAATAGAAAGGGAGTGAGATGAGGTGGATTAGTTAACCGTCCTGAGATACCTATGACTTCACGTTGACCATCAACCACCTTGCATCTGTTCTACCAATTTACATGTGATTCACTGACATACGTACAGGCATGAACGTGCAGAGAAGATGAGTGCAGCAAGAGTGCGCAATCGTTGCATACCATGCACGAGATTTTAAAAAGTCAAGATGGTACCCACAAAGGAACGAAAAGCACGACCAGTGGGGGTCGGTTTCCGTAAGAGGGCGTTACACGTTTGTAAATCGAAAAAAAACGTTAGTTTCACAGTGATGTGGTAAGGTGGCAGCACGGTCGATGCGGATGTTCAAATGCAAAATGACGTCATAACAGCCCAATGGACTGTGCTGCCACCATACCACATCACTGTTAAACGAACGTTTTTTCCATTCACAAACGTGTACACTCTGGCCAAAACAAGGTCGTTCCTGCCAAAAGCTGTATTCACGGTGCTAAACTAATCAGAGAGCGTGTTATAAACCTACTAGCCAATCTCAGTTGACTTTACATTGTTTATTACACTGTATTCTCTCGAACTAGTATTGGGAGAAGTGTAAGCTCTTTCTTCGGAAGTTGACCCCCACTGCGCACGACCTCTCGCATATCATATCAGACCAGCACGCATAACACTGCGCCACAGTCTTGCCTGGCAACAAATTATTACTGAAGTTATGTTCTATAATTACTAAAAAAAATTATAATATGAAATATAATGTTTAAAATACACGTAAAAAAATAAACACTTAATAATTATGCTATAGTTTATTTTCAGCATAATTTGTTCAATACAGCATAATCTATTCTATAGTGTATAACATTTATGGTAAATAGCATAAAAATTATGTTATACATAGAATAATTATTTATGTTGTTACAATTATTTAGCATCATTTATGCTATGACAAAAATGCAGAATAAATTACGTAATTTATACTTCCGTTTTATTTATTTTTTTTTATTTATTTTTTTTATTTTTTTTTTTTTTTTTTTGCTTGTTGAGTATATTTTATATATAATTTTGATCTGTATTGATATACAGAATTTTCAGATTTATTTATCGAGCACTGTATAATAAAATATATTCTTTATCAAAGTTTAGTCAGGCAGTAATCACTAACCAATACTTTTAACATGCTAGCTCAATTGAAAGTTTACTAGTTAAAACATGTAAAAAAAATTTAAAATTTAAATATATTAATTCAAATATTAACTTACTTACAGTATTTTTCATAAACGATTAAATTCTATTGGCATATGCAAATAACATACTTAATGAAGTTTTGTGTCAACGGAAATCATCATTTGATTGTATTATATATGTATAGCCATGAGCCAAATATATTTTTTTATGAAAAAGACTACATTATTAAATATAAAAAGGATATAATATAATATATATATATATATATATATATATATATATATATATATATATATATATATATATATATATATATATATATATATATATATATATATATATATATATATATTTCAATTCAAAATAGGCTTTATTGTATAAAAAACACATTACATCAAATACATGTTTGGGTTTAAGTCATACGACTCTGTAACCAATTCAGCCAAAGGGGAAAATACATAATATGATACTATAATATAATTATTATATTTACCACGAAGCTCCTGAATAGGTATGCAACAATTGCGGTAGATAAGCACTGTGGGTTGCATTACTACATTCAGGTCAAATAAGTTATTCTGTCATTTTCCTTACTAAATCGCATTAATGTAATAATGTACTTTTATTCAATTTTTATAAATTTAATAAAATTACACTTTTATATAGTAGACTTTCACTGAGCTGTGTAATTTACATTTCTATTTCAATAATAATAAATAGATTAACTATAAAAACTTTAAAAGCTTTATGCAGATTAAATTAAATAGTTCAATTTTTTTTTTTTTTTTTTTTTTTTTTTTTTTTTGTAAAAGTTTAAAATGACGATAGGGATAATGTATTTATGTATACTAAAATCGACTAACAGAGCGCAATAGGATCCTCTACACTCTGGTAAAAAAATGCTCTCAACGCACAATTTAATGAGTACTTAGTCTAGAGCTGTAAAAAAAACTCTATACTTTTTAAGCCCGGGCTGAAATTTTCTAGTCCAGTTTCACTTGAAACCCGGGTTTAGTTTAAACTTGAGTTTAAAGTCGAAAAACGAGCCGAAGCTCAGAAAGCTTGATGTTTGAGCTGAAATTTAAAAACAAGCTTTCAAGCCTATGAAGTAAAAAGCTCGATTTTTATTATAAAGAAAATGGTATTTGAAAGATAGAATTCATTAATAATAAAAACTAAAAATTTTAAACAACTTATTTTGCATGATAAAAAAAAAAAAAAAAAAAAAAAAAAAAAAAACATTAAAAAAAAAACATTTTTTTTTTTTTTTTTTTTTGGTTTCTTCAAAAATTGTTCTTTAGCTCTTATTATTTTCAAAAGTCAAAAGCTCGTTTTTTTATGAGTTATTAAGGGGTTTTGAGATAAAAGCTTAAAACCCAGATTGAACATTAAAAAAAAAAAAAAAAAACGAGCAGTCGAAGATTTTGGCACGGGTGGTTGCTCGAACTGGTTTTAATTGACAACTCTAGTACTTACACATGCATTGCTTCATGACTGTGATCTGTGCTTCCGAGCACAATGAGGAAGGTGAATTGATATTTTTTTGTTGAGTTTATGATGTAATATTTTTGGAAAGAACTTTAAAAATTTAAATAAAAAAGAAATGGGATCTTCAAAATTGATGACAATTTTTACCAGATTGTTAAAGTAGCCCCACTAGAAAGCTGTAGAAATACTGTAAAGTGTGCAATTTACGTGATTATTCATGTTTATGACATCAGAAACATGCAAAAATTAGTAAAAAAATGTTGTACGGGTTGCATAAATCTAAATTTTCTGATCACTACTTCGGAGCTACAGTTAGACAAACTAAAGTTATTAATGTAAATCCAATCAAGTGTTTTGTAATATAAATACTTATATTTTTGCTCTGGTCTATTCCTTTAATAACTTGTTATATAACATTAAAAAATCTTGCTAGACAGATAGAAAAGCAGACATCATAATATAAATATTAGCTAGAATAAACATTTATCACGCTTTAACTATTTTGTTATAATTAAATTGAAATGAAAATAAACGTTATAAATTTACGCTTTTCTGCTCTAAAGTAAATAAATCTTTATATATTATATATATATATATACATATAATATATATATATATATATATATATATATATATATATATATATATATATATATATATATATATATATATATATATATTCACTATGTTTTTATTATTATTTTATGCGGGCTATTTTTAATTATATTTTTTTCATTACAAATATACTCATTGTTTTCATTGTACTTATATTATGAACAAATATATTTGTTTTTAGTTTTTTTTTTATTAATACACAAAAAAAAAATGTGTGCAGAGTATATTGTTTATCAATGCATATTTACATGTAAATGTGTAATATTGGCTTTTACAGCTAATGTTTGTTGTACAGAGAGTTTTATTAAAAATGTGACACAAAGGATTTTACGTATTTTTAATGCACAAATATGCAGTGTTGGGGTCGAACACCAATTTTCTCGAACTCGAACCCGATCACGAACACTTAAAGCCATTGACGACATAAAACAACATGTGCTTTTTTGTAGCCCCACGAGAGAGCATGAATAAACTATAAAGTATGCAATTTGTGTGAAAATTCATGTTTATGACGTCAGAAACATGCAATTTTCAATTTCAATTTCAAAGAGTTTTTATTGTCAAACATTATACATAATAGATAGATAGATAGATAGATAGATAGATAGATAGATAGATAGATAGATAGATAGATAGATAGATAGATAGATAGATAGATAGATAGATAGATAGATAGATAGATAGATAGATAGATAGATAGATAGATAGATAGATAGATAGATAGATAGATAGATAGATAGATAGATAGATAGATAGATAGATAGATAGATAGATAGATAGATAGATAGATAGATAGATAGATAGATAGATAGATAGATAGATAGATAGATAGATAGATAGATAGATAGATAGATAGATAGATAGATAGATAGATAGATAGATAGATAGATAGATAGATAGATAATTTTTATTGAGGCCACAAAAGGTACAAAACCCACTGGAGTGGTCCTCTGATATTCTTGCTGTCAGAGGTTTATAGTTTGACAATTTTTATTACATAGTTTTCAAAAACGATAGCTAAAGGAGAGTACATATAAACAAAATATTAATTTTCAACTCATAACAGCAATTGTTTTCTGATATTATATTGAATTCAAGATAACACAATTAATTATTATAATGATAAGGTGATATACTTAGATCAGACAATACTATAATATATAGTGATTATAGAATAATATGTTATTAATTTATCAAAATAACAATTATAATCACAGCATTTTAATGAGAATATTTACAATTAAATTATGCATATCATAGCATAATAAATTGAAAATTTTATATTATAATACAAGACATATTTAATATTAACATTTAATTACAAATTAAAATAAAATACAAGTTACTTATTATTAATAATTGAATAAAAGTGATTTAATTTCTTTCTTAAAGACATTTATTGATTTATTATATAAAGAATCTGGAAGATCATTCCATAATTTGGCACCAAGTACTGAAAATGATTTATCATATATACCACTACGAGATTTGGGTGGTAGTAAAAAAAGATCATGAGTTCTTGTTACTCTTGATGTAGGTTTTTTTAATGTAGTTAATAGATCATTTAAGTACGATGGTTCTTTGTTAATTAACAATTTATGAATGTATGTTAACAAATGCAATTTATGTCTTTCATTAATTTTAAGCCAACCTAATGATTTGATATATGGTGTTACATGATCACATCTTTTTATATTAAAAATATACCTGATAGCATTATTCATTAACACTTGTATTCTTTTGACTTGTTGGTTATTTATATTTGAGTACACAATATCACAATAGTCTAATACAGGTAAAATTAGTGAATTTATAAGTAAACTACGAGTTTCAATTGGTATATTACGTCTGAAAGAATACAGGTGGTGCAAAGACAAATAAACCTTCTTACATAGAAAATCTATTTGATTACCCCACTGCAATTTCTCATCCATAAATATACCAAGATTTTTGACACAATTTTCGTATTTTATTTCTTTATCATTCACAATATTTTTTTCAATTCTTTCTTTATCAATTTGTATTAATTGCTTAGTAAGACCAAATATTATTGCCTGCGTTTTTTCAGCATTTACTACTAATCCATGTAAGCGAAAGTAATTCACAATAGATTCAAGATCACTATTTATTTGATTTATTGCCATATTTACACTCTGAGGATTACTATGAATATAAATTTGCAAATCATCTGCATAAAGATGATATTTACAATATTTTATTTTTTTTGCAATGTCAAAGATATAAATTGAGTATAATAAAGGACCAAGTATGCTGCCCTGAGGTACTGAGCATTTTAATTGTAGTATATCAGACTTATCATTATTATCTCCTATAACAATCTGTGTTCTATTACGTAGATAGGAGTCAAACCAAGATAATGATGACAATGAGAAATTTAGGTATTTTAGTTTACTCAATAATATACTATGTACTACACTATCTATATTATATAGGGGTTTCACAAATGCCCTATTTATATAATTGATTTTCCAAGAACATTTACGTGTTAAAAATGAAATTTTAATGCAGATTTCATAATACCATGCATGTTACCGCTTCTTTTTTTTCATTTTAACATTTATATTTATACAATTCTATTTTTTAAGGCGGAAAATCAGGTACTGTAGTATTTCACTAAAAAGTTGTTAAGAAAGAAAAATCTGAAATTTTACATGTAGTGGTACATTTAGATAAGATATCTTCAAAAATATAAGAAAGAAAGAAAAAAAATAATAATAATGACGGATCACCATGCTAGATTTAAATTACAATTTTTTAAAGTTTTTGTCCTATAATAGACCAAATAAATTTCAATAATTATTTTCTCTCTTATATCTAATGGTAATGGATATATTTTATCATAGGTAGCTGTTACTATTCACTTTAAAATAGCACCATAAAGTTTGGGCTTTTATTATTACATATTATTTATTTTGAGATCCAAGTCGTGTAAATATACAACCCTAAACTTTATTATTATAATTTAAAATATAACTAAACGAAGCACACAAAATAAATTGTTTTATTTAAAAGCATAAGGTCATATTAAAGAAAACTACCACATTAAATACCGAGAAATTCAGATGACACAATGTAGATAGTAATACATTTTTACATGAAAAAAAAAAAGTAAGAAACGTTAGATTTGCTAAAACCGCAGTTTTTTATGTCTTTTACTATACATAAGTAATGATATCACTATTAAAAAACCACAAAATTAAATAAACCATAAAAAGAGCAATTATTTTATCAATAAACATTTTGCTTCTATACTCGTGTCAATTACAAACTGAAAGTGAAATTGAGATGTTTATAAAATATATATATATAAAAAACAGCTTTCACATTAAATTTTAATTGACCATTTCTTTAGCCGCAGTCTATATAACTAATATGTTTTTAATATAAATAAAATTATTTTACTGTCTATAAAATTTATATAATATTATTTATATTTTTTGTAATTTTAATTTTTTTTTATTTATATAATTTATATTTTTAATTTTATAAATAATATACTGTTTCACAAATTAAAAATAACTCTCATCAGACTTTCATATGTAAATATTTGGATTATATACTTATATATTGCATTTAATATATTAGAAGGCATTGATCAATATGTAATTGAAGTGAGAAGAATCAAAGAAAATGAATTAAAAGTTAGAACAGGACAAGTTAGTCTGCAATGAAACATTGTAAAAAAGAATCCAGTCAGTTTCAAAATTAGTTAATTCTTGTGGTTTGTATTCATCCACATTTAAAAATTTCCAGCTTACAAGTTAGTACAGTAATTTTTTTTCTCAAAAATAATAATAAATAAAGGCTGCAATGTTATTTACAATATAGGAAATTATGATATTTTAAGCTTATTCCGCTCTTCTTGCCGAAAGCGTCCATTCAAATTTGTTTTAAGCCACAGAAATTGAGAGTGATTTTTAACTCCTTAATCGTTAACGTATAAAGGGGTGACTTTGGGGTAGCAAAACCTCCCTACAAGATCCCTGCAAGCGCTAAAAAAAAAAAAAAAAAAAAATATGAAATTTATTTTCTTCTTGAATAGGTTGTATTTATTCACATGACGTCATACTGAATGCGCTTCAACGCCATACTGGAGGAATAAATAACATTGCTCTGCACAGGAAAAACTTTAGTTTTAAGCTATTTTCTTAGGAAAATAAGTCAATTCTTTTGATATTATTTATTTTCACTTTTCAGGCATAATTGAAAACATAATTTAATCTCCATCTAATTCAATAAAAAATATTTGCCAAGTCTTTTTAAGCTTGCTAAACTAAATATACTACTTTCCCATACCAGCCCATGTTATTTAGTGCTCACAAATGGCATTGACTTTTATATGTATGCAGCTTCCCTTTAGGGTCTATGCATTCATGTTAGAGTCAACGCCATTTTGGATAACTCAATAACATGGGTGGTATAGGAAAATAACTTAGTAATAACTTGGTAAGGCACAAGTAATTAAACCATCGGCCGTCTCAACCCCAAAATATATTATAAAAATACAAGAAAATATACTTTTTTTTTTTTTCAAAAATTAGTATGACAATGTTGTGCGGGTTGCATAAGTTGAATTTTCTAATCACTGCTATACGGGGCTATTTTTGGGTTTTGAGACGAACTAAAGTTATTTATGTAAGTCCCATCAAGTGTTTTGTGATATAAATGCTTATGTTTTTCTCTGGTCTATTCATTTAAAGTTCTTTCGAACACGATCCGAACACGAACATTTCATACTTTTCGCAAGGTCGAACACATAACGAAATATTCGATTGAACTGTTCGTAAGTGTTCGAATATGTTATTTAAAAAATTACTATAAAAATATAGAAACTTTTTTGTTTCTATTTTTTATTTAAACATTTTATTATGTATATAATGGAAATGGTTGAAAATCCTTTTATTTTACATCCACACAAATTTTTATATTGAATTATTAATCAATTTAAAACTTGTAACACTTAAAACTTAATTTTAATAGTGTTCGATTTAGTGTTCGAAATTTCGAACACTCAGCAATCAAAACATGTCTCGTGAGGATCCCCCATCAAAACAGTGTTCGACGAACACGAATTCAAACACCTCAAAAAAAAAAAAACGAGCAAACTCGCACACGAACTGTTCGAGTTGGTGTGCTGTTCGAAAAATGTTTCACGTCGCATTCAAACACCCCAAGACTGCCAATATGAGTCGATGAATAACAATAAGAGATATATTCAGTGCTACACTTCTCCACCTTTTACTTGACTTCTACCAAAGTAAACCAAAATATGCTTGCCCACCCATTGTTCCTTCTCTCTTGTTTGCATGATGTTTACTCATCGCTCGGACGACTTGTTTTCTGTCTTGACCAATTCGATTTAAAATAATAGAAGTCAAAGTAAAAGGTGGAGAAATGCATAGCAGTGTGAACACCTCTTTTATTGTTATTCATTGACTCGTATTGGTGCGGTAAAAATACGTATTATTTTTTTAATAGAACTTACTGTACAGTGAGTTATATTAAATTTGAGATATTGCGTATTTTTACTGCATCAATACGAGTTGTGTTTCAATATGAGAGGTGTTTACTGCTGCACTTCTCTGTCTCGACACTGTCTCTGTCTCTGTCGGACCCGAGTCCGGCAAAACCCAGAGATTTTGGGATAATTTGGCTAATTGACAAGACAAGACAAACCATTTTTTTTTTTTTTTTTTTGCATATTTTTTCTATTTTTTTTAAACCTGCTGCAATTTATTTCAATTCTGTTTAAAATTAAGTTTTTATCGGCACTTATTGAACTTATTTAATAAAAAATTTTAATTAACAGAAAAACCGGACCCGGACCCGATGAAGATTTTTGACGGATTAGGACCCCAATAAAAAAAACAGGTCTGGGACCCGGTTCTTTGCACCCAAGGTGTTTTGGACGGGTCTATGACCCGGGTCCGCCGACCCCAAATTTTTTGTGACGGGTCCGAACCCCTGTGTTAAAGTCAATGTGTTGGATAACTCAATAACATGGGCCGGCAAAGGAAAATTACTCATGGCCAGTTTAAAAATACTTCAGTTTGTTCTTTAAAGTAAAGTGAATCTCAATAACAGTGATTGGCTGACCAACAAAATAAGACACATTCATTGGTTGATCTTTTTTTTTGAGCCGATAAAAGTGAGTCGCATGTTTCGTATATGGAACTTTTTTTTTGTGAATTTTCTTTCATTTTTATCATAGGTCCAAAGTTCTAAACGAAGAAATAATGATCAATCATATATATAAAAGTAAAACGTAGTAAACAAGTAATATGACGTCATGATCAGGTGTTATTATTAACAATGAAAATTTTCGAAGCTGCGGGTTCAATATTTGTGTGTAGTTTACAGAACGAGCTTAAACCATATTTTTCAGAACATTGATGATGATTAATAGGTGAATTAAATTTATTTCAAATATGTAAGAAAAATAAAAATAATAACAAAAAATTAACTGATTTTCCAAAGAACTAGTCAAAAACTACGTTTGTCCTATGCAGAACAATATATAATTCATTACTCCAGTATCATGTCAATGTACATTAAAGGAATAGAACAGAAGAAAACATAGGCATTTATATTACAAAACACTTGATGGGACTTTCATAAATAACTTTAGTTTCTCTCAAAAACCAACTGTAGCTCCAAAACAGTGATCAGAAATTTCAATTTATACAACCCCGCACAAAATTTGTTTACTAATTTTTGCATATTTCTGACGTCAGAAACATGAATAGTCACGCAAATTGCATACTTTACAGTATTTTCACGCTCTCTCGTGGGGCTACATTAATATTCTCATAAAAATTGTTATCAGTTTTGAAGATCCCATTTCTTGTTTATTCATTAAAAAGCACATGTTGTTTTATGTTGTCTATGGCTTTAAATATGATGTCATACGTATACACCCTATAAAGTAAAATTTCTATTGCATTCTGGTAAATATGACGTCACCTATTCATTCTCATACTCTTAACAGATTTTTATAACCCCAATTTGTGGAACTCTAGATTAATGATAAGAAGACGAACGTACAACTTTCATTAGCATCATCACGTCTCATCATTTTATTAAATTGAATTTAAGCACAGAAGAATTTTAACATTTTAAAACATTAACTAATATTGTAGTATACGTATGTTTAAAGGCATAGAACTCATTGAACAAAAAATTGTTTAAAATCCTCATTTGTTTTTTTTTTGCTAAAACCAGTATAGGGTGTATGGTAAATGCATTCATGTTAAAGTCAACGTCATGTTGGCCAATAAATATGCCGGCATAGGAATATAACTCGTTTTGCCAGTTTAAAACAGTTATTAACAGGTTGAATTAGTATCTCAAGTATGTGAGAAAAATAAGAGTAACAAAAAATTAAGTGATTTTGTAAAGAAAATAGCCAAAAACAAAGTTTGTCCTGTGCTTAGCAATGTTATTCACTATTCCAGTATGGCCTCCACGTGCATTAAATATGACATTATGCAGATACATTCTATATGTATGGTTAAAGGCATAGAAAATCTTGAATAAAAAAAATTGTCTAATCTCTCTCTCTCTCTCTTTGTTGCTAACACCAGTATAGTAAACCATTGTGTTCATTTGTATCTATGTGTATTATTTTACATTGTTTGTTTCTGTATTGAATTCCATTATATAATAGGACTAAACATTGAAACATGTTTTCAATCCAATTATATTTTAAACTCAACACCGACCACAATGCTTGGGTATCTTTATATGTATTATGAGCCCTCGATACCAAAAACATCCCCTTTAATGACGTATTTCAAATTTTCACCGCGATAATTATTACAGTTTTTCAAGCTTATAGGGTGTATCACTTGTATGCACTGATGTTAAAGTCGATGCCATGTTGGATAGCTCAATAACATGGGTGACATAGGAAAATAACTCATTTTGCCAGTTTAAAATCACTATGCAATATTTTTGAAAGCATTGATGTTGTAAATATGTTCAATTAAGTATCTCAAGTATGCGAGAAATATAATATTACCAAAAAATAACCGATTTCCAAAAGAAAATTGTCTTAAATGAAGTTTGTCCTATGATAAGCAATAGAGCAATATTACGCACTACTTCAGTATGGCCTCCAAGCGCATTAAATATGACGTCATACGCATACATCCTATAACTGGCACTAGTGAACACCCTAAACAAAAAAGTTGCTTAATATCCTAACAAACCTGAAAATCAACGTTGATTTGTCCGGAGTCATTGATTTCTAATTTATTTTCCATTCACAAATTGACACTGGCAGTCACTGACGTCACAGCTCGCCCGATTTATGCGCGCGTGGACCAGGCGAGCTGTGACGTCAGTGACCGCCAGCTGCATTTTGAACATGGAAAATAATTTATAAATCAATGGCTTCGGCCAAATCAACGTTGATTTTCAGGTTTATTAGGATATTATAAAACTTTTTTTTGTTCAAGGTGTTCTACGCATTTAACAAATATAGATAAGTGATTAAATTGATTACTATGGAAGAGGGGTTCTAGCCATAACTGGCAAAGCGTTATATAAAGAAACAACTCTTGGAAAAAATTAATTTGTATAAACAGAGTCGCCCCTTGGACAATGCAAAGTAATTGCACTACCCCGCAAGCCAGAGCGCCTTTCGTTAATTAATAATGTATTACTTTTTTTTAATTTTTATTTTTTTTTAAAGTGTTCTATGCCATTCACTAATATTATAGTGAACGTTTAAATAGATATGGATGTTGAAGTATGGAACATTTTTCAATTAAATTAAAACTCTAGAGCACATTTCTTCAATTAATTTAATTTATGTATGTCACCTTTCTCTCTCTCTCTCTCTCTCTCTCTGTCTCTCACTGACTCACTCATTCTCATTCTCTCTCTCTCTCTCTCTCTCTCTCTCTCTCTCTCTTTCTCTCTCCACCCTCCGTCTTTCCTCTTTAATTCATATTTTTACATTCTAATTTTTCAATAATGAGATTCGACTTGACTTTATAAAATTGTTAACATCATTATCTTGTTCTAATTATAAAATTAATAACTGAAAAATGTAGTATTTTTTGTATGTTTTATTTTACAGCATGTATAAATTGTTAATTATAATTTTTTGTAATGTCATTAATTATAAATGATAATAATATTAATGTTTGATGATTAGTAATGATTAATATATTCATGTATAGCAATATATTTTTAATTATATTAAATGTATTAAAAATATATTATATAATAGATCATATATTTATTTTAAGGTAGTAGGGGACTGACGTCGGCCATTAGACTCAAACTTTTATCGTCAAAAAAAGTCTGAAATTTGGCACAATGATACTTCAGCTTGAGACAATTTCAAATATATAAAAGTTTTGGAGGGTCATAGTGCAAATTAATTTTATATGATTTTTTGAAATTTTAAGCCCATAAAGCCCAATCTAAATTTCAATAATTTTTTTCATTTTTTCGGGACGTTCAAACATCATGAAATTTTTATTACGGCTAGGTGTGACCCTTAGCTACACAATGACACCAAATTTAGACCCAAAACACTTCTAGTTTTTGAGATATAAGGTCGGTACGCTACTCGCTTAATGTAAATTTATTGACCTTTTTTGTTAATATAAGAAATTCAAAAAATATATATGTATATTATGTATATATCGGGGTAATTTTATTTTATTTTATAAAAGAAGATATTGTCTATAATCTATAGATATGTAAGTTTCAAATTTGTTATAGGGTGTCTATGCATTCATGTTAAAGTCGACTCCATGTTGGATAACTCAAAAATATGGACCACTATATAGAAAAATAACTCATTTTGCCAGTTTTAAAACACTTATGCTATATTTTTGAGAGCATTGATGCTGTAAATATGTTGAATTAGTATCTCAAGGTTTTCGAACAACATTACTTAAATGGATATACCAGAAGAAAAACATAAGCATTTACATCACAAAACACTTGATGGGACTTACATAAATAACATTATTTTGTCTTAAAACCCAACAGTAGCCTAGTAGCAGTGATCATAAAATTCAATTTATGCAACCCACTCAACTTTTTTGTTTACTAGTTTTTGCATGTTTCTGAAATCATAAACATGAATAAAACACTTAAATTGCATACTTTACAGTATTTTTACGTTCTCTCGTGGGGCTACATATTCTGGTAAAAATTGTCAACTGTTTTGAAGATCCTATTTTGTGTTTATTAATTAAAATGCACATGTGGTTTCATGAATTGTCTATGGCTTTATATAATATTTTAATTCAATATTTGAAAGTCTCAAAATGATGTATAACTTTTCCTATTATGCTTACATGTATCAGATTGCAGCCAGTACATCATTTTTTTATTTAAAAAAATTAAAATACTATCGGCCGTAAGTTGCAGTTTACGGTTAGCTCCCGGTTAGCTAACCGTAAACTCGATTGTTAGTTAAATGGTATGCAACTTACGGCCGTAAATAAACTTAAAAATTTAAATATTATTTGATTTAGGACATTGTTCTCTTTTATATATGAAATAAAATTATTACTTAAAAAAATTTACTCTTGCTAATTGCATAATAATTTGATTTCTTTTTAAATAAAATTGTTATTGTTAAAAAGACCCTTTTTACAAAAAAAAAAAAAAAAAAAAAAAAAAAAACGCTTATAGTTAAGGTTTATAAACCTTGGCTATTATAGTATATAAATATAAAAAAATAATAATAATAATAATAAAAAAAAAAAGGAGACGGACCAGGGCAATGTAAATGTATATTATTTATGTATGTATGTGCATGTGGTCATGCATATAGTTTCATATTATATACATTAAAACTAGCAAATATTGTTGAACTATTGTAATGGGTAATGGATGTCCGTTACTGAATGCGTCATGCATTCGTTAAAAAAAAATTAGTAATATTTACAGAATGATAAATTTTCATTATTTTTTAATAAAATAATTTCCGTCTTTTTTTCTTCGAATTTTTATATTCATTCTCTCTCTCTCTCTCTCTCTCTCTCTCTCTCTCTCTCTCTCTCTCACACACGCTCTCTCTCACTCTCCCTCGTCTAAATTCTTTTATTTACACTTTTTTATTTTATTTTTTAGTCCATGAATGATGAATAGAAACAAGGTGCTACAAATTCAATTAATAGTGAAGTCTGAAAAGATTTATAAATATTCAAATGCTCGATTGTTCTTTTCTTCTTTCATAAAATGTAAAAAATAATAATAATAATAAAAATTTCATTCAGAAAACTTTTTTCCCCCTTTCTTTTATCAGGTATTTTGTATAGACTTCAAATTTGTTTATCATTCATGTTATAACGTGAATAATAAAAAATAATAATAATAAAAAAAACGGAGCTGAAAATTATTGACAATATATTATTATACAAAAATATTTTATTTACAGAAAAAAAAAATAATAAAAAAACGTGATCTAAAAGCATAAAATCTTTGTTTACATTTTTTAAAATTGAATTTTAAGCATTTTCTTATATAAATATATTGCTATTATTTCCTTGTTCAACATTAAATCCAAGTGTTTAATTTTTGTATTTTTATATGATGAAAGAGCAAGTTAGCTTAGTTAACTTAGGAAAATATGTATGGTAAATGGACTAGTTATCGGCAGCTTAAGTATTGTCATAAATATATTATACATAATACATAATTAATAATATATAAATTATACTATGATAATTGATTATACTAAACCACAATGAGCTACTGGCAGTTTTAAAAATGCATTTAAACACCCCGAATAAATAGATAAATAAATAAATAAATTAATAAATTAATAAATTAATAAATTAATAAATTAATAAATAAATAAATAAATAAATAAATAAATAACTAAATAAATAAATAAATAAATAAATGAATAAATAAATGAATAAATAAATGAATAAATAAATAGATAAATAAATAAATAAATAAATAAATAAATAAATAAATAAATAAATAAATAAATAAATAAATGAGCCTGTAACATAGAATCCCCTGCTCATAGACTCCCTGGATCATAGGATCTACAATACGCCCCTTTGCTTAAGGGAGGGAATTGTGGGCGGGACAGGGTCTAGCGAATAAAACGCTGGCAACCATGTCGTGTGGATTTTAAAATCAGGGGATTCTATAATCTGATTTTTTATATATATATTTAATTTTATTTACTTTTATATACGTAAATATATTTTTATAATTAAGTATAATATAGAATTAGACGTAAATGCTTATAGACTCCCCTGCTCATAGGATCCCCAATTATATTAAAATATCATGAAATAAAATATTGCATCTTATTCTTATATGGTTTTTAAAAAAGGTGCATAAGATGCATTTGGATAAAATTAAACTCACAGTTTGGAATAATTTATAATATTCCAATAAGTACTTTTATTTTGAACTTACTCATTACTTAATAGCAGAATTGAATTTTTTTACTTTTCATATTGAAAATTACTTTGTTTTTTATACCGCAGAGACATAACAAATTACGTAATTTATGCTGCATATTAAATAACCACTAAAATTTTAGAGCATAATGTTGCTATTTTGGATTATATTGACTGATAAAGGAAGAACTGTTTTGAGGCTGACTAAAAGCGATTTCAGTCACATCCGCTTCCGTTTCTATTTACTACGCATGCGCGCAATAAGTTGAAACGGAAACGGATGTGAGCAAAATCACTCTATAATCGGCTGTTGTTTCTTTATTGTAGTTATAAGTATTTATGCTGAACCATCTAAATTATTATGACGCGAAATCACTACAAAATATAGAAAAAATAAATAATTATATATGTTGCACTGCATTGAGCTAGCATACTTAATACGTTTGTTTGTTTGTTTGTTTGTTTGTTTGTTTTTTCAAACAAATTAATTTTTCATGCTATATATTCTAAAAAAAAAAAAAAAAAAAAAAAAAAAGGTTGGCAATTCTAAAGAGCCCAGTAAACCACATTTTTTCACAAGTAGTTCGCAAGTACTTTTCCGATTTAAGAGTGTCACTCCCAGCTCATGTGACGTCACTGGTACTGACATTCTTGCATCGGAAAAGTACTTATTGTAATGTATACATGTGAAAAAACTGTGGTTTACTGGGAGCTCATCTTAAGTTTTCCGTGCGTCTGTGCACAAAAATAATAATACATAAAACTTTAACGTATAAACAATATGGGAAGAAGAAATTACGTTATTTATACCAAATTTATGTCATAGCATAAAGTAATAAGACAGTAAATACTGTAAAATAATTTAATGAGTTTTTGAAAATGTTATCATAGGGTATAGCTGTTACTATTAACTTTCAAATGACAGATCATAATGTCTCGAAGTTTTCTTTTTAGATATAAAAATATACTATAGCCGGCATCAGTACGCAGCCCTATAGCAATGTAAGTTGTTATGCTATGTTTAGCACAAATTGTATTGAACTGAATAAATATTGCTGAGCATTTTCGTCCATGAATGAAAAAATTCTGTGAGAATAATAAACTGTCAACCAAGTTATTGGTTTGTACTAAAAGAGTTACATCTATGTAACTGAACAATTTGTTAAATTTATGTTTTACGTGCTCTTGGTAAAACTTAAGCATAACAAGTCTTCCGTATTGCTATCTCGTAGTAGAGGTTTTTTTTTTTCATGAATCATGAGACATGAGCTCTATACTGTAGAGCTCATGATAGCCTCATGACAAAAAACCTCTATATATATTTACAAAAAGATTAACTTCGATTTAATGTAAATTAGGACGCACAGAATATGTAAGTGCTCATGCGCATACTTGTAACTATTAATTATAGCATTCTAACATATAAGCATATAATTAATTTTTTCCTAAAAAAAAAAAAAATGTAATAGCTATAGGGTCTATGCATTCATGTTAAAGTTGACGCCATGTTGGATAAGTCAATAACATGGGTGGCATAGGAAAAAAATCATTTTGCGAATTTAAAACCACTATGCAATATTTTTGAGAGCATCGATGCTGTAAATATGTTGAATTAGTATCTCAAGTATGTGAGAAAAATAAAAATAACAAAAAATTCACCGATTTCCCAAAGAAAATTGGCTTAAATGTCGTTTGTCCTATGCTGAGCAATGTTAAGCACTACTCCAGTATGGCCTCCAAGCGCAATAAATATGACGTCATCCGCATACACCCTATAGCAGAGTGTAAAGTAATTCATTGGAATTTATACCAATGAAATACACAAAATTTGAAAAAATAAAGTTTCAAACTTTTGGCGCTCTAACGGTATAGATCAATTGACTTAATTGTCATAAGTCATAACATTATGAATATTTTAATAAATACATAAATTATGACATAACAATTATAATAAGTATGAAAGGGAAAATTAATAAAATTTATCCATCTACAGATTAATCACACAAAAAATCATAATTATTTGGTAATTAATGTTAGTATTTTAAATTGATCGAAATGTCTTTGAAAAAACATATAAAAATTAAATAATACTTAAAAATAAAATAGAACCAGCTCGTTTAGTCTACAGATCATACGATCCACAGTATCAAATATAATATTAATGAAAAATAAAATAAATTAAAATAAGTAAAACCAGATCATATAGCTACAGATCATACGATCTACAATACACTGTTGACCAATTACTTTAAGTACCCGCCCACTTACCTACCCTTCCCAACCCCCTGTACCTTCGCCCCGCCTTTTTGGGGATCCTATGAGCAAGGGAGACTGTGAGCAGGGGATCGTAAAAGATGACCTCAAATAAATAAATAAATAAATAAATAAATAAATAAATAAATAAATAAATAAAATTGTGCAATTTCTATTGAACAATAATTGAAATTGAAATCCATTGATTAATGGGTAGGTGAGTGGTTTTTTTTTTTTTTTTTTTTTTCATTTGACTAATAGGGGCATGACTAATTGGTCCACGTCCTTGAAGGAATAGACCAGAAGAAAAGTTATGCATTTATATCACAAAACACTTGATGTGACTTACATAAAAAACTATGATTTTTGCCTAAAAACCTAACTGTGGTAGCAGTGATCAGAAAATTTCAATTTATGCACCTCGCACAACATTTTTTATTTTTATTTTTTACTAATTTTTGCATGTTTCTAACGCCAGAATCATGAATAGTCAGGCAAATTCCATACTTAACAGTATTTTCACTGCTTTCTCGTGGGGCTACATTAACACTAACTACTAACTCTCTGGTTAAAATAATCATCAGTTATGAAGATCCCATTTTGTGTCATTAAAAAGAACATGTTCTATGTGACCTATGGTTTTAATGAAAAAACTAGTTTATATTTTTCTAAATTTTTATATATTACAGAACATGTTGATAATATTATCAAGCTTTAAAAGTTTTAGGACCAATTGTTTTTCAAAGCAAAGGTTAAAGACAGAAAAAAAAAACGTAATAAATATAAAAATATATTTTAAACACTTTCAATCACAGGAAAACTAATTAAAATTTCAATAAGTAATTACTTTTTGTGGTCTAACAAAATTACAGACACTTAATTAAAAATTTTGATATTTCTCATTAAATTTGTTTCAAAGGAACAAAAATAAAAAACGTTTTATATACACTCTGTGTTTTTACAATTTTCAATATCAGATTCGTAAAGCATAATTAATCAGTTATTATTTTTATGTAGAAAATGTTATTACATTCAAATATTAAAATAATAATATGTAAAATTTACATACACGTACTGTGTGTGTGTGTTTTTTTTTTTTTTTTTTTTTTTTTTTTTTTTTTTTTTTGAGTACATATTTTTAATTGTATTTTTTAATATTACTTTATTTTATAGTAATTTAAAAAAAGTCATTAAATTTATACATAAAAAAAACTAAATTTATATTATTTTGTTCTCAAAATTTGCGTAGTCTTTTTAAACTGGCCAAATTGGTTATTTTCCTATGACACCCATGTTATTGAGTGATCCAACATGGCGTTGACTTTAACATGAATGCTTACACCCCATCCATACAACCCTTAAAGGTTAAATGAATAGACCAGGGAAAAACATAAGCATTTATACAAAACACTTGACAGGATTTGCATGAATAACTTTAGTTTGTCTCAAAACCCAACAGTAGCCCCGTAGCAATGATCAGAAAATACAATTTATGCAACCCGCACAACATGTTTAGTTTAATTTTCGCATATTTATGACGTCATAAACATGAATTTTCACGCCAATTGCATACTTTACAGTTTTTACAGCATCAATGCTCTCAAAATTTTCGTAGTGTTTTTAAACTGGCAAAATGTGTTATTTTCCTATGACATACCCATGTTATTGAGTGATCCAACATGGCATCAACTTGAACATGAATGCATACACCCTATAGATTAGTACCAAAAATTTAAAGGTTATCAATGTATATTGATGAGTTTGATACTTTTTATTTCTATAGCTTTAATACCATAATAGTAGCGTCTACTGGTTAACCAGGGCGAATTCATAAATCACCCACATCCTTCAAGGAATAGAAAAAATTGAACAAAAAACATGTTTAGTATCCTAACATACCTAACTATCAACGTTAATTTGACCGGAGTCATTGATTTCTAATTTATTTTCCATTTACAAAATGTCAGATGCATGTTTATTACAGCTTACAAGTCCACACGGAAAAAAAATATCTAAAGAGTTCCTATTTAGACGTTTTTCATAGTAATTTTTTTAGATACAAACTAAACTTTTTAGAATCTAAAAAGTTAACTATTTACCGCTAAAGAAATTACGTTTGTACTAACGAGTTACTCTTTTAACTTTTTGCAAGAGAGTTATTGTTTAGTACTAAAGCGTTAGTGATATGTATTCAAATTCAAAATAAATTCAAAATATATTTATTCATTTCTTTCATCCTACAATCAAAATACACAAAAGTGTATCCGCTTAGGTTATTGTACATTATATATACATATATATAAACACAATTAGAAATGATTGTCAATAAAACACATTCAAACATTACACAACATATTAAAGAAAATATTAGATACAAAAAATATTAGAGTTGGTCCTGTAAATATTCATCCACTGAGTAATATTGTTTATTTAATAGTAAGATTTTAAGCGCTTTTTTAAAACTAGTTGGGTCGTTTTGTTTTTTTAATTCTAAAGGCAAACTGTTATATATTTTCAAACAACCACAAAAGGGACCTCTATTATACATTTCAGTTCTTTTATAAATATTTTGTATTTGCATTTTACTATTTCTTGTGTTATGACAATGTTTAATTTCATGATTAGTAAAAAATGGGAGGTTTAATTTGACTTTCATGGCACATTCAAGTATATAAACACAGGGAACAGTTAATACAGTCAATATTTATAAGTATCTGAATAATTTCTTAAATTTATGTTTTCCGTGCATGTGTGCGGAACAGGCAAACTGTGACGTCATAAACATGCAGCTGACATTATGCGAATGTAAAAATAAATTAGAAATCAATGACTCCGGCCAAATCAACGTTGATATTTAAGTATGTTAGGATATTAGACATGTTTTTTTGTTCAATGTTTTCTATGCCTTTAAGTGATTTCTAATGTAGCAGTGGCTCAAACCTGAGCTCGGTTATAGGATTACTATTCAGAGTTACAAGTCAGCTGCCTTAACCACTCAGCCATACCAGCACGCGGGTATTGTAAAAGTGCTCCCTTTTTTTTCTACGCTGTCTGTGAATACTGAATAGCGCTACGAGCTACATCACTAACGTTTTTTAAAATAAGCCACACGTATATGTTCCAAATTATTTCATTGAAGAATTCATAACGAAAAATATCTTTCTTCGTTCTACATTTTTTTTATGATAAAATATGACAATCTTATTTATGAAAAAAAAAAAAAGAAAAAAAAAAAGTAATATAAGAGCAATATAAAAATACACTGACATTTATTGCTATGATTTTTTGTATTTGTAGTTATTTTCATTATTATAGAAAAGGTATAAAAGGAATATAAAACCAAAATATATTTTTTATATATAAATTCTTTCCTTTTTATGAAGAAAATAAAATGACAATTCCAATAAATGTCAATTTTGTACAAAGCCTTTTTCTTTATTATGTCCCCCCCCCCCTCTCCCCCGCAATACTCCATATTAAGCTGATTTATTTATTATGACTTGTAATACCCATGGTTTTGTCACATTTAATATACGTTTCTTATATTTTCAAATAGATTTTTTTTACATGCTGAATATGATTTTTTTTTTTTTTTTTTTTTTTTTTAGTATTCACAAACTCTTACACCATATATACTTTAAGGGAGTAAGGTACTGACCTTTTATCTTAAAAACTAGAAGTATTTAGGGTCTAAATTTGGAGTCATTGTGTAGCTTTAGGGTCATACCTAGCCGTAATAAAAATTTCATGATGTTTGACGTTTGACCGTCCCGAAAAAAAGAAAAATTATTGAAATTAACATTGGGCCTTATGGGCTTAACATTTCAAAAAATCGTATAAAATTAAGTTGCATGGTGACCCCCAAAGACTTTTTATATTTGAAATTGTGTTAAGCTGAAGTATCATTGTGCAAAAATTTCAGATTTTTTTGATGAGAAAAGTTTGAGTCTAATGGCCGACGTCGGTCCCCTACTCCCTAAATTAAAATTTGTATTGCCTTCATAATTTTTTTTCTTTCCCCC
This sequence comes from Ecdyonurus torrentis, assembly GCA_949318235.1. NCBI lineage: Eukaryota > Metazoa > Arthropoda > Insecta > Ephemeroptera > Heptageniidae > Ecdyonurus > Ecdyonurus torrentis. The sequence continues at coordinate 25,625,007 of OX439133.1, read as the reverse complement.
CCCCCCCCCCCCCCCGTTTTTTTAAGGATAAGAAACTATATGCCGTAAACCAAATTCTTTAAACTTAAATGAAAGCTTAAAGGCATAGACAACATGAAAACATAAGCATTTATATCACAATTCACTTGATGGGACTTACATAAATAACATTAATTATGGTCTCAAAACCCAATTGTAACGCCGCAGCAGTGATCAGAAAATTTCAATTTATGCAACCCGCACAACATTTTCATACTAATTTTTGCATGTTTCTGACGTTATAAACAGAAATAGTCACGCAAATTGCCTACTTTACAGTTTTTTCACGCTCTCTTGTGGGGCCACATTTACATTCTGGTAAAAATTGTCATCAGTTTTGAAGATCCCATTTCATGTTTAATGATTAAAAAGAACTTGTTGTTTTTTATGTTTTCTATGCCTTTAAAGCTACTCTCCAGACTTAACAACATGTACAAAATTATGCTTATGGGGAAAAGCAAATTGTTGTTTTTTTCGATTTTTGAGGAAATTTCTTCACTGGTTCCGGAATTATTAAAATGAGAAATACAAGAAAAGTTCTACGAGTTTTAAGCTAAATAAAAATATTTAAGAATTTTTAAATCGATAACCTTCAGTAGGCTTAATTAAAAGGTTGAATGTGTAATTTCGCCACATATATAATTTTTACAATCGATAAACCATTTTTAATTTTTTTAATTGCTTACACAGAATAATCTAAAGAGGTACTATTGTTAGACTGTTTTTATAACAAATTCGTAAGATATATATACATAATAAGGATTTTTAGAATATCATAAAAAGTTAACTATTTACCGCTATAGAAATTGCATTTATAATAACGATTTGCTCTTTAAAAAATTTTCAAAAAAAGTTATTATTTTGTACTAAAATGTTACTTATATGGATCTGAATAATTACTAAAAACTAAAAAATTCAAAATATGTATATTTATTTCTATCTCCTACAGTCATATATACAAAACATTGTACTGATTGTACATTAGCAGGTTCTTGTTTAAACAAAACAATGAAAAATGATAGTCAAACTTATACACTAAAAAACGCACAATATGAGTGTTAAATAAGAAATATATCGTGATGACAATATTTTATGCAAGCGTTATTTATTTTATTTTTCACATTGATATTTAATATGATAATTTTTTTTTTATTTATACATGAATTTATGTTTTCCGTGTACGCATCACCATTATAAGATTAGAGTTTCTTGTAACTGTATCAAATTATCCAATACAATTATATAAAATAATAGTTTAAATCTTTAACTTTTATAAAGCTAAAAATAAAACTAAATGATATAAAATCAAAAAATCTATATTTTAATTGGAAATGTCAAATAGTATATGATACAATTGTCAAAACATATTAAATTGCAGCCAGCATGACGTATATTTATATAACATTTCATTATATCAATGTTTTGAAGGGTAGAGTTCATTACATTTGGAGGTATCATCGGTGACAGTAGTTACGATGTAGCACATGAGATCTTTCACACAAGTGTCATCACATCCAGCGGCTACTGAGGGATCACCAGCACGCACGTAGTATCTGGAATATAACAATTATTTGTTTGTTGTCAAGCACTGTCAGTATTGGGGAGGAAATATATCTGAAATAATATACGGTAAGTCTATATTTACATGCACATTCATTCATTCATTCATTCATTCATTCATTCATTCATTCATTCATTCATTCATTCATTCATTCATTCATTCATTCATTCATTCATTCATTCATTCATTCATTCATTCATTCATTCATTCATTCATTCATTCATTCATTCATTCATTCATTCATTCATTCATTCATTCATTCATTCATTCATTCATTCATTCATTCATTCATTCATTCATTCATTCATTCATTCATTCATTCATTCATTCATTCACTCACTCACTCACTCATTCATTCATTCACTCACTCACTCACTCATTCATTCATTCATTCATTCATTCATTCATTCATTCATTCATTCATTCATTCATTCATTCATTCATTCATTCATTCATTCATTCATTCATTCATTCATTCATTCATTCATTCATTCATTCATTCATTCATTCATTCATTCATTCATTCATTCATTATAGTAAGTAAGTAAGTAAGTAAGTAAGTAAGTAAGTAAGTAAGTAAGTAAGTAAGTAAGTAAGTAAGTAAGTAAGTAAGTAAGTAAGTAAGTAAGTAAGTAAGTAAGTAAGTAAAGTAAGTAAGTAAGTAAGTAAGTAAGTAAGTAAGTAAGTAAGTAAGTAAGTAAGTAAGTAAGTAAGTAAGTAAGTAAGTAAGTAAGTAAGTAAGTAAGTAAGTAAGTAAGTAAGTAAGTAAGTAAGTAAGTAAGTAAGTAAGTAAGTAAGTAAGTATACAAATAAATTAATATAATAATGAAAATATAAAAAAGTATTTCATTTTAATACAATTTTGTTACTTAATATAATATGAATCTAATTTATTAAAAAGAGTAGCTATTTTATAGAGGTATATTTTGTGCTTAAAAGTTGACGTATGCAGATTATTTATTCTTAATTATTTAATTACATTCACTTAAAATTAAAAATAAAATTTCACTTTTATATGAAATAGAACTTATATTAAAATTTATCTATAAAGCGTAATTCCAAAGTAGTTCTTAAATATGAAGACGTTTGTATTCATACTTAAATGTGAATGATATGTACTAATTTTATTTAAAACTATAAAAATAAAAATGACTGTTATAGTTGACACTTTTTATAGTTTTTATAATGCACGTATTTATGTATATGTATGTGTTTTTTTAAATCAACATGTACCAACTGGTATTTTTTAGCGATAAATAAACTGAAAACAAAGATTTTAGTTTAAAATTTTGGTGACTAAAAATTTGCCTATGATATAATAAAATAATAAATAACTTACCTATAGTACATTTGTTGTAGTTCTGTATCGTTTACCATTCTACGCACCAAAGTATCAAGTTCATTAGGAAAAGGTGCTGCGATCTCATATGCCTCATTGAATGAATAAAGTTTTTGCCAGTTAGGTGTTACTGTAGCACCTGCCAAGTTTGCCTCTGTCAGATTGTAGAACCAAGTTTCATGATCTAGTATTCTCTAATCAAAGAAAAAAAAACTTTTAGTTTTATTTATAATAAACTTAAATATTGAATAAATATTGAAAATACTTAAAAATTCATTTTATATTTTAACAAAGTCGAATTTTTCAAGTTGTTAAAATATTTAATGGAGGTTATCGGTATATTTTTATATAAAAAAAACCTGCTTAATAATGATTATGGCTTAAAACACGTAAAAGTATGTCTAGTATTTCTCATTTAAATTTCTCCAAAATCGGTGGAGTGGTTTTCTCAAAAATCGAAAAAACTGTTTCTCCTCATAAGCGTAATGTTAAATTAGGGGACCCTTAGCTTTCCCCGCGTCTCTCCGCGCGCTAAACCGATAGCCTCCATTTAATGAGCTGTTATATTGATCATTATATGAATAACTATAGATTGCACTACAAAAATTATTGCAATGCTGCTTTGTCTCTGTGTCTGTCTTCTTGCATTATAGAAACTAAGTCCAATGAATGAACAAATTAAATTATTGATTAAATAATAAATAAAATAAATATGAGCTCGCAGCCGTAAAAACACACACAAAAAGATTTTGCTGAAACAGTGTGTGTATTGTTAAGAGTCAGTTATATAAATATGGTAAATTTTAGGTTTATATACGATTAATATTTTATTACAGCAGAAAATTCAAATTTTAAAAGGGTTACAAAGAAAATTATACATCATAATATCAAATATTATTTTTTGACGTGGACGATCTCATATATATTTTAGATAAAACAAATATATATATATATATATTAGAGCTGTAAAAAACTCGACATTTTTTTAGCCCGGGCTGAAAATTTTTAGCCCGGTTTGACTTGAAACCCGGGTTTAGCTTGAAATCGAGCTTAAACTCAAAAAACGAGCCAAAGCTCGGAAAGCTCGATATTTGAGCCGAAGCTTGAAAACGAGCTTTCGAGTCTATGAAGAAAAAAGCTCGATTTTCATTACGAAAAAATTGTTTTTGAAGGGTAAAAGTCATAAATAAAATAATTTTTTTAAAATAATATTATAAACTGCTTATTTTGCATGATAGAATATTAAAAAAACCATTTAAACAAAAATTACAAACTTTTTTTCTTTGCTCTTTTAAAAAATTGTTCTTCAGCTCGATTTAATTTTGTCAAAAGCTCGTTTTTTTCCGAGTCATTCACGAGCTTAACTCGAAATAGCTCGTTTTTGAGCTAAAAGCTTGAAACCCGGGTTGACCATTTTCAAAAAAACGAGCACCCAAAGATTTTGGCCCGGGTGGGTGCTCGAACCGGTTTATATTTACAGCTCTAATATATATATATATATATTGCCAAATATTTTTTCGTATGAATGAAACCACTCTATTTTATAGGGCATCTAGATAATGTAATATTTAAGCGCTTTAAACGCTTAGGGTAATGACAAATATGAATAAAATTGCTCAGAACAGACCATGCAAACTTATTTTTGTCTATTTTCTGTGGGAAATCAGTTAATTTTTGTCATTATTATTTTTCTAACGCACTTGAGATACTAATTCCAACTTATAAACTGCATCAATGCTCTCAAAAATGGTTGCGATTTTATTTTTTTAAACTGGCAAAACGAGTCATTTTCCTATGCTGTCCATGTTATTGAGTGATCCAACATGGCAACAACTTTAAAATGAAAGCATACACCCTATATGGTATATAACTTACAAAACTTGAGTCAAGATGCTCGCCATCAACAGTATAAGCTCGATAGTTAGCATTACGACTTCCTGAAGGAGTTCCAGCTCCAGGAGTGAAGGCAGCTACTGTAGCTCTACTAGGTTCATCCAGATCATAGTACAGGTTGAAGTGATCGTTATGTGTGTGACCATGGAATTGAGCTACCACAGTGTTCTGGAATCTAAACAACACATATAAGGTACTGTATGTATGATTAAAGGCATAGAAAAAATGACATAACATGTTCTATTTAATCATTGAACACAAAATGGGATCTACAAAACTGATAATTTTTACCAAAATGTAAATGTGGACCCACAATAGAGCGTGAAAAAACTGTAAAGTATGCAATTTGCATAAAGGTTTCTGTTTATGACGTCAGAAACAGGCAAAAACTAGTATGAAAATGTTTTGCGGGTTGCATAAATTGAAATGTTCTAATCACTGCTACGGCGCTACAGTTGTGTTTTGAGACCAATTAATGCTATTTTTGTAAGAAACTTCAAGTGTTTTGTGATGTAAATGATGTTTTCATGTAGTCCATGCCTTTAATCTAAATTTAAAATTTATTAATTAGAGAGCTATAAATTTAAACCGTTTTTAGGACTCTCTATAGGGTCAAAGTCTTTGTTTTGTCTTTTAACACTACTTAATCTTGGGGTTTAAGCTTTTAGCTCTATAATTTGTACCAATCTTTTTTGTCCGTGCTGAAAATAAAATAATAAATATAATGTAATATATCTAAAAGTTTTTTTTTTTTTTTTTTTTTTTTTTAGTAAAACAATTTGTTTTGCAACGTAAAACAGATAAAAATTAATAGATATATTTTGTAACTGAATACTGTAACACAGTTGGGTTAAATTTAAAGTTTGTAAACCGGATTTACCCACGGTAAAAAGCCGTTAATAATTATTATTTTTGTACACGCAAAAAAATTAATACTAACAATGTAATAGGTAGACATATAGCCTGGAACACAGATATTATTATACTACAATTTATATAATAAGTTGGAAACTAGCGTCAGAAACATGTCATCCTCTAAGTTTAAAACTTGTGTTTAGTCATGTATGTTTTTAAACAATAATTTTATGTATCTTACTTTTCTTAATATAGTGTTCTATTTATCGTCTATTGGGATATCAAATTTTGTATGGGCTTTGCCTTTTTTGATCTTCTGTTGAGCAACCTCTTTGACAATGTGCAATGTTTGTATTGTGATATTTTGCTCAATAAAATCATTATTATTATTATTATTATTACAATAATACCTAATGCAGGTGCACTGTGCAACAATAAAGGTGTGACTCACTTAGATTTAGTAGTATTGTAGTTTTATAGCTACAGCTGTTCCAAATTCAAGTGTACCTATTAGCAAAATACAGGTTCATGTCCCTGCAATTTAGTAGCAAATTTTTTTCCGTGTAGTTTTAAATAGTTAATAATTTTATTAAGACATATTTAAATCTAAACCACAACATACTGTGCATATTCACGCCACTACTTTGAAAACGTGCTTTATTTTCTTCCTATAATTGAGGTAGTACTGGTAAGTGGCAACTATAGGTTTAGGTTGAGGTTTGCCGATTGTACACGGGATGATTACAAAAGAAAAATACTTAATTATTATATACGTTTGCAGCTATATGACAGATATTCCAAAATTAATTAGCAAAACATATTAAAAGTCTATGGATCCTTGCGTTTTGTCGCCATGTTTGTGATGCTGAATATGCATTGTCCAGCATAGAAGAAACATCATTTTACCTCATTTGTTGTATAAATAAAAGTCTCTATATAAACCTTGAATAAAAGTGCATTTCTAATGTGATCATTTTTCTCATATTCTTATTAGAACATAGAAATATGGCTTTAAGATTGAGGTTTGAAGCTTTGTTTGCTTAAGGGAGTAGGGTACCGACATCGGCCATTAGACTCAAACTTTTCTCGTCAAAAAAATCTAAAATTTTGCACAATGATACTTCAGTTTGCGACAATTTCAAATAAATAAAAATTTTGGAGGGTCACAGTGCAAATTAATTTTATATGATTTTTTGAAATTTTAAGCCCATACGGCCCAATGTTTATTTCAATAATTTTTTTATATTTTTCGGGACGGTCAAACATCATGAAATCGGTATTACAGCTAGGTCTGACCCTTAGCTACACAATGACACCAAATTTAGACCCAAAACACTTCTAATTTTTTAGCTATAAGGTCGGTACCTTACTCCCTTAAATAAGCTTAAATATTAGAGGAAGGGGGGAAGCCTGTGTATTACATGTGTAAAATTGAGACTCTTAAATATGAGTGTAGTCGGTATATTATTAGATCCTATTATAATTTTATATTATAAATATAAAAAAATATAGTGAGTTTACATTTTTTATATAATCTTTCTCAGAATTGATTGAGCAATGCAAGTATTTTTAGATTTGCTTTGCGATGACTACAATCACTTGTCAAAACGAAACATATAACAAGGTGGTTTTACTAATAAAGCAAAATCCTATAAATATAAACTATTTATAGCTTTCCAAGAAAATAAGAAAAGCTTTCAAAGTAATTTATTTATATATTCAATGTAAATATTCTTGGAAAAGAAAATCCAACAAATTAATTATAATAAATAGAATTTTTTTCTGAATATATATGACATGAAAAAAAAAATAAAAGTTGGATTACAATAATGTACCTACATGGTGCAGATAAAAATAACTACATAGCAATGATGTTTACAAGGCTATGCTTCAATATATATAAATATATATATATACTGTAGTTAAAGCCATAGACCACATAAAACAACATTGTGCTTTATAATGAATAAACACTAAATGGGATCTTCAAAAGAGATGACAATTTTTACCAGTAGAATGTTAATGTAGCCCCACGAAAGAGAGTGAAAATACTGTAAAGTATGCAATATGAGTGACTATTAATGTTAATGACGTCAGAAACATGCAAAAATTAGTATGAAAAATTTGTTCAGGTTGCATAAATCCAAATTTCTGATCACTGCTACGGAGCTACAGTTGGGTTTTGAGACAAACTAAAGTTATTTATGTAAGTCCCATCAAGTGTTTTGTGATATAAATGCTTATATTTTTCTATGGTCTATTCCTCTAAGCATTATTTATTCCTCTTTTTTACGTTATATAAAAAGTTAATACCATCATACTGTTCAATACGCATGGGAAATGTAAATATATTTTATAATTAAAATTCAGTGCTAATTTTTCTCACACCAGTATGATATTGCAAATTTTTAGAGCTATATTATTGTTTTTAATAATAACATAAATTATCACAACGAGAAAGTTAGCCCCTAGGTTTGAATACGTCATTTAAAAGAGAAAAGGTAGTAGATAAACTTAGCATAGGCAATTACCTGGAAAATTGACGTTTTATTTAATAAAAGAAGAAATGAAAAATTTCCATTCCCATCCCTTTGTCGACTATGACTTCATTTGTTTACATCCGATTTTCAATTGTCTTCTAGATTAGTTCTTTATAGACCTCTTAAAAAACTTTGAATAACAAATTTATCCTAAAAAACATATTAACTCATAAATTAATTTTATTTTTATGATAAAGTATGTTATTTTTGCCAACTATACTGTATATATCTATTACTTAACAATTTCCGAACTAAATGTACAATAATTTTTTAGGTATTTAAAACCATGGTATTTTTTTTAAACACCCTAGCTGTATTACCTGTCAATAATTCTCCTGTACTGATAACTCCAGAAATGCATACAGTCTCCACTACCACTTGGATGATGTGCCAAAATATGAACTTTCTGTCCTGCTTGCTCTGCTTCTAGTAGCTTTTGAGCCAGCCACATCAGTTCTCCTGCTGGGTCTACGTTGTCGTACATCAGCCACCTGTGTGATGGTCAATCAATCGACCAAACAGTGCATCAAAGAACAAACGAACCAATCAATCGATCGATCGATCGATCGATCGATCAATCAAACAATCAATCAATCAATCAATCAATCAATCAATCAATCAATCAATCAATCAATCAATCAATCAATCAATCAATCAATCAATCAATCAATCAATCAATCAATCAGCAAATGAATGAATGAAAGAACGAACGAACGAACGAACGAACGAACGAACGAACGAACGAACGAACGAACGAACGAACGAACGAACGAACGAACGAACGAACGAACGAACGAACGAACGAACGAACGAACGAACGAACGAACGAACGAACGAACGAACGAACGAACGAACGAACGAACGAACGAACGAACGAACGAACGAAACAATCATTCATTCAATCGATCAATCAATCAACACAAACACTCACCAGTTATAAGAGTAGCAGAACATGGTATTGATGCCAACGACCACTAAACCAGGCCGTACTTCCAAACTGAACATTCCTCCCGCCAAAATGTCAGAAGTGGTAGAAGGAGGTAACCAGGGACTCCATATGTCAGCCCAAAGTTCATATAACCAGGCACTTTGTAGATTGGAGGGTATTTCTGTCTTCAATGGATCTGACATTCTGAGGAAATATTGAGCAATACATTCATGTTAATTATTGAAACAAGACAACGGAGGTCATCGGTTTAAAAAAGCCTCAAAAAAAATTCTATGTCTTAAAACACGTAAAAGTATGTCTAGATTGTCTAGTATTTCTCATTTAAATATCTTTGGAATCGGTGGAGTAGTTTTCTCAAAATTCGCAAAAAAAAAAAAAGTTTTTCTCCATAAGCGTAATGTTAAATTAGGGGACCCTTCGCTTTCCTTCCCCCCCTCCCCCCCCCCCTTGCCTGCATTTCCCCGCACGCTAAACCGATAAGCTCCATTAGGTCTTTCGGTAAACAAAAACAAAAAATAAAAGTGTTTAAAGGCGAAGCCACTTTGACCAAAAAAAAACTTGCATAATATCCTAAAATACCTAAAAATCAAAGTTGATTTGGTTGAAGTCATTGATTTCTAATTTATTTTCCATTAACAAAAAGGCGGATGTGGACTCTGAAGTCACAGCTCACTTGTTTTACGAGTGCGTGAACTAAGAGAGCTATGACGTCATTGACCGCATCTACCTTTTTGTGAATGGAACACAAATTAGAATTCTACTAATCTGGTCAAATCAACTTTGATATTTAGATATAACAATATAATAGTAATAATTAACTTAAGTTGGGCGAAATCAGGCTACAAAACTCTCCATTTAACCCAACTGTTTAACAGTACAATCAGCTACAATTTTAAATTAGTACAAATAAAATGTTATGTCAATATTTTTCTTTCTTATATTAAATAATATATTTTTTTAATAATGAGGAAGTCTACACGAAGTTAACCCCTAGGTTTGAATATGTCATTTGAAAGAGAAAAAGTAGTAGAAAAACTTGGCATAGGCAATTACCTGGAAAATTGAGGTTTTATTTAATACAAGAAGAAATAAAAAATGTCAATTATCAACCCTTTGCCGACTATGACGTCATTTGTTTACATCCGATTTTCAATTGTCTTCTTGATTTCATGCAACTGCTACAAATTCAAAAAAATTAACGGCCAACGGCCACCTTTCAACAATGGGATCGTTTGAAATCCAGAAGACAATCGGGCAAAGGGTTGGGAATTGAAATTTTTTATTTCTTCTTTTATTAAATAAAACGTCAATTTTCCAGGTAATTGCCTATGCCAAGTTTATCTACTACTTTTTCTCTTTCAAATGACGTATTCAAACCTAGGGGTTAACTTCATGTAGACTTCCTCATTCATATTGATAATTTTTAATAAAATATTTTTTTTAAATGCGAGTAATTAATTATTCATTTATATTATCCATGTGTTTATTTTGATAAATTTTAATTAGAAATGCATGCTTTTTTATGTTTTGTTCATATAAGTCTAGCCTCATTGATATTTTTTTATGTTAGAATTTTGCACCAGTTTTGTTGTTGTTGTTGTTGTTGTTGTGTTAAGGGAGTAAGGTACCGGCCTTATATCTCAAAAACTAGAAGTGCTTGGGGTCTAAATATGGTCACACCTAGCCGTGATAAAAATTTCATGATGTTTGAGCGTCCCGAAAAAAAGAAAAAATATTGAAATTAACATTGGGCCTTATGGGCTTAAAATTTTAAAAAGTCATATAAAATTAATTTGCACGGTGACCCCCCAAAATTTTTATATATTTGAAATTGTCTCAAGCTGAAGTATCATTGTGCAAAATTTCAGAATTTTTTGACGAAAAAAGTTTGAGTCTAATGGCCGACGTCGGTCCCCTACTCCCTTAAACGTGTTCTATATACGCCTTTTTAAGTGCATAAAATGCACTTTACTAGCGCATTGATTTAATTTTTTTATTTTATTATTATTTTAGTTACTGTTAATTTTGCTGCTATTTCATTGAGTTTAATATGGAATGTGCTAATCAAAGTGAATAAAAATTAGAAAAACTTTATTTTAAAACTACATAGCATATAGCATGTAATTATTAAATTAATAATATAGTGAACTGAACTCTATTAAAATATTATATTAAAAAAATGTGGTTTAATCTAAGATGTTATATTGTTTATATTTAGAATTAAGGGTTGTATTCAGATAGCTTGTATTTCAAAATCTAAAAAGAAAACTTCGATATTTTATGATGCCATTTGAAAGTTAATAGTAACAGCTACCTTTGATAAAATTTTCAGAACCCGTGACTATCAGATAAGAGAGAAATTAATTATTGAAATTAACATGGGCTCTTATGGGACTAAAACTTCAAAAAATCATAATTAAAAATTTAGCATGGTGACCCTCCAAAATTTTTACATTTTTGAAGATACCTAATCCTAATGTATCACTGTACAAAATTTCAGATTTTTCTGTATTTAAATTTTATTAGTCAAATCCCGAAGTACTTGATTTCCCGTCTAATTTTAGATACTTGAAGAAAGATGCTTAAATTTATTTTATGTAACAACTTTATAAATTCAATTTTTTTTTTTTTTTTTTAGAAAATAATCCTATTATATTTATATTATTCATTGAATCTAATTCTGAGAAAATATTATAATGTAACAAATTGGCATAACATGTCACGTTGACAAAAAACGTGCACTTCAGAGCTATATTCAATCTTATTATAGAATATCACAACATCCTAAATATAAGTATAAATAACATATTTAATATAAATGAATATAATAATACTATAATTATTGAACATTATTTTATATAATGGTATTTTTATATTTAAAAAAAAAAATGTTATTTATTATTAAAAAAAAAAAAACTTTGTGTATAGGGTGTGTGCGGATGACGTCATATTTATTGCGCTTGGATGCCATACTGGAGTAGTGAATAACATTGCTCAACATAGGACAAACTTCATTTAAGCCAAATTTCTTTGGAAAATTGGTTAGTTTTTTGTTATTTTTATTTTTCTCACATACTTGATAAGATATACTAATTCAACATATTTGCAGCTTCAATGCTCTCAATAATATTGCATAGTGTTTTTAAACTGGCAAAATGATTTTTTTTTCATATGCCACCCATGTTATTGAGTTATCCAACATGGCGTCGACTTTAACATGAATGCATAGACCCTATAGGGTCTATACTTTCATGTTAAAGTCGATACCATGTTTGATCACTCAATAACATGGGCATGCATTGGAAAATAACTCATTTTACCTGTTTCAATATCATATTTTTGATAGCATTTTTGATGTTGTTAATGAGTGGAATTATATATTATCTCAAGAATGTGAGAAAAATTATAATAATCAAAAATATTAACCTATTTTACAAAGAAAATAAGCAAAAACAAAGCATGTTGAGTATTGTTATTATAATACTCCAGTATGGCGTCTAAGCGCATTAAATATGACGTCATTCGCATACACCCTAATTTTTTTTAACATTGATCGTTATAATTTTATTTATTAATTTAAATTATTTATCATTTTCAATGCAAGTCCCCCACCAACAAATAACTATAACCTCATTTATGTATGCGAGTTTAAGTATGCGACTAGAGAGAGAGAGAGAGAGAAAGAGGTATAAGTTACGAAGACAAAACTACATAATTTATAACGTACAGTTTCGATCAAATGAATAGTTACCATTTAAACTCGATGTTTTTTACCGCGTTAAATTTCGTTCAATTTTGCAACCTTGTTTATGATTATTCATTGAACTCTATATTCTCAATCACATCTATATTCAAATTCATTGAGTCTATATATTGTAATAGTTGACAAAGACACCACAAGAAGTCACCTGTGATGCACTCAGGTAGACAATCTGGCGGGTAAATATTTTGCTTGCTTGCTTGCTCATTCTCTCTCTCTCTCTCTCTCTCTCTCTCTCTCTCTCTCTCTCTCTCTCTCTCTCTCTCTCTCTCTCTCTCTCTCTCTCTCTCTCTCTCTCTCTCTCTCTCTTGTGAGAAATGCTTTCAAGTATTTGTTTGATAACAAGTTTCGAACTATTTTCTTACCAAATTGCTGTCATTACAAATCATATTGATATAAATGATAAAAAAAAAATCTTAATTTTAATCTCTTAATCGGGCAAATCGGTAAGTCAGCAGTTATTTTGAAACATAAAAAAAAACATTAAATGCATTTCTTAGAAGAGAGAGAGAGAGAGAGAGAGAGAGAGAGAGAGAGAGAGAGAGAGAGAGAGAGAGAGAGAGAGAGAGAGAGAGAGAGAGAGAGAGAGAATGAGCAAGCAAGCAAGCAAAATATTTATCCGCCGGATTGTCTACCTGAGTGCATCACAGGTGACTTCTTGTGGTGTATTTGTCAACTATTACAATATATAGACTCAATGAATTTGAATATAGATGTGATTGAGAATATAGAGTTCAATGAATAATCATAAACAAGGTTGCAAAATTGAACAAAATTTAACGCGGTAAAAAACATCGAGTTTAAATGGTAACTATTCATTTGATCGAAACTGTACATATAACAAATTCACACACAAAATAATCATATATCGATGGTTCTGCTGCGATAAAATCGAGTATTTGCACTTTCCACCAGCGCAGCGAAAGGAGCATCATCTGCACTTTCCACGCAGCACGGTGCGTGAACTAGCGGCCATTTACTTAACATTGCAGATGATCCACGGTAGAAAGTGCAGATGCTCCACTCGCTGCTCTGGTGGAAAGTGCAGATACTCTATTTTGACCCGGAAGCATCGATATTTAACTTACACATTGACAGGATGAGCCTCATGGTTGCCTAAGATAGGTATGATTGGTACTGATGGAAAGTTCCTTGCAAATTCATCTCTAATGAAGGTAATTAGATCAGTATTATAAGTCTCACTGGTTTGCCACACTCCACCATCAATAATATCACCAGTAAATATCACATAAGCCAGGTCCTGCAATATCAAATCGATGCTTACCCCTCAAAATGAACGAACTATACACTTTACAATTTTTTTCCAAAATGACCGATCTACACTTTACAAATTCCAAGTTCACTCATCTCCTGTTAAAACACGTAGAAGCGCCAAACGTAGATCGTTCATTTTGAGTCAAAATCGTAAAGTGTAGTTCGGTCAATTCGAGTAAACATCGAAATATGAAATGAAAGTATTTATTACTTATAGATTAGAGTATAATACAATAAATTTTATTGTTTACTCTATATTTTTAGATACGATTTCAAATTAATTTGGAAATTTAAATTAAATAATAAGAGCGGCTTTGATTTCATACAATAATATTGGTGAAGAAAAAAGTTGTTAGATAAAATTGGGACAACATTTTTAATTGTGCGTCTGATATCAGAGATATAATTGCTAAAACCACTTTTTTTGTTCAGTGTAATTATTATAATTATATTATATTTATATTTTAATATTTAAGCTTTAACATAATATAAAGTAATTTTATAAATTGTAGAATGAAAAAAATTAATTAAAAAAAAATGTTGTTACCGTTTTTTTTTTTTTTTTTAAGTTGGTTACTCATGAAATTTTCTGTAAAACTTTATTTTTGTAATATTTCTATTTATTATAATATAGGTTTCGTTTATATTGTATTATTATTGTGGTAAATTAAAGAACTGATTCATATTGATTGATAAATCGATCATTTGACTGATTGACTGGTTCATTGATTGATTCATTGATTGATTCATTCATTGATTGATTTATTGATCCATTCATTGATTCATTCATTATCGATTGATTGATGGATTGACTGATTGATTGATTGATTGATTGATTGATTGATTGATTGATTGATTGATTGATTGATTGATTGATTGATTGATTGATTGATTGATTGATTGATTGACTGTCTGATTGATTGATCGATTGCTGACTGACCTGATGCGTTGCTGCAGCATGCTGTAACATGCTCTGAAAGGCATGGACTGGAAAGTCACAGCTCCGATACTCTCCCCAATAGCCCGCCTCTGATGACTGATTGACAGCAGGACCTTGATCAGCACGACAACACAGAGGCTCATCACAATCGGCATTGTTACCTGGCACGTAATTTGGGTCCACGTGGATGTCGGTGAATTGTAGAACTTTTAGAGTAGGGGAGCCTGCCTGTTAGTAAGTAATCAAAGTTATAATTAATTTTAAAGTAGTAGGTGACCGACTCATATCTCGCAAACTAGGACGGTTGTGAATTATAATATTAACACAAAGTAAACAAGAAATGTTATTAATAATTTAGTTATGTCAAACATATGAAAACACGATCAAATATTTAAGTTATTACACTTTAAAGATTACATGGAAATGTGGAAATTCAAATTTAAGAGGCAAATTTTAGTCAAATTAGAAAAAAGATTAAAAATAAAAATATAATTAAAACATTTTTCAGTACTTTTTTTTTTTTTTTTTAATTTACTCAATTTTATTTGAAAATTATAATATTTGTTTTCCAGGAAATAATAAGAATTGTACAAAGAATTATTGATTGTCAATGTTTACTCAAAATAAGGAAAAGGAAGTGGCCGGAAGCGGAAACCACGTGACGGTAAAAGTGGTTGAAAAGTTGGTGCCAGCAGCAAGCTATAGGCTTGAGCTACCTCCCACTTTTATCATCACGTGGTTTCCTCTTCCGGCACTTCCTTTTCCTTATTTTGAGTAAACATAAGTGGTCATTGTGAAAATATATTTCCTCTTTTAACGATTTCCGGTCCAAGTCGGCCACCCTCTACGATAAATAAATTTCTAACCATGTGGAAAAAAAATTATAATTAAAGACACACAAGAAATAATTCTTTGCGGTCCATCATACAACTTTTTTCTATGGAAAATTACTATAATAGAAATAAATCATATATTAGATATTAAAACATTTCGTTAAATAAAGATAATACTTAAAAGCATAGAAAACATGAAACAACTCGTTTCTTTTAATCATTAAACACAAAATGGGATCTACAAAACTAATTATAATTTTTAACAGAACTTAAATGTGGCCTCACAAAAGAGCGTGAAAAAACTGTAAAGTATGCAAATTGCGTAAATACTTCTGTTTATGACGTCAGAAACAGGCAAAACCTAGTATGAAAATGTTGTGGCCGTTGTATAAATTGGAATGTTCTAATCACTGCTACGGCGCTAGAGTTAAATTTTGGGACCAATCAATATTATTTATGTAAGTGCCATCAAGTGTTTTGTGATGTAAATGCCTTTGTTTTCATGTTATCTTACTTGTCTATGCCTTTAATAAAAAAAATATGTATAGCAAGGAAAGAATTAGTTCATATCTCATCTATTCAATTTAAATCACTTACTGCGACATGACTAGTATGATGTTAATTAAACTTACAGATGGTAACTGAGGTACTTCTGGTGTAGGCTTAGCTCCAACGAAGCTTAAGTCAAGTGACCAATCATACAACTCATTATTTAGAGGACAGTCACCGTAAAGTGCAAAACCACACATTTGACCTGGGGTCAGTGGGTCGGAGGTCAAGTTCTTGGTGTCCACCATCCATAGCACAATATCCTGGTGGAGAAAAGTGTTATTTGTTTGTTTTAGTTCGTTCGTTCGTTCGTTCGTTCGTTCGTTCGTTCGTTCGTTCGTTCGTTCGTTCGTTCGTTCGTTCGTTCGTTCGTTCGTTCGTTCGTTCGTTCGTTCGTTCGTTCGTTCGTTCGTTCGTTCGTTCGTTCGTTCGTTCGTTCGTTCGTTCGTTCGTTCGTTCGTTCGTTCATTCATTCATTCATTCATTCATTCATTCATTCATTCATTCATTCATTCATTCATTCATTCATTCATTCATTCGTTCGTTCGTTCGTTCGTTCGTTCGTTCGTTCGTTCGTTCGTTCGTTCGTTCGTTCGTTCGTTCGTTCGTTCGTTCGTTCGTTCGTTCGTTCGTTCGTTCGTTCGTTCGTTCGTTCGTTCGTTCGTTCGTTCGTTCGTTCGTTCGTTCGTTCGTTCTTACTTTCGTTCGTTCATTCATTCATTCATTCATTCATTCATTCATTCATTCATTCATTCATTCATTCATTCATTCATTCATTCATTCATTCATTCATTCATTCATTCATTCATTCATTCATTCATTCATTCATTCATTCATTCATTCATTCATTCATTCATTCATTCATTCATTCATTCATTCATTCATTCATTCATTCATTCATTCATTCATTCATTCATTCATTCATTCATTCATTCATTCATTCATTCATTCATTCATTCATTCATTCATTCATTCATTCATTCATTCATTCATTCATTCATTCATTCATTCATTCATTCATTCATTCATTCATTCATTCATTCATTCATTCATTCATTCATTCACTCACTCACTCACATATCCATCGTATATTATACTTACGGCATTGAAGTCTATCATACCACGGCAAACTCTCTCTGTTTGTATTCCGTAGTCCACGCACATCGTGGTCAATTTATCGACAATTTCATCTCTCGTGTCTCCCGCTTCGTACCATCCGAATGCAGCGTCCACCATTTCTCGACATATCGTACACGTTACCTGCATATAATACAAAACATTTACTGATTTAGTGAAATTATTTGATGCGACTGTGAGTTCTATGAAAAGAACAGTTTTGATTGAAGTTCTCTTGATATATTTTCTCAGATACGAGAAAGCAATTCGATATTGTCAATACGTTATCTCTTTCCAGAATACTAATTCAGAAACATCTTTTACATTTTATTAAAGGCATAGAACATTTTCAAGAAAAAACATGTCTAATATCCTAACATATCTAAATATCAACGTTCAATTGGTTGGAGTCATTGATTTCTAAATTACTGGTCATTACTGAAATAGCAGACGCTTGTTTATGACGTCACATCAAGCTTCTCTCTGCGCTCGTGGACCCGTGAGCTGTGACGTCATAAAACCACATCTGTCATTTTGTGTGAATGTAAAATAAATTTAAAATCAATGACTCCAGCCAAATCAACGTTGATATTTAGGTATAATAATATTAATAATATTGACTTATTGAGCAAGAAAATTTTACAGACAATATACAGTCAAGTCACAAAACATTGAAGTATTGCTCAAAAGGACAATTAAAAAGGCAAAGCCCATCAAGTTAATTATCCATAAAAGTAAAAAAAAAAAAAAAAAAAAAAAAAAAAATATCTTAGGACATTATACAATTTTTGTTCATGAGTGTTCTGTGCCTTGATCTATTGTCAAAACAAGATGAGAAAATTTTATGTTTTATTGTGTATTTATGTTTTAACTTCAATTTCATATTGATCATGCAACTGTTAAATTCTGGTGTTAATCTGGAGAAAAATATCTTAGAATAACGGGCGCATCTGATTGTAAAAGTGAAAAAGTCTCTTTGTTTTTTATGTATTTGTTAGCTTGCATTATTACAAAATCAATAAAGGATCAAGTTTTATTTTTTATATATTAATATTATTTGATATTCAATCATGCCCCTATGAGATTAAAAAACAAATATTTAGTTAAAAATAAATATTTGCCTATATAATACAGAGAGAGAGAGAGAGAGAGAGACAGTAATGCATTTGAATTATTTTCATACTTGATTTACTTTATTTAACATAAAGTTTGTTATTGGAACATATGTCACAATATAAAAGCTTATACAATTAATTCATTTGATTAATTTAATATTTTATTAAAAAATTAAAAATGCTCCCTATTTCCATCACACGCTCGAAGTATAAATAAAAGATAGTTTTTATAATTTTCAAATTAAATTATTAATCAACAGAAATATTAAAGGGGATAGTCAACAATCACTCTAAAAAAGAGTGCACTACTTCAATTATACGAATTCTAACTTATTATATAAAATATATAATTTTGAGTTATATAAGTAGCTAAAATAAAAAAGAATTTAGCAAATTATTACCAATAGGGCCAGGCTCGGACTGGCCATAAGAGCAAGTCCGCGATAGCGGACGTGGCCCGCCTTGCTTGGAGGTCCCTAAGGCCGTAAAAGGGGCGTAACCAGGGTGTAACATCCCCTTGTGTGGCCCCTCTAGAGTGTGTTACGCCCCTTTCACGGACGTGGTCTCTTGAGTGCCAGATGCCAGACCGACCCTGACAATAGCTAATTTAAGTGGTTTTGAGTTGTTTTTTTTTAAGATATTTTACTTTAAAATAGGTATTGTTAAAATTGTGATAAATTAATCAATTTAACTACTCTTATTAACTCAAAGGTGTATAATTATCTTAAATTAGTTAGGATTCGTAACTGAATAAAGTAATGCACCTTTTTTTTATAGTGAGGGCTTTTTTTTTTAATAGTAATCGTGTTATTAAACCTCCCGAAAACACGAGCTCAAATTTTTAATTAATAACGCGCTGAGAGCAAAAGCCATTTAAAGACCCCGAACCTACGTCACAGCTACAACTTGCTCTGATGCTAGTTTGAGGCAAACGTGAATTCCTCTTATTTTTGATCTCGCTACTTGACATCATATTTTACGTATTTAAAATGTTTTTACGGCTACAGATATGTAGTAAAATAATTTATGTTAAGATAAGAGTAACTCCAGCTCGCGCCAAGCTAGCGTGAGAGTAAGTTGTAGCTGTGACGTAGGTTTTGAGTCGCTAAATGGATTTTTCTCTCAGAGCGTTAATAATTAAAATTTTGAGATCACGATTTAGGGAGGTTTAATAACACGATGATCAGTACACTATAAAAAAAAGCTATTGTTGACTACCCCTTTAATATATATTTTTTAATCTTTTAATGTAACTATAATCATATTCTTTTAAAAGACCATTATATTCCTAATATAAATATTCGTGACATAGAATATATTAAATTTTTTACATATGCTAATATCAATTATAAAAATTAATGGAGGGATTAATCAACTAGATAAAATAGTTCTCTTTTGAAAATTTCTTTTCGCTGTGCATATTTAAAGCCATAGACCACATAAAACCACATGTGCTTGCTTTTTAATGAATAAACACGAAATTGGATCTTTAAAACTGATGTCAATTTTTACCAGAATGTTAATGTAGCCACGAGTGAGCGTGAAAATACTGTAAAGTGTGCAGTTTAAGTGACTATTCATGTTTATGATGTCAGAAACATGCAAAAATTAGTATGAAAATGTTGTGCGGTTTGCATAAATTGAATTTTCGGATCACTGCTACGGGGCTACTGTTAGGTTTTGAGACAAACTAAAGTTATTTATGTAAGTCCCATCAAGTGTTATGTGATATAAATGCTTATGTTTTTCTCTGGTCTATTCCTTTAAAGGGCTCCTGGCGTCAAAACATTAGATAAGAAACGTACAAATCACGAGATGTAACCAACATTCATACACTGAATATATCTTTCAACCCTTCTGTAGCCTCACAAACGTGGGTTGAAAAACTGTAAAGTAGGCGACTTTAAGACTTCATGACGTCATCAATTCCGGGTCTACAATAGAAATTGTAGCGCAAGTTGCCTACTTTATAAGTTTTCTCCCTAGTATGCAAGAGTACTGAAGGTTTAAGGAATAAAATATGTGTATTTATAATAATCCTATCTCATGATTTATCATTGAGAGCAAATTTGTTTTTGAGGCCAGGGGCTCTTATTTATCTGACTTTTTAAAAAGAATAACACTTTATGATTTTGTGGATGAATCCCTTCCTAAATGTATAAGTAGCTTAGAGTTTTTTATTAAACTTTATGAAAGTGATTATTTATTTATTTATTTATTTATTTATTTATTTATTTATTTATTTATTTATTTATTTATTTATTTATTTATTTATTTATTTATTTATTTATTTATTTATTTATTTATTTATTTATTTATTTATTTATTCATTTATTTATTTATTCATTTATTTATTTATTTATTTCTCACATGCTTGAGATTATAATTTATCCAATATTAACAACATCAATGTTCTCAAAAAATTATGCTTTGTATTTTTAAACTGGAAAAATCAGTTGTTTTATGTGGTCCATGTTATTGAGTGATACAACATAACGTTGACTTTGACTTGAATGCATAGACTTTATAAACGTAAATATTTATTTATTTATTTACTTTTTTTAACAAAATTTAAGCCAATTTGCTTTGAAAAAAGTATTGTTATGATTTTGCTCTCTCTCTCTCTCTCTCTCTCTCTCTCTCTCTCTCTCTCTCTCTCTCTCTCTCTCTCTCTCTCTCTCTCTCTCTCTCTCTCTCTCTCTTCTCTCTCTCTCTCTCTCTCTCTCTATTTACACAGAAAAAAATTACTGCCAATGCCAGGTACATGAATCATGTATATTTGCAATAGGTAAACTTTAATTTGTAACAGGTAGATATAAAATTAACCGATTTCCCAAAGAAAATAGGCAAAAACGAATTTTTTTCCTATGTTTAGCAATTTTAATCACTACTCCAATATGGCCTCCAAAGGCATTAAATGTGACGTCATGCGAATACACCCTATAATTATATTTGTTCTATAGGTTATATGTCTACCTATTACAATATTTTCAGGATTTAATACGTACCTTAAAGGCGTAGAACACCTTGAACAAAAAAACATGTCTAGTATCCTAAATATCAACGTTGATTTGGCTGGAGTCATTGATTTCTAATTTATTTTATATTCACAAAATGTCAGCTGCATGTTTATAACGTCACAGCTTGCCTGTTTTCGTGCGCGTGGAATAGTAAGCTGTGACGTCATAAACATGTCATTTTGTAAATGTAAAATAAATTAGAAATCAATGACTCCGGTTAAATTAACGTTGATATTTAGGTATGTTAGGATACTAGACATATTTTTTGTTCAATGTGTTCTGTTTCTTTAAGTATAGTTTATTTATTTATTTATTAACTTATTTATTTATTTATTTATTTATTTATTTATTTATTTATTTATTTATTTATTTATTTATTTATTCATTTATTTATTTATTTATTTATTTATTTATTTATTTATTTATTTATTTATTTATTTATTTATTTATTTATTTATTTATTTATTTATTTATTTATTTATTTATTTATTTATTTATTTATTTATTTATTTATTTATTATTTATTTATTTATTTACTTATATTTATTTTTTTTTCTTATCATTTTTTTTTTTCGTGTACATATATTATACTAACCACTCCTCTTGAATTTCTATTGAAATCTGACAGTAGCCGCAAATTTTGGTCGGTATATATATTTCTTGTATTCCCAAGGCGTATTTGTTGGTCTACTAAACTCAAATGCTGCCTAAGGTTTGGACCCTTATTATTCACTACATCAACCCCTAACACACTCGACAAATGTAGCGCTAAAAGCGAAGTAAACACTATGCGTTGTAGCATGGTAAGTAATACATATTATGGCATTTAAATAGCATCTTTATAATATAGTAGTGGTCTATCAAAATCTAGATAATATTAAAGATAACATGTTAGTATTTTTGGTAAACAAAATATGAAATAATCTAATCTTTTTATTAAGTTTATAAAATATATATGAAAAAATATGAAGATTTTTTTAATCGTATATATATATTATAATTTTTGTATTATTAGTTTTAATGAGATAATAAAATTAGGTTTTTGGGTAAATATGTTTCATTTAACCTATACGAATATTTTAGTATCACTCTAAAAATTGGTGCATATATTACTTTAGTTACGAACACTAACTTTTATTTAAAGCCATATAGTCAACTTACTTTTTTATCATTTAGAATACTAGACTGATAATTACCATACCTTAATATCCATGAATTAGACACCATCACTTTGAATTAGTACTTATTTTTATTTATTTTCCTTTTTGCAGTTATATATATCACGTATCTGACGTCACAATGTACCGTTGGGCCGTGATACGGGTAAAGAACTTGAGGGAGGGGCTTAAATTAATCACGTGACCAGAGTGGTGACTGTGATTGGCGGTGGTATATTGTGACGTCAGATATGTGATATAACCGCAAAAAGGAAAATAAATACAAAATCAACGTGATGGTGTCTAATTCATGGATAATAAGGTATGGTAATTATCAGTCTACTATTTCAAATGATAAAAATGTACGTTAACAAGGGCAATAAGATAATCACTTTTAAGTTGTTATGAGTAGCTAAAATAATATGCATCTTAGCATAATATTATTAACAATAGCTATTTTAACTTAAAATAGCTTAAAAAAAACTTGAAACAACTTAAATTAGCTATTCTTAATAACTTGCTAAAATGTATTATTTTAGCTACTCATAATAACTTTAAAAAAATTATTATCTAAAATAAGTTAGTATTCGTAACAAATTAAGTAATGCACCAATTTTTTGAGTGTTTAGTAATCCAACTTAGCAACGTAATATAAATTCATACACCTAATAAGTAATTCAAAATCGGGTAGTAACGTGAATGAAGTTAACCCTCAAGATGCCGGACTAAACATTTTGCGTGGAAGGCCGAGCCCAGTGCACTGGACCCTATTTTTATAGTTAAATATTACAAAAGGTATCCATTGTACAAAGCTCAAATTTTTATAGACGATCCAAAATTTATTAAGCTGTATAGCAAAATTATTGAAACATTTTTATCGCAATTATGGTAATAGCGAAAAATTAATAACTGAAATTACTTTTGTCCATAAGAAATACATTGATCGCGATTCACAATTTTAAACCTCATCAGGTATTAGAGAGGTCGTGTGCCTAAGGTTAGAAAAAAAAATAGAGCAAGGGATGCGCGGTTATATAAGATAAAAAAACTTTTTATGATGCGAGGGGTCGCTAGCAAATTTTACTTTTATAAGAAGAGAAATCTCGAATCTAAAGAATAAAATTTAAAATAGTAGAATATTCCTTCTCATCTCTCTTGTCATATTAACTCAAACAAATTAAGTTTTTTTTTGTTTGTTGTTGTTGTAGAAATTAAATAAAGTAAAAATCCAAAATCAAAATTTCTATACTATACATACGGCATAACCGTTTAGCAGATTTTTTTTTTTTTTTTTTTTTTTTTTATGATATTTTTAATTTAAATCATTAAATTATATTCAAATATGCATATTTTTATACATAATTTCTCTTACAGATCTAAAAATCTTTCAGAGGTAGATA
Source organism: Ecdyonurus torrentis (assembly GCA_949318235.1). Lineage (NCBI taxonomy): Eukaryota > Metazoa > Arthropoda > Insecta > Ephemeroptera > Heptageniidae > Ecdyonurus > Ecdyonurus torrentis. Next base: position 25,600,687 of record OX439133.1, on the reverse strand, counting down.
TTTGCAATATATATATGGCATTACAAATTACAGAGATGATATATTTTATACTAGATTTTAACAATTACCATTTTTATTTTATGACGTTATTTAGTACTGCTTTTTTTTTCTTTTCTTACCACACTACACGCGTATTTTTTACACCTTGTATATGTTTATTTTCATTAGCTGGTGTATATTATAAGGACATGAATGAAGCATCAAAAGGGCCGCATTGTGTTATAATATATAATAATAATTAATGCAAGAAGGCGATAAAGCTTTTAACATCCCTTATTTTTTATCTTGTACCTAACATTATTTTTCTTTGCGAAAAAAAGGTCCCCTCTTTATTTTTGTAACCTCTCAGGGTAATAAAATTTTCACTTCAAAGTGATCGACTACTCAAGGGGTGACCTTTTATATTTTTTATATAGAGCAGGTATGCAGATGTCCCAGACCCGGTACGGCTGTCCACGCAAAATCCAAACTTTAATTAAGATTTACAATTAGTGCAATCATATCTGCGCGCTCAACTTTTTTGTCAAGATGTAAGTCAACACTTTTGAGGAAGTAACAAAATTTCATAATTTTTTGAGCAATTACAAAAAAAATCAAAATTAAAAAAACTAACTCAAAAATGAGACAGACCCTGTCCGAGCGCTTGAGGGTTAAGCAACGTCGAGCTTGGATGGGTAAACGTTTTTTTTTTTTTTTTTTCAGTCCAAAATTTTTGCCCCTTTTTATCCCATATTTATCTATTTCCTATTTACTACAAATAACGCAAGGTAAAAAAAAAAAAAAGGATTAAAAAGTCGGATCAAAAAAGGAATTTTTTTTTCTCGGGAAAACATCCTATAAGTGATCTAACATGGAGTCTACTTCAAACACTCTGTATATAGGATGTATGCGCATGACGTCATATTTATTGCGCTTGGATGCCATACTGGAGTATTGAACAACATTGTTGAGCATAGGACAAACTTCGTTTTAGGCAATTTTCTTTGGGAAATCTGTTGATTTTTTAGTTGTTGCTATTTTTCTCACATACTTGAGATACTAATTCAATATATTTACAGCATCATTGCTCTCAAAAATATTGCTTAGAGTTTTTAAACTGGCAAAATGATTTTTTTTCCTATGCTGCCCATGTTATTGAGTTATCTAATATGGCGTCGACTTTAACATGAATGCATACACCTTATAGGAGGGTATAGACCAAACGACAAACATCCTATAGAAAACAAAAAAATGTCGATCACCCAATGCTCTTTCAATGAAATTGCGCATTACGTAACAGTTTTACACTTTTTAATAAATCAATATCATTGTTAATAAAATCAAATAACATAGAATTGATATTATTACGTTTCATTCCACTTTTGTTAATAAAAGTTACTTATAAAAAGGTAAAATCAAAAGTTATAAGAAAGTTTAAAAACATCAACAAATTAATTATGTAAATTATATATATTTGTTAAAATTATAATAAATATATTATCATTTGAATTACAAATTCTATTTTACCTGCTTATAACGAAATCTTTTCCAGACATTATGTAAATTTTCATTGTTTTCTACTTATATTTAATCGTACTGAAGAAGTGATGAATTATTTATTTAAATGTTTATACGTTCTGTTTTGATATTGTAAATTTAAAGGAGCAGTGCAAGGTAATACAAAGTATGTCTAAACCAAAAATTATTGCTTTTAACGACCTCCCCCTCCCCCCCTGCTACTATTTCTCCTTAGATAAAATGTTTACGATTCTTTTTTTTTTTTCTTTTTATTTATTTTTTTGTTATTTAATATTTATATAGGGTGTATGCATTCATGTTAAAGTCGACGCCATGCTAGATCACTCAATAATATGGTCCACACAAGAAAATGACTCAATTTACTAGTTTGAAACTACTATATAACATCAATGATTTTGAGAGTATTGATGCTGTTAGGTTGAGTAGGTATCTCAAGTATGTAAGAAAAATAATAATGGCAAAATAAACAAAATACAAATGCAAAACCAAATACCCAACCACTAACTGTTTTTATTGATTGGTTGATTGATTGATTGGTTGGTTGTTTTGTTGGTTGATTGATTGATGGATGGATGGATGGATGGATTGGTTGATTGTTTAATTGATTGGTTGAGTGGTTGGTTGATTGGTTGATTGATTGATGGATGCATTGATTGATTGGTTGATTGTTTCATTGATTGATTGATTGATTGATTGATTGATTGATTGATTGATTGATTGATTGATTGATTGAAAAAAATAAAAATGTTTAAATTTCAGTTTATAACCTTATACTATAACTTTATAATAAATATTTACTGTAATGTAAGTAAGAATTCTTATGTTATATAATTATTCAAATCCAACAAACAAAACTTTGCTTTATTATTAAAACAAAAGTTGATGTTTTAATTTATAAATAATACTCTGACATAAATATGATTATATGAACTTTATTATTTTACGAACACACGTATTCGTTTTATTAGGTTTCAGTTCTTTATTTGAAATTTAAAACTTTTGCCCTATATTATTTACATTTGCATGAAAATAAGTAACTTCATTGTCATTTCATTATTCTCTTGAACAAGAGTCCAAATAAGGTCTGTACATTTATGTATAAAGTATTTTTAATTTATCAAATAAAACGTATATATAAATTAATTAAATGTATTTCTGTTCTGTGAAATAATGTTACTAACAAAAGTTGGGTGGGAAGCATGATAAAATGTTTATTAATTAATTAATGTTTATTATTATTTTTAGTTAGATAGTATTTCATATCTGTGAGCATTGCAGTTAATTAAGGGAGAGTTAGCAATCATCGCACCAGACAAAATACCCAACCACCAACTTGATTTTCGTTGATTGATTAATTGATTGATTGATTGATTGATTGATTGATTGATTGATTGATTGATTGATTGATTGATTGATTGATTAAATATGTGCTGTGCTATCTTTTGTTAATATACAGTTTATAAGGTAAAAAATTGGCTGATTTCTTTCTTTCTTTCTTTCTTTCTTTCTTTCTTTCTTTCTTTCTTTCTTTCTTTCTTTCTTTCTTTCTTTCTTTCTTTCTTTCTTTCTTTCTTTCTTTCTTTCTTTCTTTCTTTCTTTCTTTCTTTCTTTCTTTCTTTCTTTCTTTCTTTCTTTCTTTCTTTCTTTCTTTCTTTCTTTCTTTCTTTCTTTCTTTCTTTCTTTCTTTCTTTCTTTCTTTCTTTCTTTCTTTCTTTCTTTCTTTCTTTCTTTCTTTCTTTCTTTCTTTCTTTCTTTCTTTCTTTCTTTCTTTCTTTCTTCGAACGGTTCTACAGTCTCTTTTATAATTTTCTTAGTATTTATAATATAATGCTATTAATTATTAATTTTATAAAATCCATTAACAAATGATTCCTTAAAAATTAACTACAAAAAAAAATTGTTGTTGAGTAAAAGTTATACTGTATAGTTCTATTTAAAATCAATGTTATAAATGGTAAAAATCACTCGCTGCGAGGGATGTCTAGGCAGTGTGGAAAGAGTACAAAGTATAAAAATATATTGTTCAATTTTATTTTCAAAGCAGGTGAAACATTTTCATCGTACAATAAAAAAAATTATATTTTTTCAGTATTATACTAATTAAAATTTATTCATTTATTTACATAATATATATAAAAAAGTTGTTAAAACTATTTTTTGTTATATCTGTTATTTTATTATAAAATAGATTTTTTTTAATTTTTTTTTAATGATGTTATTTTTAAGTATTAAAAATGAATATAATAAAATATTATAATTGCATACTTGTTAAGATTTTAATTGTAAGTAAGCCTTTTACTAATAGTGCATATGAAGTGAAGTTATTAAACTATAATAATTCTGAAGTATCAAACGTCGATGCCATGCTGCATCATTATATATTGTGTGTACGCATGACGTCATTCTGTGTTCTTTTCGATGCTCTTCTTGAGTAATGAATAACATTGCTCAGTATAGGACAAACGTTAGCTTTGGTCTATATTTCTTTGGTAAATTAGCTATTTTTGGGTCATTATTATTATTTTTTTGCATACTTGAGGCACTAATTCAGCCTGTCAACAGCATCAATGCTCTCAAAAAAATTGAGAAGTATTTTAAACTGGCAAAATGTGTCATTTTCCTATACCGGCCAATGTAATTTAGTATATAGCGTTCAAGTGCACATTTAGTATGACGTCATGCTTACAACCTATAGGCTATAGGGTGTATGCATCCATGTAATGTTAAAGCGCTATAAATATGACGTCATCCGCATACACTGCCGGTCACTATTTTTTATTCTTTTTTTAAAATATATAGGCGTGAGATTTCCCATACAGTAAAATATATGGTAAAAAGTATTTTGCCCTTTTCTCATCACCTCATTTAGTATTAATTTACAACACGTTTCTATTATTATAACTTTTTAACGTAAAACTTGACTGACTTGGATCGGGATCGG
>OX439133.1:25588696-25596028 GCA_949318235.1 Ecdyonurus torrentis | reverse complement strand
GGGTGTTTGTTTTAAAAGCGCGCATTTTAAAACGCAAAATAAAATGTAAAGAATAAAAATAAAATTAACTTTTTATATATCATTTTGTAGCCAAGTGTTAGACATTTTTAAAACTGTGCTTAAAAATAGAATTGACTGGCCTTTTTTTTTTTTTTTTTTTCTTTTTTTTTTTCACCGAGCTTCAACGTAAAAATGTGCAATTTTTTATTCCAAACATATTTTTTTCCGCAAAAAAGAGGAGAAATGTGCTTTTTTAACTATCCTTTATTGATAATTAATGGAGTCTGTTGGCATAAATATATAAGATTTCTATAGCACTTTAAACATGTTTTGTGATAAAAATGGAAGGATGGGGCATGGGGCTACATTGGTATCAGGGGTAAGGTGAAAACATTTGCGCTAAATTTGCCAAAATTTTCACCAATTCGACAATTTTTTTTAATGATTTAACTAATTTATTAGTTTCTCTATAGTGGTTTTGCACTCACGTTTTTTTTTTCAAATCTAAAGTAATGTTTGGTTTAAATAATAAAAAAAAAACATCATGAAGTCTTCAATAAATTCAAGATGCAAAGGATTAATGAATTCAGCAAAAAACAAATGAAATGTGGATTTCCATGTGGACGAACGTTTAAAAAAAGAGATGCAAATTAAAAATTTCCGTTCTTGAAAATGACGTGCCTAAGATTTTATTTTAATTATCAAACTAAAAGAGTTTGTAATAATTGCCAGAAAATTAAAGTTACAAACAATGTTATAAAAATTCAAATTTCATACAAAATCAGTAAAAAAAAAAAAAAAAAAACTGAATTGGGATAATTTTTTACAGCAAATTTAGCAATGTTTAACGCAAATTTCTTCACCTTACCCCTGATACCAATATGGCCCCATCCTACTATTTTTATCACAGAACATGTTTAGAGTGCTATAAGTACCTTATTTATGCCAACAGACTCCATTAATTGTCAATAAAGGATAGTTAAAACAGCAAATTTCTCCTCACTTTTGCAGAAAAAAAGACGTTTGAAAAAATAAATTTCACATTTTTACGTTGAAGCTCGGTGCAAGAAAACCGGCCAGTCAATTTTATTTCTAAGAACAGTTTTAAAAAGTTCTAACTCTTGGCTACAATATAATATATAGAAAGTTTATTTTATTATAATTCTTCATATTTTATTTTGCGTTTTAAAATGCGCGCTTTTAAAAAAACACCCTTTATATATATACAGGGTGTCCATAAAGTCTCTGAGGGTGTTTAGACGTTAGTAAAATACATAAGACTCAACGTAAAATAAACTTTTTATATATCAAATTAAAGGTTGAATTATGACAATTTTGAAAATCATAACATAAATGCAATCAGATGATTATTAACCTTGCTGCATCAAAAACTGCAAAAAAAGAGAAAATTTAAGTCCGATTTGCACATTTTAACGCTTGCATCATCTAAAAAAACACATACAGATTCAAAATTTGTCAGGTCTCACTCGAGTTTTCTGAAACATTACCTCAAGGCCTCTCAAAATGCGCCCCATTGGTAGCACGACACACGTCGAGACGAACCTCTAGCTCGCGCGATACGTTGCGGAGTGGCTGCGGAGTGATGGCCTCGATAGCGGCGGTGATACGCTTCTTCAACTCACGTATGTCACGCATTTTCGTCTTGAAGACCTGGTCCTTGACGTAGCCCCAGAGATAAAAGTCGGGTGGCGTGAGATCATGAGCCGAGTGCATTGCGTGTTTGTGTCGTAAAGTAAAAACTGACAGAACGTGTGTTTCTGGGGCACTGAACGTCCAGACACAGCTCGTACGTTCGAACGTGACAGTCCCAAGGTAATTATTTGGCGTGCAGTCCTGTACGATTGTGTGATCGGCCCGTTCTTCTTCCACGCGCCAACTTTCCACTGGAAAAACTTCCTGAACATGCTTGAAAATTACGCCATCGCTCAGCTGCTGCAGGCCCAGACGGAGTGGGGTTACGAGCTCATCTTCCAGCAGGACGGAGCGCTCCCACATTGGGCGCACGTTGTCAGAGATGAGCTGGTTTAGGTGTTTCTAGGCAGATGGCTACGTCGTGATGGACCCATGGCGTGGGCTCCCAGGTCTTCTGATCTCACGCCACTCGACTTTCATCTCTGGGGCTACGTCAAGGACCAGGTCTTCAAGACGAAAGTGCGTGACATGCGTGAGTTGAACCAGCGTATCACCCCCGCTATCGGGGCCATCACTCCGCAGACTCTCCTCAACTTGTCGCGCGAGCTAGAGGTTCGTCTCGCCGTGTGTCGTGCTACCAATGGGGCGCATGTGGAGAGGTCTTGACGTAATGTTTCAGAAAAGTCGAGTGAGACCTTACAAATTTTGAATCTGTATGTGTTTTTTCAGATGATGCAAGCGTTAAACGGTGCAAATCGGACGTTAATTTTCTCTTTTTTTGCGGTTTTTGATGCAGCAAGATTAATAATCATCTGATTGCATTTATGTTTTGATTTTCAAAATTGTCATAATTCAAGCTTTAATTTGATGTATCAAAAGTTGATTTTACGTTGCGCCTTATGTGTTTTATTATCGTCTAAACACCCTCAGAGACTTTATGGACACCCTGTATATATATATATATATATATATATATATATATATATATATATATATATATATATATATATATATATATATATATATATATATATATATATATATATATATATATATATATATATATATATATATATATATATATATATATATATATATATATATATATATATATATATATATATCTGCGGCGTATATTAAACCACTGATATATATAAAAAAAAACGAGATAAAATTTATAAAATAAATAAATCAATAATATTTTTAAATTTAAAAAAGTTTCTAATAGTACTATAAATAAAGTTTCTCGTTTGTGCTATCTATAATTAAAGTGGAATAACTCAAATATTTGATCGTTTTTGCATGCGTTTGATATAACTAATAAACTTTTAAGTAACATTCTAACTTTACTTCATGTTCACTTTATAATATATTTCATACTATATACCGTTCTGTTTGTCAGATATCAACCAGTCAACCTTAATAATTATTTAAAGGCATAGACCAGAGAAAAACATAAGCATTTATATCACAAAACACTTGATGGGACTTACATAAATAACTTTAGTTTATCTCAAAACCCAACAGTAGCCCCATAGCAGGGATCACAATATTCAATTTATGCAACCCGCACAACATTTTCATACTAATTTTTGCATGTTTCTGACGTCATACATATGAGTTTCCACGCAAATTGCATATTTTACAGTTTTTTCGCGCTCTCTCGTGGGGGCTACATTAACATTCTGGTAAAAATTGTCAACAGTTTTGAAGATCCCATTTCATGTTTATTCATTAAAAAGCACACGTTGTTTTATGTGGTCTATGCCTTTAAGGGTAATAATATATTTATAACATATTTAAATTTCACTGTAAACTAACCCTTTTCATAATTAAAGTCTCAGGTTGACTCGAATTTGATTGTAATTAATCTAAAAAATAATAATAATAAATAAAATAAAAAAATAGAAAGCATTTTTTTAAAATACAAATACAAACAAAAACTGAAAATGTTATTTTATTAAATTTATTTGAATACATTTAACTTTTTTTTTTTTTTTTTTTTTTTATTATTATTCTTTTTTTTTTTTTTTTTTTTTTTTTTTTGCTGTAAAAACAGTAAAAATAACATTTTAATAACAATAATTCAAACAAAAGTTTGACAAAAACAGAGTATTATAGAAACATAAAAAGTAAATTTTTATATAACCTTTACACTTTAAAACTTTCGTTTATTATTTTTGTTATGATTTATACATATATATATATATATATATATATATATATATATATATATATATATATATATATATATATATATATATATATATATATATATATATATATATATATACATATATATATATATATATATATATATAATATATATATATATATATATATATATATATATATATATATATATATATATAAAGCTGAGATGTAAAGAAAACAGTGGGAATATTATCATTATAATTTTTTGAATTTTTTTTTTAAATTAGTAAATAAGTAAAATGCAAAATTTTAACTTTATTAATTTTTGTTTCTGACAGAGATAGAGAGAGAGAGAGAGAGAGAGAGAGAGAGAAAATTTCATTTCCAAGCAACATCAAAATTTGAGCCATAGAATAAATAATTATTCTATCCATAATAATAGTTAGTATTTCATTTTTATAAAAATTAAAAAAAAAATCCAAACATGTCAACATTTTGATTTATACAATAAATATCATAGATTATAATATATTATATTATCTTTGCACTTTAACATAACAATAACTATAACAATGCATGCTACCTGCGCGCATATCCGCATACCTGTTTTGAGATAGGGAATTTAACTTTGTCGAACAGAATTCATTTCTAACAAAATACGCTTCTATCACATTTCGTTTCTATCACATTGCTCCCCCCCCCCCCCCTCCCCAAAAAAAATCGCTAATGATAGGAACATTTAAGATACGTATAATTAGAGGTAAAATACAGAGAAACTGCACCCCCAAAACCGGAAACAGCTGGTGAGCAATGTAACAACGGGATTCGTTGAGTAATTATATTAAAAATATTTATAATATTTATTTATTGTCATTCTGAGTGCTTTTCGATGCTCATCTTGAGTAAGGAATAACATTGCTCGCAGCATAGGGCAAACATAGTTTTTGGCTATTTTCTTTGGAAATAAGATATTTTTTTGCTTATTATTATTTTTCTGGCATACTTGAGGTACTAATTCAACCTGTTAACAGCATCAATGCTCTCAAAAAAATCGCGAAGTATTTTTAAACTGGCAAAATGTACCATTTTCCTATACCAGCCAATGTTATTTAGTACTCACTTAAATGACGTCGACTTTAACATGAATGAAACCACCCTATAAGTTAGCTGACAGCTAAGTATCGCTAAATTATTATTTTACATTATAAAAATTTATGACATAGCTTTTAATTTTTTATCACTTCATTTTAAAGTTTAGAAATATTGAATGACCTCAGTTTGCTTGTGCAACTTCATGGAAAAAAGGAACATTTTTTAATAAATTCTCATTTAAATGTGATAGACTCTAAAAATCTAAGTACAACGTAAAATAAAAGTTGTAGAATTGAAGTTTAACTACGTACCATTAAATAAGGATCTACATCATTGGAGACAGTGTATGAAAGCTCTGAAATCACTTTAACATTACAGGTAGGAGCATCCATTGCTTGGCAACGCAAAGGGGTACGGGGAACAGAGGGGGATATTATTTTAGCGGTATACTGTACCTATCTAAATATACGTATCTTAAGGTGACAGGCTGATATCTGACAAACTGAACGGTCGAGAAATATAAAATCAACATGAAGTAAAGTTTAAATGTTACCTCAAAAGTTTAGTTATATGTCAAAACCCATGCAAAACACGATCAAATATTTAAGTTATTCTACTTTCAAGATAACATGTAAATTAAAAAATTCAAACTTTAGTGTCAAATTTTAAATCAAATAAGAAACTTCTTTTAAACTAAAAATATTACTTAAAATTTTTCAGAACAAAAGATGTTTTTTAAATTCATTCAATTTTATTAGAAAATTATAGTTTATTGTTTTTTTCTTCAATATACAGTATAAAAAAAATAATAATAATTCTAATGTTTGAAAATAAAATTCTTGTTTTGACTATTTCTGCTCCAAGTCACTCACTCTCTTCGTTAAAGCCCATGTTAACTTACTTTTTTATCCTTTAGAATACTAGATTGATAATTACCATACCTTATTATCCATGATTTAGACACCAACATGTTGATTTTGTATTTATTTTCATTTATTTTTTTGTTGACTGTTATATCACGTATCTGACGTCACAATGTACCGCCGCCAATCACAGTCACCACTCTGGTCACGTGATAAATTTAAGACCCTCCCTCAAGTTCTTTACCCCTATCACGACCATATCGGTACATTGTGACGTCAGATACGTGATATAACAGTCAAAATGAAAATAAATACAAAATCAACGCGGTGGTGTCTAATTCATGAATAATAAGGTATGGTAATTATTAGAGACCGGATTTTTAGGTGAAATTTTTGGTAAAAAAGGGTCTAAAATAGGTGATTTTTTTGCACAAAAAAGGTGAAAAAAAAATGAAAAAAGGTGATAAAACCTGAAAAAAGGTGATGAATTCGGAAAAAAAGTGATAAAATTTTTAAAAAAGTAAAAAAAAAAAAAAAAAAAGAATATAACTTTTTTTTTTTTTTTTAGTGTATGCTATACTGTCTATAGGTATTTTGTGGTTACAACCTACAAAAAAAAAAAGGAATCATTGTAATTCTATATTTAAAGGAAACAAACAGACAAATAGAGGCAAATTAACACATCATTTCATTCGGTCATTGGCTCTTCTTCTGCCCCACCTTCGTCTTCTGCCTCATCTTCTTCTTCTTCCTCCTCATCTTTACCCTCTACAATCAGTGTTTCCATGTCAATTTCTTCACCCAGTTTATTTATGTTGCAGTTACATACGACAATCATCTCCAGATTGTCGTCAGTTAAATTTGTTAAATTTGATGGCATACAATGAATCTCTGTTTTAAAAAATTGCGGTAAAAAAATCAATTTTTTTTAAACGTTTTGTTAATTTTAAAAAAAAAATACTCATTTAGGTGAAAAAAAGTTGATGAAAAGGTGAAAAAAGGTGATAAAACCTAAAAAGAGGTGAAAAAAAAAAGTTGATATCAAACGGCTCGAAAGTTGCTAGTTCGTGGACATTCTTATAAAAAAAGAACATATTATTCATAACAACAAAATGGTGATCACCTGAAAATCCGGTCTCTAGTAATTATCAATCTAGTATTCTTTATAATAAAAAAGTAATTTGACAAGGGCTTTAAGGAGATACATTTAAATTTTAGGGCTCTTGGCATTAAAAAAAAAAAAAAAAAAAAAAAAAAAAAAAAAAAAAATCCATAATAAAATGAGAATTTTAAATGAGAAATGCTAGACATACTTTTACATGTTTTAAGCCACAGAAATATTTTAAGATTTTTTTTTTATCGATAAACTCTATAAAAAATTTAATCAGTTTTGTATTTTTTTTGTGTGTGTATAGTTTATTGTAAAGAAACACATTTTATATATAAATATTTTATTTTATTCTGGTCTAATAAATTCTAATTAAACAAAATTATGCTTTCTACATAAGGTTAATTATAAATCTTTATTTTACCTTCATATAAAATAAGTTCAAAAGTTTTTAACTTTTTT
>OX439133.1:25058696-25583696 GCA_949318235.1 Ecdyonurus torrentis | reverse complement strand
ACATATAAATTAATTTTATATAGTTTTCAATTGTGTGCTTTTTGTTCATATATTTGCGTCAAGTTTTTGACAAAACTTTATAGTAAAAGCTTGGTCTAGCCGCTAGGGAAATTATATTAAAGTAAAACTTGTACACGCGCGCGGTGGGGGCAAATTATTATTATTAACTTCATATATATGTGATGTTATATTGTTTTATAGTAATTTAATTTATTAAAGTAATTGTAGTGTGTGTACTTTCTTTAACTATTGTTCCTGAAGAAATAGACAGTAGACTTTGGAAGTAAGAGAGAGAGAGAGAGAGAGAGACACACACAGTGTGTGTGTGTGTGTGTGTGTGTGTGTGTGTGTGTGTGTGTGTGTGTGTGTGTGTGTGTGTGTGTATGTGTGTGTGTGTGTGTGTGTGTGTGTGTGTGTGTGTGTGTGTGTGTGTGTATGTGTGTGTGTGTGTATGTGTGTGTGTGTGTGTATGTGTGTGTGTGTGTGTGTGTGTGTGTGTGTGTGTGTGTGTGTGTGTGTGTGTGTGTGTGTGTGAAAGAGAGAGAGAGACAGAGAGACAGAGAGAGTATCGCACTTGAAATTTGAGCTCAATGTTTTATAATTTTTTTTCTTTGAGCACTGAAATTATTTTTTTATTATTACTTATTAGGTTGAAAGATAATTAAATTTTTTTTTTCAAAAAGAGCTTGATTTTTTAATTAATTTATATTTGATTTTTTCAGTTTTTTTTTTTTTTTATTCTTTGAAGCACGTACTGTACTAGAAGTATTTTTAATTATCTTTGAAAGTTAAAAACGTGAGATGATTCGCCTGCCGCAGTAACGAGGTAGTTCTATCTATCTAATACATTAATATAATATGAATGATGAGGATGACACAATTTAAATACAAATTGTAATTTTTGTACATTAATATTGTCGTTTGTTTTTTTTAATTTTATTTATTTATTATTATTTTTTTTTTTTTGTATGTGTAAATTGAAATTGTATTGAAAATAATTTCTACATATTGTCATTTGTAACAATAACCTATACACTAATCATGCATTTAATTGTGTTATGATTGTTGGATGAAAGAAATAATTAAAGAATTTTGAATTTGAATTATCAAATGTCATGTATTATATATGTTAATATAGGATAATGCAAAATATGTACATTTTCAAATTTATACATAAAAATTAATACAATGAGGAAGACTAATGATTTTTGGGACAGTATTTGAGCACATTTTTAGAAAGAGCATAATTAGTAGATTCTATTGACATCAATATTTACCTTTATTACTTAAATTTCAGCGATTAATTAATGATTTAAAAGTGGCGGCCACGCCCCCAAGAAGCCTGTGCCGTTAGTCATTTGTTTGAATTTGCAGCGAATTCTGATCTTCTTCTGCAAATTTGGATACGAGAATTTAAATTTTACGCGAATTTTTAAATTCTCGTATCCAAATTTGCAGAAGAAGATCAGACTCCGCTGCAAATTCAAACAAATGACTAACAGCACAGGCTTCTTGGGGGCGTGGCCGCCACTTTTAAATCATTAATTAATCGCTGAAATTTAAGTGATAAAGGTAAATATTGATGTCAATAGAATCTACTAATTATGCTCTTTCTAAAAATGTGCTCAAATACTGTCCCAAAAATCATTAGTCTTCCTCATTATATGCTTTAAAAATTCCTGAAATGAATATAAAATTATTTAATATAAATTATCAGTTTTTTTTAGGCTTTTTGTGTATTTTAGTATCAGAAACTATATAACGTATAACGTATGTATATTGTAAATGTGTTAAAAAATAATAATAATAAAATAAATGACATAAAATAAAAAAAAGGAAGGAACAGAAAAGAAAGAAAAGAAAAGAAAAGAAAAGAAAAGAAAAGAAAAGAAAAGAAAAGAAAAGAAAAGAAAAGAAAAGAAAAGAAAAGAAAAGAAAAGAAAAGAAAAGAAAAGAAAAGAAAAGAAAAGAAAAGAAAAGAAAAGAAAAGAAAAGAAAAGAAAAGAAAAGAAAAGAAAAGAAAAGAAAAGAAAAGAAAAGAAAAGAAAAGAAAAGAAAAGAAAAGAAAAAAAAAAAGAAAAGAAAAAAGAAAAGACAAGACAAAAGACAAGAAAAGAAGAAGAATAAAAATTCTCATGTTCTGATTTTTGCATAACATATTTTGCATAACAAAATTTAAAAATAAAAATGCACTGTAGATCAAAATGACAATACAACATATTTTCAAATGGAGGTTATCGGTTTAAAAAATTCTTAAAAAAGTTCTGTGGCTTAAAACACGTAAAAGCATGTATTGTATTTCTCATTTAAATTTCTCCGAAATCGGTGGAGTAGTTTTCTCAAAAATCCCCAAAAAACGTGTTTTTCCCCATAAGCTTAATGTTAAATTAGGGGACCCTTAGCTTTCCCCGCAGCACCCCGCACGCTAAACCGATAAGCTCCATTGATCAACAAAGCATTTTTATTTTTAAATTTTGTAATGAAAGTTTTATGCCAAAACTTAATTATCATAACATGTCGCATCAGTTTTAGGTTTTAGGGTTTTACAATTTATTTTTTAATGATTATTAATTTACTAAATAAAATAATGTGTTACATAAATTTTTGTTAATGTTATAATTTGCGTATATAATAGTATTTAATGTGCATAGCATTTAACAACTAAATAGGAAAATTAAATAAACTTTCTTGCAAATTTTGACATGTTCCCGCTACAGTTTAAATTTTATTACTGTAAATTAGTTCCTAATTTCGTCAATAATGGCAGCACTTTCAAGAAAAGAAATTATATAAATTAGAATTTATGCAAAAATTAAATAAATATTCATAAATACAATATATTTACAGGAAATTTTCCATCCATATTATCTTAGTTATAATTTTCTTCAATACTTTTAATTGATATATTAAAATAAATAGTTTTATTCATAAAAAAAACTAGAGAAAAAGAAGCATAAATTTTAATTTTAGCGCTCTTTTTAGTCAAAAAAACAAACAAAAATAAAATTTTGTTTTTTCCTTTTTTTTGGTTGTAAAATTTTATAATTATTCTAATATTAATTATTAAGTTAGAAATATAACTCAATTTTGATCAGGTTTCGATTTTTAAGCAATAAATTTTTTGAAGAATAGTTGTTGATTTGACTAAAAAGTACATCAGCCGGAAAAAATGTCGTCTGCAATGGCCGATTTACCTGCTCCAGTCCGTGTTTCACCGCTTATTAAAGTAAGAAATCATTAGATATATTGATTTTCAATATAATAATATTAAACTTCAATATTTCATCCATAGCTCTGTGCATAGTAATTACAGTTTTTACTGTCTGAAAAGCTTAAATTTTACATTTAAAAAGTGGTCCCATATGTACAGCTGATTCCATATAAAAAAATTTATATTTTAGTTTTTTTTTTTGCTTTAAAATACCTTAATTTCTATTAATTTCATTTAATTGTTTCTAAATTGCAAAGAATTAATATTTTTTTATAAATAAAACCCATAAAAAAGCAAAAATAAAAACTTAAATCTGGATTTAGCTTTAACCTAAAAAAGAAGGACCTTGATGGTAGATTTCAATGTTGAAATCGAAAGTTTTCATAATTTCTTGTGTTTTCTAAGCGATTTCTTCACGACCTTTGTGCTCATTGCTATATAGATGAATGTTTGATTTATTTATTATGTATATTTACAAATGATTCTATATACAGCGTGACAAGTATGATTCAAGTTTATTTAGTTGCAAGGGGGCGTGTAGGGGGAATCATAAAATGAGACCACATTTTAGAAATGATTTTTTGTCTTTTTATAGTAGTTTAGATCTATTTTTAAATAAAAAAAAATGTTTTAATGATTTAAAAGTGTGCGTAATTTGAATCCCATTGTTTTTAAAGATATTTTAAACTTTTATCTGCCACATTTTAATTAAATTATCATATGATATGATTTTCATATTCATGCAAAGTTTGCTTTATGAATACTGTATCCATCCGTTACTGAAACTTTATTTGTATCAATCAATATTGATTTGTAAACAAGTTAGAATCTTCAGTAGCCATGCAGTTCAATGTAATCCTGGTGATGAGCTAATTTCATTGAACTGGCTACTGAAGCTGCTAACATCAATCAATATTGATTTGTATATACAAGTTAGCAGCTTCAGTAGCTAGTTCAATGTAATCCTGGTGATGAGCTGATTTCATTGAACTGGCTACTGAACCACATAGCATCAAATCAAATCTAACTATATTATGATATTTCAGTTTGGACGATGGAGCTTGCTGGCTGTTGGCATTATGTATGGCGCCTCAAGACATAGCCGTCTCAGTAAGAAAGAGGCAGCTATCCGTGAGATTGAGGATAAGAAACGTGCAGAGAGAGAAACTAAGATGGCAGCAGAGAAGGACAGACTCAGCAAAGGTATAAACACAGACTTGTTGTATAAAGACTTGTAAAATTTAGTTTAATGATAAAATAAACAAACTGACAGCCCAACAATACTAACAAAGTACTAGCGGACGACTTTATGTTCCTGTCTACATTTAACATGCTTTCTTATGGGGCAATGAAGCAGCTATAACTTTAGTTAAAAAAATTTCTCAGAGCTAAAATTTTTACTGAGCCTCAAAGCTTTTGTTTTCCTGGATTTCAAGTGATTTAGTTACAAATTATTCTTTTCATTGAATCAAATTGAAATCCAGAAAAACAAAAGCTTGTAGGCTCAGGAAGCTACAGTAAAAATTTCATCTCAGAGAAATAATTCCAACTCAAGTTATAGCTGTTGCATTTCCCCATAAGAAAGCATGTTAAATGTAGACAGGAACACAAAGTCGTCTGCTAGCACTGTTAGTATTGTTGAGCTGTTAGTTTGTTTACTTTCTCACTAAACTACTTTTGTTTCTGTGAATTTCTCAATTTTGTGAAATGCTCAGTTGGGTCCGCAGCACTTCACTATACGCATGGCAATTTTAAAGCTCCTGATTTTTTGAAATGAATATTTTCTGGGTCCCTTTTGATTTCACAAAATCAAGAGTTTACTGTATAATGATTAAAAGTTGAAAACGTGCTGTTCTTAAATTTTATCATGGAATGTAAAATTTGCATACCAAGAAAAAAAGAAGAGAAAGATTTGTTGCCTCTCTTTGATTTGCAAGCATGGCATTTTAAAACTACATTTGTGTACCTGCACTTTAGTTTGTTGCTCAGACTATAGCACAAAGATAATAAACATCGGTGGCTTTCGGCACTATACTGAAAAAATTAAACTTTTTTTTTTTTTTTTTTAATTTATTATTATTTTTTTTTATTATTATTTTAAATTTTTTTTTTCGCTTGTTACAAAATTAATTTTTTATTTTTATAATTATTTAAAGACACCTTATTTTCATTTTTCTTTTATAAATACAGCAAAGGAACATGGTAGTTATTATTCTCATTAAAAAAAATATATGAAAACATATCAAATCAATTTTATATTAACCATCACAAGCATTGCAGTGATGAAAAAAGCAATTAAAAAGAACTAAAATTATGAAATAACTATTATTAAGCTTCATTTTTGATATTACAAAATAACTTTTATGGGATATTTGTAATAAAACTGGCATTTTTTTTTTTTAACTAAAAATTTTGCAAAAGTAAGTTTAGTTAAAAAAATAATAATAAATAAAAAAAAAAAACTTTCTAACAACACTTACAAAGTGATATCAAACTAGACTCCATCGATGTTGTTGTGAGCATTATGTATAACTCATTTTTTGTCATGAGAAGCTTTTATGTGTATTTCATTATTTGTCATGGGTATATGTATAAGTCAAGCACCGTAACGCTTGAAAACGACTTCACACATTTGCTTAGCTTGACGAAAAAACGAGATAGACATCGCTTTGTGTGACAAAAAAAAGAGATAAACATATTGCTTTGCGTGACAAATAACAACTTATACTTATTACTCACAACAACTTTGTTTTCCTAGCCTTGATTTAACATGTTTTTTTATGAAGAAATGACGTACGGTAACTCAAGTTTAAATTTTTATCTCAATATTGAAATATTTAATGAGCCTCAACAATATAAATATTCTAAATTTGAAATTGTGATTTTATTTAATACCTATATATTTTTTTATACAAATTGTTTTGCAATTCAAATGCTTTGAATATTTTATTTTAATAAATTTTAACCCAGTCCAAAATGAAATGCAAGAAGCAGTAAAAAGCAACTAAAATTAAGCATTTTTGTTTTTCTACCAAGAAACATTTCAATAGTAATCAGTTATTTATTTGACTTTTCTACTCAGCGGAATAAACTTACTTTGTGAGGGTACTTTCACTTTCGCGATATAAAGTACACGCTACTCTGCTATGAGAGTAAAATTTTTATACCACTTGCTCAATCTACTGAGCTTACCTGAAAAGTTGTACATACTTTGTACACTCGTCCATAGTGGCGAGTGCTGCAGTTGTAAGATTTGGTTGTCCGAGGCTACACAGGTCTGGTATTAGGAGCCCAGAGGAGTGTGGTGTTAACAGGTAGAGCCTGTGGTCTGGCAAGCTGCAGATCATTGTAAGCCCTCTTACTGGAAAGGATTTGTCCTGGCCTACCGTGAAAGGGATTATGGCGTCATGATACTTACTTTTATGTTTTCCATGATCTACCACCCCTAAATTTATTTATGTTGTTGTGTTCACAGAGGAACTACTAAGCTTGGCTAAGGCTGCTGGAGTGTCTGTACCTTGAAGCTTCTCATCTTCTCTCAATTTGTCAAGTGTAGAGTCAAAAACAAAAATATTATTATACAAAACAAAAAACAAGTTGGTTTCCTAATGTCACCCTCAAAGATAGTGATTGATTATTGTAAATTTATCTATTCAATAAAATATTCTGTTGTCATTTAAAAAGTATGTAATAAAATTTATTTTTAGTTTTTAGTATTTAAAAAATATCCTGACTTTTTATTTATGATATTATTTATTTTATTTATAATGAGAGAATGGGTGATGAAAGAATAGCAAAACAGGTATTTCATAGCAGAGTGGATGTAAGGAGAGATAAAGGCAGCTTGCGTAAAACATAATGGTCTGAGGTGGTTGGAAGATTTTTGAAAAATAAGAATGTACGCAGTATGAAATGCAAAAGGAAATGTATGAAACAAGGTATGAGACTGGAGGAAGCAAGTGAAGTATGTCAGGATAGGAAGTTGTGGAGGTCTATCACTGGGTCAGGATAAAAACCATTATGTTAGCTTACCACGAAAGGGACTATAGCGTCATGATATGTAATGTATGTATTTTATTAATAATTAATCATTTATTATTGTAATAATGTGAGCGTGAGCTATCTCTAGCTGTATACAAGATCATGAAAAGAATTTTAAGGCAGGAAATTGGGTACTACGGGATTTGACTAAAAAGTTTTAAAGAAAGAAAAATCGGAAATTTTGCACAGTGATACATTAGGATAGGATATCTTCAAAAATATTGGGTGGTCACCATGCTAGATTTTTAAATTGTGATTTTTTGAAATTTTAGTCCCATAAGAACCCATGTTAATTTAATTCATTTTCCTCTCTATCTTATCTGATGGTCAAGAGATTTGGACCATCATAAAGTGTGGAAGTTTTCTTTATAGATTTTGAGATACAGGCAATCGAAATATAACCCTTAAATATTCAAATTCTGTGTAGCTAAAGTGGGAACAAAATTTTGCAATATTACAAAGCAGTTCTTCCTAATAGAGACCTCGTAAGAGTTTTTTTTTTTTTTTTTTTTTTTTTGCCATACGTCTATGAGCTCTGAGAAAAGAATAGATAAGATTCGAGGTTGCATCACAAAAACTCTACAGCGAGGTTTCTATTCCGAAGACTTGATAGGCTATTTTTCATATTACATATGTAATATACTCTTACTTGCAAGCAATTAGGTGTCGCTCATTATCTTCCCTTGTTACTTAGAGATGAACTTTAAAAGAGAAGTGATATCCCCATGTTTTAGGCAAAACCTCATATCTATAACATTAAGCCTGCATCTTTATTTTGAGGCAGCAAAATTGCAGCAAAGATATTTCAAAATTTGTAAAAAAAAAAAAAAAAAAAAAAAAATGAATAATACTATATATAAAGAAGAATTAAAGCTTTTTTATTTCTAGAAAAAAAAATCATAAAAGGAACTAAAATTAAGTTAATATAATTAAGTCCCAGGAACCAAAAAGCTTTCCTTCGGAAAGCCCTAGGCAAGCCTTAACCTTTCCCCGGGCATTCCCAAAATCCTTTCCGAAATCATTGCCTAATGTCCGCAGTTGGGAAAGGATTTCCGGAAAGCTTCAGGCATGCCTTGGGAATACTTTAAAATATTTCTTTTTGTCATTTGTGCTCCTTTGCTCTTGTTATGAATAGAAAATCAACTTCCCAACACATTTTTGTGTTCGGAAAGGGTTGGGAAAGCTTTGGGAAAGGAGGCGCTAATTAGCATACGTAATTTGCATGAAAAAAATTATTTTTTGTGTTAGTTTATTGATTTCTATGTATACACAACAGAAAAATTATGTAAAAAGGGTTTCAAAAATTACCACGGTGGGATTCGAACTCAGGACCCTGAGATTAGAAGTACTCGCTTTAACCAATTCTGCTACCGAAGCTCTTAAGAAATATAGCTGTAAAACATTAATTTATATTTCTATTTACAATTTATCTTAGATCGTTTGCATCCATTTTAAGAAATAAACAATAAATATATAAAAATAGGATATATTATATAATTAGCATTTATAATTAATAAATAAGGTAAAATTTTAATTAAATTAATAATTTTTACACAAATATTTTATCGGAAAGCATCGGGAACAATTCAGGAAGTGGGACAAGTTTGGGAAAGGCTTAGGAAAGTTTATGTAATTACGTTATTTATGTAATATAACAAAAAAAATTGATAAGAAACATGTAGTTGTGTTGATATATCTTAATTATATTGTATAAAATCTTTTTTTCTTACCCCGGAAAGAGTCAGGAAAACTTTTGGAAAGCTCTCTAGGGAAAACTTTGGGCAAGGTTTAGGAAAAGAACCTAAATTTGAATATTTTTAATTTTTGTGCCAAATAAAATTTTGGGCAATGTCAAGGAAAGGTTTCGGCATTTCCCAATCTTTGCCCAAAGATTGCCGAGTTCCCACGGAAAACTTTCTGGTACCTGGGAAAGGGCTCTTGCATTATTTAGAAATAATTTCTCTTAATAGTTATTTCTTATTTCTCTGTTTTATTATATATATAGTTTACATAAACTGAAAAAATTATTTAGACGTATTATATATAATAATATTATAAACAATTACATTTAATTATTGAAAATTTAAGTGTAGCAAAACTATATAAAAAAAATTGTATGAATCAAAATTCTAATTAAAAATTATCTTTATACATTCATATATAATTTATGTATAAGTCTATGCCATCTGTGAGCACTAAATCCCCCATATACGGGCCGTATATGGGGGAAAATGTAAAATTAAAAAAAGCAAATTTGGAGACTGGTTATATTAGGTGTTCAAACAAGAAAAATATAGCTATAACAAATTATAACTATAGAAAATAATATTAAATATGTGTCCTATATATGCTGAGCAATGATGTTCATTGCTCCAGTATGGCATCGAAGCGCATTCTGGATGACGTCATGCGTACACATCCTATACTGAATAGAAATTTTTGTTATAAATAATAAAATTAATAATATAATGATATATTTCATTAATATTTATTGATAACACAGAGACTATAATATAGACACATACGCATTATACATATTACAAATATTTACAATCTACAATAAAAGACACAAAAAAAAATTACTTTTTTATATAATAAAATAAAATATTTTAACAGCGAGAGAGCAGAAAAGAAAACAGTTTCAGTTGATCGGCGACTAGCGAATAACTTCTTTATTTATTAGAAAATAATAATATAGCCTTTCAATAATAATGTGATATGTGTATTATTTTATTATTTTTTTTTTTATTATTATTTTAATATTTAATTTTTTTTAAATTAAATAATTTTATATATTTTATAATAAAATTAAAATAAAATTATTTTAAATTTATTTATAATATTTTAAGAAAAATTATTAATAATTAGAACTTTACAAATTTTATTTATAAATAAATTAATATTTAGTTGTAGAATAATGTAGCTTTAAAGAAATTACATGTTCGCAGCAACCTTTCTATCCCAACACAATAAATGACTGGTTTAATTTATGTCCTGTGAATAAGAATTAAAACTTCCAACGAAAGATGATATATGGATGGATATGTGAAGAAAGAGATGTAAAAAATGATGGATATTTCCTACAATTGCAATAAAAGACGCAAAAATCAAAAGATGAAAACAAGTAAAAATAATTGACTGAATGCATTTTTTTTTCATAAAATTATACACAGAAACATTAAAATATTAATAATTACAATTAATCAAATGTATAATATTTACTGGCTCGATCACTATAAAAACATATTTTATAAATGTATTATAACATAGAAAATTAGTTTATAATAATTAATCTCAATTTTATTAAATCTGATTTAAATTGTAAGATTGTATATTATTTATTTTTTTTTTTTACTGTGGAGCTTAATAATGCTATTTTGAAAACCATGTTTTCTGCTAGTGAAATTGCGATCAACTACGGTTTATTCAAATGTAATGCGTTTTTTTTTTTTTTTTTTTTTTTTTTTTTTTTTTTTTTTTTTTTTTTTTTTGTAGTTTTGGTAGCAATATAAGAAAACGGGGTTTCCACACCTCACTAATAGGAGACTGAATAAAGCTAATAATATGGATTTTAAATTTTATAACTTTTAGCATTACAAAATCATTACGGAATTTCAAAAATATCAATTATAATAAGGATTTTTTTTTATATATAATATGCTAAACAAAATCATTTACATCTGGTAGTAAAATTGTGCATAAAAAATTAATAATAAAAAGTACGAAATTATTTATTTCAAATAATACATAAATAAAATTGACCTTTCTAAAAAAAAATAAAAAAAAAAAAAAAAAATTCATTGTTTTTTGCTATTTTATTAAGTCATTATACCATTTTTATCATACATATATAGAGTACGATTATATCATTGACTACTATTATGAGGATTAGAATTATTATTTAGAGAACAAGCACCAAACTTGGGGTCTAAAATTTTATCAATTATTAATTATTGAAATTAATAATTTAAATTGCAATAGAATTTCATACTTTTATATAAAGTGACATTTTCAAGAACTGTGAATATTTAAAAATTAAGCTCATTTTTCCACTTTCCATTATATGAAATTACATTTTTTTCCCCCATAATTAAATGGATTTCAACATTTCAATACATATTGAGATTAATTATAATTAATTATATAATATATAAAAAGAATTATAAGGATAGGACAAATGTATATATTTTTAATTTATATATAACTTTCACTTTCGTAATAAATTAATATAAATGAAGTAAATTTTGTGACCATGTTTTTAATAAATTAAAATTTATTCAAGAAAAATATAACGCAGGATAAACCCAACATCGTATGATTTATTAGAGAAATGAATGAGATGAAGTATAGATATCCCGAGATATCTCTGACTTGACGTGGGGCCACTACCGCACCTTGCACTGCCAGGACTGCAAGGCCGGAGATATATAAATAGATGACCTGTCAAGCCTTAACATCTCTATACTATACAGTTTGACCTGTGACACACACGGGCATACGCATAGATATCAACGTGTGGAGAACACGAGAGCACAGTCAGTTCATACCATGGTCTTTGAAAAAGTCTTATTATATGTATTGCACTCAGTAACGACGTCGCGTGTTTTTTTTTTTTTTTTTTTTTTTGTTTTTTTTTCCTTTAAAGACTATAGGATACTTGCAATGAACGAACTTTGTAAAATGATTTGAAATATTCTTAATGGGTTTCTTATGAAAAAATCATTTTCAATTACACATTGCAACAATTAAAATCATTTCACTGCATGGTCCATTGGGAATTTACAAATTTTTCCATTCTTTTGCAAATCAAACCAGCACACATAACTATACAGGTTGTTTGCATTTAAATATAAATTGACACCATATGTAAGCACTATATAATGGAAGTATATGTATGAAAATTGCTCATTTTGCCAGTTTAAAAATATTTAGTATACTAATATATATACCCCGTATTTGAGAACATATATGTTGATACTATTGATATATAGATTTACATTAGAGCTGTAAATTTAAACCGGTTCGAGCACCCGCCCGGGCCAAAATCTTCGGGTGCTCGTTTTTTTGAAAATGGTTAACCCGGGTTTCGAGCTTTTAGCTCGAAAACGAGCTTTTTCGAGTTGAGCTCGTAAATGACTCGTGAAAATAATGAGCTTTTGAAAATAAATCGAGCTAAAGTACAATTTTTGAAGAAAGCAAAGAAAAAAATGTTTGTAATTTTTGTTTAAAATGGCATTTTTAATATTCTATGATGCAAAATAAGCTGTTAAAAATATTTTTAAAAATTATTTTATTTTATTTATGACTTAAATCCTTCAAAAACAATTTTTTCATAATAAAAATCGAGCTTTTTTCTTCATAGGCTCGAAAGCTCATTTTTAAACTTTGGCTCAAATGGCGAGATTTCCGAGCTTTAGCTCGTTTTTCGAGTTTAAGCTCGATTTCAAGCTAAACCCGGGTTTCAAGTCAACCCGGGCTGAAAAATTTCAGCCCGGGTTAAAAATATTTCGAGTTTTTTACAGCTCTAATTTACATGGATTTTAAAATATGTGGGGAAAAAAAAGTCATAAGAACAGGTCACCCATAATCTTTCAAAGAAAATAGCGTAAAAAAAGAAGTTTTTTTTTTCCTACGCTTAGCAATATACAATATTATTCATTGCTCCAGTATGGCGTCAAAGCGCAATTTTTTTTCATGCACGCACTCCATATACCACTGCGCCACAAAAGCTCACTTAAAGCCCTTGTCAAATAACTTTTTTATCAATTATCATTTATCAAGACTGATAATTACCATGATTTTGTATTTATTTTCATTTATTTTCCTTTTTGCGGTTATATCACGTATCTGACGTCACAATAATGTACCACCGTCAATCACAGTCGCCAATCACGCCGGTACATTGTGACGTCAGATACGTGATATAACCGCAAAAAGTAAAATAAATAAAAATAAATACAAAATCAACGTGATGGTGTATAATTCATGGATATTAAAAGGTATGGTAATTATCAATCTAGTATTCTAAATTATAAAAAAGTAAGTTGACAAGGACTTCAGTAATAATTATAAGAAAAGAATACGATCACAAAAATTTACAATATTATTAAATGTAAAAAAAAAAAGTTGAAATAATTATAAACGAAAGTCATATATTAAATTAAAGATCACAATTAGATACAGTATGACTTAAACTACCATGTTCTTGACATTCTTCAAAATGATCTAAAAATTTTAAATGTTTTTCAGGTGGAAATATTTTACCACATCTTGGACAACTTACATTTTCTCTAGTTTGAGTTAATATACCTTCTTCTGGTACATAAGGTTCATTTTGCCATTCTTTAAATACTGATGAAACAGGTGGTGCTGCTATTTCAAATACAGATAATTTAGAATTTTGATCATTATTTAATGAAATATTAGGATTAAATGTAAAACTCTGTACTGATGCTAAACCATCTTCAAAACCAATTGTTATAGGTGATGTTTTTATAACAGAAGATGTTTCTGATTTTATTGAAGGACTTTCAGGACGAGAATCTAATGTTGTTGATGAGAGGTTTGAATCAAATGATGAAACTCTTGAATGTGCGGATGGTGAACAATCGAGGGCGATATTTTCTGGAAGTCTTGGTTCACGTAATTTTACCTACAAAAATAAAATATAATATATTAGTTTATTTTATCAATAAAAATATTTTATAAATATTAAAGTGTAGTAAAAAAAAAAAAAAAAAAAAAAAAAAAAAAAATTAAAAAAAAAAAAAAAAAGACATTAATTTTATAAAATTTTCAAAACCCGTGACCATCAGCTAAGAGAGAAAATAATTATATTATTGGCGCTTATGGGACTAAAACTTCAAAAAATGATAGTAACCTCCTAAATATTATTTATTTTTAAAAACATCTGTATATAGTGTAAAATTTCAGTTTTGTTTGTTTGTTTGTTTGTTTGTTTTTTTACAACTTTTAAGTCAACTCTTGCTCTGTAATAGTTAAATTTACCACCCTAAAATGTTCAGGATATAATTAATGCTAATATGATATTAAAAAAATGTGTATAAAGTTTTTTTAAATTCCAACAAAAACCTTAACTTTTTTTTTTTAAATACATTGTTATAAAATTAGTTTTATATTTGACAGTTTATTTATTTTTTTTTTCATAATTAAAATAAAAATCTTTAAATAATAATAAAAAAATATATATAATTATATAAAATATAAAAATAATATATTATTATTATTACATTTATTATTTTATGCTATATATAATTAAATATATATACATAATATTTATAATAATTATTATTTAAAATAATTTTTTATAAATTTAATTAAGTATATTATTATAGACTAAAAGGTAGTTTCATGTTTCTTAATGTAATATTGTATAAAGTGAGATGTAGAATGAGGCTTCAAAGAATGGTAAAAATACAAAAAAAAAAAATAATAATAAAAAAATTACAAAATACTAAAGAGCTTAGGAGTATGCAACTCTAAGTTATAGGCTGTATGCGCATGACGTCATATTTAATGAGCTTGGACGCTATACTGTAGTAATGAATAACATAATATATTGCTCGATTATATATATACAATATATATATACATATATATATATATATATATATATATATATACACGATTATATATATACAATATATTGACGTTTTTGGTTATTTTCTTTGAAAAATTGGTTAAATTGATATTATTATTCTCGCATACTTGAGATAATAATTTAATCTAAATGAATGCTCTCAAATATATTTCCTTAAATTATTTTTAAACTATGGCAAAATTGACTCATTTTCCTATGCGGCCCATGTTATATTGAGAATCGAATGCATGAGTCTTGTAGTTGTTAACGTAAAATCGTTAACTTTAACTGGTTATTATTCTATAATATAGATTAACAACGTTGTAAAAGTTGCGAAGTGTTGAAGTTAATATAGCGATAACTATAACGTTACTTTTTGAAAGAAATATTAACGTTATATCTGAGTGAAAAAACAAAATCAACTAAGAAAGTGAAAGAAATATTAAATAAAATTAATCGGACAAATTAGAGTTAACGTTATCATTAAAGTTATAGTTTGATGTGAAATTAACTTAACGTTAACGTTATAGAAAAATCAGATAGCGACTACAAGACTATAAGGCATACATCCCTTGAATGTCTGACAGAAGGGTCGCGGACAAAAGACCCTCGGACAAAAGGCATTGGCTGTGCGCACAGGTAAAACATATCGGCGAGCGGCGCACGGGTAGGGTCTTTTGTCGTAGGGCCTTTTGTCCGCGGGCCTTCTGTCCACCCCCCCCCCCCCCCCCCCCCGCACACACACACATTTTTGAAGAAATCTTATCCTAATATATCACTGCGCAAACTTTCTGATTTTTTTTCTATCTTTACATTTTTTTAGTCGAATCACGAACACGAAGTAGTTAATCCACCGCTTTAAAATGTTTATGATTTAGTTTTTTGGAAAAAATAATATAATAATAATAAATAATAATAACAATTAAGAAAAGCAAAATTTTTTACAAAATGTATATTTATCTTTTTTTTTTTATAGATAATTATATTAAATATAAAATTTGTTTTATAATTAACTAATAATTTTTTTTCTTTAAAAAAATTTTACAAAATATATTTATCTTTTTTTTTTATAGATAATTATATTAAATATAAAATTTGTTTTATAATTAACAAATAAATTTTTTTTTATTTAATTTTTTCTTTAAACTTTAAAGACATGATATAATTTA
This sequence comes from Ecdyonurus torrentis, assembly GCA_949318235.1. Classification (NCBI taxonomy): domain Eukaryota; kingdom Metazoa; phylum Arthropoda; class Insecta; order Ephemeroptera; family Heptageniidae; genus Ecdyonurus; species Ecdyonurus torrentis. Next base: position 25,567,675 of record OX439133.1, on the reverse strand, counting down.
TTAATATATTTAAAAAAATTTTGAATAAATATTAATAATAACTATTTTTATATATATATTTTTTTAATTTTATAAATTTAAAAACGCATCGCGGTTTAAGCAAATATGAAATGATTTCATCAATAACTAGTGTCTATATATTTGTGTGTGATTGTGAGAATCAATTATACCGAGAAAGAGATCAATAAAGATAAAAAGGATTAGGCTATGAGAAAGAACTTTCAAAAAAAAATCTGTATACATCAATAATGAATTCATCAGTCTAGTTGAAATCCATTAAATACAGTTTTATACAAATTTTATACAGTATATTACCATAATATTAGTTTGTCTCAAAACCCAACAGTAGCCCCGAAGCAGTGATCACTGATCAGAAATTTTAATTTATGCAACACACACAATATTTTCATACTATTTTTTGCATATTTCTGACGTCATAAACAAGAATTTTTACGCAAATTGCATACTTTTTACAGTTTTTTCACGCTGTCTCTCGTGGGGCTACTTTAACATTCTTGTAAAAATTATCATCAGTTTTGAAGATCCCATTTCGTGTTTATTCATTAAAAAGCACATGTTGTTTTATGTGGTCTATGGCTTTAAAGACCTCACGTTTCTTTCAATAATTATTTTCTCCCTAATCTTATGGTCACAGAGAAGTCTTAAAAATTCTATTAATATATTGTAATAACTAATAAGTATTTTGTTGTTCACTTTTAAATGACTGGATAAAGTAAGAGATTAAATTTTTAATGTCTTCTAACAACAACCCTAAAGGACTACATTCCTTATTTAAATAAAAGCAAAGAATAATTAGTAGTAATTACCGGTAGTAAAAAAAAAAATATAATAATAAAAAATGAAAGAAAATATAGGCTAATAATAATTAATAATGAAATAGTATGATACATTTTTTATTTCCCCCCTTTTTTTTTTTTTTTTTTATTTCCAACTATAATTTGGTTGTGTATTCTCACCTGAGCTACTGTGGGACCACAAGGAAGGTGCACCGAGGTGCGGAAGGTGGTGCTCTTGTTAGCTGCTGCACCACAACAATGACTACTTGAGACGACTGGTGCAGAGGAAGACTCGCACAGATGTAAGGGACAACAACGGTGTGAAGGTGGGGAGCTCGTGGCGTTCTTCTCTTGTAGCTGAAATATCAGATTTATCTTAATTACTCATAACAATTTATTATAGTTAAGATAACTCTAGTTAAATTTTTAATCATATTTTCTCGAGAAAATATTTAAAATAATAATAATAATAAATATAAGCTTTTACAGTAGGTTTAAGTAAGGCTTATACATAACCTTTGACTTTTAATGTATTTTTTAATAATTTAAATACTGTATACATATAAAACAAATTGCAGACATTAAATTAGAGCGCATAATTCTCTTTCTCTCTCTCTCTCTCTCTCTCTCTCTCTTTCTCTTTCTCTTTCTCTTTCTCTCTCTCTCTCTCTCTCTCTCTCTCTCTCTCTCTCTCTCTCTCTCTCTCTCTCTCTCTCTCTTTCTCTATCATATTTTTAAAATGTTAATCGTATCGCTCTCTTTCTCTCTCTCTCTCTCTCTCTCTCTCTACACGATTACTATACAAACCAATACATAATTAAGATGATAAATTAAATTAATTACCTTTTTCTGTACAGCTGCAAGTTGTGCCTGCAAGTCTCTAGCTCTCTCCTCCGCCGCTTGTCTCTCTCTCGCGAGCTGCTCTTTCTCTCTTCTCTCAGCCTCCCAATCATCCTTGTAAGATCGAACCTGTAAGACGCAATATTAAAATCACGTTCAATAAAATCAAAGACAAAATAATGATTGAAATCTAACCTAGCAATTTTTTTATATTGCATTCTAAAAACTCTTTCACTTTTGCACATATATTTTTATAATTACAGGAAAATTTTATATGAATGTATACAAATGAACTATTACAGGTAATGAATGAATGAATGAATGATTGAATGAATGAATGAATGAATGAACGAACGAACGAACGAACGAACGAACGAACGAACGAACGAACGAACGAACGAACGAACGAACGAACGAACGAACGAACGAACGAACGAACGAACGAACGAACGAACGAACGAACGAACGAACGAACGAACGAACGAACGAACGAACGAACGAACGAACGAACGAACGAACGAACGAACGAACGAACGAACGAACGAACGAACGAACGAACGAACGAACGAACGAACGAACGAACGAAAGAACGAACGAACGAACGAACGAACCAAAGAACGAATGAAGGAATGAAGGAATGAATGAATGAATGAATGAATGAATGAATGAATGAATGAATGAATGAATGAATGAATGAATGAATGAATGAATGAATGAATGAATGAATGAATGAATGAATGAATGAATGAATGAATGAATGAATGAATGAATGAATGAATGAATGAATGAATGAATGAATGAATGAATGAACCAGACGATGTATAATTGCATCACTATATTAACATTGAACCACCGCGGAAATGCTCACATTTCGTATTAAATATTTTGTAATATAATTTATTTCAATTCCCTTATTTTGGATTTATATTCACCTGTATTCCCAGCAGTTCTGCATGTTCCTTATGTTCTTGCTCTAATGCTTGAACTTTACGTCTTGCAGATTCCAAATCTAATCTTAGTTGTGCATTCTCAGCTTCTAGTTGTGCTAGACGTTCAGTTGAAGCTGTCACTACACCAACTCTCTGTCAAATTTAACAAAAATAAAAATTGTTATTGTTATATACGCATTCTACGTACTACCATAGAGTTTACTTATACATATACTTAGTATATTATGTATATATTATACTATGTATTATGCTTATGCTATTATACAGTATTTTTACTACAATTAATTTTGATTTCAATTTGTTTAGGGTCATACAATGCATTCAGATAGAGAATGCATGAACGCTGTCTCAAACTCCTATTAAGAATATAAGAATCTTCATTGTCCCAGGCAGCTCATAGTAACAATAATAATATATGTACTTTAAAACTTAAGGGAGTATATAGAGTATCGACGTCAGCTATTAGACTCAAACTTTTATCGTCAAAAAAATCTGAAATTTTGCACAATGATACTTCAGCTTGAGACAATTTCAAATATATAAGGGAGATCACTGTGCAAATTAATATTATTATGATTTTTTGAAAATTTAAGCCCATAAGGCCCAATGTTAATTTCAATAATTTTTTGTCTTTTTTTCGGGACTGTCAAACATCTTGAAATTTTTATCACGGCTAGGTGTAACCCTTAGCTACACAATGACACAAAATTTAGATCCAAAACACTTCTATAGTTTTTGAGATATAAGGTCGGTACCCTACTCCCTTAAAATACTTATTTTTTCTATTTTCCTAAGTACAGTATAATATTCATTATTGTTATGAAAAAAAAATTTATTCTCCATAATAATTTGCATATTGAAAAATATTTAAAAACATTTTATTTAAATTAAATTACTATTTAAAAATTAAATATAAATTTAACTTAAAAATAAAATATAAAGAATTATTATAATATAATATTATATAAATAATAAAAATTTTAACTAGTAAAAAAAAAAAAAAAAAAAAAACTGCAACAGGTTTGCTCATTTTACATCACGCGAATGCAAATATAGATAGGGTTATAGGGAGCACGCAATATTATGAACCTCTTACACGCACTTCCAAATTTTAAGCTTTCTTATCTTTTATTATTCAAACAAAAACATAACTTTATCATCAGATTATTATAAACTTATAACTTATATCATTATACTGTATAAATATGCTATAAATTTTATTAGGTTTAAGTGATCTAAAATTATATAATAAATCGTCAAAAAATAAATAAACGTTCTAATTTATATTATATATATTTATATATATTATGAATAGACCCCTCGCACATCCTTGCGCTTTGTCGCCATGCTTGTGGTGCCTAATGCATTGTCCAGCATAGGGGAAACATCATTTTTCCTAATTTTTTTTTTACATAAAAAGAGTTTATTTCAACTGAACGAATTTTTCTCATAATCTTCGAGCTTATTAGGAGCTAGAAATAAGGTTTGAAGCTTTTTTGCTGTTAAAAAAAAATATTAAAAATGACGTTTTTCCTATGCTGACCTATGTATTCCTGACCAACATAATGGTGGCTCTTAAAAACATGAGTGCAACCAGTCTTTTAAAAAAAGAAAAATTAAATGATAAAAATGTTAAATTTAAAAGCTGAACAGTTATTTTAATTATTATTTTTTTTTTTAATACAGTAAAATATAACGCTATAAATCCAAAGATAAAACAAATCCAAATATTATGTAAAGAAAATAATGGAAGTTTTTAGTTTTTATGTTTAAATTTTTAAGTCTATATGAAAGGTGGCAAAATATAAATAATTTTATCTGTGATAAGAAGTTGACGATTTTATCATTCAGGTAACTATTGCTAACAAAACAAACAAACAAACAAAAAATATAGATCAATATTTGAACTATACGTCCTGCGATAAAAAAAAAAAAAAAATCTGAATGACAATTTAAATTAGTCAATTTTTAAAAATTTGTTTCTTATAAAGATTTTCATAACTTTTTTTTTGTCAGTATAGTATTTGTTATTATTTATTATATAGTTACGATGGCTGGTATGAATTAACCCTTGCTAATTATTTTAGAACACATGCAAATTACGCAACTCGTGCCGTATAATTTACAAGATTATCGCGAGTTTACGGGAGTACGGAAGAGTTAAACCCTTGTCACTTTACTTTTTTATCATTTAGAGTATACTAGATTGATAATTACCATACCTTATTATGCATGAATTAGATACCAACACGTTGATTTTGTATTTATTTTCATTTCGACTGTTATATCACGTATCTGACGTCACAATGTACCACCGCCAATCACAGTCACCGCTCTGGTCACGTGATAAATTTAAGTCCCTTCCTCAAGCTCTTTACTCCTATCACAGCTCCATTGGTATATACATTGTGACGTCAGATACGCGATATAACAGACAAAATGAAAATAAATACAAAATCAACGTGTTGGTGTCTAATTTATGGTGAATAAGGTATAAGGTATGGTATAATACGTATATACCAATCTAGTATTCTAAATGATAAAAAAAGTAACTTGACAAAGGGCTTTAAGGGACGTAATAAATGCATAGGGGACTTCATACCAATATCTAACTTTGAAGAAGGCATGTTATTTACTCCATAGTGCCACTTTAATCTTTATGCTCATGCATAGCTATCATTTTTTTTTCTCTCACCTCTTTAATGATGGTAGGCTGAGTACTGGTTACGTTGATTTTCTGCTGCAACTCGGTGATAGTGTTGAGTAGTTTCTGTACGTACAGCTCGCGATCAGAGTGATGTCTTTGCCAACGTTTGTTAACCTCCATAACCTGGAATATGCAAGCAAAATATAAGACAAAATACAATCAAGAATAATTATAATTATGAGAGTGGATATGGAAGTTATCAGTTTAAAATATCCTTAAAAAATTCCTATGGCTTAAAACACGTAAAAGTATGTCTAGTATCTCACATTTAAATTTCTCCGGAATTTGAGGTTTTCTCAAAAATGCCCCCCCCCCCCCCCCCCTAAAGTTTTTTCCAATACGCGTAATGTTAAATAAGGGGACCCTTATTTTACCCCGAGCACCCTAAACCGATAAGCTCCATTACTTTTATGTCATAAAACTAAACTTTTAATCAGAATTCTCCAGTATACAGAAAATTATATATAATCTTTATAATTAAGATATCTATATATGACATAATAAAGTATACAGTAACGGTTTTTTACCTAACCTAAAACAATAAGTAAATAAACCAATTTCATCAATCATTATTATTATCTATATATGCGTATGTGAGAAAATATTGTAATAATTTCCAATATATGATGCACCAGGAAAAGATTCAAGGTCTATATTATGATAAGCGAAAGTAATTATATTTCATATTTGTTTGACAAGCATCTGGTATAAAGATTAGATTATGTTTTTTTTTTTTTTTTTTTTTTTTAAGTTACTCAATTTTTTTTTTTACATTATTTAACATCTCTGATATGCGCATACCGCATACTATATAATGCATAATTATATACTCTTAAATCATAATTGCATCAAATTCTGAGTTGAGAAATGTTCATTTTCGGCTTTTGATTTTTCTATTTTGACCTCAACTAATTCTGGTCAAAATTCAAAGACCAAAACTAAGAATGGGGAATTCTGGTTACTTTTTTTTATTGCACGTACTTATTAATTGGTGGTATTTATTAATATTCCTGACAAAATTTCATTTTTTTTCCTAACCGTGCCCCTTGAAAAAATTTAATTAGGTTTAATTATTTGAACCTTAGGGCGCTTGTTTTGGCCAAACTAGCGTAATACTGCGCATGCGCATAAGGAGACGTGTTTTTATAGCATGACTGTACTATTTTACCTTCCCCTATTAGCCTGTCCACGCTGCCCACGCCCCCTCATCACCCTGAGCATCACGCACAAATTATCAGCTGTTTTTTGTTGTTGTTTTTTGTCAACAAGCTAAGGGTGCGTACCGTATTCACTTGCGAGCGCTGAAAGTGCTGACAAAACGTACCGTATCACCTCTGTCAGCGCTTCACAGCGTTTACCGAAGAGACCCGAACGGGCAACAGCTGATGCTGATAACCTCTGCGCGCTGCTGAAGGTAAATAGGTGAGGCGCCTCACAGAGGTCTGGCGTACCGTATTTGCTAGCGCAAAGTATCCAAATTGCTCAGAATTCGTACCGTATTGCCACAGCACTGCACAGCGCTCTCATCGAAATACGGTACGCACCCTAAAAGGACAGTTTCAGAGATAATTCACTTAAATATATGATGTGATTAACTAATATTTAATGTGATCAACGTCTCGCACCTATTTTATAATTCAAAATCGGGCATAACAGTACATTATATGGTATTAAAAAAATTATCAGTCAACGTGTTAGGGAGGCCTTTGAATTTTCCCTCCTCCCTTCTCCCCAACCCTCTAACCTCCACATCATACTCCCCTCGATTGCTAGAAACATAACGGTACCTGAGCTAGACTTTGCGCTAGGACACAGCTAGCGCCATCTAAGCAACTACCCTTCAACTATAAATTTGAAATTTCGTTTAAAAATACGTAATTTTTAATTGCCGATTTTAATTAGATTTTAATTTTTCAAAAAATAATCGCACGTGTTTCCACATTAGTATAGTTAAGCTTTTGTAAACAAAAGTGTCAAAACAGCATTTTGAGACTTACTTGAATTTCCCATTAAATGTTTACAATGGGTTTTGCTTTTTGCGAGATGCTCAAAATTAGTATGGATCAAAATTTCCTTATCAAAAACCGAAATAAAAACTGGCATTCCGGGTTTTGGTCAAAAGTGACGAACCCAAAGTCGAAATGAGCAAAAATACCTAGTTTGGGTCAATTTCGGGTTTTGATGCTATGTATTATGCTGATAAGAATGGATTTATCATCCCCCGTTACTAAAAAATTCTTCTTCTTCTATTGATTTTGCTGACAGGAGTAAATAAAATAAGTAAATATGTAAAGTAAATAAATAGTAAAGTAAATAAGGAAAATAATTTACGTTTTGTAAATAGTTTACAGCGCGGGTATAGCTTAGGTATAGCGTGCGGGAAAAGCTAATAATAATAACGGTTCCCTAAATTTTTTTATTCTTTATATAGGATTTCAGGACCAAATGTTTTTAGTATGTTTTATGGGAAAAATACTGCCCGAGGCCGGAGGTATTTAAATGAAGAATACTATAGACATAATATTTTACTTTTAACTTTTAACACTTTTATGTGATTTCAATCAGTTTATTATTATTATTATTATTATTTTTTAAGAATTTTCTTTACCGATGACCTGATTCTTTTCTTGAGTATAATTATAATTACATAATTTTCTTTCATTTTTACGTTTTATGGGCTCATTTTTTCATCTTATGCATTTCTCATTTCATATAGTATTAAAGAGGAAGTTTAGGGGTTATAATATGGCTTCTTCAATGTTAGATAATGAGAATAACTGTTCATAAACTCACATATATATGATGACCCAAATCCCTTCCGTAGCCCCGAAAAATCGTGATCATCCTACGATCGAGATATGCAACTTTTCCCGTATCTTTTACGTCATAGTTACGGCTTTAATATGGAAAACGTTGTAGCAAGTTGCATATCTCGCAGGATGAGTGCAAGTTTACGGGGCTACCATGGGGCTACGGAAGGGCTTTGGATCATCACATATGAGTCAATGAACAGTTCATCTCATTATCTAGCATTGAAGAAGCCATGTTGTAACCCCTAAAATTCCTCTTTCATAGCTAATTTTGCAAGAAAAAAAAAATAATAATATAAAAAAATAAAAATCTTTAATGAAGATTAAGCTAAACTAAAACCAATCACAAGTGGCGAGAAATGTGCAAGTCCACTAAATCCTAAGCAAAACGGATTTTCTATTTTCACTGTGATAAAGTGCTAAGAGAGAGACTAGAAATTATTCTCAAATATACTAAAGATACACTTTTGAAGTGTTTTAATAAAGTTGCCAGGTACATCATTTAATATAAGTAATTAAAGCGATTAATTGCGTCTATAAAACTTACTTAGGTGGATAATAAAAGTACAAATATAATAATTAATAATTCAGAGGGCATAAAGTAAGTTTTTATTGTATATTAATTTTTTTTTACCAAAAAAAAAAAAATATATAATATTAAAAGTCATCAGAATTAATTGTTATTATATTTTAAACAAAAATTTGATTTATATTAAGAAAACAACTTATCACATTTCATTTCATAAAAAAGTTGCAACATTTTTTTTAACTCAAAACTTAAAGGCGTGAACAAAAAAGTTGTGTAATATCCTAACAAACATGAAAATCGACGTTGATTAAGCCGAAGTCATTGATTTCTTATTTATTTTCCATTCACAAAATGCCACTGGCGGTCACTGCAGACGTCACAGCTCGCCTGGTCCACGTGCGCGAAAACTGGGCGAGCTGTGACGTCAGTGACCGCCAGTGTCATTTTGTGAATGGAAAATTAATTAGAAATCAATGACTCCGGCTAAATCAACGTGGATTTTCGTGTTTATTAGGATATTACACAACTTTTTTGTTCAAGCCTTTGTTCTAAGCCTTAGAAGAGTTGAAAATATTGTCTCATTTATACAAAGTAATAATATAAGTATACTGATATAAAATCTCTATCATATCACACAAAACAATATCATCATTTATAGATTTTTAGTTATCTTATCCATTTAAATATATACAAGGTATTTCCATTTATAAATAGAGAAAAACTTGATGATATTATTAAATGAGTGATTTACTTTAAAATGCTTGCATCATAGAAAAATAAATTATAATTTTACAATTAAATAGAATAATAAGTGATCCTGCACTCAAAACAAAAATACAAACATGAGATCTGACCAGGATACCATAATATCATGATACCATATATTATGATTTATGAGACATATTTTTAAGTCCGTTTATATCCTCAAAAACTTGGATTTAAAAAAAATATATAAAAAAAAAATTAAAAAAGAAAAGTATTATTTGGAATTCATGATCTATTATAGGGTGCAGGTTTCATTCATGTTAAAGTCGACGTCATAAGTGAATACTAAATAACATGGCACAGTATAGGAAAATGGAACTTTTTTGCCAGTTTGAAAATACTTCGCAATTTATTTGATAGCATTGATGCTGTTAACAGATTGAATTAGTATCTCAAGTGTGCAAGAAAAAAATAATGATGACCAAAAAAGAGCTAATTTTCCAAAGAAAATAGCCAAAAACTACGTTTGTCCTATGCTGAGCAATGTTATATATTCATTGCTCAAGAAGAGCATCGAAAAGTTTTCAGAATGACGTCATGCGCACACACCCTATAGGGTTTATATAATAGAAATTGTAAAGTAGCTAGGTTACCTACTTTATACGTTTTCTCCCCACTTTTATCAATATAGGGAGATTTTATCATTTCTGTCTGTCTGTCTGTCTGTCTGTCTGTCTGTCTGTCTGTCTGTCTGTCTGTCTGTCTGTCTGTCTGTCTGTCTGTCTGTCTGTCTGTCTGTCTGTCTGTCTGTCTGTCTGTCTGTCTGTCTGTCTGTCTGTCCGATAAAGATAACTTACATCATTGACGACCGCTTGTAGTTTCTGATTTTCATCTTTGATATCTCTTAAACTTTGCCTGATGTCCGAAATCTCTGAGGTGTCAGCTTTGTTGTTACTGCTGCTTGCGGAGCTTACTACTTCATCAACCTCTGCGCGCCTACCACGCTGAAATCAAAACAAAGCAACATAGGTCAATACCCTACTCCATATCGTTATACGTCTTATCATTTGTTTGTAATTATTTTATAATCCCTAGTATAAATAAAGTCTTAAAATAAAAAGTCTTTATCTACATTTTTTAATAATTTAGAAGGAAATCTATCGATGTTTTTATATTAATTGGATTTTTTTCTCTTCTTCTTTTTCAATTTTATACGAAAAGTGATTAAAATCGCCTTCAAGTACCAGGTACTTCGTACTTAATTTCATGAGTTAAATTCTCTATACACTATATAACTATGAATTTATTAACGAATCAGTTTAAAGTCAAGCAAAAAAATTAAATATATAAGAAATTATTAAAATATCAAAATAAATAAATAATTTTTTAAAAATCGTTAAATATTTATTATTGATAATTATTATTATATTAAATAACACTTATGTTAAATGTGTTTTTCTGGTAAAAATCTAATTTAAATACAAAAATAAAAAGCCACACTAATAAAAATAACAAAAAATATGATATATAAATAAATAATTAGAATTAAACATAAAATATGAAAGAGAAAAAAAAGAAAAAGCTATGTTTTATCTCATAAAGTAACAGGGTTAAAAAAGTTAAATAAAAAATAAAAAACGTGTCTATAATAATCTAATATTCAATTATCCACGTGTATAATCATGTATATACTCTGTCTGAATTCTTTCAAAACAAATTATTGTTACAACAAACTACAGTATAATTTATAAAATATATATCAAAAATACATTGAGAGGATCAATTTATCATTATGTAAATAATGAAGAGTATGCGTTTATAACATAACAAAATAAATGTAAAAATTAATAAGACTTTTTATAATAATATATAAAAAAAGAACGAGGGAACGAGAGGAAAAGCAAATTTAAGTAATACTTAAGCTTATTCAACGTGATAGCTACATTGAGAGTAAAATATATGTATGTAGGGGATGGAGAGAGAGAGAGAGAGAGAGAGAGAGAGAGAGAGAGAGAGAGAGAGAGAGAGAGAGAGAGAGAGAGAGAGAGAGAGAGAGAGAGAGAAGTATTGATTGTTGTACAAAGCAGGAAAATTCCAACTCTCTCTTACAAGGAAAAGCATGGACCAATCAAAATCCTCTTCTCTCGAACCAGGAAACTGCATGTATATATAAATATAATAATAAACTATGGAATAAATGTAATAGAAAATTATTTTAAAAAATTTTAGAGGGTATAAATATATCTATATAATATACGTTTTCTACTGCATCGAATAATAAATATAATACAAGTGTTTTATTTATATTATGCTAATTTCAGGTAAAAAGAATCCATATAATAACATTATTTATATTATTACTATATAGCACTTTATTATACAAAGGATATTATCCTATCGTAATATAGATTATAAGCAATTTTTTAGATTATCCTTTAGGGGCGCGGAAAAGTTTAACGTCTCCTAATCTCTTTAGTCTATCCTTATTCTTATCTGTTTGTCTTAGTTTTTGTTATAGATTTTTATTATTAATATTATTATTATTATTTTAGATATGCTCCGAGGCTAGAATATTTAAATGAGATATACAAGAAACACACTTTTAAGTGTTTTGCTATAATATAGAAAATGTTAAAAGAATAGACCAGAGAAAAACATAAGCATTTATATCACAAAACACTTGATGGGACTTATACATAAATAACTTTAATTTGTCTCAAAACCCAACTGTATAGCTCCGTAGCAGTTATCGGAAATTTCAATTTATGCAACCCGCACAAAATTTTCATACTATTTTTTGTATGTTTCTGACGTCATAAACATGAATAGCCACACAAATTGCATACTTTATAGTATTTTCACGCTCTCTCGTGGGGACATTAACATTCTGGTAAAATTTGTCATCAGTTTTGAAGATACCATTTCGTGTTTATTCATTCATTAAAAAGCACATGTTGTTTTATGTAGTCTATATGACTTTCAGATTTTTTTTTTTTTTTTTTTTTTTTTTTTTTTTTTTTTTTTTTTTTTACCAACAATTGCAATGTAGCAAATATTCATGTTATATAGCATAATACATTTTTATACCCTGCAGCATTAATAACGTAATTGCTATTTTCGTTCATAGTTTATTATTTCAATTTCCCATTTTTTTTTTAAATATATATATATATATATCGATGAGCTCTTTCTGGGATGATTAAATCTAGGAATCTGATATATATAAATTTAAATTGTAATGAAAATCACAACCTTTAAACATATAATAAATTTTTATTATATAATAATGAAAAATAAAACTAACAGTTCGTAATAAATGGTCACTAAATTTTGTTTCAGTATAGCAACATACTATTATCCTTTTTTTTTTTTTTATTATTATTATTTTTCATTAATAATCTTGTAATATAAATATATAGGATTTCAAGAAAATTTATTGTGAAAATAAATATGAGGTAAAAACTTCCAAGTTATAGTTAGCTTTGAAAATTACGATCATTTCATTAAAAAATCACAAGCATAAAAAAAAAGAGCGAAATCAAAATGTTATTAAAAAATGACAATACTAAAAAATGGAAAACTTACAATGTTTGTCATTTGTTGATTAAAAAGGCAAATAGTAATATAATAATAATAAAATATTGGGGAAAATATCTATTGTCGGAAAAGCACTAGACTATAGAAATAATTGGAAGTAAACATTATAAAAGCAATACAATAATTGTAAAAAAAAAAAAAAAAAAAAGTGTTCTATCAGAAAAATAAAATACACAAAAAAAAAAACATTTCTTTGAAAATATGTATAAACGGTTACAAAAAAATGTAACTTTTTTCCAGGAATCTTCTCTCTTTCTCTCTCCCATTCCCATCTTCTTCTTAATTGGACTTGTATCAGTTTCTCTATATATCGTTATCAAGCTATACATAATGTGTGGGCGTTTTTAGAAACGAATGTTTTCAACATAATAATGTTTTTTTCTTGGGATCTTTTCTATCATTAATTTAGCAATTTTATTTTTGTCGTATTTTTAAAAAAAAAATTTAACAAAAAGAAGAAGTTCAACTTTCAAAATTGAAATACGTATGGGCAAATTTCAGTCCCAGATATTAAATTAATTGCACGCGTAACATCATTTTTTTCTTCTGCTGATTATAAAATTACACTTTTTGTACGTTTTTCATGTTATTTGAATACTTTTTGAGTTGACAAATTACAATAACAATTTATTTTAGCTTGATTTATTTATTATGTAATGCTTGATAAATATTACCGTATGGAAAAACATATAATCAAGATACTAAAAATTAAGTTGAATCAAAATATCAACAACAACAAAAGAGGGCAGTAATTAAGTTATATTTAATAGTTATTATTATTTACTTTTATTTCATTAATTTAATTCTATAGTACAGTACAATCTCGATTTTATGAAATCACAAGGGTCCCAGAAAATGGTTATTATTGTACAAAATTGAATTTCTCAAAACTGAGAGTTCTAACATTGGCATGCTTATATTGAAGTCTATACTGCGGACCCAACTGAGCATTTTAAAAAATTGAGAATTTCACAGAACTGAACTTCACAAAATCGAGAGTTTACTGTATTATGTATTTTTGCGTTGTTATGTACACTCTGGCCAAAACAAGGTTGTTCCCGCCAAAAGCTATATCCGCGGTGCTAAACCAGTCAGAGAGCGTGTTATAAACCTACTAGCCAATCACAGTTGACTTCACATATATAATTACACCACTCTAAAAAAATTAGTTACGAATCCTATAACTTATCTAAGATAATCACTTTTAAGTTATTATATGAGTAGCTAAAATAATGCATTTTAGCAAGTTATTAAAAATAGCTATAATTTAAGTTGTTTGAAGGTAATTTAATTTTATTTAAGCTATTTTAAGTTAAAATAGCTATTGTCAATAACTTGCTAAAATGCATTATTTTAGCTATACTCATAATAACTTAAAAGTGATTATCTTAAGTAAGTTAGTATTTGTAACTAAAGTAATGCACCATTTTTTAGAGTGACTGTATCCGCTCGAACTATGTATTGGGAGAAATGTATAAGAATTATTTTATACAGTTAAATATTGATTGCTAATCTTATGCTCATGGAAAACACGAAGACTTTTACAACGAAACATCCGAGTATCATGTTAGTATCATATCATATGAAATAAGATTATATGCATAATTATATACTTCAAATTAATAAATAATAGTCTCTATTGTTCAAACAACAAATTAGCAGCAGATGAAATATAAATAATAAATTATTAAAAATTGAACAAAAGGCGCAGTCAGGACAATATATGAGTCCTATCAACTGAACTGAATTATATTATATATACTTTAAATTACAATCTTTTTTATTATTTATGAATAAAATCTGTATTTTCTAAAATTAAATCAATTAATTCAATGTAGAACTTAAAAAAATGATAATGAATAAATATTAATTAAAAAATAACGGGTACATAAAAATATGCAACAGATTTTTTTCAAATATTTTTTTATGAGTCAGAAAAAAGTTTTCAATGAATATTTTTACGTCACGCTATATATTGTGTTGTAAAAATATATTTATTTTTTTACTTGTTGCAAAAATATGTTTTTCTTTTCTTTTATAATAAAGCAATCACTCTTATACTCTCATCATTTGTTATCTCTTGTGAATGGAAAAACCAAGTAATATTATATTTAATTTCGGCATTCGTTTATGTTTCTATTATATATAATTATTATACATCTATGTATTATTGTTATAATTGTGTTAATTATATTTGGAATTCCAATTTTTTTTTTTTTTTTTTTTTTTTTTTTAATTACAAGGTACCTAAATCCAACCAAGCCTGACATACCTTAATCATAAATTTGTATTTTAATTTTCATTGCATTTAGAACATTTCAGTAACAGTTCATTGACTTTCTTCACAATAAATAATTTTATTTGTCTCAGATCCCAGTAGTTTTAACTAAGACGTCGTACATTACAAATTTTTATTTGATTTTGAATATTATTAAAATTAGGTGAGAAAATTATATTTATTTATAAAATAGTTTTTAAAAATATAAAATATTATATAAAATAATATAATAATATATAAAATATTAAATAAAACCAACTAAAACTTAAAAAATAAAATACTTAAAATTTTAAATTAATTTTTGTTTTAATGTTATGAATATAAATTATCGTATAAATTACTGCTATAAATTATAAAAAATTATTTAAAAGAAAAGTATGCCACAAAAAATGTCATTCTTTTAAAATAACCGCAATAATTCTACTATATTTTTATAGAAAATTAAAAATAAATGATATGACCTTCTTTTTTTATATAAATATATTATGAAGTATTTCGTGAGTTACTGCGTGACGAGTAATGAATATTTTATCTTGAGTTTTTTTTTTTTTTTTATAAAGACTTTGGCTCCTTTTTGTCTACTAAATATTATACAAGGAAAAAAAAATTTCTTTCTTTATTTTTTACAATGAGAGTAAGGGAAGGGGAACAAAAATTGAACAGGTCGTTTTTTTTATGAGGAGTATTACACGTAAATATTATGATTTATACATTACATGAGGTAAAGAAAAAAAATATATCAGTGAGTCAGAGAATATTAATGTGTTTTTTCGCAAGTAGTAAAATATAGTATGAATAATATTTTAGTCATTAAATTATTTATTTTCAAAGTTCTAATAATGATAAACATTTAACTGAGTAGGCATTTTAAAAAAAGAATATTCTATTTGTTTTATTTATAATTTATCATTGATTTTTAAAGTATTTATTGTTATTTTATAGAGGTACTTAAAATATATCGATATGGTTTTGAAGTACCCATGTTAAATTTATCTTCGAGTGTTTCATAATATATTTTTAACACTTCAAATTAATATTCTGGTAATTTTATTTTAATACTTAATAAATAGTTTATGATCTAAAGAGCAATTTAGTGCTAAAAAAATTATGTAAAATAAAATAAAGAGATATTATAGTAAAACAATAATAATAATAATAAATGTTAAAGGAATAGACCAGAGAAAAACATAATAAGCATTTATATTACAAAACACTTGATGGGATTTACATAACTAACATTAGTTTGTCTTAAAATTCAACAGTAGCCCCGTAGCAGTGATCAGAACATTTAGATTTATGCAACCTGCACAACATTTTCATACTAATTTTTGCATGTTTCTGACGTCATAAACATGAATTTTCATGCAAATTGAATACTTTACAGTTTTTTCACGCTCTCTCGTGGAGCTACATTAATATTCTGGTAAAAATTGTCAACAGTTTTGAAGATTCCATTTTGTGTTTATTCATTAAAAAGCACATGTTGTTTAATGTGGTCTATGACTTTAATATGAACCGCATAAAGGTAACAAAAATTATAATACAGTATATCTGTAGCATTATTTTTTCGTTATTTTTTGTGTAATTTTCATGGTTTCAACTTGATTTTTTTTTTTTTTTTTTTTTTTTTTCATGAAGACAATAATTTTTGTTTATAAAAATATGCTGACAAGCCAAATGATAACAAAATTAAAAATTAAATATAAAAAACATGTTATCTATTACAAGTCACTTTTTTTTATCACTTAACATTTTACAATGAGAAATAAAACGTAAAGGAAACGACCTGTGTCTTATTATATTTTTTATTACGAAAGGAAAAAAACAATGTTGGTTTCACAATGTTTTTGATATTCAATGACATTTATTATTTTAATGTTATCCTTGTTATTTTTTATATATCCTTGTTCATACCACAGCATTTTATTGTTATTAAATTATAGTTCCTCACATAGCAATCATTACGTAGGTACTTCTTAAGTATATTACATAACACAGAATTCAATGTGAACTTTTCTAATTATTTTAAGTATTTTAAATGGTTTATTCTTATATATGTTATGACATGACGATAATGTGATCGAAATCGTCTTTAAATACTTTCAATATCTATATAAATATGAATAAGTAAAAAGGATATGCAATAACAAGAATAAAAATTAAAAATTAAAAGTGAAAATGGCTAAAAGAAAATCTCAGATAAATAATGATTCATTTAAATAAAAAAAAAAAAAAAAAAAAAAAGTAACGTAATATTTAAAAAGAGTAATTTTATGCTAATAATATCTTTAAAAAAATTCATACGTTTTTTTTTTATTTTTATTATTATTCTAACGGCAAACGCTTTTTTATATGCAATTGTGAATTCATAATCCAATGAGAATTAACCGAAAACTCTCAATGGTGCTTATCGGTTTATCGCAAGGGGAAAGCTAAGGGTCCCCTATACAATTTAACATTACGCTTATGGGGAAAAACACGTTTTTTTGAGAAAACTACTCTACAGACATACAGACATACAAGCGATAGAAAATTTTTAAACCGCGATAACCTTCATTTTTGAAGATGTGTAACAACTAACAATGGAGTAAAATTGTATGTTTTTGTTAAAAATTGTATGTAATGTTACGTTTGTGGTCAAGTATTTGTTAAATGGTGTTGTCATCCCCTCACAACGCCTTAATAAAGTTATTATTATTATGCATATTTTTTGTACTGCACAGTATATAGTATCGTTTCCCCCCTCTTCAAATTGTATTCTATGAATATCAATCTCAGACAAAGCAATAGTTCGTTAATCTCCAAGTTCATCCGCATAGTGGGAAAACCCATTAAAAGTTTCCTATACAAATTTTAGCAATTAACAAATTAGCAATATATAGTAAAATGTTTTAATATATATATATATATATATATATATATATATATATATATATATATATATATATATATATATATATATATATATATATATATATATATATATATATATATATATATATATATATATATATATATATATATATATATATATATATATATATATATATATATATATATATATATATATATATTAATATAGGGTGTTAAAGTCGACACCATGTTGGATCACTCAATCACATGGAAAAATGACTCATTTTGACAGTTTAAAAATACTATAATTTATGCAATATTTTTGAGAGCATTGATGTAAATATGTTAAATTAGTGTCTCAAGTATTTGCGAGAAAAATAACAGTAACAAAAAATTAACCGATTGTCCAAAGAAAATAGCCAAAAACAAAGTCTGTCCTATGCTGGAAATGTTTTTTATTACTCTAGTATGGTGTCCAAGCGCATTAAATATGACGTCATTTGCATACATCCTATATCTTATCAATCATTTAGAATAAAAAAATAAAAGTTTCATTTATAAAATATTTTAATAATAATATTAGTAAGTTTATATTTACATTTCGCCTTACGTAATCCTTTTGGTTACATCATTTCTATAGAATATAAACAAACACGAAGAAGAAGAAGAAAAAAATGCAAAGAAGAAGAAGATACAGCATTGTATTTCATGTCAGTTGTATAACCAATTGCTATAAGGAAGATATTTTTTTGAATTAATTCTGAGAACTCAATTATGTAATCTAACGCATAACAAGATCAACGCAATTTATCATGCTGCGTGATAAAACTTTTATATATATATATATATATATATATATATATATATATATATATATATATATATATATATATATATATATTATATAAGCAAATCATATTGAAATGCTTCAGAATGATTTTGTATTTATTGGATGAATTAAAAGTGTGTTTTAAAGGCGTAGAACACCTTGAACAAAACAGTTGCTTAATATCCTAACGAACCTGAAAATGAACGTTGATTTTCAGGTTTGTTAGAATATTATACAACTTTTTTGTTCAAGGTGTTCTACGCCTTAAAGCATACGTCACTTTTAAGTTCACAGTTCTAAAGAGTGTCATACTTATTGCGCTTCGACGTCACATTGGATCAATGAACAACATTTCACTCAGCATAGACTAAAACTTCATTTTTGTCTATTTCCTTTTTTAGGAAATCAATTTTTTTCCTGATATACTTGATAATTTATCTTACATTTACAGTATCAATTCTCTTAAAAACATTGCTTAGTATTTTTAAACTGACAAAATTAAATTTATCATTTTCCCATACCTGCCCAAGTTTTTGTGTGATCCAACATGGCGTCGACTTTGAAAAGAATACTGTACATCCACACTATGGTTTTCTTTAAATACGCTGAATGAATGGTCCCGCAATGTAAAAGTATTTTAAAATTATAATCTAATGAAGTAATATCAAGCCTGCGAAATTAGTCTCTAATTCAAAAGTAACTTATCAGCTATATTTCTTAGTAAAAGCATAATAAATATATAAAAATAGTTTTTAAATATATGTATAAATATATTAAAAATGTAGTAACACGTTGTCATTAATAATGACACAATACTTTTATGATTTTTATTTTAAATATATAAAAAAAAAAATAGCAAAATAATTGTAAAAAAATTAAATAACAATTATATTTTATAAAATGTATTTTTTTTTTAAATTAGAAAATTTTAAATTCACAATTTAAAGATCACCTTAAAATTTAAAAAAATATAATAATAAATCTACCAATGGGTAATAATATATTATTAGTAATGATGAATTTTTAACGGTCACATAAAAAAGTACTTTATATTTTATTGCATTTTCTTGAAACTGTTAGATTTTTTTATCACTTTTTATGTGTATATTAGCAAGAAGTGCGATAAAAGAAATCAATTTTCAAAGAACTATAAAATTGTCGACGTGAAACAAATATTTTATGTTATTTCGTCTGCCGCAAAAATATTATATTGTATAATTATATAATACATTACCTATAAAATATTGTTACCGGTATATTGTTAGCAAAGATATTTTCTATACATAAATTTAGTCTAACTTATGCATTGCCATGAATTTAAATTCATGTATTATTACTGTCAACGTTTATCAAATATTTGTTTTCACTAATTAAATTTAAATAGACCTTTCTGAAGAAAAAACAAAACAAAACAATTACTAATATTATATTTTATCCCACATCGTTTTCTAGCACGCCTTTGATTGCAGCTACCTCACTGCTGGTAAGAAGTATCGACTATCGACCCCTTGCACATCCTTGCGCTTTGTCGCCATGTTTGTGGTGCTTAATGCATTGTCCAGCATAGGAGAAGCATCATTTCTCATAATTTTTCACTTAAAAAGAGTTTATTTCAACTGAAAATTTGTTATCATATTCTTCGAGCTTATTAGGTGCTAAAAATAAGGCTTTGATTGAGGTTTGAAGCATTTTTTGCTGTTAAAAAAAACAAATATGACGTTTTTCCAATGCTGGCCTATGTATTCCTGACCAACAAGATGGCGGCTCTAAAATATGAGTGCAACCGGTCTATTGCTTGCTCGCTATATAGAGTGTATATGCATTCATTTTAAAGTCGACACCATGTTTGATCACTCAATAACATGGGCAGCATAAGAAAATAACTCATTTTGTCAGTTTAAAAATACTTATAGTAATATTTTTTCATTGGTACTGTTGATAGGCTGAGAAATTTATCAAAAGTATGTGAGAAAAATTATAATAATAAAAAATTAACCAACTTTGCAAAGAGAATGGCCAAAATTGATGTTAATCCTATGTTGAGCAATGTTATTCATTACTCCAGTATGGCCTCCACGAGCATTAAATATGACGTCATACGAATACAGAGTATATAATATTTAATTGCCATTAATTGAATACTTAAAGGCATAGAACACCTTGAACAAATAAGTTGTGTAATATCCTAACAAACCTGAAAATCAATGTTGATTTGGCTGGAGTCATTTATTTCTAATTTATTTTCCATTCACAAAATGACACTGGCGGTCACTGACGTCACAGCTCGCCCGGTTTATGCGCTCGTAAAACAAGCGAATTGTGACGTTAGTGACAATTTAGTGGCATTTTGTGAATGGAAAATAAATTAGAAATAATTTGAAATAAATGACTCCGGACAAATCAACGTTGATTGTCAGGTTTGTTAGGATATTACGCAACTTTTTTTGTTCAAGGTGTTCTACGCCTTTAATTTTAAGGTACCTTTATATAGCTAAAACGATATTGATTATAATAATCGAATTAAAATTGAAGCATTTTTACTATTTTTAGACATTAACTAATAGGTATTTATTTTTAAAACCAGGATCTAACAATTAAGAAAATCTGAGAAAACTGATACAATCCAATCTTTCTTCCCACATATGCATGCAGCAGTCTACTATAGCAGACTTTCGTCAGACACTTAGGTATTTTTCCCTAATGCAACAAACAGTTAAAATACAGGAAATGCCAAACACGTCGCGTGATCCTCTATTTTTTTTTATCATAAAATTTCACAGTAAAATATTAATCACCAAAAAATTATTTACTAAGAATATTTTTAAACCAAAATAACTAATTTTTGACCGTCTTTTTATTGTTTTTAGTTCTAAAAGTTACACATAAATTGTATGGTTTTGATTTGTTTCTTGGAAATGTGTAATAATTATATCATTGCGTTTTGTATGATGGTTAGTTTTTTTTTTTTTTTTTTTTTTTTTTTTTTTATCTTCTTTTCTTTTAATGGTTGCTATATTTCATCTTTTATATGAGAAACGAATTTCTATAGATAAAAAGGAATGAAATAATTTAATTATATTTTCAAAATGAAAAATAATATTTAAAACACAGAATAAATAGACCACTAATTTAACATTACGCTAATGAAGAAGAACTTTTTTTTCTTCTTCTTCTTTATTTTTATTTTTAATTTTTTGCAATTTTGGAGAAAACTACTGCGTAAATTCCAGAAAAAATTAAACAAGGAATACTATAATAAGCAATCTTTAACATATTTCAAACCAATAAATAATAATAAAAAAAAAAAAAAATAAAAAAAAAAAAAAAAAAAAAACGCTGGTAAGAAGCATTATATATATTTAAAAATTTTACTTGAAACCTGTGTTATAGTGAAAAATATTTGAGGGTTGTATATAGATGGCTTGTATCTCAAAATCTAAAAAGAAAACTTCAAAACTTTATAATGACATTTTTTGAAAGTTAATAGTAACAGCTACCTATGATAAAATTTTCAGAAACCATGACCATCAGATAAGAGAGAAATTAATTATTGAAATTAACATGGGCTCTTATGGGACTAAAACTTCAAAAAAACATAATTAAAAATCTAGCATGGTGAGCCCCCAAAATTTTTACATTTTTGAAGATACCTAATCCTAATGTATCATGTACAGTACAAAATTTCAGATTTTTCTGTCTTTACAACTTTTTAGTCAAATCCCGCAGTAGCTGATTTCCCGCCTTAATGAATCATGTATCATTTCACTATAGCTTTATTGCATACACTATATATACTATAGGGATTCAATTGAGATAAAGTGCTAGTATATAGTGCGTAATTAAGGTCTAAAATAACAAAACAAAACTGAAAAAGTATTTAATAAAAGGTAAAAAAAATCATTTAATTTTACTAATTTTCATTATTTTTAGTTAGGATTTGATTTTTATTAACTATTTTGAGAAGTTTTCCAAAAACTTAAAACTTTTTTCTATACACTCTATATACGAAAAGAATAAATTACGTAATTTATGCTGTATTTATGTAATTATAACATAAATAATGCTAAAGTAGAACAACATAAATATAAATTATGTTGTATATTGAACAAATAGTTTGCTGAAAATGAGCTATAGTATAATTATTACATTTTTTTTTTAGTCCATGTAGAAATTCATGAAACATATTATATCTAACAAATATAATTATGTCAAAAAAAATGCATAATATAGTAGGGTCATTCATAAAATTGACAACGACACTTTTATAATTCCCCCTACTTCTTTTGCTCTACTATAGCTCAACTAATTTAAACTTCCTTTTTTTTTTTTATTCATCTCTTGTGATTGTCATTCAGTATACGAGGAAAAAAATTAAATAAACATAAAAAGTTCTACAACCCACATTAAGTAAAAATAGACATTTAAATTAGAGCTGTATTTTGTCATTTCATTCATTTATACACTATATCATTTTTCTTTTTTTAAATTTTGTTATAAGCCTAAAACGTGGGGTTGATTGCATAAAATTGCGCACTAGCTCCATGATTGCCCAACATATAGGGTGTATGCATTCATGTTAAAGTCAACGCCATGTTGGATAACTCTATACATGGGCCGTTATAGGCCGGTATAGTAAAATAACTCAATTTGCTAGTTTAAAAGTGTAGTGAACAATATTTTTGAGAGTATTGATGCTGTTATTAGTAGGTTGAATTAATATCTTAAGTGTGTGAGAAAAATAGCAATATCAAAACATTAACCGCTTTCCCAAAAAAAAAAAAAAAAAAAAAAATGCAAAAATGAAGTATGTTCTATAATGTGGTTGATTCTGACACAGTAATATGTTAAGTAAAATTATTATGAAAAAAAAAATGAAAAAAAAAAAAAAAAAAAAAAAGGTTAAATTATTTTTGAAGTAAAAAAATATCGTTATAAATGCATAACGATAACATCGTTATTTTTTGTTAATCTGTTAAGATAACATAAAACTGTTGATCTACGTATAACGCATCGATAACTATAAATATCGTTATCTCATTTACGATAATAGTGCCAAAGATTGCTGTTTATAAGTCACCTTTTCATAACTTTTATCGTTGAGATTTTTTTTTTTTTTTTTTTTTTTTTTTTTTTTTTTTGAGGCCGTAGCTCTTTAAAATAAGTCCTGCAATGATACATGAAAAGAAATTGGGAGATTCCGCTCATCTTACCGATATACTCCTTTAAAGTAATACCTACTGTTTGTTAATATCTGGTATTTCCATGTTGTAATATTTAAATCAAAGTCCTTTAAAAAAATTATTTTTTTACGTATGGTTTCTTTGAACAAAAAAGTAAATAGGTTTATTACTCGATTCTTTTTAATTATTTTATACAAAATTTACAATAAATTACACTTTTTTTTTTTTTTTTTTTTTTTTGTATTTTTGCTCATAAATTTTAATAATATTAAAAGGGAGTGCGTAACCATTGATATTGGAAATACAAAATCAATACTTGACTTTACCTTCATGCTCAAGTATTTCATAGGAAATGTAATTTCATCATGTCATAAATAATTGTTCTGTGAATTTCGTCATAAAAAAAAATCGTTAATATCAAACTCTTCACTGGAAGTTATATTATATTAAAATATAAAACATTTTCATTTGTATAGAAAACAAAATGAATATTTTATCACAAAAGAAAATAAATAGGAAGCTTTTTATTAAAAAAATAATAATAAAAATAAAATATGGAATCAAAATATAAATTTATGAATCTTTTACATTTAATTTTTTATTAAAAATATTTTCTTACTTCTTACAATTTACTTTATTATTATTACTTTTTTCAACAATTTTTCATATAGATTAAATCGGAATAATTTATAAGCTAGAATTTTTTTTGTAAAAATATTTTTTAGAATTTTTGCTTTGATTTAACATTTTTTATGATTTTGTTTTTTATAACTTATAACAATGAAGTCTATGTGATGATTAAAGTAAAACCAGTTGATAAATATTTATAGAATTTTTTATCTTATATAAATAATATAATAGGCCCTATATTAATATGAGAAAATAAAAAAATTATCGTAATTTTTTTTTATTATTATTAACTGAAAACACGTAAAAGTGTGTCTCGTATATCATTTAATATTTTTCATTTCTCTGTGCAGTTAGGAATCTGCATAAAAAAAAAAAGGTCTGCAATACTAAAAGATAGGAAATTAGCGGACCCTAATCTTTGCCTGCTGATGTAACCTTTATTGATATAAATACTGTATTATTTACAGTTGTATCTTTATAAAATATATTTTTAAGTCTCATTAACACCTCCTAGAAAGTTAACAATAATTAAAGGTGTAGTTAAAAATATAAATAATTATAAAAAAAAAAAACAATAAAAAATTACTATAAAAAAATTGTATTCTGCTGTGTAATGGTTTAATCAATTAATAATATAACATAAACGGGTATATATATAAATATTTACACGTTTTATATTAGATTATTTAAGATATAAAATCACGCTTTGATAATAATGATAATAAGGTATATTACAAGAATGCACGGTGTGCTTTTAAAGTATATAAAAAATATTCTCTCTCGTCAAAAAACAGAACAAGGAAAACTTAGCTTAAATATGTTTCAACCAATGAGAGAAAAGCAGGAAAAATATATTTCTTTTTTTTTTTTTTAATATTATTATTATTATACCTGTTGTTACTATTTTTTCTTCTTTTTATATGTACATTTTTTATAATGCACTTATTTTATTTTATTGTATGTATACTTTTTTTTTCTTTTTTTGATAATTCGTGTAGATAAAAAAAACATGGTTTTAATTGCGTTTCCCAATGAACTTGAACTTTGCTAATAAAATAAAACCA
The DNA here is from genome assembly GCA_949318235.1 of Ecdyonurus torrentis. Lineage (NCBI taxonomy): Eukaryota > Metazoa > Arthropoda > Insecta > Ephemeroptera > Heptageniidae > Ecdyonurus > Ecdyonurus torrentis. The sequence continues at coordinate 25,541,906 of OX439133.1, read as the reverse complement.
TTCTGTGAATGTACATACATATATTTAAGTTAATTGGTCACAGAAATCATTTACTTTAATATTTTATTTATATTTTTTAAATTATCAATAAATTCAAGAGTTTTTTTTTTCTCTCTCTCTCTTTTATAGCTAAACCCCAGATAACGATATGAATTCGATGAAAATAACAATTGTATATAAATAAAACATTAGATACCATTGACATTATTAATACTATTATAATAAATAACTATACTATACATTGAATATTTAATGTTAATTTATAAAAATTATATAAGAAAATAGTAAAAAAATATATGCCTAAAATGTTAATACAAATATAATTATTTTTATTTTTAAAATTACCAAAATTATTATAATTATAATTAAATTTAAAATAATATTATTATTTAAATTTCTTATTTATTTATTAGATATTTTAATAATATTTATTATAAATAAATTTTAGTTTACTAATTGTTTTTTATCTATGGGAATAACTCAAATTTTTAGTGAATTACTGAAGTATATATTACTGAAATTATAACTCTGAATGAAGTACATGAAAGTTAAATTGTTAACCCTGTATATTGAAAGAATTTAGTCTGTATTTAGTGCACATAAAATAAGCATGATTTATTAAAAAATAGCATCTATATAGGGTCTATGCATTCATGTTAAAGTCGATGCCATGTTGGATAACTCAATAACATGGGTGGCATAGGGAAAAAAAATCATTTTGCCAGTTTAAAACCACTATGCAATATTTTTGACAGCATTGATGCTGTAAATATGTTGAATTAGTATCTCAAGTATGTGAGAAAAATAACAATAATAAAAAATTAACCGATTTCCCAAAGAAAATTGGCTTAAATGAAGTTTGTCATATGCTGAGCAATGTTATGCACAATTCCAGTATGGCCTCCAAGCGCAATAAATATGACGTCATCCGCATACACCCTTATTGTATAGCGTAGAAGAACATGAATAAAAATGTACAGCCTATACAATCTATAATTGACATTGTAATGAAAATTTTAAGTCAATTAATAACCGATCTATGATTTTTTTTTTTTTTTTTTTTTGCATTTAAAAAAAACGCGATTGTTTTATTTCATAGAATTAAGAATTGCATTCATTATTCCCAGTTTCCAATACATTGATTATACTTTGTTAATAATCAATATGTTCATTCGATAATTATTATATTAATGATATTTGCATTGAAGCTAAAATTAATTAAATTGAAACATAATAATAATATATTTTCTGTTAGTTAGATGTTTAATTTTGTAATTATAAACATATTCTAGTTACATACTCATACAAAAAAAAGGTATGACAAAATTTAAGAGAAACTATTAGAAAATTAACTAAAAAGTTGAGTTACACTGAAATGTTCGACGTATGAGGAAAAAATATGATATTATTATGGAACGGAAATATTTCACAAAGCTTTCGTAGCTTGAGTTTTATATATTCTCAGAAGCCCTAGATTGAAAATAATAATAATATAATAATTTTTCCGTTTTTTTCCCCTTTTACTATAACATTAATGTTTAATTGTTACAAAGAATTATATTACAAAGTATATTGTTATCATTTTGTAAGATAACTTCATTGTTGTTGTATTAACTATACTTCAATAATATGATTTTGCAATATAATCACTTAAAGGCATAGACCACATAAAACAACATGTGATTTTTAATGAATAAACATGAAATGGGATCTTCAAAACTGATGATAATTTTTACCAAAATGTTAATGTAGCCCCACGAGAGAGCTTGAAAAAACTGTAAAGTATGCAATTTGCGTGAAAATTCATGTTTATAAAGTCAAAAACATGCAAAAATTAGTACGAAAAAATTGTGCGGGTTGCATAAATCGAAATTTCTGATCACTGCTACGGGGCTACTGTTGGGTTTTGAGACAAACTAATGTTTTTTGTTTGTAAATCCCATCAATTGTTTTGTGATATAAATGCTATGTTTTTCTCTGGTCTATTCCTTTAAATATATATAAATTGTAAATGTAAAGTAAAAATTTGTAATATTTTTCATGATTCGAAGTAAAAAAAAAAAAAAAAAAAACTACCATGTTATAATATTTTTGTTCAATTTCACTACTATATTAATTTAGTCATTCACCAGTCATTTGTTTTATTTTAACATATTTAACACTTTAAAATAATTTATATGTATACTCCGATGTTAAATATTCATTCCCAATCCAAATCCCGTTCTAAAAATCAATTTTATTCCATCTTTAATAATAATTATTATTTTAAAAATTGTTAAAATAAATAATATTAAATTAAATATTGCATCTTTGCTTGAATGAATTGACAATAAGGAACAAATTGATGAAATATATACTATTTTTAGTATATTAAATTTAAATATTTAAAATTTTGAATAAAACTAAAAAAATATTTGAAAATTTCGAAACATCTAAAAGTGTGTATAACCATAGATACAACAAATATAATAAGTGCGTGCTTTTTTATATATAGTTTTTCAATACAGATATACAGAATGAAGTATATTTGATAGTTTGCGTGACGCATTATAAAATAGTGTGCATTTTATAGTTTTCTTATAAAATTGAATTGTGTTTAAAAATTTTCCACACGTTTGAGAAACACTTATTGAATAATAAACAAATCAGCATAATATAAATATTATATACAATACATAAAAATAATATTTTAGACTTAAAATCGTACACGTTTTCAAATAAATCTAAATATTTTTATGCATCATGAAGTCATTTTGATTGCAATCATGATATAAAATTATTATAATATTTATGTTTTATAATGCAATAAAACTCAAATCAAAAGACCACAATAAAATATTATTTACTAGAAATGAACAGTATATTATTTTATATTTCTTGGAAAGCATGGTTATTTATTTTAAAGTATTTTTATACCTTATATGGTTGTCATTTTTTTTTTTTTTTTTTATTGACATTATTAATTTTTATAAAAAAATGTAAAAAATTAAAAATTAGTTAAAAAATATTCGTTATTTTATTTATTATTAATATTTAGTATACATAATTTTTATATAATACATATTTTTAGTATTATATATAATTAATTTAATTATAAATAAATATCTAACTACAGTAATCGATTATTACCATTTAAAAATTAATGTTTGCAGTTGATATTATTTGATAGTAATTGATATATAAAAAAATGAATAAATTTAATCAGCACCTGGAGATCACTTTATAATAATTATTAGAAGGTAATTAAGTAAATATAATATGTACTTACGAACACTTAAAATCTAAACAGAAGGAAAAAAACCAATCCTAATGCCAAAATTAAAAAAAAAAAATGTATAACTACATAAAATTAAAATAAATACATACCTGATTAGAATAAATATCATTAAAAGATTCAAAATTTCTACAAGATTTTGAAGATATTGATCTTCTTTCAATACAGTCTGTAACTCTCATTATATTAATTAAAATAAATAAATTATATCACAGATTCAAATAAATAAAAATTATAAATCAATTAATTTACATTTAAATAACATGTGTGTTTTTAACTTCACTTTTTATTATTATAATAATTATATTGAAGAGAAATTTTATATACACGTGTTTCTAGTATCGCGCTCAAGCGCTGACTAAACTGTTGGGAAAAAAACTAAAGCAACAAGCCAAAGCTTTGAACGAGAGAGAAACACGCGCAGTTTACATTCCTTGTTTCTCCCCACTACCTTTTTACTATTCAATTTTCCAGAAGTTATAAAAATATGATAGACGGAGTAAAAAAAAAAATAATAATAATAATAAAAATGTAAGAATTATTTTGGCAGTATATTTGATTTAATTGAACGTAATAGTTTATTATTTTTTATTTAAATTTTTTTAGTAATAAAGTATAACTTATTTTATGAATGAAATTTTGTTTTTTATACATATTAATTATACACAGTACTGTCCGTTTGGTATAAAGTGACATAAATATCGTTGAATATGCCATTATAAATTCTCACTTTTTACCTAACATACAGTACACACACAGTCTGCCACTTTATGTTTTTCTTCTTCTTCTTCTTTTTTTGTTTTTTTTTTTTCTATTTTCAAAAAAATAATAATAATAATTCATAATTATAAATTAATATTGTTTACAGGTTAAGCACGTCACGGAAAAGGCTTGCAAGGTTTGTGGAATCCTAAATTTCACATCGTTTAGTATTTTGTGAATTACCATATTATTATTATTATTGGATTCTTTATCTTTTTTTGGAGAAAGCTGCTATACTGCGTTAGTAAGAATTTATGAGTGATACTTGTACAGAATATGCACACATTAATACATTAATTTAATTTATGTAAAAAAATTTCAAAGGCGATTACTCTTATATACAAGTAAAGTAACTAATGTTGTCATTGTTTCCAAGTATCGGCATTAACTGTTAAAATTGATTTTGCATCCATTAAAATAATTATGTAAAACGCACCATATCAATTATTATTTACCTTTTGTTTTTATGAAACAAAAAGATACACATCAACTTCTTTCAACGTTTTATAAATGTACGATTGATTATCCTTAAATAAATCTATTTTTCAGTCCCAGTGGTTCCAGTTTAGAATACAGTGGTCATCAGATAATTTAATAAAAAATAGAAGAAGAAGAAAATTCATAAAAAAAATTATCAAATAAGATAAAAATACAAAAATTGGACTCTAAAATGCACTTGAATTTCAGAGTTTTTTTTATAGCTATTTTCAGCATTCTAGAGAGGGTAAGGGGGTGCGCAATACAGTTCTGACAAAAAGTTACATATTTTTGCGTTTCTGAGAACTGCACAAAAACATGGTTAAAATTTACGATAGTGATATAATTTTTGTAAAAAGTTGCGAACTGAAGAGACTATACTAATGTATCGTCGTAATGTCGTAACCCTTCAAGGCTGTCAGAAGGTTAAATAATATATAAGAAAAAAAACTTTGATGAATCAAAATTATGACATATAATATATAATCCTTTATAAAAGATTAATATATAAAAAAAAAAAAAAAACGCACGAAAATTTTAAAAGAATAACAAAGAAAAATTAAATATTTACTTCGTATAAAATCCATCCCCTACTCCCTCCCTCCCTTAGGAGCAATCATCTCTAAATTATACTGGTTTTTAATTTTATGTATTATATACATATTATATAGACTAGGCTTGTAAGGTTACGATGATGCAATAGTAGGCTTTATAGTAATAAATAAAAAGTTGCAATTTCAGAGAGGTAAATTTGCCATTATTATTATTATTTTTTTCTCCTTGTTTTTTTTTTTTTTTTTTTTTTTTTTTTTTTTTTTTTTTTTTTTTTTTTTAGTCACAATTGATACAAATTACTTGTTGCTACTCAATACTCATAACGTGACAGATCCATAACAAGGAATCAGCGTGGAAAAAAATATAAAAAAATAAATAAATAAAAAAACTAAAAACTAAAAATAGATGGTAAAATTCCCCCTTTTTTATATATAATTTCGGTTTATATAGAACTTAATTTAAATCAATTAATTTCCTTATCAAAATAAATTATTTAAAAATAGCTTCTCTCCATGATAAAAAATTATAACGGGAAGAACCGATCAAAAAAATAATTTGTCTCCAAACTTAACTACAGTAAAAAAAAAAAAAAAAAAAAAAAATCATGTTATGTTCTTGAACTATATGAAATATGAGAATAATCAAATATGGTCATTAAATATGTATTTATGACGTATTATTTTATCATAACGATGAATCAAGTGTATTTAACAGGAAAAAAGTAAAGGTTTATGGGGAAAATGTCGATGACTTATTGAAGGAAATAAAAAAAGCATGTCGAAATAATTATTAACATATAGCAGAGAAGGAAAGTGATTTATAAAAATAACAGTTTTTTTTTCTTGTTGTTTTAATTTTATATAAATATTTTTAATATGTACAAAAACAACTCCACAAGTTGTAAAAATCTGATGCGGCTATTTCTTCTAATTTAAATATTAAATTAAAGTTCAATCGATGCTTGGCCAAACATCGATCAGCTAATTTTTATACTTCAATTCATGTAAGTTTTTAGCTTTAATCAGCACTCAGCCACATTTTATGGTCAAAATAACAAACAGGTATTGCATTGTATGAAGTGGCAATAAATGTTAATGTGATTTTGGCCACCAAAGTGACCAAATAGACGGTTCTGAAGATACGTGAAGCGGAAGTATATAAGGGTGCGTGGCAAACTTTGATTTAATTTTTTAATTAAAAGGAAGAGGCTCCAATCGACATTTAAAATTATTTTTATAAATAGTAGTACTAAATAGTGGATTAAACACAACTTCAAAAAATTTAGTATGTGGTCCTTTAATGATTTACTGCTGATAAATAAAATAAAAATTTGTATGAAGGCAGAAAATTTGACTTTTTATTATTATTATTTGATTAAAAATTCAAATAAAATGCGATGATTTTTTTTATTGTTATTTTTTTTTCTTATCTTACTGTTATAGTCTATTTATATATTATTATTGTTAATCACATAATGTCATTAAATAATTCTGAAATTCCATATAGACCTATCATATGCCTATTCTTTGGCATTATATACGGTACCAGGTATTATTTTAAGAAAATACTGCAGCAAATCAAGAAAATATTAAAGACACGCTACTGCTTACACATACTACTACTTAATAAAAGATTATTATTATTATTATTATTATTATTACATATTTCAAACTTAATAGCCCGTTCTGTAAAGTAAAGTGAATGTTAATAACAGTGATTGGCTGACCAACAAAATAAGACACATTCATTTTGGTTGATCTTCTTTTTTTTAGCTGATAAAAGGGAGACGCATATTCAGACTGGAACTTTTTTTTTGGTAAGTTTTTTTCATTCTTATCAAGTTCAAAGTTCTAAAAGAAGAATTAACAATGATCGACCATATATATTATGTATAAACGTAGGAAACAGGTAACGACGTCATATAAAGCTGTTTCAACAAAGGAACATTTTCGAAGCTGGCTAAATATTTGTGTGTAGTTTATAGAACGAGCTATTATATTTTTCAGCCGGAAACTTTCATAATTGTTAAATTTGACATATTACATTTTTTTACCCTTTTTGGGTAGGCCAAAATAGTTACGTGTCAAAACATTATTTGTATATGGGCGTGGTTTTATTATTATTATTACGTTTTTTTGTGGCAGTATATAGAATTTAAGAAAATATAAAAAAAAAAAACATTAAAAATCCTAGGTCAATATAATAATTCTTATAACTCAATAATATAAAATATTCATTCATTCATGCAAAAATATTAATCAAGCGGATCTTATATGTATATATATTAAAACTAAAAATCCCACTTAATTCACCAAACAAGGTATGACACTTTTATATATTAATTACGTCACAGTTTTCCCTATACGTAACAGACTATAGAGTTACGTCATACAAGGAAAATCCGAATTAATTCAATAAGATTTTAAATCCTATATATAACTTAATAAAAATAAACCTTATTAACAATATTTAAATGAAGATTTCATTCATGTTTAAAAAAAATTGTTATTTTTATATACCAAATAGTGAACCTTATTGCTAAAATGAGTAATATGGGATTATTTTGATAAAAATAGTAAAGTCTATTTTTATATTATATTAATATACTATTTTGATACTTAATAGTATTTAATTTGAATGTTTTATATATATAAGGAAAGAAATTGTATTTAAATAGCGTATCCTGTTGTTAATGAAAATTTTTAAATGAATTGCTAGAAATGTGCATTGTTCTTTATGCACTTGTATATAGCTGCCTGAAAATTTTTCAAGTTTTCCTTACTTTTGTTCTATTTATTTTTATTATTATTTAAATGCTTTAAGAATTAAAAATATAAAAAAAAGAGATTAAAACTCTGTTTATTGTTATTAATGACTTGAGTATTTTTTTTTTTTTAAATGAAAAAAAAAAAAAAAGAAAAAGAAAAAAAGCGTGTAACGAAAGTTATTATTGGTGATGAAAATTGAAAATTCTTAAATCGTTTCTATAGCTTAAATCCCTTGTCAACTTACTTTTTTAACATTTAGAATACTAGATTGATAATTACCATACCTTATTATACATGAATTAGACACCACCACGTTGATTTTGTATTTATTTTCATTTTGACGGTTATATCACGCATCTGACGTCACAATGTACCGATGGAGCCGTGATATATATTATATTTGAATAACCAAAGTTGATAGTCATTTTAAGAGCAGAAAACATGGTTTACGAACAGCATTAATTACTTTGGTAAGAGAGAGAGAGAGAGAGAGAGAGAGAGAGAGAAAGGGGAAATTACTCTTAATTATACAGTTAAATAGAAGAAAGACAATTAAACATAAAAAAAATCAGTTTTTTCTTTTCTTTTTCATTTAATTTTAATTTAATGCATCGTCTTCGTCCCCGTGAATGAAGCGTATTATTTTATACATAACCCACCAAAAAAAAGACAAAAATTTAAAAATAATTTTTTCCAACAAGGATAATTAATTTATTCCTATATAATTGCATTTTTGTTCAAACAAAATAACATAACATTTGATATAATTAATTCCAAACATATTTTCCCACTAAATTTTAGGAAAGCTCTCGTTTTCATCCGAATTGACATAAACCAAACACGATCAATAATTTAATATTGAAGCTTATTTCCTCATTCGTTTGGCTTTAATTAAATAATAAGGTTCAATTTATATACTTTTACCATAGCAAATTGAGCTTTAAATGCATGTTATATATTTGATATGAAGATTCTATGTCAAGTATACTTCAACAAATAAAATATTGGTATATACATATTAATTTGTTGAGTGACATTATTTTCATTACAATAAGAGAGTAGGTGACTGACTGATATCTCGCAAACTAGACGGTCGCTAATTATATAATATTAGCACAAAGTAGAGAAAAGAAATGGTACTTAAAAGTTTATATAGTTACTTCAAACATGTGAAAACACGATCAAATTTTTTTGACATTGTCACAGTTGTCACTGTGACAATGTGTTAATGCACTTGCATTAACACATTAAAATTATTCAGGGGTTGCTCATTTGAATTTTAGCGTGGCTTAGTGAGATCAACACCCAAAGGGTTTATTGTGACCTCACAAGGCCGTGTCAAAAGTGAGACTGCGGGTGGTAGCGATGAGCAGGCAGTCGTGGCTCGGACAAGGAAGAGTGACCTGCGTGTCAATTGTCAGAGGTGACTGCCTGCCACACCCAAAAGCTACCATATGGACAACCGTAAGTTTAACTGTTTGACTTTTGTATCCTATTTTTAATGTCTCTTCTGTCATTAAGTAAACATTTATCTAACCTAATCCAATGGCCAGCATAGTTGGTCCTTTTATTTTATACACGAGCCTCCCTCTCATGACTTGCCTAAAACCTCGTGCACACATCATGCGCACGAGGAAGTCACGTCGCCGCGACAACGTACTGCGCATGCATTAATAATTAGAAACGGAAGCGGATGTCAGCAAAATCACTTATAGGGCGTAGAACACCTTAAACAAAAAACATACGTAATGTCCTAACATACCTAAATATCAACGTTGATTTGGTCGGAGTCATTGATTTCTAATTTATTTCACATTCACAAAATGGCAGCTGCGGGTATGTGACGTTACAGCTTACTATAGTCTATGAGTGCGGAAACAGACGAGCTGTGACAACATAAACCCGCATCTCCTTTTTTTCTGAATGTAAAATAAACTAGAAATCAATGACCCCGGCCAAATCAACGTTGATATTTAAGTATGCTAGGACATTACGCATGTTTTTTGTTCAATTTGTTATAAGCATTTAAAGTCAGCCTCAAAAAAGCTGTTTATTAGTCAATAATATATAAACATAAAAATATGCTTGTAAGCGTTGTAATTATAGTACTGTATAAAGCTCGCATCTCAGAAGTTCAAATCGATGTTTTGAGAACAATATGTGTATCTCAGAGTTTTTTTTTGTCATGGGTATATAGCAAAATATCTATCTCTTTATTTGTCACTCGTAGCAAAATGTTTTTTTTTTTTTTTTTTTTTTTTTTTTTTTTTTTTTTTTTTTTTTTTTTTTTTTTTTTTTTTTTTTGCCAAACGAAGCAAAATGTGTAAGTCGTTTCCAAACGTAATGGAGATGGCTCTAGACTTACGCATATTATATTAAAATTTAAAATTCGCATACGTGACAAATAACGAGATACACATATTGTTCGGAAAAACATCGAAATGTGATATCTCTGCTTTATTTTCATTTGAAGAACAATTATTGATATCAAACACTATGTTAAAGGAATAGACCAGAGAAAAACATAAGCATTTACATCACAAAACACTTGATGGGACTTACATAAATAACTTCCGTAGCAGTGATCATAGAAATTTCGATTTATGCAACCTGCACAACATTTTCATACTAATTTTTGCATGTTTCTGACATCAGAAACATGAATAGTTGCGAAAATTACATACTTTACAGTATTTTTAAGCTCTCTCGTGGAGCTACATTAACATTCTGGTAAAAATTGTCAACAGTTTTGAATATCCCATTTCATGTTTATTCATTAAAAAGCACATGCTGTTTTGTGTGGTCTATGGCTTTAAAAATTTCAGGGTTTTTGACCACCAAGTAAGTTTTTTTTTTTTTTTTTTTATCAAATTATTGTTTTATCGGAGAAATCCTTTTAAAAATCGTATTATTTCAGTTTGTATTTTGTTATTATTAGTATTACTATGGTTCCTTTCTTTCTTCTGTAGCACCAACACCGGAATCCTATACTTGATTCAAGGTAAAGGTGAGAATAACCCAGCCCACATTATCTGATAGAAACTGCAAGTGGCAAAGAGAGGGATTATTGTTATTTGAATTTGTTTTTTGCCAAAGGTACAAGTTTTTTTAAACTCTAAGATACGTAAAAAGAATATATGTATAGTAATAATAATAAAAAGACTATATTACTAGCGCAATGCTTAAAAAATAAGTCAATATCGGTTAGGATCAATAATAAAAAACACGATGGAATTACCAGCAAGGGCCTTACCATGCAAAGTAGAAATTGAATGGAGAGGTCGAGGTCTTGGGTGGCACAGTTTTTTGTTATATACATATATAAAAAAAAAATTAAAAAAAAAACTAAAAAAAATAATAATAAAAAAAAAAAAAACTAAAAAGAAATTTAACAAAAATAAACTTTTTATCACAAAATACTGTACCACGTGAGACCTCGACCTCTCCATAGAACTTCTACTGTGTTAAGGCCCTTGCTTTCTGTTATTCCTGTTTTTTATTAAAGAAATGGATATAAAAAATACATAAATTACATGATTTTTTAGGGGGGGGGGCATTTTAAAACACATAAAACACGTAGTTCATTTTGCTATATTACTATTTTAGTATCAGTTATTTATTTAAGATCTAATTATATAAAATTAAAAATAAATAACGTTAAATATTTCAGTAGAGTGCTTTGGTATTCATTCCAAGAGGAAAAAAGCAGGAGTAATAAAAAAGTAAAGGTCGCAAAAGCAGAAAAGTATAGAGAAAGAAATACATTTCAAGCATTTCAGTTCAATTATTGAGCCGGAAAAAAGCAACTTGATACACAAGGAAAATTTACTTTATAAAAAAAGAAAGAAAGACGAGGAAATATAAACCTACTATTGATTTTTATTTCATGTAATCTATAACGTAATATTGAGTTTCTTTTTTGTTGGACAAGAAAAAAAAAATGGTAAAACAATATTGCGTAGCTTATGATAACATCTTTTCTCCTTGTAAAAAAAAAAAAAAAAAAAAAAAAAAGTTTCTTTCAAAAAAAAAATAATAATAATATGTCTACATTATGTACTTTGTATGTATATTTTTTGGAAAACCAAATCAAACATTTAAAAATCATAATACCATTGAGAACAAAAATTCATTTTTTTTTCTTTGAAATACTCAGCAACGTCCCAAATCTTCAGAAATCCTGTATTGTCTTCGATTTTGCAGGTTCATTAACAAAGAGGGGCTAGATTTTAAATAATGATTTATATCATAATTTTTATTTTTTTATTTATTTTTTGGAAGTTTTAGTCTCATAAGAACCTATGTTAATTTCAATAATTATTTTCTCTCTTATTTGACGGCCATAGGTTCTGAAAATTTTATCGTAGGTATTTACTAATAAAGGAACAACTGTTTTGAAGCCGACTTTAAGTGATTTCGATCACATCCTCTTTCGTTTCTGCTTGCAATCCATGCGCAGTACTTCAAAACGGAAGCGGATGTGAGTGAAATTGCTTAAAGTCAGCCTTAAAACAGTTGTCCCTGTATTGGTCAATAGCTGTTACTATTAAATTTCAAATGTCTTCGTTAAGGGAGTAGGGGACCGACGTCGGCCATATAGACTCAAACTTTTCTCATCCAAAAAATCTAAAATTTTGCACAATGATACTTCAGCTTGAGACAATTTCAAATATATAGACAAAAATTTTGGGAGGTCACCGTGCAAATTATTTGAATATGATTTTTTGAAATTTTAAGCCCATAAGGCCCAATGTTAATTTCAATAATTTTGTTCTCTTTTTCGTGACGTTCAAACATAATGAAATTTTTATCACGGCTAGGTATGACCCTTAGCTACACAATAATGCTCTTCGTAAACCCTGTTCTCTGCACCAAAAATGACGATCGCCTATGGTTATTCAAATGGAATGCGCATTTTTTGGTGCAAGAGAACAGGGTTTACGAACAACACTAATGACACCAAATTTAGACCGCAAACACTTCTAGTTTTTGAGATATAAGGTCAGTATACTCTACTCCTTTAACTTTCAAATTTCAAATGTGTTCATAAAATTTCAAACTTTTCTTTTTAAAAATTGAGATACAAAAGAAACAACCTAGATACAACCTTTGATAAGTAATATTGTTCAGTATGGGTTTTACAATCATTGATTTATTGATGTGATAAACATATATAATGATTACACTTGTCATTTATTATAGGATTAAAAATATATTTATAAAGAAAGAACTCATTACTACATGATGAAATTATATTAAATTTTATCATGTATTTTTATATTTGTAGAGTTAGGAGGAAAGAAACAGACTTATATAAGATTTCGAAATTAATCAAAGTTTATTATCTGCAACTTATAAAGTTATTTTCCTGCTATTCAATATAAATATTAACAGTTTCAATAAAATTATCTCCGTTTCTTGTATAGATAATTTTACGTATAATCAATGCTCTAGCTCATTTTGAGCACAATGGAGGTTATCGGTTTAAAAAATTCTTAAAAATTGTTTATGGCTTAAAACACGTAAAAGTTTGTGTAGTATTTCTCATTTAAGTTTCTCCGGAATCGGTGGAGTAATTTCCTCAATATTCTTTAAAAAACTTGTTTTTTTCCTCATAAACTTAATGTTAAATTAGGGGACAATTCTTTCCCTGCGTTACCCCGAGCACTAAACCGATAACTTCCATAAATCATAATCTATATTATGCTATATTTGCTTCAGTACCAGTTCAATTGATATCTGATAATTCCATGAAATGTAAAAAAAAAAAAAGAAGTCGATAACAATTTTTTAAATTAAAAATCAATTTGAGATAAAACTATGAAAATTGGACCAGAAAATGCCCTGAATTTACACGTTTTTTTAAAGCTATTTTAAGCATTCTATAGTTGGTAGGAGGTCCGCAAAAGCAAGAAAATGTTTTTGACAAAAGAAGCATATTTTTGTCATTCTGAGAGACGCTCAAAAACTTGGTTAAAATTTACGACACAGAAATAATGTTTTAAAATTTGTGGGTACTTCATAATAACGATGATACAAAGCATAAAAATTATGTTGTACAGTGTAATTAATAATTATTTATTGTATCCTAATTTAGCATCATTAATGCTAAATTAAGTACAGTTTAAATTATGTGATTTAATTTTTCCGAAAGTAAAAGAAGAAGATTTTCAGTCCATTCGTAGATTGTTATGCGGTATATACACATAATTAGAAATCTTGCAGGCATTATTTTCATTAATTTATATTATTGTATAATAATGCTGTTCGTAAACCCTGTTCTCTTGCACCAAAAAATGCGCATTCCATTTGATTAACCATTGCTGATCGTCATTTTAGGAGCAAAGAATAGGGTTTACGAACAGCATTAATGTTTCATATAATAATACTATATTATTATTTGATTTTTAACTTCAGTATCTATGAAAAATTATAATAAAAATTAAAAACTAAATTTTCTACAAAAATAATTTTATTAAAAGTATAAAAATAAAAATTATAACTGCTCGTCGTTACTGCTTATTAATTACTATACATAGTTATTACTGCATTTTTAATTCATTTAATTTCAATTCTTAAACGTGTTATTATTTTAAATGCCATTTTTACATGCCTATAATCTTATTATATTATTATAAATCACTATATATTTTATATTAATAGCCTTCTTTTTTCTTCTTCTTCTTCTTCTTCTTCTTCTTCTTCTTCTTCTTCTTCTTCTTCTTCTTCTTCTTCTTCTTCTTCTTCTTCTTCTTCTTCTTCTTCTTCTTTTTTTTTTTTTTTTTTTTTTAACATCATTACTTTTAATATTATAGTTTATTTATTATCGTTATGTTCAATTTTCAGAACTTACTATATTAAAACAACTTAAAATAATACGTAAACAAATTTACAAACTCAATTATTAAAATATCAACAGTCTCTTCTATAAGTAAACCAACAAACCTATTTATCAACAACCCTTCTTAAACCAACATTTCAGTTTTCCAGAAAAAAAAAAAACATCAATTTTGATCCAAACACTTTCCTTAGTAAAATTCCCCGATTTGTTATCGCTATATTTGTTATATGTACACATTAAATTTCCTGTAGGTTACTTTTCATTCATTTTTGAACTTAAAAAAAAAATAATAATAATAATAAAAAAAAAAAAATTAAATAAAAAAAAAAAAAACGTGAGAAAATGTACACGGTAAAATTAAATTCATAATTTATGCTAAAAGCTATATTACATTGAAGAGCAAAAATGTTGCTATATTTTACTATTATATTATGCTGAACATCTTAACTATTATCAGAGAATTTATAAAAAAAAAAAAAAGTTTCTGATTGCTTAAATGTTAATAAAATGAGATCTTCAAAACTGTTTACAATTTTTACCAGAATGTTAATGTAGCCCTCAAGAAAACGTGAAAATTCTGTAAAGTATGCAAATTCCGTGACTATATGTTTATGACGTCAGAAAGATGCAAAAATTACTAAAATTAGTATGAAAATGTTGTGCGTGTTGCAGAATTTGAAATTTCTGATCACTTCTACGGAGTTTCAGTTGGGTTTTGAGGCAATTAAACTGAAATTATTTATGTAAGTCCCATAAATTTGTTTGTGATATAAATGCTTATGTTTTTCTCTGGTCTTAAGTCTTCTTACTTAGTGTAAGTCTTCTTACACGGTAAAATTCAATTACATGGTACATTTTAATGATTCAATTTATGTTGTTATAGGCGTTATAGCCCATCAATGATTCAAAATTAGAATAATATAACTATTTATGATGTATACCATAATATATTATTTATGCTTTATAATAATATTATCACTGTAGAATAATTACTATAAAATGTAGCATAAATCCTCGGAAGCACCTTAACCTAGCTCTCATTTTCGGACGCGAGGCGGCCGAGGCATGGGCTTGAGAGGCTAAGAGCCACTCCGCCCGATTAACTCCGCCACTCAGCCCTCATTAACTATGGACATATCCGACTCTAATGAGTTCGCGGAAAAGTGTCCCACTGTGTCCAGGAGAGGACGTCGCCCCGATGGAGGAGGTCAGGACCTTGTGCCCAAATAGCCATCAACTCGACTCCCATAGTAGAATAGTCATGAAGTTTTAAGTAGCGACAGGGTGAGTGCATCTTGGCTTCAGTATGAGCCCGATGCACAATATAACTCTCCCATCATCGAAGTGTGGTGTTGTAAAATCAGATAATAATAATAACTAACAGCTTTTATTAGGCGAAATCAGTCTAAAAACCTTTCAATTTAACCTAAATGTACAGTAATTAGTTACAATTTTAAATTTATAACACAATACAAAATTTCATTATGTTATTGTTGTTTTTTTCTCTCTTTTATGAAATTATAATTTTTTTAAAAAATTAACATTGTAAATTTTTAAATTTCAAAAAAATGATTTCATATACTTTAAAAATATTAAAACATTACTATTTTAAACAATTGTAAACTATGATAGTTTCTAAGTAATGAAGCATACATTATGATGTATTGAACTAATTGTTCTAAAAATGAGCTATAGACCTATATGACTATATATATCCGTGGCTATAGCATAATTATTACGTATTTATTTTTGTTTTTATAATGCGTAGAATATCATATCATTTCCTTATTTTTTTTCCTCCTACTTATATTATGTGATATAGCTACAAGCATTCAAAATATTTTCATATTCAAAATTAATTAAAAAATAATAATTAATAAAACATGTATAAAAAACAACCTAAAAATTCTATTTTTAATAAAAATTAAGCCATATTAAAATAATAACCTTTTTTTATCTTTTATAAAACCTAATTACTAATGAGATACGCAGATATTTAATTATTAAATATTAAAATTTAATTATATGTACAGCAATTATATTTAATTTAACAGAGAATGAATATAAAAAAAAATTGTGGGGGTGTTTTGCTTTGATAAGAAATTCTATATAATCTTTCAGAGAGACAAAAAATAAAATATTATTTTCTAAACACGGAAAATTCGTAGAAAATTGTCTCTTTTCAACTTCAACCCCGTCCGTGAGTTTCAGATTTCCTTATGTAACCATGGAAACCCTACTACATCTCTCTCTCTCTCTCTCTCTCTCTCTCTCTCTCTCTCTCTCTCTCTCTCTCTCTCTCTCTCTCTCTCTCTCTCTCTCTCTCTCTCTTGCTAACAGCAACGGTTTATTTATATATCTACCAGTATAAACTGGGCAAATTATCCAATATTGATTTTTATTTTTATTCCCGGAAATGTTTTAATATGTACTGTAATTAAAAATGACTTATTATTTTAATTAATTATTTTGGTTTCAGTATAAAAGTAAAAATTATATTTTTATTTATAAAATTAAAATAAACAAACATTATACAGTTTAAAATACAACAAATTGTAAACTTTTTTTAAGTATATTTATAAGTAATTATATTTTCATTATATTTACTTATTTTAATAATTTACTTTATTTATTTATTTTATTAATATAATATCATTATTCATAGATGTATTATGATATAAGTTATAAGTAAATGATATGAATGTTTCGGATGCTTTAATCAGCATCTGATTATCACAGGTTACTTAATTTTTAAGAGATCTCTAGAGTTAATGAAATTGGAATACGTATTAATATCTTATAATTCACTTTTGATGCAGATAAACAAAAGGTGATGTACGTGAACTACAATCGGGAAAGTTGAACTACATAAATTGTGTTATTTTAGCATTTATGATTAATAAGAACAACCTCTAAAAAGCTGCGGTAAAACATCAAGTTTATATGCTTTAAAACAAAATTATTATAATGCTGTATTGAACAAATTGTGTTGAAAATAAACTATTGACTAATAAAGGAACAACTGTTTTGAAGACAACTATAAGACATTTCGCTCATATTAGTTTCCGTTTGGACTTACTGCGCACGCGTAGTAAGGAGAAATGGAAGCGGATGTGACCGAAATCGCTTACAGTCGGCCTCAAAACTGTTATTCCTTTACTATGGTCATATTATTACGTATATATTTGTCCTAATTTATTTCTCTGCCATTAAAACTTTTTTCCGTGAATATGTAAAGAAAAAAGTACATAAAATAATAGAAAAAAACAAAAAACAAAGTGAATAAAAGGAAAGAAAAAAAGGAATGAAAGAAAATAAAAAAGATCGACAGGAACATGTCATGTACAAAGAAATTATTAATCAAACAAATGAATTAAAAAACAAACAAATTGAATAAATGAGTAAATAAATAAATAAATAAATAAGTAAGTAAATAAATAAATAAATAAAAAATAAATCAATCAATTACTAACTTGCTGATGATAAGAAACGAAAACAACATTCACAAAGCACTTGTAATACATTTGAGAAATTTTACTTATTTCAATTGTACAGTACAGTAATATACTGGAACAAACTTATACAAAAACTGCACTGACACACTACATTCATCATGCACGTTTTTGATGTACAGATTTAGAAGGTGAGATCATTTCGAATGACGCTTTGTTTACTAATTTTAAGTTACATACAAAATAAGAGAGACGACGACGAATGAATAAAACGTGTATGGGAGACAGGCCAAGAAAGTTTGTAGATTTTGTCATCGTATGTCTCTATATATGACTCATTTTATTATGACTCTTCTTATTTTGTATACTGTCTGTATGTACTTAAATATTATGACCGTGGTCAGCATTTTACGTAAATTATAAAGAAAAATAAAATGTAGGTGCTTTTTTTTTTAATTGGGAAACAGTAGTTGCCACTCTAAAAACTGGTGCATTACTTTAGTTACGAATCTTAACTTATTTAAGTTATACGCTTTTAAGTTATTATGAGTACATAGCTATAATTTAACTTAAAATATAGCTTTAAAAAACTAAAAAAAAAAAAAAAAAAAACTTAAAACTTAAAACAACTTAAATTAGCTAATTTTAATAACTTGATAAAATGCTTTATTTTAGCTATTTATAATAACTTAAAAGTGTATATCTTAAATAAGTTAGTATTCGTAACTAAAGTAATGCACCAATTTTTAGAGTGTGCGGGAATACTTAAAGGTATAGAACACATTGAACAAAAACCATGTCTAGTTTCCTAAAATACCTAAATATCAACATTGACTTGACTGGGGTCATTGATTTCTAATTTATTTTACATTTACAAAATGTCAGCTGTATGTTTATGACGTCACAGCTTGCCTGTTTCCACGCGCGTGGACTAGTAAGCTGTGACGTCATAAACATGCATCTGACATTTTGTGAATGTAAAATAAATTAGAAATCAATGACTCCGGTGAAATCAACGTTGATATTTAGGTATTAGGATACTAGACATTTTTTTGTTCAATGTGTTCTATGCCTTTAAAGGAATAGACCAGAAGAAAACATAAGCATTTATATCACAAAACACTTTGGGACTTACATAAATACCATATTAGTTTGTTTCAAAACCCAACTGTAGCACCGTAGTAGTGATCAGAAAATTTGGATTTTTTTGTAAGCCTTACAACATTGTCGTCATACTATTTTTTGCATGTTTCTGACGTCATAAACATTAATATTCAAGAAAATTATATACTTTAAAGTTTCTTTGCGTTCTTTTGTGGAGCCACGTTTACATTCTCGTACAAATTGTCATCAGTTTTGTAGTTCCCATTTTGTGTTTGATAATAATTAAAAAATGATGTTTTATTTTGTCTATCGCTTTGTACATGCTTTCATATAAAAGTTGACTCCATGTTGGATCACTTAAAAACATGGACCGGTATTTTCCCATGAAAATATTAAGTTTTACTAGTTTAAAAATAATTAGCAATGAGACCATATGATGCTGTTACATGTATGGTTTACTAGAATATAAGAAAAATAAAATTTATAAGAAAAAAAGTTAAGTAATTTTCTAAAGAAAAAGCCAAACACCACGTTTGTTCTATAGACTGGTTGCACTCATATTTCAGAGCCGCTATTTTGCTGGTCAGGATACATAGGCTAGCATAGGACAAACGTTATTTTTAGTTTTTTAATAGCAAAAGAAGCTTGAAAACTCAATCAAAACCTTATTTCTAGCTCCTAATAAGTTCGAAAAAAATGAGAAAAATTTTTTCAGTTGAAATAAACTCGTTTTATGTGAAAAATTAAGAGAAATGATGTTTCCCCTATGCTGGACAATGCATTAGGTACCAGAAACATGGCGACAAAGCGCAAGAATATGCAAGGGGTGTATATGGCTGAGAAAAATGTTATCATCGCTCCATTGTATGGCGTCGATGTATATTCAGTATTGACTAATAAAGGAACAACTGTTTTGAGGCCGACTATAAGCAATTTTGGTCACTTCCGCTTCCGTTTCTACTTACTACTCATGCGCAGTTCTTCCTTTATTAGTCAATGACGTCATGCGCATCCACCCTATAGTTCAGATCTGTAAGATGGGTAGATATATTGCACATGATCCACCCAGCTTGTTGCCTAACTCTGTAGGTATGAGTCACAGTCAGAGCGTGGTTGTTTTTAAGATCAAAATTTTGCAACTTATGATGACTTACCGCCCGCGTTGTTGCTTTTATTTGACATTAGAGAGAACTTGTGTCAAAAACTTAAAGGAAATTATTAAATGTCAATGTTTTTTTTTTTTTTTTTTCATTTTTTTTTTTTTTTTTTTTTTATATACTGCCATATTACTTTATCAGTTTTGAAGATCCCATTTCATGTTTATTTGTGATCTATGGCTTTTAGAACGAGCTCTGGAGCCTATATGAGGCAAAAAGCTCATTTTATTATAGTAAAAATAATAATTGTACATTATACTAAATTGGAAAACAATTGAAGTCATAACTTGACGTATGATTCACTCACAAAAAAATAAGTGAATGAATGAATGAATGAATGAATGAATGAATGAATGAATGAATGAATGAATGAATGAATGAATGAATGAATGAATGAATGAATGAATGAATGAATGAATGAATGAATGAATGAATGAATGAATGAATGAATGAATGAATGAATGAATGAATGAATGAATGAATGAATGAATGAATGAATGAATGAATGAATGAATGAATGAATGAATGAATGAATGAATGAATGAATGAATGAATGAATGAATGAATGAATGAATGAATGAATGAATGAATGAATGAATGAATGAATGAATGAATGAATGAATGAATGAATGAATGAATGAATGCATTGCATGTATTTATGTACTTGTACACTACACGTAGTCTATATCTATATTTATCGTATTGACAAGTTCATGGCGATTATTATTAAATATTACACTTAATAATATTCTATTCTTGAACTGCGCACTTTATATATATTTTCATCGTGATGTATGGATATTTAATGTATGTTAATGCTTTATATAAATTGCTTATGGTATTATATAATAATAATATACTATAGGCCTATTATAAATATTTAAATACATATACTTTATATCATTCCAGTACAATATTATATAATCTTAATAGCTAAAAAAAAAAAAAAAAAAAAAAAAAAAAAAAAAAGACAACAATATTATTTTCATTTAAAACAGACAAGGTAATGGTTATAGTTTATGCAGTCACATATCACACATTCAAAAAATATATAATTATGTAGGTCTACGTTTGACGTCATACTGAATGCGCTTCAACGCCATACTGGAGCTATGAATAACATTGCTCAGCATATAGGATAAAACATCGCTTTTGAATATTTTCTTTGGGATTTTTTTTTCTTTTTTTTATTATTATTTTTCTACTTCGCATACTTAAAACTTAAATCAACCAATGTCATAGCAGCATCAATGCTCTCAAAAATATCGATAAGTATTTTTAAACTGGCAAAATGTGTAATTTTCCCACAAACGTCTATGGTATTGAGTGATACAACATAGCTTCAACTTTTATATAAATAGAAAAAAAAAGTACAAACAACTACTTTTTTTTTTTTTTTTTTTTTTTTTTTACATGCAAACATAAAAAAAACAAACGTAAAACATAATATTTATTATGTCATTTCCTATAAATACATCCTCAATTATTGTGGGTAAAATATATTATTTTACTAACTATTTTACTATATTTACTAATATATTTTATTATAATTTAATCTAGCAAACAACAATCGACATCAAAGCCACTGTAATCGGGCCTGAAATGAAAGTGTAAAATTGTTACAATATCGAATTATTATTATAAAATATTTTTTCCATTGTTCATTGAATAGATGACTGCAGCATTTATGATTCATTTGTGCGATCACTATATAGATTTTCAACCAGTTTGTAACGGACCAAAAATCCTATTCAAGGTTATATTATATATACATATATGTATAAATATTATTTATATTTTATTTATAATAAATATTATTATAATTTTTGTTTATATTGATATGTAATATAGGGTGTATCCGCATGACGTCATATTTAATGCTCATTGACGTCATGCTGGAACAACATTGCTCAAATCAGCTAGTATAGGACAAACTTAGTTTTTGGATGTTTTCTACGTGAAATCGATATTTTTTTTCTTATTATTTTTCTCACATACTTGAATAACCTATTAGCAACATTAATATTGCTTAGTATTTTTAAACTGGCAAAATGAGTTATTTTGCTATGCTGCCCATGTTAGTGCTCATAAATGGCGTTGACTTTAACATGAATGAAACCAATCTATAATATATTATATTATATACGCAAATATATAGAAATGGTAATTTTTGATGGATGAATAAATAAATAAATAAATAAATAAATAAATAAATAAATAAATAAATAAATAAATAAATAAATAAATAAGTAAACAAATAAATCAATAAATATATAAATGAATAAATAAATAAATAAATAAATAAATAAATAAATAAATAAATAAATAAATAAATAAATAAATAAATAAATAAATAAATAAATAAATAAATAAATAAATAAATAAATAAAAACTAATAAACAAATTAATAAATAAATAAATAATTTAATTAATAAATAAGTTAATAAATACACAAACAAACAAGTAAATAAACAGCATTGTTAAAAATATTATACTCGATTTGTTATCTTACAAAATAACAACTTAAAATCCACTAGTCATTAAAGTTTTATTCATTTAAGTATAATTAAATATACGCAAATTGACCGTATCAGCAAGTCGTTTTAATAAACAAACAACTTTCAATAATACATAAAAAATAATAATCACAATAATTTATAAAACATGTATATAATCAAATTACATAATAGATCGTACTTTTCTCTGCAACCAATATTTATATATGATAATTTATTTTACCATCATTATTTTTATCAACGTATATGTAAATGCCAACACCATCTATTTCGAAAGTATCGAACCTACTAGTTGATTGACTTTATAGTTCTCTCTCTCTCTCTCTCTCTCTCTCTCTCTCTCTCTCTCTCTCTCTCTCTCTCTCTCTCTCCCTTTTCTTTTTTTTGTGTACAGTATAAAAATGTAAGTTATACAAAAATTTACCTAAAAATAACAAAAATTATTATCATATGAAATAAACTGTATAAAAATATACAAAGTAATAAAATTGTAACTTATATTAATTAAATAAATTACGAAATAATACTAATTAGTAATTAACTTAAGGTTACCTATGTAATTTTTAGTCATGTTTTTAAGACAATTTATACACGCGTGTTATACATAGAGAGAGAGAGAGAGAGAGAGAGAGAGAGAGAGAGAGAGAGAGAGAGAGAGAGAGAGAGAGAGAGAGAGAGAGAGAGAGAGAGAGAGAGAGAGAGAGAGAGAAGAGAAGAGAGAGAGAGAAAGAAAGAAGAGTATAAGCGATGCAAAAATAACTCTAAGAACGAAGGAACAGCGTGGATCTAATTCGGTCTATGATGTGTGAGTCAAAAGCAAAACTAACCAGAAGTTCGCTTTATAACTTCAAATTACAACACGTGGATATATGAAAACCATGCAATGTGACTTTTATTACAGTTTTTTTAGTAATTATGTTTATTAAAATATGAACTTTAATTGTATACTTAAATATATTTATTGTATTATATTTTAGCAGTGCAATTTTTAAATTATTTTTCTTACTTTTCCTTTTCCCTTTTTTTTTTTTTTTTTTTTTTTTTTGGCATGTATTTTATACATTATTTTTTAATCGAA
This sequence comes from Ecdyonurus torrentis, assembly GCA_949318235.1. Lineage (NCBI taxonomy): Eukaryota > Metazoa > Arthropoda > Insecta > Ephemeroptera > Heptageniidae > Ecdyonurus > Ecdyonurus torrentis. Next base: position 25,517,922 of record OX439133.1, on the reverse strand, counting down.
CTATATTACGTACAGTATTTATAATGAATAAAGTATTGGCAGGTGATTTTGACACACTCCTATTATGTGTACATAATATATTTTGTAACTTTTAAACTCATTTAAAATAGTTCCATTAAATTACAATTTTTTTTTTTAAGAAAAAAAAAATGTAAAAAGGTCATTCTAAAAATATCCATTTCATTATTATTACTTTATTAATACCAAGTACCAACTATATTGGCATTTTATAGTTTGGTATGATGAGTACCTAATTTTTTTAAATTTCAGACACCCATTTCTCTTTTTTCCCCTACGAATACGAATTGATAACGTTTAAAATTTAATTCTAAAGGCAATTTAAACAGACAAATGTGATATTTTTTTTCCTCTAGTTTACCCTATACAAGGTAAAACATGAAGCATTTCATCAACATATGTCTCCATATTGTTCCATAAGGTATTATAGAGATAAAGTATACTTTTTTTATTATGATATTTTATTTAATGTTGATTTAATATTCATGAAAAAAAAAAAAAAAAAAAAAAAAAAAAAAAAAAGATGACGGTGAACTTGATAATAATTTAATTCAAAGGTTATCAATTATCATCTTGGGTCAATTAAACTGATTTTAACAAAGTATGGCCATAAAGTTTTTGTTCAACATATTCTATTTACTTTATTATATATAAATTAATTATATATTGTGTATTAATATTTTTTTTCTTACTCTTTACTATTGTACTAAGCGCTCCCTTATTTTTTTTCTAATTAATTAAAATGATAGCATTCAATTTTCATTTTCATAGTGTTAATTTTGAAATCGATTCACAAGTCGGTGCACATATCTGAACGTTTCCTTACTAATCCATTATACTTATAAGTAGGGACCGGATTTTCAGTTTTGAAAATGTGCATTTTCAGTACTGAATTCAGTCAAGTTTTTTTGCATAATCAGTTTGCAAAAACAGCAAAATCAGTTCACTTTCAGTTCAAGTATATAAAAACAGTGAAATTCAGTTTAAATAATTTAAACTTTAAAATAAAAATTTATGAATAAAAAAGGATAAAATTTATATTTTTTATGAAAAAAAAAATAATAATAATAATAAAAAAAAGCGGTTAAATTATTATCCGATACATACACTATACCAGCGAGTTATAGAATGAGAGCTGTTGAAATTCTTTTTAACCATTTTTTTTTAATGGTGTTCAGTTGAATTCAGATAGTTTTTACTTTTGAGATATGCATTGAAAATAATTATATCAAAATATTATACTTTTTTTTTTTTTTTTTTTTTTTTTTTTTTTTTTTTTTTTTTACACTTCATTTTAAGTTTTTGTATGGTAAAAGTCCATTTTCAGTTTCCAAAAACTGAGAAAAATGGAAAAAACTGACAAAAACTTAAAATAACTGACCCAGTTTACAAATTTCAAAAACAGTTTTTTTCAGTCCAAACTTTTTTGCATTTTTGGCAATAAAACTTCATGATTCGTGGACATCTGAACTCAGATGTGACCTAGCATGCATATTTCAAAAACTGAACAAACTGGAGATCCGGTCCCTACTTTTAAGTAAGCTTATTATTATGTAGAGAAACACAATTAAAATATGTAATGCAGTTTTATTTATAAACTATTTTTATATTTTATTAAATATATATTTTAATTTTTTACAATGTATGTTTTTTTATAAACAAATATTTTAACCATTTATTTAATAATAAAATTTTACTAAAAATTTTCAATAATAATATTAATAATAAAAATAATAATAAAATGCAAACATCAATAATATTTAATATTATTCTCTATTATGTATTATGAGTCACTAAATGGTGGAAGAATATAGAAATGTGCATATTTTTTATATATATATATTAACAAAATTTTATTTTTAGACTATTTTTTTAAAGCAAGGTGACTGTGCTTTGAATATGTATAAACATAGCTTTCATCTGCACCGCTTTAAAATAGAAATAAAAAAAAAATTGCTATATAGGAGCTAGAGGTTATAGTTTTTGTTTGGCAGGTCTATACATATAATATAGTATACATATAATTTAAATTACTTACGTATTACTATATAAAAAGATGTAAAGAAAAAGAAATTATACTCACGTCATATATCAAAGGAATATTATACTTTTAAAGTTTGCAGTTGTGAAAAATAATAATAATAATAATAACAAAAAGAATATGCTGGAAAATTATGAATCAGGTCTTGGAAAGGGGGGAAAAAAAAAAGATAACTGGATGCAAGATTGTAAAGTTTGTTACTTATTGTACTTATTATAAAGTATATTTTAAGAATTTTTATTATATATGCATTAAAGCCCTTGTCTACTTACTTTTTTATCATTTAGAATACTAGATTGATAATTACCTTACCTTATTATTCATGAATTAGACACCAACACGTTGATTATGTATTTATTTTTATTTATTTTCTTTTTGACTGTTATATCACGTATCTGACGTCACAATGTACCGATGGTGTCGTGATAGGGGTAAAGAACTTGAGGGAGGGGCTTAAATTTATCACGTGACCAGAGCGGTAACTGTGATTGGCGGCGCAGTACATTGTGACGTCAGATACGTGATATAACAGTCAAAATGAAAAAAAAAATACAAAATCAACGTGTTATGGTGTCTAATTCATGGATAATAACTTAATAAGTAATAAGGTATGGTAATTATCAGTCTAGTATTCTAAATAATAAAAAAAGTAAGTTGACAAGGGCTTTAATGTTGCTGCATTGAACCAGCACAATTATTATTATTATTATTTTGTCCGGATCGTGAATGTATTTTGGATTTTAGTAATTTTTTTAAGGATAATTAGGTATATAAATAATATTTAACAGCAATTCTCAATAATATTATACGTATAGTATAAAATATAGGTGTGTATCTGCATGACATAATATTTAATACGCTTGGACGCCATACTCATGGAGTAATAAATAACATTGCTCAGCATAGGACAAACTTCGTTTTTTGCTATTTTCTTTGGTGAATATATATTTTTTCTCACATAGTTGAGATACTAATTCAACCTATTAAAAGGTCCCAAAAATATTGCTTAGCCTAGTAAAATGAGTCATTTTCCTATGCGGCCCATTTTATTGAGTGATCCAACATGGCTTCAACATGAATAGACCCTATAGTGGCTTAGTATGTACGTACACACACCATGCAGGGTTATATATATATGATATAATTTCTTACCCTGAAAGAAGGTGGACTAGATGGAAATGTAAAATCTCTTGCAACAAAAGGTGAACTAAAAACTGGAGTACTAAAATCAATTCTTCTTGAATCTCTACCGACAGAAACTCTTGATGCAAGTAAACTACTTGATCCAAGTTCATCCCTTAATGATACACGACCTAGGTCAACTCTACGTCGTTCTTCACGGAATGAAAATGTTTGTTCTTCAACATGTCTTCTTGCCTGTATATCAGTGGAGGAAACAATTGTTAAAAAAAAAAATTAAAAAAAAAAAGGGAAATTTTTCAATCCTTCCTAATTTTTTTTTTAATTATAATATAAATAAATAAATTATACTAAATTAGGAAGGGAAAAACATATAAATTGCATATTCTGGAAAAGTTTAATTTCTTATTATTTTAAATTATTTTATTTTATTTTTTTCAGAATTTTATGAACATTTTGCTATTGTTTAGTGTTAAAAAATAAATTATAACAATAAATACAATGTATCGTATTTACTATAACCATGTTCTAGCAAATCTAGCAATATTATATAGTATGGTATACCAGTGGCGGTCCTACGAATTTTGGGCCCGGGGACAGAAATCTGACAGGGCCCCCTCAATAGATGCGCGAAGCGCCAATAGCCCGCCGCAGGCGCGATTTTTTTACCACGTGACTATTTACAGGCAATTCCGTGCATAAATTCAGTATACTTGTCAGTGCAGATAGCTTTAAGAAAAAAAAAAAAAAAACTTTTTATTTTATGTTTTTTTTTCTTTTTTTTTTAACAATTAAACTTTAATTTAGAATGAAATATTTAAAAAAAAAGTGTACAAAAATTCATAATGCAAATTAAATTATTTTTAATTACTTTGCAGATTTAGGCGAGATTAAGCGCATGCAAAAAATGTTTCCTTCATATTCTCAAAAAGCTAAATTTTATTTTTTTATTTTTTTATTTTTTCTGTTAAAATTATTTTCAAATTTCCGAAACAAAAGTGATGTTCGTAAACCCTAGTCTCTTGCAAAAAAAAAAAAAAAAAAAAAATGCACATATTCTATTTGAATAGCCAAAGTTGATCGTCATCATCATTTAAGGAGCAGAGGACAAGGTCAATTTGACGAATACAAATGTTAAAATTTAGGTAGATCGAGCTATAGTATTTATTTATCATTGAACAATTTTTTACCTACGCCAGGCCAATGAGGAAGACTAAAAAAGTTTTCAGGGTAAAATTTTATTTCAAATTCTAAAAGAAGACATTGTCCTGAATCGATTTATTTGCAGAATTGTAAATTTTAAGTTCAATAAGCATTTCTATTAAAAAAAAAAATCAAAAAATGTCAACACGCAATACCTCTATGCAAGCGGGCATAGGAAAAGTTACCGTAACGTCAGATTAAGAATTTTAAAAAGAATTAATACTCAATGAGCTCAAAGCTTAGAAATGTCCATATCTATCGACTTAGGGTATTGCCCTCTTTTAGAATGAAAATGCAATAAAATAACACCCTGAAATTTTTTAAGTCTTCATTATAATTCTAGTTCTATAGTAAGTATAGTTTATTTTACCTTTTTAAACCAGGGAGGCCCTTGTTTAAAAATATAAGAAAATACTGAAGTATTATTACTAGTAAATTAAAGAGATATTGTATTTTTTCTGTAGATTTATATATTTATGCTTTAGTTTTTTTTTTTTTTTTTTACATTATAAATTTGTTTGGATAATTTGTTTGCTAGGAATAATTTTACTAATGAAAATCATTAAATTAGGTTCTTAAACTTCTCTCTCTCTCTCTCTCTCTCTCTCTCTCTCTCTCTTCTTCCCTTCCCTTTAAGTTCCTTTTTTTTTTTCCTATTTTTTTTAGCTTATTTTAATTTTTTTATATGTAGGCCTCGTCCCGGGCCCCCCAAACCTAGTGGGCCCGGGGATATCCGCCCCTCAATCCCCCCTGTAGGACCGCCACTGTGGTATACGAGATTTTTATAGGCTCTCGTAACTTAAAAAAAAAAAAAATAATAAATAAATAATCATTTAAAAATTAAACTTTTTCAAAAAGTGCACTGTATTTATATTTTCCTTCTTTACTATAGTATTCAATTGATTTAATTTTTTTTAACAAGGATTGGAAATTAAATCCCCGATTATTTTTTTATATATAGCATTATATTCTTCAGTAATCTTATTTCTTATTAATTACATTTTTGTGTAAAGGTCTAAAGCACTGGAAGTATTTTATCATAACCATTCGAACGTGGTCTTATTAAAGAATATCATCGTTTATTTATATCTTTCATAAAATAATTGTTGTATTATCTAAATGCCACTACGAAATCATTTTAAAGCTGAAAATGAGAATTTATTGTAATCAAAGTAATTCTTAAATTCCATGAGTTTATTTAAAAATATAAATAAAATAGGGTTTTATAAAATATACTAAAATAAATTACTAAAAATATTATTAAAATATTTAAAAATTATTTCTATATAAATTGTGTTATTTTTTATGTTATAAACATACTTTTAAATTTATACAATTATTACATAAATAATCTTTTAGTAAATTTAAAAGTTTAAAGTAACAATAATAATACTATTTAACGTAGAAAGAATGATTGGTAAATCAAAATGTAAACAACGAATTTAGATATTATTCCTTCACTGCGATCCATTAAATTTATATAAGTATGGAAGTTAAAAATTAAACACTACTATATAGCATAATCTTTAGTAAAAACTAAAAAGTAAAAATATACATAAAAAAAAAGTACAAATTTTAAACAATAATTTTTTAAAAATCTCTTTTATATTTAAAAATCTAAAAAAAAAAAAAAAAAAAAAAAAAAAAGGAAGAACAAGATGTAAAGATCTAGAATTTTAAAAATGTGTTATATAAAATTTCAACTCCTGCCTCTGCCTCTATGAATAAATTAATTGTTGTAAACGTTTTACCGTATATATTACAAATTTGTCATTGTTTATTCGTAATAAAGAAAATGAAAACTGAATATAAAAAGTATTTCTTAAGCCCGTGCCATTTGTCTTTTGCATTAATTTATTCCGATTTTTTTTTTATTAAAGTTTAGAATTTTTTAAAGTAGCTATTTATAAAAGTTTTATAGACACGTTGTATACCATGTTATAAATATTGGCAGGTGATTTTTATTGCCTCTTGTCACAACTTTGAAAAATTAACTAAAAATACTTTCAGTGGTGAGCCAAAATAAAAAAGAAAGAAAATGCAATAAATAAATTATAAATTTAAGCTTTTTCAAAACATATTTCATATACAATTATGCTAGCGATATACAAAAATACTTCCAATGCTCAAGTTTAAGATTTAGAGACCAGATTTTTTTTTTTTTTTTTTTTTTTTTTTTTTTTTTTTTTTTGGTAAGTGGTTAATTGCACCTGCAAAACTGGTAAGTTATTAACCTGCATCATAATCTAATGTGAGTTTACATAAATATTATTTCTAAGCTTTTTAGCAGAGAAATATAAATTTTTTATAAACATAATACCAATAATAAGTATAACTTTATTAAGGCGTTGTAAGGGCTTGACCGCCCTGTTTTACAAAACCTTGACCACAACATTAAATGTAAACTTAACATAAACAAAAAAAGAGATACAGCAATTAAACAACAAATTGTTAAAGATTTTGACTTTATACATTTGCTAGAATTTTCAATTTTAATACATTTTTCCATAAACTATCCATACAGCAGATTGTGAAGCAAAAAGTCTAACTATGAAACTTGCAGGCGTAATCGTAAAAAAAAAAAAAAATAATAATAATAATAATAATAAAAAAAAAATCTGGTCTCTTAATAATTTTTTTAATTTTTTTTTTAAATCGGTTCTTTTAGTACATTATATCATAAAAAAAAATGTTTTTATTATTAGATTTCTATTATTTAGCATGCTTAAGTTAAAAGAAAAAAGTAATAATAACTGGCCTGTCTTCTTAAAGATGATGCCGAGATGAAATTTGCAACCTCGTCGTCATCACCATTAAAGGCAGAAAACCACGTGGTCGACATGATAAAGAAATCAGATTAGAGTATAGAGTTTGTTGTGTCCTATGTAACACTTCCACTCACACTGAGCCTATAGTTCTCAATAATACCGCTCATTGAAATAACAGCAGCACTGTGTAGACAATACATATCATTTTTTTTTTACATATTTTTTTATGTTAAATTATATAGTATAAAAAAGAAATATTATTTATTATTGCAAATTTACTTTTTATTTAAATTTTTATATTTATTTTTTGCATGTTATTAATTAATAAACTTAAAAATGTAATAATATATTTTTAATTTTTTTAATTTATTAAAAATATATTAATTATAATTATTATATATAATATTGGTTGCATCGTTACAGTAAAATTTTAAATATTAACACTTTAATAAATTCAATCCTTAAAGTTAAGCTATGGGAAGGAACATTGAAGATTGTATACTGATTAATGGATGGAAAAAATAAAAACGAATGACAAATCAAAACTCTTTAATTGCAACAAATATGATGTTTAAACATACGCAATAGTAAAATTAAAGTTCAGAATTAAATCCTAGAAGCATGTGCGAAGGGTAAAAGTTAATTTGTTGTCAGATATCAACTGAAGTTATTGGTTTAAAAAATACCTATATGACTTGAAACACGTAAAAGTATGTGTCTAGTATTTCTTATTTGCATTTATTTCTCCGGAATCGTTGGAGTATATTATAGTATATAGTCAGAGAGGAGTTTGGTCAAAAAACGCAAAAAAAAAAAAAAAAAAAAAAAAACTGTTTTTCCCCATAAGCGTATAATGTTACATTAGAGGACCCTTAGCTTTCCCTGCGAGCTAAACCACTAAGCTCCATTTAATATTATTAACATTAATACTTATTTCCTTAAAAGAATAGACCAGAAGAAAACATAAGCATTAATTAATATCACAAAACACTTGATGGGACTTACATAAATTACTTTAGTATATCAAAATCCAACTGTATAGCTCCGTATTATATAACTGATCAGAAAATTACGATTTATGCAACCCGCACAACATTTTCGTACTAATTTTTCCATGTTTCTGACGTCAGAAAAGGGGGTTCCTCACGAGACATACTTCCAGGAGACATATACGTTCACTTGGCATGCACAATTTAGGCCCAAGGTCCTGGAGGTATGTCTCGTGAGAGCAACTCGTCAGAAACACGAATAGTCACGCAAATTGCATACATTATAGTATTTTCACTCTCTCTCGTGGGGCTACATTAACATTCTGGTAAAAAATTGTCATCAGTTTTAAAGATCCCATTTCGTGTTTATTCATTAAAAAGCACATGTTGTTTTATGTGGTCTATGGCTTTAATGCAGTTAAAATCATAATCTGCAGAAAACTTATAATTAGATGTGAGCAAAACTAATCTTGAACTAATTGTAAGTAACTAAAATTCATTTAATATAATTGTGAGGTCATTAGCCTGATTTCGCACAATGAAAATAAGATGTAAAAAAAATAAATAAAAAAATATTATTAATTTCATAATTCTCTATCATTACGTATGTATATTGTTGCCATAATTTTTATATTGGTATATATATGTTAATTTTTCTATTTTTATTTGCCCTATAATGAGATTTAACTAGTAAAATTCAAGTTAAAAAATAAAATTACAATTACAATAAGAATAATGCATGATTAAAATATGAAATCAAATATTTAAATGCTTTAGTGTAATTTTTATATACTTATTATTATTATTTTTTTTATTCAAAAGTTTTGTAAATTTCCAAAAAAATTGTAAATGATTGCTATGATCGATTTATAACTTTGTATTTTGGGGGGGGGGGGGGGGGAGTGTTAAAAATTTCATAATATAATGAAATAAACAAATAATAAACAATATAATATATGTGAACCAAAGCCGATATGGCCTCGGCCTTGGTTGGATATTGTAAATGCGTTAAGAAAAAAAAAAAGTTCTTTTCACGTGCTCATTAAAAAAAAAAAGTCAAAGTTATGTAAATCAGGGTTGTCAAACCCTCACAAAATACCTTAATAAAGTTAATTATTATTTTTGAACCTCTAAAATATCATGGTATAATATTTATTATATTTTTATTTACTTTTACACGATATAATGATTCAATTTCATCGAGACTCTCTTTCTTAAAAGACAGACGGAACGGCGTGTATAATAGAAAGTGCAGCTATATAGGCAATTCTCGTACAGTATACATAAATATATAATATGCTATATAGGCAGCTCTCGTGCTTGGCGTACTTTGCATGATTCAGTGTCCGAGAATGTCAGTGTTTTTAAACTGAAGCAGATTTTTGTGTCGACCAAAATAAATCTCACGGGCGGCGAAAGTCGCCCACGGAAAGTAATGTTTGCTTGGAGGAGTTTCTTAGCACCCCTTAATGATTCATTTTTAACTTATTGCAGTGATGTGAGTTAATTAAATTATATTTTTGTTTTGAGACTTTGTTCTTTTATTTAATTGTTTATTTGAAATATTAAAATAATTGTTGTTTATACCATAGACGCATATAATTTATACTAAAAGTGCTTCGTTTTTAAATAACAATAAATTAATATTTTAGTAATTTCAAAACAATTTCATTATTTTTTGTGTGGCTTTTAGTATATTTTGCATATGGAAAAAAAACAACTTATATAACTCTATGCTCCAAAAGTGAGAAAAAAAAGAAGAAAAAAAAGAAGAAGAATAAGTTACTTAAAAAAAGAGTTTTCCAAAATTGCAATAATTTTTTTACCCACACTTTAAATTTTGACTATATACTTATTATAATATATATATATATATATATATAATATATATATATTATATATAATATTTATAGTCTAAAATATTTCCTCACTCTGTCATACTGAAACTGAATGCATTAATTAATTAATTAATTAATTCTTTTTTTTTTTTTTTTTTTTTGCTATAAGGAACTTGTTCATAAAGACTTTCAGCGCCCAGAACTTAAATTTTACGCAAAACAAAGTGAACGTTACACATATTATTCAACAAATAAATGATTAAAACAAAATATTGTAATATTCGGATGGTTGTTTTTTTTTATTATTATTAATTTTTTTTTTACAACTTCTTCATTTTTTTTTAATCAGTTTTATATATAATGTAGTTTATAATATAGTCTGAAAAACTGAGCGCAATATAAATTAATATAATGTACTTAATTTATTAAATATATTATAAAATGGTATATCTTTAATTTATTATTACAAATTTATAAATATTGAGAACAGGGAATTGAAATAAATATATATTATTAATATATTTTTACAATGAAACACAAACATTATTTATTTATAATAATAAAAGATAAGATTCATAGAATATTTGAATGGAATTCGGAACGCAAAATAATTTTAATAAAATAAATATAACCTAATAAATAATATCCTCTGCTTCTTTTTCATATTATGTGAAAATCTAAGGATTGCAAACTGTTACTGCATTAAATAAAATGTACTTTGACGTATTTTTGTAATATTTTTATAAATGATGCGTAACTTGTAAATTTTCAATTTTCTTCTATACACGGAAAATAATAATTATTATTACCTATGGCAGATACATGAATCCTGTATTTTGCAATAGGTTCACTTGAATTTTGGAACAGGTTGTTATACATAAACTACAAGACCACTTAATCTAAGTGAGTCACACCCTTATTGTTGCACAGTGCACTTGCATTATAGGTATTATTGTTGTTGTTATAGTATAATAAATAATACCTGTGTTCTAGGTACCTCTTACATTTTTAGTATTAATTTTTTGGCGTGTTCCTATATTTGTTTTGTGCTCCAAATGCAATAGAACAATATTTGGTCTGTACAGTATGTAATAAATTTGATTGAATGGATATAAAATAATCTCAAATATGTATATTGCATGCAAATTTTTTTTTGTTTTTGTTTTTAATAGTGTTACAATGATACAATGATACAATAACCTAAGCCGATATGCTTTTGTATATTGTGATTGTAGGATGAAAGAAATGAATAAACATATTTTGAATTTTGAATTTGAATTTTTGTTTAAAGTGAGGATATTTGTAAAATGGTATGGTTGTTAAAAAAGTGTAAACATACATAATTTAATTATTAGTATAGAATGTTTGAATTCATGTTAAATTCAATATATACCATGTTGGATCACTCAATAACATAGACCATATAGAAAAATTACTAATTTTGTCAGTTTAAAAATGCTAAGCAATATTTTTGAGAGTATATTGAAGCTGTTAACAGATTGAATTATAAACTAAATCTTAAGTATGTAAGAAAAAACTAATAATAAAAAAAATTAATAACTGATTAAACATAGAAAATAAACAAAAAAGAAGTTTGTCCTATGCTGAGCAAAATGTCATCCATTACTCCGGTATGGCGTCGAAGTGCATTAAATGTGACGTCATGCGCATACACCCTATACCAACTGTAGAATACTATTACGTAAGTAACAAAGAAATATGTTGTTTATTTCAATAAGATCTTACTTATTATGCATTAAGATATACTTAAGACGTAGGGTAGGATGATTAAATGGAAAAACATGACGTCACACTCTGCGGATGCGTCACAAAATATCGTAATAATTATACGCCCCTATGCAATTGCTTACGTATATATATATATATATATATATATATATATATATATATATATATATATATATATATATATATATATATATATATATATATATATATATATATATATATATATATATATATATATATATATATATATATATATATATATATATATATATATATATATATATATATATATATATATGTTAGCATCAAAACCCGAAATTGACCCAAACTAGGTATTTTTGCTCATTTCGGCTTTTGGTTCGTCGCTTTTTGCCAAAACCCGAAATGCAAGTTTATTTCGGCTTTTGGTCACGAAATTTTGATCAATACTAGTTTTGAGCATTTCGCAAAAAGCAAAACCCGGTGTAAACATTTATATCTAGTTTTGGTCTTTGAATTTTGACCAGAACTAGTTGTGGACAAAATAGAAAAATCAAAACCCGAAAAATGAACATTTCTCAACTCAATTATTTTATATAAGAATAAGTGTGTGTGTGTGTGTGTGAGAGAGAGAGAGAGAGAGAGAGAGAGAGAGAGAGAGAGAGAGAGAGAGAGAGAGAGAGAGAGAGAGAGAGAGAGAGAGAGAGAGAGAGAGAGAGATTACACAACACGTTAAATAAAAAAGTAAATATATTTATTTTAATTTACAATAAGAGTGATATATTATGATATGACTTATGACTAATTTCCCTTATAATGGTTCAAAGTTCAAGTCCACCTTCCACCGTACTTTATCCAGTGATAACAATTTATTTTAAAATATTTCTTGTGCGTATATTCAGTTGACTGTTTGTCTCTGTGCTGAAAACATATATGGTTTATAGTTTCATAATATTTGTTAGAAACAGGATAAGGAAGTGTTAGAATTTAAAAAGTTCACAACACACGTATATTATTGGTGCATGCGCAAATTATAAGTGATCATGGTTAGTGGTTTTATATATAGCTCTTAATTTACATTTAATCGTAAGTAGCCCCTTAAAATAATAATAATATACTCTATTACTACTATTACTGAATGGACCACTTGCAATAAAATGTTTGTAATTGTTGCAACAAGGGAAAATTATTTTTTATTTTTTGTAAGAAATGTAATAAGAAAATTTCAAATTATTTTAAAAAGTTCGCTCATTGCAAGTGGTCCATTGCTAGGTCAAACAGTAAGTTTATTTTTCGTATTGTCTCAATTTATATTCCGTATCTATAGCCATAAGATTTAGATATTTTGATCAGCGCATTCTAATCAAATTAATCTTTCAGACCATATATTTTGCATTTCAAGTAAAATAATAAAATAATATTGTTTAAACGCCTAAATTATAATGCCAAAATATCATGCATTTATAATATAATTATAGTCTTTTATCATTGCATAAAATTCTGAGTTGAGAAATGTTCATTTTTCGGGTTTTGATTTTTCTATTTTGACCACAACTAGTTCTGGTCAAAATTCAAAGACCAAAACTAGATATAAATGTTTACACCGGGTTTTGCTTTTTGCGAAATGCTCAAAACTAGTATTGATCAAAATTTCGTGACCATAAAAGCCGAAATAAACTTGCATTTCGGGTTTTGGCAAAAAGCGACGAACCAAAAGCCGAAATGAGCAAAAATACCTAGTTTGGGTCAATTTCGGGTTTTGATGCTAACATATATATATATATATATATATATATATATATATATATATATATATATATATATATATATATATATATATATATATATATATATATATATATATATATATATATATATATATATATATATATATATATATATATATATATATATTTGCGATTCAAAACTGTAAAATAAATGTATACGTTTTTTTAATGTGCAATTTAAAAAAAATAGGATATATTTCTGCAACCTATACCCCATATAAAATGTTACGTTACAATATATTAGAAAAAATGTAAAAGTTTATTAAAGATTTTAAAGAAGCAACTGTTTTTGAACCTAATTTTAGCAATTTCACTCAAATCTGCTTCCGTTTCAAATTTCTACGCATTCGCAGAATGTAGAAACGGAAGCGAGCGAAATCGCTTATAAAGTCGGCTTGAAAGCAGTTTTTTTGTTACGTCAATAACACACATTGAGCAAAATCGGTTTAAAAGGGTACAGACTTACAGACACCCTGGCTTTTTAGAATCTACTAGGTACAAAAACAATTTCACAAGTTGTTAAAATCTGATGTGACTATTCCATCTAATTTAAATTAAATATTAAATTAAGTTTCAATCGTTGTTTGGCCAAGCAACGATCAGCTGACTTTTATACTTCGATTCATGTAAGTTTTTAGATTTAATCAGCACTTAGCCACATTCTATGGTCAAAATGACAAAAAGGTATTGCCTTGTATGAAGCGGCAATAACTGTTAATGTGATTTTGGCCACCAAAAGTGACCAAATAGCGTGAGACGGTTCTGAAGATACGTGAAGCGGAGTATATAAGGGAGCGTGGCAAACTTTGATTTAATTTTTTAATTAAAAGCAAGAGACTCCAAACAACATTTAAAATTATTTTCATAAATAATAGTATAGTATATACTAAATAGTGGATTAAACACAACTTCAAAAATTAATTGTCTTTGTCCCTTTAAATGAGATTATATAATTTGTTCATCATATCTGTATTCTGTACATTTGATCTAATCAGTACTTATTGTCACATCCGTGAATAATTTATTTGTAACTGCAATGCTTGAGCTTTCGTCATTTAAAGATGAATTGATGTTTTAATCACATTCAACGTTGTGTAAGGATATTTATTATATATACTTCTTTTTGCAATAATAATGTAAAAAATTTAATAAAAATATAAAATTCAATCTTTAAAAGCTCTATAAATTATTTTTTTTTATTTCATATATAATTATATTTAAAATATATTTATAAAGTTTTTAACCTTATTTATACATTATTTATTATATAAATGTTATATAGTTCTTATATGGTATGTTTTAATTCTTTAATTAATATACTGATTAACTTTTTATATTTGTTATATAATAAATTGCGTATAATATAGAAATAAAATTTTCTTTCATGTAAATTTCTAATGCAAAAGCAATAAATTATTTAAATAATTTTTAAAATAGATATAACTTTCAAATTTCCTAGATACATAAAACTAAAATGAAGTCTATTATTATATAATATGCATTCATGTTAAAGTCGACGCAATGTTGGATCACTCAATAACATGAACCTCATAGGAAAATGACTCATTTTGGCAGTTTAAAATACTATGCAATAATTTTTAGAGCGCATTGGTGCTTTAATTTAATAAGTTGTGAAAAAATAATAATAACAAAAAATAACCAATTTCATGAAGAAAATAGCCATTTATAGGGTCTATGCATTCATGTTAAAGTCGACATCATGTTCGATAACTCAATAACATGGGTTTATAGCATAGGAAAAAGAACTCATTTTGCCAGTTTAAAATACTATGCAATAATTTTGAGAGCATTGATGCTGTAAATATGTTGAATTAGTATCTCAAGTATGTGAGAAAAATAATAACTAAAATTTAACATATTTCTCAAAGAAAATTGGCTAAAACAAAGTTTGTCCTATACTGAGCAATGTTGTTCACTACTCCAGTATGGCCTCCAAGCACACTAAATATGACACGTCATCCGCATACACCCTGTATGAAGTTTGTCCTATGCTGAGCAATGTTATTCATTACTCTAATGTAAGTATGGCCTCCAAGCACTTTAAATATGACGTCATGTGCATACACCCTATATACGTAATAGCAATAATATAATTGTATGTAATTTGCATATAGTAACAATTTAAAAATAGCACTTTTAAAATCATTGGGATTACGTAATTACTTAAAATTAGTCGTAACATAAATACAGTGTGCATTCACAAATTCATCCATTTACTACTGTAACTTTGCGCGTAGCAAAAATTATTAAAAAGCATTGTTTTAAATTGGACTATCATTATTTTGCTGCGCAAAGTTACAACTCACAAATATGTGAATGCATATTTAAATTTAAAAAATATATAAAAATTACTTACCATAAAATTGTCGTAAATAAACATGATGAAAATTGTCACAATAATATGTAATAACATCACAAGTAATACTGCAAAATATTTTAAATCTTTACTTCGTAGTTTGAAAATGTAATTCCCCCTTTGATTTTCTAACAGTAATATAATGTATGGCGTAATACTTGGCAGCATGGTAACATTAAATAGAGAGGTAGGTTGATTTCTATATTGTTTCTATTACTTTGAAGGACGAATTAATTAGAATATTATATTATGCTAGTTAATTATGGAAATATAGAACTGTTTATTTTATTTTTGCAGATATCTAATCATAAGACAACTTGTGTATTTATATATTGCAAAGTGTTGAGTTTTTTTAAAATTTTATGTAAGCCCATGAAGGTCTATAAAATTTTATTTATAATTTTCTCACTTATCTGCTAGTTATGGGTCCTGAAATTAATGTCATGGGGCCATAAGTTGCTAATATAAACCTTATATATAAAGTACAGTTGTATTTTATTTTTTTGTTGGAACAATCAAAATAACAACTTAACAATACAGTTTAACCAGTTAGTATTGCAACTTACGTTTTTTTTTTTTTTTTTTTTTTTTTTTTTTTTAATTTTTTTTTTTAACTTAAGTCAACAATACTATAATGTAAAAAGTCAAAATTTGATAATCAAGCTTTGAGAGCCTTACAATATCAATCCTTCTATTGCAACGATTTAATAGCATTTTACTATATATTACAGACTTTTATAAGATAAAAGTTGGTTTTCTATATTTTTATAGATATATAACTTATAACATATTAAGCT
The DNA here is from genome assembly GCA_949318235.1 of Ecdyonurus torrentis. Taxonomy (NCBI): domain Eukaryota; kingdom Metazoa; phylum Arthropoda; class Insecta; order Ephemeroptera; family Heptageniidae; genus Ecdyonurus; species Ecdyonurus torrentis. The sequence continues at coordinate 25,501,236 of OX439133.1, read as the reverse complement.
TATAGAAGAAGAATAGATTGAGCACTAAAAAAATGTACCCTTGCAATCTTATCTTTCATTTTTCATTTTTTATATTATTTTATAACTTTACTATAGAATTTATTAATTATAATTTCAAAATATGTTTTGTGTTTTAAAATTTGTAACTATTAAATGTTATATTTTTCAAGAATAATCACAAAACAATTCAAAATAAAACTGACATTAAAAAAATATTAAAACGAATAATTATCAACAGTTATTTTGTATATATAATTAAACCCATGACCAAAGTGTTAATAAAATTAATAAATATTCACTCAGCTACTACGTATAACCTCTTTATTTTAACTTACTTTGGATTTCAGAAAAAGTTCTGGTCATGTTGTTTTGGTTCTTTACCTAACCACTTCCCAGTGTTGAGAACTGATAAAATTAAATCATTCTTTTTTTCATTTTAATATAAATTTTATTACTATATCGATCTATCTTAACTTTTGCTTTCATGATTAATTTGGTCTTAATTGGATTATATAAATATATAATATTGATCGATAATTTCCTTACATTTTATTTTTTTATTTTTCTCAACTATAATACAATTTATCACATTTGTTATTGATTCTTGTTAATAAGTTTCTCGAAATATAGAACAGAAAATTATCTGAACATCCTATTTCTTGTATACGCAAATTTCATGGGAAATTACTCTTCATTGAATATTTAATGATTGATTACCAATTAAAATGAATTCTTTATATTAATTCATGATCACGCAATGCTCCATAGTTAATCCTTTATTCATAGAGATTTAATTTTCATCCCTACATTCCTAAAGAAATACCACTTCTTTCTTTCGCTAAAATCAAGAATAATAATAATATATATATAATAAAAATATTAAAAAAAATTAAATAAAAAATAATAATAGAAAAATTATATATTAAAAAATAACATATACTTACTTAACTGATTTTTATTTACTTTACTTTTATTTTTATTATAATAAAAAAATACTAACAATCAATTATAAAGCAATAATGCACTTACCCAGAAATAGTCGAACAAATACGCCATTAAAGTTAAGTTCACAAACACTTACAGAACAAACTTCTAGCCTCGTGATAAGAAAGAGATCAAATAAAAGTCTCTCACTCTTTGTATAGTCTTTTATATACGTATACGGAGGGACCCAATTTTTAAAGAAAAAAACAACTAATGTAGTAACATATACAGCCAACCTAACATCATGTATCATGGGGTAACTTTAAAAAAAAAAGGATTTAAAAAATTTTTTAAATACTAATTTAGTAGAAAAAAAATTAATTTATAGTTAATTTTACTATAGTCTAAATTTTACTTATGTTCACTGAAATTATTTAGCTTATAAAATAATAACGATGTGCTTTCTACCGTATGTAACAATTATTTATAATATAAAAATCGGTATTTTCCCAATAACACTGCAGCATTTCTATAATGCATTATACCGTAACATGAATTAAACGTTCTCAGCGGAATAATAATAAAAAAAAATAAAAAAAGCAGAATTTAATGCTATACATTGTGAAAATGTAGTGATTTGGTTTTTATACTTATTAATTTTTTTTTTTTTAATATAATTGTTATAAAAACATGTTAAAATAAAATAAATACATACAACATTTTAAATTATTTATTTATATTTTATATTTTTAAATATAATAGTACATAAGTACATAAATTATAAAAAATTATATAATATATTTTATAATGAAATCAAGAAACATTATTAAATGAATTTGTGTCTCAGAAAGCTTGGCATAATTAATGGGTTAAAAATCTGTTATAATTATATTGAAATTTGAAATCGCGTATTCATTAATTAGAAGTATGGTGATTGTACTAGTTATCAGTAGTTTTCTTATTTTTTTTAATACCTTCCACTAATTTTAGGGCTTTGAAATTTAAGTACAGAAGAGATTCTTAAGCAATTATTTTTATGTAAATAAAGTTTTCAAAACTCTCTAATGAGTAGAACCAAAGACCATATGTGTATGGTCTTTGGTAGAACGTATTATAAAAATAAAGCAGCAAACACAACTGTCAATAATTGTGGCAAGCATGCCGATAACTAGTATAGTACACTTACATACATATAGTATAAAGAAAGAGCTAATGAGTATTCAACATAAAAAAAAAAAAAAAAAAAAAAAATTGAACTCAATTATAAGTAAAAAATTAACTTAACAAAAAGTTATTATAATTTAACACCCAATTAAAAATAATACTTTGTTTCCCATGCATGATATAAAATAATTGTTCATAAAATAAATATTTTTTAAAAATGAATCGATCGTAATATCGCCACTGTCTCATTTCATTATAACAACTACAAGGATAGATGAAGCTATATAGAAAATTTTCCATTATACTTAATATTAGATTATTACTGTCACTTTAAAGATAATATTTATAATAGTAGAAGTATTAATTTCACTCCAACCAGAACATCTGTTTCTCGATTATCACAACGACCTTGATTCTATATTGAGTATATTTTATTTAAGTGGAAATAAACTAAAAATTGGTTATTTCCCAACTCATATTACAGTACTGACAACGTTTAAAATATATTATGATAGAATGTAGTATTTCAGGATTTACTCAATAGATGGCACAAGCATTCAGGCAAACTTTTAACGTGCATTCAAGATAAAGGAACTCATATTATATTATATATTTTTTTTAATAATTTAAGTTAAAATTTAAATTTTAAAATATTATTATAATTTACGATACAATATGTTTTATTTTATCATATATAATAATATATATTTTATATTTAATAATTTTAAATTAATTAATTTTTTATTTAAATAATATTACATATCCATAGCAATTCGTTTTATATAAACAATTTATATAATTAATGCATATATATATAAATGAATATTCTGCGGCTTTCTAATAAAGTTATACCCTTTATAACGTGAAGAGTATAAATGAGATGATATAGGATTTAAGGCGAGAAATCAGCTACTGCGGGATGAAACTAAAAAGTTGTGAAGTAGGAAAAATATGACATTTAACACAGTGATAGATTAGGGTAAGATAACTTGAAATGTGTAAAAAAATTGGGGGGTCACCAAGATAGATTTTGAATTGCGTTTTTTTGAAGTTTTAGTCCCATAAGAGCCCATGCTAATTTCAATAATTAATTTCTCTCTTGTCTGATGGTCACGGGTGCTGAAATTTTTATCAAAGGTAGCTGTTACCATTAACTTTAAAATGGGCATAATAAAATTAGAAACTTTCCTTTTTAGATTTCGAGTTACAAGCGAACTGAAGAGAACCCTTAAATCCATCAACGATTAATAAGGTGTATCCCTGGATGACATCACATTTAGTCCGTTGAACGCCACGCGCCATGCTGGAGTAATGAATAACATTTTCCTAAGCACAATAAGACAATTGTAGTTTTTGGCTTTTTTCTGTAAGATTTCTTTTTTTTTTTTATCACATATTTGAGATACTAATTCAATCAATATTCTCAAAAATATTACTTTTAGTATATTTTACTGGCAAAATCAGTAATTTTTTCGTATGCGGACCATGTGCTGAGTGATCAAACATGGCGGGATAACTTTAACAATTAAGAATGCATACACCCTATATCACGAATAATGACAAGAGCTAATCAGATCTGATAAAGAAAAACAATTTTATGGGGAGATGTGACTGCCCACCCAATTTAATTCTCTAAAATATTCAATATAACTTTATAATAATATTAAAAATCATATATATTTTTGTTTTCAGAGAAACTTTGTCGACATATATTGACAATTATATTATTATATAAATATAATTCAGTAAAGATTTTTTTTTTGTGCTACTACATGTAACTCAAAGTAAACGCGAGAGCATTTGAGATAGAAATTGTATACTATTATTAAATAATAATAATAAATTAATATATGAATTATTGAAGTTAAAAATGTAGGAAATCGTTAAGTTGCAAGAATTAATAATGATATTCGTAAACCCTTGTTCCGTTGCACCAAAAAATGCACAATACCATTTAAAAAGCATTAGCTGATCACCTTTTTTTTTTTTTTTTTTTTTTTTTTTTTTTTTTGGCACGAAAAAAACATAGGGTTTATGACTTCACAAACATCATTAATGATATTTTTATTTTTTTTATGTATGAAAAGTAATAGTAAGAATTACATGCATTTTAAAAACCTAAAATTATCATAGAGTACGTACCTCTTCTCCTACACCCCTAATGTACCCCTTTACACTAAAATTTGCTGTTCGGTAGGATAATTATGAAAGTTAAGGAAAATCACACAAAGACATTACAATTATGTTCAACTTTTTATTTTAACTTGAGATACATAATAATTAAGATTTAATTTAACACTTACATTTACTACTATATATTTTCTATTCGTTCTGATATCTATTGTTTTAAAATTATATATAAACTAATTTTTAATTAATTATTATTCACAGTGCAGCTTCTAAGCATTAAATTAGTATCTAAATCTAAATTTAAAATTAACAATAATATAGGCGAACATTTGTAAAGTTGCGGCATTATTTAAAAAAATAAAATACATAAAAATTATTATTACAAAATTATTAAAGAATAAGAGAGAGACTAAGAAATATCTTGATGAAATAATACAGATAATCTATTATTTCATTCAAAGGAATGCTTTATTAAATTGTTATATAGTTCATAAATGATCACTGTCAGTGAAATGAAGAAAATTTCATTAGCAAAAATATAAATATTACAGGTTTAGTTATTAATTTAAAAATTGCTGGAAATTTAACAAAAAGTGGCAATAAAAGTACAGCGCAGGTATTTACATTTTATTTTTTAGATTATTTGTCTTTTTTAATTATTTTTTTTTTAAATTTATTCTTTATATTTCCTTGAAAAAATTAATGGAAACTTTTTTTTTTAAAAATAATTACTTTGCGAGATGTATATTATTTTTTTCTTTCAGTGGCAAATATTTGCTTTATATAAAAAAAAAAAAAAAAAAAAAAAAAAAAGCACATTATCATTTATTTTTCTTTCCAGAGCATGTGTACTATTATTTTTAATCTATTGTACAGCATTAAGCATTTTCTTACTTTTTTACATAAATATATTACCATTCTTTTTTTGAATAATAACTGATTTAATGGTTTATTCTTATTCCAATTTAAGGCACCTGGAAAGCATTTCTAAAATTTCTATCATTAGATTTTTACAACACAGTAGAGTTACAAAAAAAAAAAAAAAAAAAAAAAAAAAAAAAGGTGTTTACTTATAAAGAATTATAATTTGCAAAATAAAATAATTATAATAAAATAAAAATATTACAAATATTAAAATTTTATTTTATTAATATGTTTATCTGATTGTCTAAGATTTTTACGATATTTTTCCAAATCGATCAGTTGTTATCACAATTAAAAGTGAATATTTATATAGTTAACATTTTTTTTTGTAATTTTAAAAATAGTGATTTTTTTATACATAGGTTTTATTTACAATATTATAAAATAAGTATTCTAATTAAGATGCCTCTAATAACTAGTATTATGATAGTTATAATAATTATTTAAAATGATAAAAACAATTACATAAAAGTATCTGGTTTTTAAAATTTAGGATATCAATCTAAACTGTACAATATTAGTAAAATTATTAAATAGAAAGAGTGGATGTAATGATTATAGAATTTTATCTTTTAATTGGCCTTAATAATCCGGGTGCATTGTGTAAAATGTTCCATAAAGATACTGGCCACAAAAAAAAAAAAAAAAAAAAAAAAAAAAAATGAGATGGGAACATGAGGAGTCCCTCAACCCTTTAGTACTGTGTTCACAAACTGTGGTGGAAACTTGTAAAGTAGGCAACCCTACTACTACCCTACTTTATTCTCAGTGACCTTTTGCTTTTATACCATAGAAAATAATAAAACAAAAATGCATTAGGTGTGCACATTTTTTGTAACTTCATTATGAAAGATGAGTAAGCTTTCCTGTCTTAATGTAATAATGCTAACTTTTTATATTTTATATGTATTTATGTATGATATTAAACTCAATGTAATAAATTTTTGTATAACTCCTAGAACCTGCCAATAAGACGTCATTTCTTGGTGGGACTAATGCAACCTGGATAAAAAAAAATTAAAAAAAAAAAAAAACGCATTACCATTTCTATTATAGACCCGGAATTGATGATGCTATAAATTCCTAAAGTTGCCTACTTAAGTTATTATTTTTTTTTTTAGTTATTTTTTTTTTTAACGCAGTTTGTAAGTTTACATAAGGGTTAAAGGACATAATATGTGTAAATGATGGTCCCATCTCAGGAATTGTACGTTTTTACTTTAGTTTTTTGAGAACAGTATTTTATTTATAGTTAAAAACTCTTAAAAGTGTATGTAGTGTCCCTAATTAAATTTACCATGTGATGATTTTTTTTTAACATAGGATCTTGGAATGCTATAGTTGATACGACATTAGGGACACTTTAGCTTCTGAAGCTACGCTTAAGTGGCTATGGCTATGCTTTGCCAATAAGCCTAATTAAAACTATTAACATCAGGTATTTAGATGCGGGTTCTACAGTATTTTTAAGTTAATCCCTAATATATTTCTTTACAAAAAGAAAAAAAAATGCAAGGAAGAAAAATATATTTAAAACAATAATCACTATCTTATATTATACGCGTGTATTAACAGCAATAAAAATAAATAACTTCTGTAGGAAAATTGCAAAGAAGTAGAAGTTATATTTTTTAATTCATAAAAATGTCAGAATTAGCATTAATTAATTATAGAGTTTACTTACATTAAAAATTTATGATTTGACATTTTTATATTGTACTGTATTTTTTTCTTTCTTTTTTTTTTTTTTACGTTTTATTATCAGTGTTTAAAAGATAACATGTAATTCATTCCTATAGGGTGGTTGCATTCATATAACAGTTGACGCCATATGTGAGCACTAAATAACATGGACCGCTATGGGAAAATGACACATTTTGCCAGTTCAAAAATACTTATCAATATTTTTGAGAGCATTGATGTTCTGTTTAGAGGTTGAATTGGGTTTTTAAGTTTGTGAGAAAAACAATAATATTAATGGTTTAATATAGTGCATTTTGGCTTCAGTATGAGCCCAGTGCACGCAAAAGCCCCCCACATCATCGAGTGTGGAGATATAAATTTAAATAATAATAATAATACGTACTAATTTTTCAAAGAAAATAGAAAAAAATGTCCTGTGCTGATCAATGTTATTCATTGCTCCAGTATGGCGTCGAAATGCATTCAGTATGACGTCATGCGTATACACCCTATACGTTTGTATAGTAATTAATAATAAATTCAAATATCTAAAAAAAAAACGAATAAGAAAAAAGAAAAAAAAACGTTATTCTGATATAATTATAATTTTTTGTTTTAAAGAAAATTTTACTTTTTTATATCCTTGTTCAATTAAAAATGTAAAATATTCAAGGGTGAAATTTTTTTTTTACCATTCCAGTGTATCTTGTGGCTTATTACGTAGACGTGGACTGTTCTCAGAATAAAATTGAGCATACCAACGTCTGAACTTTGATATGGCACGGTCTTCACTAACTAGCAAAGGACGTTCTTCATACTTCTTGTGATTCCAAACCATGATATCACGTTCAAACTGTAACAAAGTACATATATGTAAATACGTCAGAAGATACAAAAAAATTGTAAACGTTAAAATTTTATAAAATGCATTCGCTTAGATTTTTGCTTCAAATGAGACAATAAATCGTACATCGGGCGTACTTGAAAAAAACAAAAAAAAAAATCAGCTTGTTCTGTAAAGTATAGTGAATCAAATTAACATGCAGTGATTGGCTGACCAACAAAATAGGACACATTCATTGGTTGATCTTGTTTTTTGAGCCGATAAAAGTGAGTCGCATGTTGGGTATGGAACTTTTTTTTGTAAAGTTTCGTTCATTCTTATATCAAGTTCAAAGTTCTAAACGAAGATATAACAATGATCAACCATAAACGTAATAACGTAATAAACAGGTAATGACGTCATGATCAAATGTTTTTAACAAATGAAAATTTTCGAAGCTGACTCAAGAGTTGTGTGTAGTTTATAGAACGAACTAATGAATCGTACATCGGCCGTACTTGGAAAAAAAAAATCTTTATTACAAAACAAAATAGGCAAAAGGTGCAGTCAGGGCAACAAGCTCTATCTCTGAACCAAAACATTTATAAGACAGCATAAAATGCAGAGTGGTTATATAACATCTTATAAGAAGAATAAACACACAAGAAAGTTAATAAAGATTCATTTATGATTATACCAAAGGAGTATACCACGTAAAGTATACTGCATTGAACAATTTCTACATAAATATATTTTAAAGCATAAATGTTGTTATTTTGGAACAACATAAGTAATTATGCTGAACATCTTAACTATTATGTTTAAGCACTGTATGTACTGAAATGAAATGAATAACTTACAATTATAGTATTGAAATTCAGTCTATAGTTGCGCAAGTTTTTGGTTTCCGTGCGGTACAATATAGCATAAAATATGATTTTATGCACAAGGGTTGCTGCTTTGAGCTATTAAAATATTGCATTTTTTTATATTTTTGTCTATATAGAGCACAATTGTTGCTATATTAACATAACTAATTGTATTGATCATGTTGGTAAGTGAAACACTATTATATACAATATAACATATATTATGATGTTACGCATAAAAAATGTTACTAGATTAAATATCATAATTATTTTCGTGTTTAATTTTTGTCCACGTATATACTGTATAAGGCTCGTAATTTGAACTCCACAAGTTTACTTTTTAATTTTTCATGTTGATTGATAGTTAAAAAATTTTAAAAAATTTGTATCTCTTACTATCAGTTATTATTATTAAATCTGTTATTTATTTATTTTTATTTCATTCCGACTAAAAAATTATCGTACATATTACACAACAACAACAACAAAACGTAATGATTTTTTTAATTTTTATTATTGGTTTTATTGGAAATATTATATAAATAAAAATTTGGCATTGAAAATTTTGTTCTCAGTTATACATATAGTTTCAGAATAATTTACGCATTTCTATAATTTTCGTTTCCTAAAAGGTATTGTTTTAACAAATAATAAATATACTGCAACATTATTTATCAATTTGCAAGATTACTCATTCCATCGGATAAGAGAGATAACTTTCAGCTTTGATGAAACTCAATTAAAATAATAAAAAAAAAGAAAAAAAAATTAATACTAATTAAAATAACTATAAAATAAATAGTTGAAATATATTAACACATTATGTTTTATATTTTTAATATAACAATAATGAAAAATAGTAATTTTTTTATTTATATTAAATTTTTATTTTTTTTATTTCTAATGTTTTTCAATATTGGTTATATAATCGCAATGACCCATATTTCTCAGATCTGACTTAAGTTTTAAATGCGTAAACCTCAAATATGGAAAGCGATATATATAAAAATAGGTTTGATATCTTTCCAGTTTTCTTTAATAATGTAAGGGGGGTTAATAAAGATAATATGACCTGCAATCTTCAGATAAAAGAATATTCAAATTTTATTTGTGAATCGAGATAATTAGGATTAAAATTTGCATATGATTTTGATTATCATTTTTTTTTTTTTTTTTTTCAATATTAAAAAATTTTGGTACCATAACTTTTTTTGAAACTTTCGGACGTTATTATTTTATATTTCAAAATTACTTCTGGTTCACGAAAATTAAGCGTTAGTTTGTCCATTTGAATAGTATTGATTTTGAATTTCGAAGCAAAATAAAAATGGTTAAAAATTAATTGTGAGAAATGTATGGGAATTATGAAGAATTTATAATTGAACTTCTTTTATGAGATATATCCAAAAAATAATTTAAAAAATATTTTACGATCAGTTTTTTATGAAAATAGGGAGCGTTGCAGGACTGAGGTTAACCGCCGTTAAAGCCCCTGTCAACTTACTTTTTTATCATTTAGAATACTAGATTGATAATTACCATACCTTATTTTCCATGAATTAGACACCAACACGTTGATTTTGTATTTATTTTCATTTATTTTTATTTTAGCGGTTATTTCACGTATCTGACGTCACAATGTACCGATGGGGTCGTGATAGGGGCAAAGAACTTGCGAGAGGAGCTTAAATTAATCACGTGCCCAGAGTGTTGACTGTGATTGACGGTGGTACATCGTGACGTCAGATACGTGAAATAACCGTCAAAAAAAAAAAAAAAAAAAAAAAGATAACAAATACAAAATCAACGTGTTGGTGTCTAATTCATGGATAGTAAGGTATGGTAATTATCAATCTATAGTATTCTAAATGAAAAAAAAAAGAAAGTTGACAAGGCTTTAAAATATAATACCGTAAGTACAGTAAAACTTTTAGAAAATAAAATCCCCCTAATAAGTAATAAATTACCATGATAGCTTCTGCCCAGAGAAAACAAGTACTGACAGGAGTAGGGATACTTCGACTCGCGTACAATCTGTGCACCACTCTTTGCAGTAATGGACCAACTGGAGTGACGCATTGCAGAATCACAGCTCGGCCAAGTGCGCTCTCAACACCAAGCTCTACATAACCAGGCCCAATCTGCAAACACAAAATCAATAAGTAAACAATAAATAAATAGGTAGATAAAGACAAATAAATAAATTGATATTGACAAATAATTTAAATACAAACGCCATGAAGAAAGAAATAAAATTATATAAACACATTTTATTGATCCATAAAAGCAGTTCATATAGTAATAACAATAAGGAGTTATACAACTGTAAGTTCAAATTATAGCATTATAATATTAATAAATATATTAACAATTTATATTCAATAATCTAAACGAATGGAGATTATTGGTTTTAAAAATTCTTAAAATATTTCTATGGCTTAAAACACGTAAAAGTACAGTATACATAAATATAGTATTTTTCATTGAAATTTCTCTTTAATAGGTGGAGTTATTTTATCACGCAACAACAACAATAAAAAATAATAAAAAAACTAAACATGTTTTTCCTCATAAGCGTATTGTTAAATCAGAGGACACATATTGTTAAGTTTTCCCCGCTCGATAAACCAAAAAGCTCCAAATAAATGTTTTAGTTATTTAGAAAAGAGGTTTCGTTCCATTAAACAAAAATATAAGCATTAATTAGAAATAAAACAAATCATTATTTATACCTAAGGAAAAAAAAATCATATCAAATTGACTTATTTACATTTAAATTTGTTGTTCATACTTTTTTTTAAGGGGGCAGAGGTGACCGCAAACTAGACGGTCGCGAATTATAATATAAACACAAAATAAAGTAGAAATAGTACTTCAAAGTTAAGTTACGTCAAACATGTTAAATCACGATCAAATATTTAAGCTATTCCACTTTAAATTAAAAAAGAAAATGTCCATGGAAATTCAATTTTTAGTGGCAAATTTTAGTCAAATTAGAAAAAAAATTAAAATTAAAAATATTATTAAAACTTTTTTGGAACCAAAAAAAAAATAATAATAGTAATAATTTACTCGATTTTATTGGAAATTTATAGTGTTTGTTTTGATGGAAATAAACAATGTACAACAAATTGTTGTGAAAATATATACTATAGTTCTTCTTTTAGCGATTTCCGGGCCAAATTGGTCACGTTTTACGTTAATTAATAATTTCAATTTTAATTATTTATTTATTGATTTTTTTTTTAATGTTATGTGATTTGTTTGACTAAAATCCTATATAAAATTGAACATACCTGATTAACTTTAACATTGATGGTAACAAGTGGGATCTTATTAAACAGCCTTAGTTCATGACTTAGATTCATGAAGGCTCGATGTAAATTTCCAGAGCCTGTCAACGCCTGCCATGAAGCGGACCATACGTGTCTAGCCCAGGAACCGCCATTCAATATGCTTGGTGCACTGAGATCACTGCCTGCTAATAACGAAGCTCCATGAATTGCATTCAAATGTGCCACATCAGCGCCGTTTTCAGGAATCTCCTGTAAAAATATTTAGTTAATTAAAGGGGTTTCAGTTTTTTTTTTTTTTTTTTTTTTTTTTTTTCTTAGTTCTCAAAAACCTTTTAAAAATTTATTTCGTTTAGTAAGTTTATTTTAATGGAATTATCGGTCCAGAAAAAGTCTTTTTTAAAAAAAAAATAGCGCGTTATTAAATCTCACAAGAAAAAAACAAAACAATAATTATAATTATTTAGCAATATTTGTTCAATATAGTATAATTTATGCTATATAAATAATAATATTAATAATAATAATTCTGTTTTATAGCATCAATATTATGTTGTACAGCATATATTATTTATGTTGTTTCAATTTAGCATTATTTATGCTATATATAATTACCTAAATGCAGCATAAATTACGTAATTTATGTTGCATTTATGATGACATTATATCAAAAATTATACTAAATTAAAACAATATAAATAATTTTGCTAAAAAATATAATACAGTATTGATGCTACGTAACAATTATTACTGTATATAAAGTATAGCATAATATAGATTATGTTGTATTGAACAAATTGTTCTGAAAATGGGTTTGCATATTACATATTATATTTATATTTTTTTTCCGTGCTTAAGAGAGTGTCCAGAGTATCCTTCATTTGAATTTTTTTTTTTGTCTCGATCCAGTAGTTTTCAATCTCTCTCTCTCTCTCTCTCTAGAGAGATAGAGATAGAGAGAGAGAGAGAGAGAGAGAGGGTTAAACAGCTAAAATCGTATTCCCGTTTTGCAATGTTCAATAAATTGAACAACTCTTTTTTTATTATTAATCTTAAAAAAAAAAAAAAAAAAAAATGTCATAGCCTGGTTATATTCAAAGTCATAAAAAAGTCAATAATATATAGTTTTTTTAAAAAAAAAAAAAGCAAGCAAGCAAGCAGATTTTACAATCTTAAATTACGAATGAACGTCGATCAATGAAGTTATAAATAATCAATCATTATAGTTCAAATTATGTATAATATAGATTTAAGGTTTATATCATCAAAAGCATTGATTTTTTTTCTTATCTAGGTGCCTATTGATTAACTATAAATTATTGTATTGCTATTTTTATTACCGCGATAATTTTTTTTTTGATAAAACATAAACTATAAATTAGACCTTTCAAAAAAGAGATGAAAGAGAAAGAGATAAATAAGTTATTTTTATTGAAATGTGACTCATGAAAGTTGTATAATGGTGTATACGCATGACGTCATACTGAATGCGCTTTAATGTCATATTAGAGCAATGAATACCATTGCTCAGCTTAAGGAAAAACGTCGTTTTTTGCTCTTTTTTTTAAGTTAATTTTTTATATTATTATTTTTCTGGCATATATAAAAACCTAATTCACCCCCTCAAAAATATTGCTACCGTAAGTATATATATATATGTTTAAATTGGAAAAATGTTTTTAACCAAAAATTAAATTATAATATGTTATCTAGAGATCATGAATAAAATAAAGTTTTTTTTTCTCATATAAAATATCAATGTGAATAGTAAAATAAATAAAGTTTGCATAAAATATTGTCATCACAATATATTTCTTATCTAGCACTCATATTGTGCATTTTTTTAGTGTATAAGTCTGACTATCATTTCTCATTGGTTTGTTTAAACAAAGTACAATGTTTTGTATATGTGATTGTAGGAGATAGAAATGAATAAACATATTTTGAATTTGAATTGGTTTATTTTTCCACACCAGTTCATGTTATTTAGTGCTCACATATGGCGGTGACTTTTATATAAATGCGACCATACCTTAATATACCATAATGTAATATGTATTATACTTATTGTCAATATGTTTTACTATCCAAATACTCCCGCCATAATTTCAATTTTATTCTTATGAGAAAAATATGCTATATGAATTTCATTAATAAAATATTAACTGTGTACACGAGTGTGATAATAAATTTGACTATTTAAAAATTCCCGCCACTTTTTTTTTTTCATTTACATGATACACTAATGCTGTTCGTAAACCCTGTTCTCTTGCACCAAAAAATGCGCATTCCATTTGAATAACCAAAGGCGATCGTCATTTTTGGTGCAGAGAACAGGGTTTACGAACAGCATTAATATTGTTCCTATCATGATGGTTCCTATGAGAAAAATATGCTCCAAATTTAACTAACAACTATGTTATAAAGCATAAATATTATGTTGTAAAGCATAATAAATAATGTTGTTCTAATTATGTATGCTGAAATATATAATGACATTTAATGACATAAATGCAGTATATAAATATAAATTACTGAATTTGTATTTTTTCTTATGCAGTCAAGTAATGTATTCACATATTACGTATACTTGCTGACATATATATATTTGAATACTCAACAAACCTTTTCACCCGTACGCCGTATATATATATTTTTTTAACCAGCTTGTAGAAAAAGAATAAACTTAAAAATTTCTTATGTCTTTATTTAAATTATGATAAGTTAAAGTTTTGTAAGCTATGCTATATATTTATACATATCATATCACACACGATATAGATCAGTGCACTGCACACTATATACTTTTAACACACATTATACTTTTTAAAGAATTCAAAGAAAAATGTGATATGCTTTCGTCGCTTTCGATATATTGGCTTAAAGGAGGTTTTAATATGACATCATTATGACGGTCACTTATCTTATTTATATATATTTAAGTAACGTCACATATTTTTGCCTTTATTTGTCATTTTTTATTATGCTATTAGGAAGACGTTACTGTATGAAATTGCGTCAAAAATTATTGAAATTTAAAAATATATACCTAATATATATCGTTAAAGGTATAGAATACCTTGAACAAAAAACATGTCTATTATCTCTGCATATATAAATATCAACGTTGAATTGGCCAGAGTCATTGATTTCTAATTTATTTTCCATTTACGAAATATTGCCGCTGCGGGTTTATGACGTCACAGCTTACTAGTTTACGCGCGAGGAAAAAAAAGGCGAGCTGTGACGTCGTATACCCGCATTTGCCATTTCGTGAATAGAAAATAAATGAGAAATCAATGACTCTGGTCAAATCAATATTGATATTTAGTTGTGTTAGGATATCATAGACATTTTTTTTAAGGAGTTGTACGCCTTTAAAACCCTTTTCCAACTTACTTTTTTATCATTTAGAATATTAGATTGATAATTACCATACCTTATTATCAATGAATTAGACACTAACACATTGATTTTGTATTTATTTTCATTTTAGTGGTTATTTCACACATCTGATGTCACAATGTACCGATGGGGTCGTGATAGGGGCAAAGAACTTGCGAGAGGGGCTTAAATTAATTACGTGACCATAGCGGTGACTGTGATTGGCGGCGGTACATCGTGACGTCAGATACGTGAAATAACCATAAAAAAGAAAATAAATGATAACAAATACAAAATCAACGTGTTGGTGTCTAATTCATGGATAGTAAGGTATGGTAATTATCAATCTAGTATTCAAAATGATAAAAAAGCAAGTTGACAAGGGCTTTAAGTTAATAATAATAACAATGATAAATTTTACATGGTGACCTATCCATGATGGTGACACTCAATTAAAAAAAAAAAGAAAGAAGTTATTATAGAAGAAGTCATGGTTATAGCATAATATGCATAAGTTAATTCATTACCTGAATATGTGCGCTGATGTAATGTTCCTGACGACCTCTGTACGTCCATTGTCCCGGCCTAAGTTGAGGAAGTTCTGCTGGTTTCCACTCAGGTTCTGCACCCTCGGCATGATACCATACAAATATGAAAGAGTTCACTTCACATGTGGGCCAACGTTTTGCTTTGGCAAACTCAGGAACTGAAAAGTTTATAAAACAACAATTTATACGTACAGATTTAATTTTTTTTTGCATTTCTCGCTGTTATATTGGGTGTATGCATTCATATTAAAGTCGACGTCATGTTGGATCACTTAATAACATGTGCGGCATAGGAAAATAGCTCATTTTGTCAGTTTAAAAATACTATAATATGCAACATCTTCGAGAGCATTGATTCTGTACATACGTATGTTGAATTATATATGTATTTCGAGTATTGAGGAAATAACAATAACAAAAAATAAACTGATTTCTTAAGGGGGTAGGTGACCCAGGGGGGGCTCAGACTGATATCTCGCAAACTAGGACGGTTGCGAATAATAATAATAACACAAAGTAAAGAAGAAATGTTACTTAAAAATTTAGTCATGTCAAACATGTGAAAACACGATCAAATATTTAAGTTATTACACTTTAAAGATAATATATAAATGTGGAAATTTAAATTTCAGCGGTAAATTTTAGTCAAATTAGAAACTTTTTTTTCAATTAAAAATATCATTAAATTTTTTTTGGTATAAAAAATATTTTTTAAATTTACTTGATTTTATTTGAAAATTATAGTTTGTTTTATTGGAATTAAATAATGCGAATTCACCCAATTGCAAATATGGAGCAAGTTTTCACAAATTAATTCGGATGAAACGCACAATGCGCAACATCATTCACTTAACATGATTACGTAAATAGTACGTCTTGTTTCTCGAGTTTCGTCTTAGAAAAATATTACAATTATCTATCCATACATAAATTATATGCAGAAATGAATTAAATAAATAATAAATATTAATAAAAAATTTAATTAAAGTAAAAAATATACAAATATATATTTTACAAATTTTTCAAAATATATAATATTAATCCAACATACTATATGATACAACTTAATTATTTAATAAAATATCAATGATTAAAAATGAGAAAGAGATACAGAGAAAAAAGATTATACAGATAGATAGATAGATAGATAGATAGATAGATAGATAGATAGATAGATAGATAGATAGATAGATAGATAGATAGATAGATAGATAGATAGATAGATAGATAGATAGATAGATAGATAGATAGATAGATAGATAGATAGATAGATAGATAGATAGATAGATAGATAGATAGATAGATAGATAGATAGATAGATAGATAGATAGATAGATAGATAGATAGATAGATAGATAGATAGATAGATAGATAGATAGATAGATAGATAGATAGATAGATAGATAGATAGATAGATAGATAGATAGATAGATAGATAGATAGATAGATAGATAGATAGATAGATAGATAGATAGATAGATAGATAGATAGATAGATAGATAGATAGATAGATATAGATAGATAGATAGATAGATACCTTTCTCGCTGTACGGCACTGCTGTGCACTGTCCATCGCTGCCTCTGAATGTCCATGCATGGAAAGGACACTCAAGACAGTCTCCTCTGACGGCGCCTCCGATCGCCATATTAGCGCCCAGATGTGGACAATAAGCATCAAGAACATAGGCCTCACCACTCTCACCTCGGAATACGGCAAAGTTTTCTCCTGAAATGATATTAATATATGGTAGAGGGACCAGTTTTCGACATCTTTATAAGTTTCGGCACCCCACTTCAAAATATATTTTTTTACTCCAAGGGTATGCAATTCCAATAAGAGCTAAATATTTTCTGTGACATAAGGAATTACTTCTCCAATCTCCTTAATTTGGTTTAATCTTAGCTGTTGAAGGTTTTGCAACAACAACAACAACAACAACAAAAGGCTTCTGGGGGTCTGCCGAAAACAAGGGTAGCCATGATTTAGTTCTATTTTAAAAATTTAAAAAAATATAAAAATGTTTGTTATAAAAATTTGCATGCAGTTGCAATATGTTTGAATGCATTAATGATATTGATATGATAAATAATAAATTCGTATTTTTACACCCAATCCTACACCTACTAATATTTTAATGTTTTACGTATCTGCGCCAAAATCATTTTGAAATGAGATGATGTCAACCGGATGTAAACCTCTTTCTCAGATTTAAATAACGGATCAATACACACAACGTGGGATGTTATCAGTATATAAAATCAAAATTTATACAAAAGAAGAATTAATTTTCATAAGTTATGAAATTTAAGAAGAAATCGGATCAACAAAGTTAATGTTTCTTCCATAACAACAAATTTGAAGTTTTTAACGATTTTTATATAAGAATCGTGAAAAACATCAAATGATCTTACTTTTAGAAGAAACCGTTATTATATAGTTTGATTTACTTTGACACCATGCTCTTTCTATAGTTTTCTCTATTAAAAGTAGTAAATCGTCACACTTTTATCTATTCTAATTGTTTTCTTCTTTTTCTTTTTTAAAAAAAAATCTTTAATACAATGGAGCTTATTAGTTTAGCGCGCAGGGAGACGCGGGGAAATCTAAGGGTCCCCTAATTTAACATTACGCTTATGGGGAAAAAAAAAAATAAAAAATTGCGATTTTTGAGAAAACTATTCCACCTATTTTGGAGAAATTTAAATAAGAAATACTAGACATACTTTTACGTGTTTTAAGTCATAGTTGTTTTTTAGCAATTTTTTTTTTAAACTGATATGATAACCTCCATATAGTTTGATTTACTTGAGACCATGCTGTTTCTAGTTTTCTATATTAAAAAAATAATTAAACGTCGCTCTTTGAACTATACTAATTTGTTTTTCTTTTTCTTGAAAAAAAAATTTTCAATTAAGTTATCTGCCAGCAAAATATTAATATTGTTGGGCTATGAGCCTCTAAAATTTATTTTCTTTAAAGTTTTTTTTTTTTTTTTTTTTTTTCAAGTTTGTAATTTATAATTTTAAGGAAGTATTAAATTCAAATAACTTACCCATAGCTGCTACATGTTTCACTTTTCCTTTAGGAAGTTGATCCGATTCAAGCAAAACAAACCAACCATTGGGGTAAACTGGTGGTAAGTTACCAACTTTACGTAATCGGTTCATCTCACGAGCAAGTTCACGTTTTGCTTTGCCTTTCCATCTACCCGCTGAACCACTTTCAAAACCAGAGTCAAATCCAACACCACTCAAATCCTGTGAACATAACATTATTATTTCAATATTATTTGAGTCTATTAGTTTCAACAAGTCCTTCTTACAAATTCAACAAAGGTGTTATCATACTGGATAAAGATAAGAAACTCACCTATATTGAAAATAGAAGAAGCGCTTTTTGATACTAATATAGACACATTTAATTTGTTATATTATATTCTAAAACGATTGGTGTAGAGAACTTTAAAGCCGTAAACCACATAAAACAACATGTGCTTTTTAATGAATAAACATGAAAAGGGATCTTCAAAACTGGTGACAATTTTTACCAGTAGCCCCACGAGAGAACGTGAAAATGCTGTAAAGTATGCAAATTGTGTGACAATTCATGTTTATGACGTCAGAAACATGCAAAATTTAGTATGAAAATATTGTACGGGTAGCATAAATCGAAATTTCTGATCACTGCTACGGTTGGGTTTTGAGACAAACTAAAGTTATTTATAATGTAAGTCCCATCAAGTGTTTTGTGATATAAATGCATATGTTTTTCTCTGGTATATTCCTTTATTAGCATTATAATCGGTATAGTTCGTAAGGCGAAAGTTTTGGGTCTAAATTTGGTGTCCTTGTGTAGCTAAGGGTCACACCTAGCCGTGATAAAAATTTCAAGATGTTTGACCGTCCCGAAAAAAAGAAAAAAATTATTGAAATTGAAATTCTACCTTATAGGCTTAAAATTTCAAAAAAATCATATAAAATTAATTTGCACGGTGACTCCTCAAAATTTTTATATATTTGAAATTGTCTCAAGCTGAAGTATCATTGTGCAAAATTTCAGACTTTTTTGACTAGAAAAGTTTGAGTCTAATGGCCGACGTCGGTACACTACTCCCTTAATTAAAAATTTCTCAACATAAACACTAACATTTTATCGGTTATTATTATAATATTTAAGCTAATTATTTTAAAAAATATTATTTATTATTATTATCTTTCACTCGTGAATAATTCTTTATTCTTAAAACCTGATACAATAATGTCCCCAATTTTTAATATATATTTTTACATAAAAATCGCGCGTATTATTTATTATTATACAAAGAAGTATTATATGTTTAATTTATATTATTATTATTATTTATTTATTTTTTTGTTAGTGTATAATTATATTTATATAACAATTTATTTTTTAACTTTACATTGTTATTATTATTTTATAACTTTTATATTTTATATATAAATACTTAACTCTAGCAGTCAAGAATCTTTAATCGATTATTTCAAAGTCCACATACACTTTAAATACTAATAGACTTAAAGGCATAGACAACATGAAAACATTTGCATTTACATAACAAATCACTTGATGGGACTTACATAAATAACATTAATTGATCTCAAAACCCAACTGTAGCGCCGTAGCAGTCATCAGAAAATTTCGATTTATGCAACCCGCACAACATTTTTATACTAGTTTTTGCCTGTTTATGACGTCATAAACAGGAATATTCACACAAATTGCATACTTTACACTTTTTTCAAGTTCTCTTGTGGGGCTACATTAACATTCTGGTGAAAAAAATATCATCAGTTTTGTAGATCCCATTTTGTGTTTAGAACATGTTGTTTCAATGTTTTCTATGCCTTTAAGTAAGCAAATGTAAACATTTTTAATAAATGGACATCATTTGCATCATTTCTTTTGAATTCATAAATCAACGCTATATTTGAGCACTATATAGGCTGTATGCGCATGACGTTATTTAATGCGCTTGGAGGCCATACTGGAGTAGTGAATAACATTGCTCAGCATAGGACAAACTTCATTTTAGGCTATTTTCTTTGGGAAATCAGTTAATTTTTTGTTATTGTTATTTTTCTCACATACTTGAGATATTAATTCAACCTATTTACAGCATTATTGCTGTCAAAGTTTTGCATAGTGTTTTTAAACTGGCAAAATAAGTTATTTTCCTATGCCACCGCCACCCATGTTATTGAGTTATCCAACATGGCTTTGACTTTAACATGAATGCATAGACCATATTGGTCGGTATGAGAAAAAAGCACATTTTGCCAGTTAAGAATACATGTTTTGTTTGCAATATAATTGAGAGCATTGATGCTGTTAGACTAATTAGATATTCAAGTTAAAAAAAAATTTAAAAAAATATCCAAAAACCACGTTTGTCCTATGCTGAGTAATGTTATTCATTTCTAAAGTATGACGTGGAAGTGCATTCCAAATGACGTCATGTGCAAACAACCCTATAGAAAATTAATATTTATAACTATAAAAAGCACATGTTGTAAAAAAAAAAAAAAAAAAAAGGAACAAAATAATAAAAATTCTTACCTTCACATAATTCATGGGTAGACATAAATAATAATAAGCAATCATCAAAATGCAGACACACGTCAATATAGTAGACCATGGTATTACTTGTGAGTATGCTTGTAATATTGGATAAAATTCTGAAGTATTGTTGATGGGACACCAGAGATGTGAACAATGCATGGTCAACTGCATCTTGAAGACTACTGAACGTGATGTGATATTAACTCGAACTAGAAAACATAAAGAAATAATATAAGAAAATTTATTCATCAATTCAAATATTAATATATATATAAACACAAGACCCTCATTGTGGTTTTATAGGCCTGTGAATATGAAATGTTCAGGTAGGAATTAAGAGTTTGCTTTTTTTTTCACTTGTCTGTCTGTCTGTCTGTCTGTCTGTCTGTCTGTCTGTCTGTCTGTCTGTCTGTCTGTCTGTCTGTCTGTCTGTCTGTCTGTCTGTCTGTCTATTCGTCTCTCTCTCTCTCTCTCTCTTTCACACACACACACACACACACACACACACACACACACACACACACACACACACACACACACACACACACACACACACACACACACACACACACACACACACACACACACACACACACACACACACACACACACACACACACACACACACACACACACACACACACACACACACACACACACACACACACACACACACACACACACACACACACACACACACACACACACACACACACACACACAAACCTTTTTCAATAAGGTTTGAAACCATTGTCAAAGCAAAATGATTAGAGGTTATTCTGAGTTATTTCGACCGGAATTTTACCCTTCTCTCTTTTATTTTAATCAATTAAATTAACGCGAGTACTATTTTCAATGTTAAATTGACCATTTGTGAAACAATTGTGTTTATCTAAGGATAATTGTTTGATAAAAAGGGGCGCAAAAATCTTTAATTTTGTTTTGATATAATATAAGGTTTAATTTTCGTATGAAGCCATTTTTCGTAAAAATTGACAGAGTTTGATTACAATAAATTGTAATACGGAAATTACTATAGTAATTAAAAGTGCACCATTTTTATTTTTATTTTAAACCGATAAACTCCATTATACTCGTATATGAAAATATACAATTATAGGTTATAGTGTAATAAAGAAATCTTTATTTATTTTAATTTTTTAAATCTTTACATAAATATGTTATTTGCTGTTTTATTTTGTTTTATTGAGAAAGAGTAAATTATATAGGTTATAAAATCTGCTATTATGTTCTATCTGTTCGCAATGCCATACTTTGTTAATAATTTTCGTAAATTATTGGGTCTGTACACAAACACTATTTGATGATGAGAAGTTTTCAACTCTATACAATGATAATGACATAATGACAATAAAATAAATAATATTAAAAATTAAAATAAATAAAAATATATAAAAATTACATTTAGAGCAAAAAAAAAAAAAAAAACTTAAATTATAAAATAATATAATTATACGTATTATATTTTTTAATATACATTATCATAATTTTTCATTTTAACTTGCAATTTTATGTTTACAGAAGAGACAAAAAACAATAGTGTGTAATATATTGGTATTAAATAGATTTTAAATCACTGATATATTCATTTATAGCGCATAATAATCACATAACTTCTAATGTATAAGAGAAATTATGAATATTATATTATACTGTACGGTACAACATATTAGTTATATGTTGAGAAATATAATTTTATTTGTTAATATTCATGCAATTTTTATTTTATGACTAATGAATTAGTTAAAAGAAAAAATGATACGTTTTGATTGTTTCTTAAAAAGAAGTTTAATCAAGTTCATTGCCTCATGTTTTAAGAAAATACATATATAAGTGAATCTAATAATAATAATAAAAACTAGATAAGAAGATCTTAAAAAAAAGTATTGCATATTCAGATAAAATTTAATTTTTTATGCATATGAAATTGGTTTGCCAGATTAAAAAAAAAAAAAAAATGAGTACTTTGAACTTAATTTTAAAAATAATAATAAATTTCATATCCTACTTATAATATATGAAATCATTATTAAGTATTAAAGTTAATAGGAAGCGGATTTATTACCACTTCTTTTCAAAAGTAAAGTAAAGTAAAGTAAAAAATGAAAATAAAAAAATTATAATAAAAAAAAATGCAATGCTACGAAAAATCTAAAAACAAGGCGAAAAATAGAGCTGTTTCAGAACATTTATTTTTTGCATTAATACCTAACGGTATTTCGTCATATTTTTCCCCTCCCTTAAATAAAATGAAAGCTATCGTCTATATACTATTTAAATATTTGATAAAAACATCTCTCTCTCTCTCTCTCTCTCTCTCTCTCTCTCTCTCTCTCTCTCTCTCTCTCTCTCTGAACAATGGTCAAAATAATTCCACCTACTCAAATTTAAATTCAATACGTATAAAAATTGACATGTGATCAACTCCTGACCTATGACCTTATATCCCTTCTATATAAAAAAAAACTATCTGAAAGTAAATGATTGCATAATTTAGAAATTTAAAAATAACGCCTTAAATTTGCTATGCAAATTTTTACAGGTGACCCGACATTTTCATTTCTTTATACTGCATCATATTTATATACGATATATGTATTTATGATTATTCCTCTTATTCCATAGTAACTTGAAATTGAAGGCTATAACAAATATCAATAAAAAATTGATGCGAAAAAAGAAAAAAAAATTAATTAGAAATTATTTTTAAATATACCCTGATGGCCAAAAGCAAGATCATAAATTTTTACAACAAATTTTTCTCAAACAAATTTCTCTATAGATATACACCAAAATTTTACAGGTGATCAATGTAATATTGATATCAATCTAATAAATTATAGATTAAAGGAATAGACCAGAGAAAAACATATGAATTTATATTACAAAACACTTGATGGGATTTACATAAATAACTTTAGTTTGTCTCAAAACCCAACAGTAGCCCAGTAGCTGTGATCAGAAATTTCGATTTATGCAACACGCACAACATTTTCATACTAATTTTTGCATGTTTCTGACGTCATAAACATGAATTTTCACGTAAATTGCATACTTTACAGTTTTTTCACGCTCTCTCGTGGGGCTACATTAACATTCTAGTAAAAATTGTCATCAGTTTTGAAGATACCATGTCGTGTTTATTCATTAAAAAGTACATGATGTTTTATGTGGTCTATGGATTTAATTAATTAAATAATATGAAGTTAATATGTGTTAAAATCTGTTCCTATTATTTGATTAGAATCCAAAAAAAGAGGGTACATCCGATTGAAGTAACTTCTCATCTTGTTTTGTGTAATAGACCGGTTGCACTCATATTAAAGAGCCGATATTTTGTTGGTCAGAAACACATAGGCCAGCATAGGAAAAACATATTTTTTTATATTTGTATATAGCAAAAGAAGCTTCAAAACTAAATCAAGCCTTATTACTAGCTCTTAATAAGCTCGAAGAATATGAGAAAAAATAGTTCAGTTGAAATAAACTCTTTTTAAGTGAAAAATTATAGAAATAATGGCATTTCCCCTATGCTGGACAATACATTAGGCACCACAAGCATGGCGACAAAGCGCAAGGATGTAAAAGGGGTCTATATGATTCAATTAAAAAATGAAAACATAATCATACATTTCATATAACTTTATATACTTTATATTAGAAAGAAAAAAAATGCTTCGCGTATTGTTAAACAGTTGGGTTAAACTGGGCCATGGATGAACTGAGCCTTATTTCGCCCAATAAAAAGCCGTTATAATTATTATTATTGCGAGTGTTACGTTGTTATATGGTGTTAAGATATAAATGCTACTTTTTGGTGGTGAAAAAGCACCAACCATAGAAACACGATAGAAAACTACGCGGGATCGACTTAAATTTAGCATTACGCTAAAATGGAAAGAAACTTTTTTTTTTTTTTTTTTTTTTTTTTTTGAGAAAACTATACTAATACTACTACTATAAATAATTTTTATTCATGGAAATAATAATTTAAAGAATTCATGTCTTATGCATTTATGTCATTATAGCCTAAACCATGCTAAATCAGAAAAACATAAAAAATTATAGTGTACATCATTATGCTTTTTAACAAATAGTTGTTATGCATGGATTATGGTGCAATGTATTCAACAAATTATACAGAACATGATCTATGGCATATTTATTTTTGTTCGATGTCGCACCCAATACTCATCGTATTTGTTTTTTTAAATTTCTTAGTATTTGAACTTCATTTGTTTTTTCTTCTTTCCCTCAAGTATTCATTGAAAACAATATACGTCATAAAATGCACACACAAAAAATCTCTATACAAAAAAATACCTTAAAATTCATAAATGTCCTATAAATGAAATGACCTTTAAGTTTTTTGTTATACGCGTAAAAAAGAGAGAAAGAAGAGAGAGAGAGAGAGAGAGAGAGAGAGAGAGAGAGAGAGAGAGAGAGAGAGAGAGAGAGAGAGAGAGAGAGAGAGAGAGAGAACTATTAAAGACGAAGAACACCTTAAACAAAAAACTTATCTAATATCCTAATATATATACCTAAATATCAACGTTATTTTGGCCGGAGTCATTGATTTCTAATTTATTTTCCATTCAAAAAATCACTGTTGCGGGCTTGTGACGTCACAGCTCACTAGTCCACGCGTACGTAAACAAGCGAGTTGTGACGTCATAAACCCACATCTGCTATTTAGTGAATGGAAAATAAATTAGAAATAAATGACTCCGGCCAAATCAACGTTGATATTTAGGTATTTAGGTAAGATCAACCAAAGAATGTGTCTTATTTTGTTGGTCAGCCAATCACTGTAAATGAAATTCACTATACCTTACAGAACAAGCTTTAATGTTATATGTACATTATGACTTGTACTTGTCACATTATGTAAATATTGGATATGGGCTAAATAATAAAATAAATAAAGAAATTTCATTACGTAGTAATAATAATCGTAAAAAAAAAAAAAAGCTTGAGTACTTTGCAAGTTTTGTTCCCCCACCAAGTAATAGGTAATAACTCAAGACAAAATGTTATTAAATCTCATTGAAACAACTCAATTTTTCATTCATTTAGAATTTAATTGTAAAAATTGTTTTAGAGCCCTGGAAGTTTTTTTTTTTTTTTTTTTTTTTTTAGTTAAAACGAGAGATGATAAAAATTGCTAGCCAATACATAACGTCATAACGACAAAACATGACGATAGTTATATCATAAATATATGAGTCATTAAGATGTGTAAAATATCACTAAACTTGTCAAAATAATGTGTCAGAAAATACTGAAAATAGTAAATATATACAATTGTTTAGAAAATTTGAAAAACTCATAAATTAAGTTCTGTATGCAATCAAATATATTAACTTTATTAATGTTCCTATAGTTGTTATTTTTACTTTTACAATTTTTTTTTAAATTAATATTATAAATATTTCTTTATATTTTAGTGCTACATAGACAAAAGACTCTCAAGTAGAAAAGTGTAATAAGGGACCGGATTTTCAGTTGCAAATGTCTGCTTGCGCCTGCAAAAACAGCAGTTACTTTTCCTGCTGCACAACTTATTATCAATTTGTAAAATATTTCCTATCTACCTGTAATTTAACTCAAAATACCTGGAATGAACAAAAATTTATAAATATTTAGTAAATTGTTGTGTGGTACGAGGAGCAACCAAACTTGCAGGCGCAAGCAGACATTTGCAACTGAAAATCCGGTCCCAACTGATAACAAAATAATGAACTATACATTATAGAAAATATGATAATGGAAGAAAAAGCTTAGACGTAAATGTAAAGTAAGTTGTTAGGTAACTTTTTTTATTTTGCAAATTTGCATAATTCTTATATAATTATATAACAGACAATATGTTTATTTTATGATTGATAATACTTTATGTATAATCTAAATTAATAATATTGATGCTTATAGCACAGTTAAATATATTAACTATGGAATTAAATTAAGGAAATGTTTATTGGGTTTGTATGAAATATTTTACAAGAGCATATTTTCTATCCATCTTACTGGGTAGTATGGTACAGCTACAGACTTAATTAAAATACTTATTATTCATAAATCATAATATAACATATAGGGTGTATGCATTCATGTTAAAGTCGACGCCATGTTAGAACTTTCAATAACATGGACCACATAGGAAAATGACTCATTTTAATAGTTTAAAAATACTTATAGAAATATTTTTGAGATCATGGATGCAGTTAATAGGTTGAATTATTACCTCAAGTATGTGAGAAAAATAATAATATTTCAACAAAAGAATTACTGATTTAAAAAAAAAATGTAATATAGGGTGTATGCATTCATGTTAAAGTCGACGCCTTGTTGGATAACTCAATAACATGGGTGGCATAGGAAAATAACTCATTTTGCCAGTTTAAAAATACTATGTAATATTTTTGAGAGCATTGATGCTGCAAATATGTTGAATTAGTATCTCAAGTATGTGAGAAAAATAACAATAAATTAACCGAATTCCCAAGGAAAATTTGCTTAAACGAAGTTTGTCCTATGCTGGAAGATGTTATTCACTACTCCAGTATGGCCTCCAAGCGCATTAAATATGACGTCATCCAGTTACTATATTAATATAATATAATTCTTAGTATTATAATTTTAAAGATAACACATTTTATGTCTCTGAGAATTATTGAGGTAAAAAAAAATTTGAACTTTTCGATAAAACATAAAATTTTAAATTTTGGTAAAATTAATATTTAAATTGGCATGGAGTACATATGTACTTAAAAGTCCCCAGACAGTAACAGACAGACATAATATGAACTAAAATAAATAAATATATTCTTTTGCTATAAGAGAGAGATTTTGAAATCATGCAGTCAAGTTAATGTCAGCTGTCAACAAAAAATCTGAGAGTCAATTATATTGGAGGAGGAAACGAACGAGAGGTCGACCCAGGTGATAAGAAATATACAGGTAACTTCATTTAAGTATTTATAAGCTTTTTAAAACAACTATGCATCACTTTATAGTTACGAATACTAACTTATTTAAAGCCATAGACCACATAAAACAACATGTATTGTGCTTTTTAATGAATAAACACGAATTGGGATTTTCATAACTGATGACAGTTTTTACCAGCATGTTAATGTAGCCCCATGAGAAAACGTGAAAAAACTGTAAAGTATGCAATTTGCATGAAAATTCATGTTTATGACGTCAGAAACATGCAAAAATTAGTATGAAAATGTAGTGTGGGTTGCATAAATCGAATTTTCTGATCATTTTTGCTATTGGGCTACTGTTGGGTTTTGAGACAAACTAATGTTATTTATGTAAATCCCATCAAGTTTTTTGTGATATAAATAAATAAATAAGCTTGTATATAATGCTTATCTCTGGTCTATTTCTTTAAGATATACTTTTAAGTTATTATGATTAGCTAAAATAATGTATTTTAGCAAATTATTATTATTAACAATAGATATTTTAACTTTTTTTAAAATAGCTTAAAAAACTCAAAACAACTTAAATTAGCTATTTTTAATAACTTTTGCTAAAATGCATTATTTTTTAGCTACTCGTAATAACTTAAAAGTGATTATCTTAAACAATTTAGCATTCGTAACTAAATTAATGTATATCCTTTTTTAGAGATAACTTTTAATGATAATAATGTTTCATTTTTTTCTCTCTCGTTTTTTTTTTTTTTTTTTTTTTTTTAATATTATTATTATTTATAATATTGTCAAAACTATTTAACTGTGTACTGTGACTAATATAAATAAAAATATCCTAAAATTTGAAATCAAATCCTGTTTCATTTAAAAAATTCTAAAGGAGAAAAATAACATTTAAAAAAAGAACTAGAGTTTGCACTTTTCTGTTAAAGGTTTCTAAGATATTTATATAATTCACATAAATTACGTAATTTAATGAATCATACATGGGTTTGAAATCATGAGAGTTATAGTACCGATGTATGCGACGATAATCTTCTTATCATTAAAAAAAAAAAAAAAAAAAAAAAAGTGAGTTTACTTTGAACAATATGTTATACTCTGAAGTATAATTAATCCTGACTAATAAGCTTATCATTTTTGTTATATGACACATCATTACTAGTACAATTTTCTTTAATTCTCACGATATCTCTCTCTATATATATATAATATATAAGAATTTATGATCATTATATAACATTATAATATTGCACTCGAAGGAAATGAAAAACTTGCACATCAATGGGATTCGTTTGTAATAACTTCTATTCTTAGTTTGGTAATTGTGCTTGGCCTGTGTAATCTATATGGCAATGTTGACATATTTATGATTTTTCCATAAGCCTATAATGTATTGCAAC
This sequence comes from Ecdyonurus torrentis, assembly GCA_949318235.1. Lineage (NCBI taxonomy): Eukaryota > Metazoa > Arthropoda > Insecta > Ephemeroptera > Heptageniidae > Ecdyonurus > Ecdyonurus torrentis. The sequence continues at coordinate 25,471,542 of OX439133.1, read as the reverse complement.
ATTTAGATTTTATTTCAGTACATAAAGTATATAAACTGACGTCAAATAATAGAATGTATTACACATTTATGGTGTGTTATTAATGTAATTGGAAATTAGTAGAACTTAGGATTTTTATTAATATACTGTAGTATACAAAAAGCTTTGACTCCATTAAATTTATCGGTGATATCATGGTAAAGGATAAGAGTTCCCTTAATTTCCTATTCTATTTTAATTCGCATCAGGACTATGTTTTTAACTTTTTCAGGCAAATTTCTGAATCAAAGCCTGAAATCTTTAAATGAGAGAGTCATTTTACACATTTTAAGCTAAAATGGACCACTTTGCAATGAAAAAAAAAAAAACTATTTGAATTAAATATTTTAACAGTTTTAAAGTATTTCTTATGGAAAAATCGTTTCCGTTTACCGTTGCAACAATTAAAAAAATTCATTGAAAGTGGTCCATATTGAAAATGTTATATGGATTTTTCATCGCTGATTAAATTTTTATTATTATTATTTTTACTGTTTCTTTAAAAATTGTTTCTCATAATCATATGGAAATAATCGGTTGAAAAAAACAAACAATACTTTAAAACACGTAAGGTCTAGTATTCCTAATTTAAACAGTACTGAAATCGGTAGTGTAGTTTCTTTTAAAAATCGAAAAAAAAATAAGTTTTTCTTCCCAAAAGCTTAATATTAAGTTATAGGGGACCCTTAGCTTTTCCGTCGCGATATAGACCAGTTGCACTCATATTTAAGAGCTGCTATTTTGTTAGTCAGGAATACATAGGCCAGCATAGGTAAAATGTCATTTTTTTTTAATAGCAAAAAAAGCTTCAAACCTCAATCAAAGCCTTATTTGTAGCTCCTAATAAGCTCAAAGAATATGAGAAAAAAAATTTTCAGTTGAAATTAACTCTTTTTATGTGAAAAATTAGGAGAAATGATGTTTCCCTTATGCTGGACAATGCATTAGGTACCACAAACATGGCGACAAAGCGCAAGGGGTCTATACTGATAAGTTCTGATGCGCAGTAATATATATATATATTTTTTATCCTTAAAACATAATTATTGTATCGTATCATTTCTATCATTATTCATGCTAACAGTATACTAATTTTCAATCATTGGTATAATATCTCGTATTTGATTAAATGAAGACCCTGCGATCTACGAACGAATTACATTGGAAAAGTACTGAAACCATAATATGTTTTAACATATGAGGGGTTTCACGACCACGGGACAACTACGGCACTGCAAACAAAAAATGTTCTCAGAAAAATCTGAAAAAAATGTGACAAGTACACACTAATGAGACATAACACATGCTGAATTTTTTTAAATTTATTTTGATTATTGCCTGAGATACGGCAATTTAAAGATGGCGGACCATTTTAAAAAGGAGCGCGAGGAGCCAACTTTGACGCCCAGTATTTTCTGTTGTATGAAACAAAATTTGATAATTTATTTTTTATTGTGTTTATCATTGAGTCAAATAAATATAACTGTGCTTAAAATTTATTTAGAACTTGTTAAAGTATTTTTTAGGAATTTTTGAAAATATGTATTTTTTGCTAAAATTTGCACATTTGCATACCTCTTAAAAAATAGTAAAAAAAATTTTTGATGGCATTTTGCAATTTTAGCGGTTAGATAAACGTCTTATCTTCATCTTCTGACAAGAAAACAAAAATAAGTTTAAATTTGATTGTACAGTACTGGTCAATACAAATGCCTTTTTCCGAAAAGTGCCATTTTCGACCTTCAAAAAGTCCGTGTTACCGATAAATTTTTAAATATAACAATATATGTTTAGAAAGCTTATACTTTGATTATTTAAATAAAAAAATAAAAAACCTGTGTATTGCGCTGCAAATATTTTTAACGATTTTTTTTGTAACTCGCTCCACGCGCTGGTTGCGCTCGGCGTACAGGCTCTTGCGCTGAGTAAATAAACACGCGCATCGTGTTATAACGTTGATATATTTATTTCTATTACTGACACGATAATTATATTTAATTTTTCGTGATTCAATATTTATTTTAAAGCCATATACCACATAAAACAACATGTGCTTTTTAATGAATAAACACGAAATGGGATCTTCAAAACTGATGGCTATTTTTAACAGAATGTTAATGTATAGCCCTACGAGAGAGCGTGAAGAAACTGTAAAGTATGTATTTTGCGTAAGAATTCATGTTTATGACGTCAGAAACATGCAAAAATTAGTACAAAAATGTTGTGCAGGTTGCATAAATTGAATTTTCTTATCACTGCTTCGGGACTTATAAGTTTTAATATAAATAATAAAAATTTATATTTTCGTCATGCATGTATCAATCAATCCGGCTTTTTTTGAGTTCTTACATGTGCAAAACAGATGTTGGCGCGTATAGTAAACAATAACACTGACTTTTTTTTATCATAGGTCAGCATCACAATAAAATATTTACAATCAGTATTTAATGTCTATTCCATTAACTCAAATATTATCATCCATACCACCACCTACAATTAGAAAGAATTCATTTAAGATGACAGCTAAAATGTTCATTTCTTTGTGTGAAAAATTCAAAGAGTAAAGATACAATAAAATCAACTTAACATAATATTAACATAAAAATGTAATTATGTATATTTGAAGTTAATTATAGCAAGTAACACAAAAATATTGGTTTAATAGGCTTTAATGCAGTGACAAAACTACAAACATTAATAATAAAATAATCAACATTTAAACAAATGCATTATCATGTTAATTTTAATGAACTTGCACCGTGTATACTGCGACTGACATCAGATTTCATCTAGAGGAATAATAGGTGAATGTTGGCAGCATGCTCTTTTTTTATTATATACTATCATTATAAAAATCAAAATAGCATTTGCACTCGTAATATATAAAAAAAATTAACAGATTAGTTTTTTATACTTTATATAACGTATACTGTATTATATAAACTTATAGTATATCGATTTATGCTTTATTTGTCATCCATTACCAATTTTATATAACAATTAAAACATTAAAGGAATAGACCAGAGAAAAACATAAGCATTTATATCACAAAAAACTTGATGGGATTTACATAAATAACATCAGTTTGCCTAAAAACCCAAGAGTAGGGGAACAGTAGCAGTGATAAGCAAAATTCAATTTATGCAACCCGCACAACATTTTTGTACTAACTTTTGCATGTTTCTGACGTCATAAACATGAATTCTTACGCAAAATGCATACTTTACAGTTTTTTCACGCTCTCTCGTAGGGCTATACATTAACATTCTGTTAAAAATAGCCATCAGTTTTGAAGATCCCATTTCGTGTTTATTCATTAAAAAGCACATGTTGTTTTATGTGGTATATGGCTTTAAAATAAATATTAAATCACGAAAAATTAAATATAATTATCGTGTCAGTGATAGAAATAAATATATCAACGTTATAACACGATGCGCGTGTTTATTTACTCAGCGCAAGAGCCTGTACGCCGAGCGCAACCAGCGCGTGGAGCGAGTTACAAAAAAAATCGTTAAAAATATTTGCAGCGCAATACACAGGTTTTTTATTTTTTTATTTAAATAATCAAAGTATAAGCTTTCTAAACATATATTGTTATATTTAAAAATTTATCGGTAACACGGACTTTTTGAAGGTCGAAAATGGCACTTTTCGGAAAAAGGCATTTGTATTGACCAGTACTGTACAATCAAATTTAAACTTATTTTTGTTTTCTTGTCAGAAGATAAAGATAAGACGTTTATCTAACCGCTAAAATTGCAAAATGCCATCAAAAAAATTTTTTACTATTTTTTAAGAGGTATGCAAATGTGCAAATTTTAGCAAAAAATACATATTTTCAAAAATTCCTAAAAAATACTTTAACAAGTTCTAAATAAATTTTAAGCACAGTTATATTTATTTGACTCAATGATAAACACAATAAAAAATAAATTATCAAATTTTGTTTCATACAACAGAAAATACTGGGCGTCAAAGTTGGCTCCTCGCGCTCCTTTTTAAAATGGTCCGCCATCTTTAAATTGCCGTATCTCAGGCAATAATCAAAATAAATTTAAAAAAATTCAGCATGTGCTATGTCTTATTAGTATGTACTTGTCACATTTTTTTCAGATTTTTCTGAGAACATTTTTTGTTTGCAGTGCCGTAGTTGTCCCGTGGTCGTGAAACCCCTCATATAGTTTCATCATAATTAACATTTATTTATATAATTATTTTTTAAATAATAATAAAATATTTAATTATATTAAATATTAAACAAAATAAATTATTAAAATAAAATTATATTTTTTAATATTTATAATTTAAAATATATGTATTTAGTACAACATTATTAATATTTTATTAAATTTTGTTGTCCCTTGCAAAATATTAAAATTAGAGTAATTTTATTGCCATTAAGTCTACCTGTATATCCTTATTCACCTAAATTTCAAGTTTCATCCCTCTTCTTTAAAAAAGTTTTATTTTATTATTATAATTTTTATTAACACATCTACCAGTAATTCAGTATTGCCATTCCTTATTGGGTCAAGATCATTTATTTTTATACTTCAAAAGTTTAATAATATATAAGACCATAAATACTTAACAATCATGCAGAACTCTTTTATTACGTAAGAAAAAAAAAAAGTATACAGGAGTATTGCATGGTGAAACGTTCCATCAATACACCATGCTATATATAGTAGAGTAAAAAAAAAAAAAAAAAAAAAAAAAAGGTGCAAAGAAATGTGGAAGTAATAAAAGTTTTAATAAATATTTCACTTTTGATTTTTATGCATAAACCATAGAATTGATATCATTACAAAATACAAATGCTTGTAATGCTAAATCTTCAAAAAAAAAAAAATAATAATAAAAAAAAAAAACTTAAAAATTATAAACAATATGAGCTAAAAAGAAAGCCACCCAAAAAGTAACATAATGTGCATTGGTCGTTTATTTATTTATTATTATTATTTTTTAGTAAATTGCAGTATTATTTTAAAGGGATAACCAACAATGGCTTTTTTTAATAGTGATCAATGTGATCATCATTGTTATTAAACCTCCCGAAATCGTGATCCTTAAATTTTAATTATTGACGCACTGCCGCTGCGAGCAACCGCCGTTTAGCAACTTAGAACACCTACGTCACAGCTACAACTTGCTCTCACGCTAGCTTGGCGCGAGCATAAGTTACCCATATTTTAGCTCTCGCAACTTGACATCATATTTTACGTATATTATATAAAATGTTTTTACGGCTACAGATATGTAGTAAAATAACTTATGCAAAGATAAGAGTAAATCCAGCTCGCGTCAAGCTAGCGTGAGAGCAAGTTGTAGCTGTGACGTATGTTTTGAGTTGCTAAACGGTGGTTGCTCTCAGCGCGTTAATAATTTAAATATTAAATTGCGATTTCGGTGATCAGTGTGATCGTGATCACTATTAAAAAAGCCATTGTTGACTATCCCTTTTAAGTTTTTGAATATTCCGGAATTTCCGCTCTAAAAAACAATTAATAATAAAAACAATAATAAAAAGAGTTTAGTAATTTGAATTTTTAAGGCAAGAAATTGATCCACAGTAGAAACAAGTCGAAACAAAAAAATATACATAAATAATTATTATGTCAAATAAACAATAAACTATAAAAGAGACAAAAAACATTGACAAATAAACTTTATTTATGCAAAAATAAGCAGACGTCATAAAACATTTCTAAATTTAGTTTTTGTACAAATATTAAATCAATAAATTCGTTTTATTTCTCTGCATCGCTGCTTTGTTTTGCTATTGATTTGTAATTTACCTTCATGACATAAACTTAACATTTTTATTTGTATAATATACAAAGTATTAATAATTTATTTATTTATAAAACTCATTAGCTTTATAGGTGTTAAGAGAAAATTCAATAATAACTTGATCAGCTGATTGAAACGGTCGAATTAAACTGGTAGACATCAAGGTTATGGTATATAATAAAAAAAATTATCTCTGAAAAATATAAATTCTAAATATTATAAATTAAATTCACTATTAAACTTTTATACAATGAAAATGTGATAATACGTTGAAAAAGCAATCAATCAATAAGAAGATTACAAAAATATAAAATTTATTATGGAAATTTAAAGCCATAGACCACATAAAACAACCTGTGCTTTTTAATGAATAAACACGAAATGGGATCTTCAAAATTGTCGACAATTTTTACCCAGAATGTTAATGTAGCCCCTCGAGAGAACGTGAGAAAAGTATTATTTATTATTATTGCTATTTTGTCATATTATGCTGAACCTATAGTATTTAGTATAATAATCACTATACTATATAGCATAAATTATGTTGTGCATAAATGTTGCTTTATTGAGGTAGCATAATTATTACGTATTTATTTACTTTTCAGTGTAATATATAGCAAAAATTAGTATGAAAATGTTGTGAGGGTTGAATAAATCTAACTACACTAATCTATACTACTGTTGGGTTTTGAGACAAACTAATGTTATTTATGTAAGTCCTATCAAGTGTTTTGTGATATAAATGCTTATGCTTTTCTCTGGTCTATTCCTTTAAGATAAAGCAAATTAAAGTTGGAAAAGGAAGTATAATTATATAATACATTCTACACGCAAAAATTCTATTGTAGTAAAAACTTAAGTAATAGCATACACGTTTATTTGTTTTAATTTTGCGCAGTAATTTGTTAACCACATAATAAGAATAATAATTATTTGATGCGCAAACATTACATTTAATTATAGTAGTTTATTAAGTTTTTTTTTTCTTCGTCCTAATATTTTTCTTTTTTTAATTGTTTTGGAGAATTGTCTTACTTTTAATAAAGGAATGGCTTTGAATAATAATCATTTGACTACCATTTGTGGACGAATATTGAAACATATGTTTTAATGTTTTTTTTATTCGTCTAAAGTTTAAAAGTGTTTTTTTTTTTTTTTTTTTTTTTTTTTTGAATTTTTACTATAAAATAATTATAATATTCGAAGTAAATTTCAAATAGAATTATTGTCACGCTTTGTATGCTGTCAATAGAATTATAACTCTTTAATGACAGCTAGGCACTTTATTATTATATTGCTGCTCTCACTACTATTTTTGAAACAGAAAATAAAAAGAACAGAAAAAATAGACAAAAATATATATAGAGAAATTATGAACAGAAATTAATTAAATTTAATGATGCTTCAAATAAATATGATTTTTTCTTTCTTACTTAACAACATAAAAAATAAAAGTATCATTTAATAATAAAGATTGAATAAACTATAAATAATATAATACGTTTTCAATAAGGAATGAAAAATTATTTAAATTTTAATTCGATTGAAGTTAGTTTTTCAGAAAATTTAGCCTCTTTAATAATCGTGAAATTTTTAATTTTAAAAAATTCAAAGATCCAAATGTATTGAATGGCTTATAGGAGTTTACTTTTTATGTGATTAAAAAAAAAAAAAAAAAAAAAAAACGCTGATATAGTCTTTTTTACACAGAGCAATGATTTTGGCATTATGCAATACATTTGATTAAATGCAGCCCAAGTCTTCTTGACCCTGGTTACCCTCTACTTCTATATTCGAATAGGCTATTCCGCTTTTATGCTCGCCCACAATGAGACTAAATGGTTAATCACCCCCCGCCCCCTCTCAAAAAAAAAAGTTAAAAAAAATTTTATAATGCATTTATTTGGTTTTACTTTTCAAATATTATGATGAAATTACATTGCAACGACGTGCCTTTCCTTTAACGTATGGGAGTCCAGTATTATTTCCATATTTATATTTTGTACTCATGAATTGTTTTCCTGAATTCCAATCAATTTTGGTTACAAATAATTTTTTTCATCCAAATTGACTTCAAACCCAGGAAAACAAAGGCTTTTACTCTCAGTAAGCTACAGAAAAATTTCAGAAACTTGCAAAAGTAGGTTTAGTGAGAAAAAATAAATAAAAATCTAGCATTATGACTTTGTGTTCCTGTCTTAATTTAACGTGCTTTCTTATGGGGCAGCAAATCAGCTATAACTGTAGTTAAAATCATTTGTCGGAGTCGAAATGTTTACTGATGCAGGCTTACTGAGCCTACATATTTTTGTTTTAAACTGTATTTCAATTCATTTTGGTTACAAATTATTATTTTCCCCCAATTGACTTGAAATCAAGGAAAACAAAAGCTTTATGCTCAGCAAGCTACAGTAAATATTTCAACTCCGAGAAATAATTTTAACCTGGGCTATAGCTGCTTCATTCCCCCATAAGAAAGCATGTTAAATTGAAACAGGAACACAAAGTCGTCTGCTAGCACTTTGTTAGTATTGTTCAACTGAGAGTTTGTTTATTTTATCAAAAAACTTTCTTTTGCAAGTCCTTTTTGTGCTAGTAGAATTCTATCAAAATATTTATTTATTAAAAATTTATTTAAAATTTATTATTTATTTATTTATTTATTTATTTATTTATTTATTTATTTATTTATTTATTTATTTATTTATTTATTTATATTGATTTATTTACTTATTTATTTATTAATCCAAGTATATGCCTACAACACAGTCAATGTATTCATGTAAATTAAAGTCTCAAAAAGATTCGTTTAATGTGCTATAAATTTAATTGCATACAACCTCCATTAAAAATAACTATAATTTCATGCATCAAATTTATTGCATTTTGCAAGTACTGCTCCGATTGAAAAGATTATTAAAAACAGTTTTAATACTATTTTCAATATAACTGACAAAATAGAAATTAAATAAATAACCACTTCAATTATTTCTATATAGCGTATTAGTAAGACATTAGCTTAGGCAAGTGATTTTTATATTGATACTCGATTCCACACAATCTTCAAAATATGTTTGAAAGACAAATACGTAAAAAAGTTCATAGATATATTTATAATATATCACATAATAATCAATTATGTCTAAAATACCTAAAAAAAAAAAATTTAAAAAAATACAATTGAATTCAGCTGTTTTAAATTATTCATAACTTAAATTTTATGATAAGTACTATACATATTGATATAATATAGAATAATTAATTAACAAATTGTAATATAATATACTTTGAAATTTTTTAATTAATGTCATTTTTATGGTTATGCTATGTAATAATTCATTATATTGGAGATTGGAGAATCTTAACTACTGTAATAATAAAGAACATTATAAAGGTATAATTAGGATTTAACAACTCTATAATATCCTATCTCCAAGACTTTGATAAGAGGTATATTTTTAATTTATATTATGTAAGAAAATATCATTCAGCTATATAGAATATAATAGTTTTTATTATAGTATAGCGCTATATTAAAAAAATAATAAAATATTTAGAAAAAAGTAGGTATAAAGATCATGCCTAAAAAAAAATTATATACTACAATATTTTTTATGAAACAAAAGTACCAGATTGTCGCTTTAATTTGTAACTTAACCTGCCCTTATAACAAATTAATTCCATCTTCATTAAAAATATATTAAATTCTTAAATCTCAAGTCATAATCTGAGTGATACTCATTTATTTTTAACAATTAACAAGATTATTTTATTTATTTAATTAAAATATTTTAAACAAAATAAAAATTTTAAAAAAAAGAGTAAAATAAGTAATATATTATTATAGTAAAAGGATATATGTATTTAAAAAAATTTTAAAAAAGTTATATTTATTAACTTGCAAAGTAATGTTTTAATATTATAATTACAAATTAAATAATAATACAAATAAAAATATTATAAATAATTTTTAAAAATTTTAGAATTTTTTTTTTTAAACTATACTTTAAAAATTAAAACTTAAGCATATATTAATAAAAAAAATAAGAATATAAAGCAATTACCTTTTTAATCCGAAACAATTATAAATATTTTACATATTTTGCTAACAAGAACAATCACAAGTGTACGTACGGTGGTACATAAACTTTAATACTAAAAATGAGGATTCTCTTTATAGCAAACACACACACACACACTTCATAGCAGCTCTATACGTATACTAAAGTAAAGCACGCGATCACTTTAACTTAAAATTGTTCCCAATATTGTCGGCGCATTGCAGTAATCTTAATCTCATATAATATATAAATACACCCGTTCTCCAAATATTTGATAACATTGTATACATAATCCTAATTTAGGTAAACATTTAATAGTATTATAATAGTTAACTGATATTTCATTTCCTTTTTCTATATTATGTATAATAATATAATAGATATTATTATATTTCAATTTCTCATTGTGTTTGAAATATTTAAAAGTTTGTATGTCTACCACCCACCCCCTTTATTCCATTATTATCTTTTGCCATTTAAATACTTATGAAAAAGCACTGAAATGCGCTCTTTGATGCCAACATTGCAAGATAAATAAGATATAAGACAAAAGTCTTTTTTTTTTTTTTTTTTGCTATATTTTTTTTAGGAAATTAAATTTTTATTAATTATTATTACCTAATAAAGCAACAACTGTTTTGAGGCCAACTTTAAGCGATTTCGCTCACATCTGCTTCCGTTTCTACTTACTATACGCATGCACAGAACATATACGACGAAACGGAAACGGATGTGAGTGAAATCGCTTATTGACTAATAAAGGAACAACTGTTTTGAGGCTGACTGTAAGTGATTTCGCTCACATCCGCTTCCGTTTCGTAGTACTGCGCATGCGTAGTAAGTAGAAACGGAAGCGGATGTTACCGAAATCGCTTAAAGTCGGCCTCAAAACAGTTGTTCCATTATTATATAGTGATTTTTTTTTTTTTTTTTTTTTTTTTTTTTTGCATATTTGAAAAACTAATTCAACCTATTGACAAAAATATTTCTATATTTTAAATTCACTAAATATGTAATCCCTTACTGACCTATGATATGTATTGTGATTAACGACGATTTATATGTTATATAAATGTAATCAACTTAAAATAGAATAAAATTAACATATATTAGCTACCAGGGAGGGAGATAAAATTATTTAAGGGAAAGGGGGACTGACGTCGGTCATTAGACTCAAACTTTTCTCGTCAAGAATCTGAAATTTTGCACAATGATACTTCAGCATAAGACAATTTCAAATATATAAAAATTTTGAGGGGTCACTGTGCAAATTAAATTTATATGATATTTTGAAATTTGAAATCCATAAGGACTAATGTAAATTTCAATAATTTTTTTTCTTTTCTTCGGGATGGTCAAACATCATGAAATTTTTGTCACAGCTAGGTGTAACCCTTAGCTACACAGTGACACCAAATTTAGATCTAAAACACTTCTAGTTTTTGAGATGAAGTACCCTACTCCCTTTAACTAACATGTGATTGAATACTATAGTGTGTTTCAAGTAAAAATTAAAACGGTTATGTGTGATGATGTTTTCATAGACATTTGAATGTATCTCATACATTATGATACATTGTTTTATATACTGAGTAGGAGAAAGAAATGAATGAACAATTTTGATTTATTTCAATTTCGTGTAGCTTTTTTTATTATGTCATGTTTTTAGCCTTACAGCAAGATACTACATACAAGATAAGGACACGCTCGACCAAATTGGGCCGCCGCGAAATTCAAAATGAGCCTCTAAGCCAATCAGCGCTCGAGTTGAAGGTCACGTGATCAATATTGACCAATCACAATGCCGCTAAAATTTACATGGGACCAGTTGGTGTCGCTATCTTGTATGTAGTATCTTGCTTACAGGCCTTACTTGTTAGCGACTTTTAATGTTAAGTAATAAGCTTTTCCGATACTTATTACTTTTATTATTTATCCCCACCACTATGAATCGATTTATTTTGTTTTGTTAATATTTTTTTAATATAGTTATAAATTACGAAATAAATGTATATTATATTTATAAAGGTTTTAATAAAAACAACAACAAATATGAATGCAATATTTTATAATAAAAATATATATATATAAGTAATTTTATTTTTAAATTTAAAAATAATATGAAAATTGTTATTTTTAATTTTAAATAATAAAAATATTTAATTTATGGAAATGTTTTTAATAATTGTTTTAAACTTTAAATTTATATATTTTTTAATTGCATATTAAGTGTTGTATGTACGACATTAAATTACTAAGGATCGTTAATTTGGAAGGAGTTGATCGTATGATTTTTGGAACTATGTATTATTTAAAATATTATTAATGATATTTATATTTAAATGTGTCATGGATATTTTTTTTTTGTGAATTATATTGCGAGCGGTAGTATAGATGTAGGATAATATGTCTCTTAAATCAGACTATTTCAACATACAGTATAAGAAGGGAACATTTTTTTTATCTCCAAATTTATAGAAAACCATTGCCGGTTTAATATACGAATATATTTTATAAGGTGACAAAATCAAGCATTTAAAACTACGCTGCCGGTTTACGGAGTTTTTTTAAATGAGGAATACAATTAAATGCTATACAGATATGCTACAGTTTTTTTTTTCTTCAATAATTTGTAAAGCCACGGTAAAAAGCATTGAATCGCACTAATGCTGTTCGTAAACCCTGTTCTTTGCCCCTAAAATGACTATCAACTATGGTTAATCAAATGGAATGCTCATTTTTTGGTGCAAGAGAACAGGGTTTACGAACAGCATTACTATATTATGATTATGTATACTGTAGACTCAAGATCAAATGTAGATATTTTACAATTATGTTAAAGTCGACGCCATGTTGGAACATTAAATTACCTAGGCCACATAGGAACATTTTGCCAATTTAAAAATACAAAGTAATATTTTTGAGAGCAATGGTACCGTTAATAAGTTAAATTCGTATCTCAAGTATGTGAGATACTAATTAAAAAAAAAATTAATTATTAAAAAAAAATCACAAAGAAAATATAGTCAAAAATGAAGTTTGTCCTATGTTAAGCAATATTGTTCATTGAACCAGTATGGCGTCGAAGTGTTTTCAGTATGACGTCATGCTGATTTACTCTATATAAATTAAATTGTACAGTAAAATGAGTATAGTACAATATACAAACTAAAAAAACAATAGAATGGAACTGCATCTTTCTATAAAGCTTATAACATCAAATTAGACTCGCAAATGCATTTCCTGCGATATATATATATATATATACATAACGATGCATCTGATCTGCATCTTTATTTATGCAGGCGAAATGCATCATCATGATGCACAAGAGTTAAAAAAAAAGTAGAACAAAATTTTCATAATGACATTCATGAATTTTGAAATACGTTTCTTTTCTTTTTTGACGTGCATTTGTATATTATATTAAAATATATATTTCTATTTACGGAAATCATACGTGTTTTAATATATATCTACATTTTATAAAAATAGAAACTACACGTAATTTACGTTGCATTGAACAATTGCTGTATTGTAGAAGACGAATGTTGTTATTTTGTCATATTATGCTGAACCTATATTATTTAGTATAATCACTATACAATATAGCATAAATTATGTTGTGCATAAATGTTGTTAGCATTATTATTACGTATTTATTTACTTTGCAGTGTAATATACAGCAAAATCTTTTAGTGTTGTGGAACGGCAATGTTTTATTAGGTAAATATTATTAATTCAATAATTAACAAATATGTAAATAATGTTATACTTTTTTAAGCCTTGGAAGGTTGTCTCACAAACTTGAAAAAAAAAAAATTAAAAAAAAAAAAATTGGGCAAACTTTAACATATTGGCAGGGTGGACATTCATATAAAAAGTCGACGCCAAATGTGAGCACTTATAGTTTTTGATGTGGAAAATGACATATTTTACAAGTATAAAAATAAAGTATGATAGAAATATTTTTGCCAGCATTGATTCTGTTAATAGGCTGAATTAGATTTTCAAGTATGCGAGAAAAACAAACAAACTAATTTTCAAAAGAAAACTATTAAAAACGACGTTTTCCAATGTTGAGCAATGTTAGTCATGAGTGAGCAATGACGTCGAAGTGCATTTATTATGAAGTCATGCGAATAGACCCTGTATGATGTAAAATTATATAGAGCATAATGCATTCATGTTAACAATGCATGGGCCGGTATATATATATAGGAAAATAACTCATTTTAACAGTTGAAAAACGTTTTATAGTACTTTTAAGAGCATTAATGCTATTAATATTATATATAGGTTGTTTTGTATAATCTCAAGTATATGAGAAAGATACGAGCAAAAAAAAAAAAAAAAAAAAAAAAAAAAAGAAGAAGAAGTTTGTCCTATGCTGAGCAATGTTATTCAATACCTCCAGTATAGCCTCCAAGTGCATTAAATATGACGTCATACGGATACACCCTATTGATATTAAAAGATATCACTTTGTAAAGTATCACACTGTGACTATATTATAATGTGTGCAATAAAAATAAATTGCATGCATGCAATTAAAAGTTCCTATATTTAGCATGTGCCTGTGCAATCTGTTTAAAAGCATGAAAATTAAAGACAACAATTAATTGCTATTGTAACGTATTGCTCCGTGAGAATAGACAGTTAAAATAATACAATTTAAAATAATAATATAAACTTGGAAATGTTAATTTGTTATAATTGAAATATGTGTGAGTTATCAACAACTTGATAACGTGCTTGTTACATGTTAAATATTTCGCAATTAAGCATACACGCCTTTTTCTCGGTACTTAACTCATTTACTTTAACAAAATTGCACCTCTTTGCAAGTTTTTCTTTATCCATATATTTTTATCTTATTGATTGTTTACCACTTTTATAATAAGTAAATGTAATATAAAATATTTCTTCATATCTATTTTCTATTGTATATAGATATTATAGATGCATATAGTGTCTTAATTTTCACAAATAATGGATATATCAATGTTGTTGTGAACAAAATGTCTATCTCGTATTTTGTCACGGTAAGCAAAATGTCTATCTCGTTTTTTGTTACACGAAGCAAAATGTCTATCTCATTTTTTGTCACGCGTAGCATTATGTCTATCTCGTTCCCGAACGTTATGTAGATGGCGCTCGAGATAGAAATTTTGCTTCGCGTGACAAAATACGAGATAGACATTTTGCTTCGCGTGACAAAATACGAGATAGACATTTTACTTCGCGTGACAGAAAACCAGAAATACATTTTGTTCGTAGCAACATCGATATGTAATACTTTTCTTATATATTTATTAACAATTGCGTAATTCACAATTAATGTACTGTGTGTGTATACAAGCAATATGTAATTAGGCGAGTAAATTTTTCTTTTTTTCGTTAAAGTTTTTTTTTTTTTTTTTTTTTTTTTAATATTAATCACTGTGTTATTAAGCCTCCCAAAAACATGATCTCAAAAATTTAATTATTAACGCGCTGAGAGCAAAAGTAGTTACAGTGACCCCGAACCTACGTCACAGCTACAACTTGCTCTCACGCTAGCTTGGCGGTAGTGTGAGTTACTCTTATTATTCTCTCGTTACTTGACGTAATAATGTTTTTATGACTACTATATACTTTGTAACATAATTTAAGCAAAGAGCTCGCGACAAACTAGCGTGTAAGCAAGTTTAGTTGTGACGTAGGTTCGGGGTTGCAATAAGGTTTTTGCTCTAATCCGTTAAATAATTAAAAAATTGAGATTGGAAGTTTAGGAAGTTTAATAACACGAAGACCACTATTTTAAAAGCCATTGCTGACAGCATAATGGTTATAATGAATTTATTTTTTTGCCCAATTTATACTTGACAAAACAAATTACAGAAGTTGGATATAAAGGATTGTATAGATAGCTTGTATCTCAAAATTTAAAAAGAAAAATTCGAAACTTTATGATGCCATTTGAAATTTAATTGTAACAGCTACCTATGATAACATTTTCAGAACCCGTGACCATCAGATAAGAGAGTAAATAATTATTGTAATTAACATATAGGCTCTTATGGGACTAACACTTCAAAAAACTAATTTAAAATCTAGCAAGTGGGCCCCTCAATTTTTTTACATTTTTGAAGACATCTTATCGTAATGTATCACTGTGTGAAATTTCAGATTTTTCTTTCTGTACAAATATTTAGCCAAATCCCGCAGTACCTGATTCCCCGCCTAAAATGGAACATATCTTGATATTAATAAGTTGCGGAGATTCTTTGATCTTTGATATAGAGGTTTACTCGGTTCCAAATTTCAGTTTTTATGCATCCGTTAGGTTTTTCATTAGTTACACACAGATGCAAGGCATTGAAACTTATAATTTTGATATATCAAATCTACGTTAATTTTGGAACTCGTAATTTGCAATATTATTTATATAATAAATAACAATAATAATAGTATAATAATATAATAATATAATACATAATAATATAATAATAACTTAATACTTAATACTTATACTTAATTTTTTTAAATATTAAAATTAAATTTTTAATAATTTTTGTTCAAATTTTATATAAATAAATTTTTATGTATTTATATATTATAATATAAATATATAATTATATTTATTAAATGTTAAATAAAATATAAATTTAAACGTTATGTTTATAAATGTAAAAGTTATTTTATTAATAAGATAATACAATACAATATTTATAATAAATTTACTTTTATAATAAAAACAAATATATATTTGCTTCAATAAGTATTAAATCAATATTACATTTTTTTTATATAAATACGATAAATTATTGTTAAAAACGTCATAAAAAATATTTTATCTTGTCTGGTTTTATACATGCAAAATCGTCATTATTTTCCTTTTAAAAACATATGATAAAACGTAATAAATCGATATGTTTGTTGTGTCTACGTCATATAGCTCTATATACGACCTCATAGCGCGCATTGCACCACGCGCGAATACACTGTTAGTACATATTTTATGTAGATAAGATTATGCTTTTTGTCATACATAATTACATTTACAACATATTTACAAAATTATCATGTTTTCCATTAATTATGATATGAGTGTTTTACGCAGTACAGGGTTAAAGAAAATCATAGTATTTTTTTTAAAGGCATACATGCACACGGTTTTAAAGGATACTTATTTATTCATAAATAGTTAATCTTAATCATTCCTTCTTTATTATTATTATTTTTTTTTTTAACTGGACGTAATTATAATATTTTTTTTAAGTTAGTGATAAGATAAGCAATAATTTATTATTATTATTAATTAAACACAATATACAAATTCTATAAACAAAACAAAGCATCATCGGTCGGTTCATATTTTATTATAATATATAACATGATTTATATCATGCATCTTTAACACATGAAAAATAAATATTTTGTTTTGGTCTTACACCCCTTACTCTTAATCCCCTGCAAAATAATAAATAACATGGTACTATAGTTCTTTCATTAGTGCATTAGTGTGCAAAATATATATTTTAAAATTGTATTCAAAAATAGTGAAATTTCTATCATTTTATTAAAGAAATAAAAATTAAATATTATTAATTTCATTGTTGCAAAAATCAGTATAATTAAATTTATTAATCTACGTTCATTGCAAAAGCTACGCATATACAAGTGCATAGCCAGAGCATAAATTTTCAATATTTTTAAAATTATTACAGGAAATTATTAGAAATAAAAATAAGTTTTTCAATGTACGCGTTATTTGCAAATTCTAATAATAATATTCATGTATAATTAATTGCAAATGATCGCTCTTGAACTTGAGATTTCTGTGAAAATTTGCTCACGTAATTTAAAAACTTGTTTACTGACCTTGTTCAATAATTTAAAATACTACAATGTTTTTCTTGTATATTTACTATAAGGAAAATAAATTGAACTATAATTCTAAGAAATATTGCGATCTTAAATTTAATAACTGATTTTTATCAAATATATTTTTTACTTTGTTTAGAATTATTAAATTTATTACATTTTGCTAGTAAAACCAGCAAACAAAATAAAAACTTTTTAGCGCCTTAAGGTAGGCAAGTTTCATACTGCGAAGCTGAAAAAGTTGCATATCTCACAGGGGCTTTCAAACTAACATTTTAACTAGTCTCACGCCCAAAGACTAAATTCAATAACAATAACGAAATCTTTAAAGCCATCAAAATTAATACTAAACTTGCATAATGTAATAAATGTAATAAAACCAAAAAAGGTAGAAATTTCCTCCCAAAAAATCTGAACAAAGTTTTAATAATAATAATAAAAAAAAAAAAAGACTGTTATAGAAAATACAATGCATATATTATTATATAATGTGTTCCTTGCTATACCTATAATAGCAATTATTATATAACATTTGCAGTAATAATTTTTAATATCTGTGAGGAACCAGTATTTTTCACATGACGAGTAAATTTGACTCGCGTCGACGTATACTCAAATTTTGAACAATGTAAACAAATGGAGCCTTTCACATTGTTTTTGAAAATTACATGTGAACGGCTCCATTGGTTCACATTTTTCAAACTTTGTTTATCTGTTGACGAGCGTCAGCGTGCCTCAAATTTACGCGTCATATGAATAATACTGAATACGTTAATTTTAATAGAGTGTATGCATTCATGCTAAAGTCTACACCATGTTGGATAACTCTATAACATGGGTGGTATAGGAAAATAACTCATTTTGCCAGTTTAAAAACACTATGCAATATTTTTGAGAGCATTGATGTTGTAAATATGTTGAATTAGTATCTCAAGTATGTGCGAGAAAAATAACAATAACAAAAAATTAACAATTTCCCAAAGAAAATGAGCTTAAATGAAGTTTGTCCTATGCTGAGCAATGTTATGCACTACTCCAGTATGGCCTCCAAACGCATTAAATATGACGTCATCCGCATACTTAAACAATAATAATAATTGTAGTACTTTTCTATAGAAAATAATAATTGTGCTTTTATAACATTCTATGGTTATGTACATTAAAATTCTAATAGTATTTAATTAAAATTAATCAATAAAAATAATTTTTAATATTAATAAAAAAAAAAGATCCCTAAAGCCATTTATAACAATAGAAGTTAAAAATACTGAAGCTGTGAAAGTATTTTGATAAAATATTTTCATCCCCTCCCCCCTCTCTCTTTAAATAAAAAAAAATCGAGATTAATATCTAGTTATGGTAACAATGCTATACACTACACATATTATTGCAGATTATAATATATAGATGAAGATGAAAAAATATCCCGAGGGTTAATAAGAACAAGATATCGGCAATTGTGGCTATGATGCCCGGGCAATGATCCCGGACCATCCTCAAGGCATTCATTCCAATAAAATTAACAATAATAAAAAAAAACAATAATACTGTATATTATTGTTATTATTATTGCTTTGATTATATAGAATGTAAAATTTTTAAATGAAGATATTATTTTTATTATTTTTTTTATTTCGAATACGACCTATATAAAAGTAACAATAATTTTACAAGTACTTCCAATTGCTATTTATGTAGGGTTGAAATTGAGATTTAAGTTAATTAGGTATAGTAATTAAAATTTATACATGGGAAATACATTGCTTAAGGTTTAGTATTTAATTTTGATTTAAAACGTAGTTGATTTTGAAAGTTGACTTTTTAAATGGAGATAGTTTTTTTTTTTTTTATTTATTTATTTATTTTTTTTTTTACCCTTAATAGAAAACTGAATGTAATTTATATGAAAGTGCTTGAAAACCTGAGGCACGGTTCACCCTAAGCTACGATATAAGCTAAGAGAACGTCATCTTGCGTTATTGACAAAAAACATAAATTTAAAGAAATTATTCAGTTACATAGATGTAACTCTTCAGTACAAACCAATAGCTTGGTTGAAAAAAGTTTAAATAGTAACTCGTTAGTATAAACATAAACGTTATTTCTTTAGTGGTAAAAAGTTAGCTCTTTATATCTAATAAAAAAAACTTTGTATACATGTAACAAATATATTATAAAAATATTCTATATAGTAACCCTTAGATAATTTTTTCCGTGCATAGATAATGTATATTAAAGCCTTAGACCACAAAAACCACATGATATATAACGTCTGCTTTTTAATGATTATATTTAATATATAAACATAAAATTGGATCTCCAAAACTAATATAATGTCTATTTTTACCAGAATGTATAAATGTGACCTCCCCAAGAGAGCAAGAAAATACTGTCTATTACTGTCTCTTGAAACATACAAAAATTACTATGGAAAGTTGTGCGGGTTGCATACGTAGAAATTTTCTGATCACCGCAAGTTGGGTTTTGAGACAAACTAATGTTATTTATGTAAGTCCTATCAAGTGTTTTGTGATAATGCTTATGTTTTCTTCTGGTCTATTCTTCAAGTAAATGATTTTTAAAGAATGATTTTTAAAAAATTCGTGAAATCTCTCAAGAATAACTTATAATAAGTTTCTTAACATGCTTATCCTCGTAAGTTACAATACTATATAACTAATAAGATAAGCCGTGCCGTAAGTTGTTATTCTTATTGTTGCAACATTAAAAAAAAAAACTAAGGTTTTAGGTGGAAAATAAGCTTCTGCGAGATTTGCCTAAAAAGTTCTAAAAAAGAAAATATCTGAAATTTTGCAAAGTGATACATTAGGATAAGATATATTCAAAAATGTAAAAAAGACAAAAAAAAAAAAAAAAAAAAAAAAAAATGTGGAGTCACTATGCTAAATGTTAAATTATGATTTTTTTTTCTTTCAATGTTTATTTTTTCTTTTATCTGATGAACACGGGTTCTGACAATTTTATCATAGGTAGCTGTTACTGTTAACTTTCAAATTGCATCATAAAGTTTAGAATTTTTCCATTTATATTTTCAGGTTGAAGCCATCTAAATACTTAACCATTAAGTAAACGATTATAAAAGAAAAATCTAAAATTACTAAATTAGTGTAATCTTGCAAGTATATAATAAGTTTATTATCATGCTTTTACCCCCGTAATATTAATACTATATATAACAAATTAAATCTTAGTTATATACGTTGATATTTTCATTGTACCAACATTACAAAAAAAAAAAAATACAAAGGTTGCAGTTTACGTTTACATCGGATTCCTGAAAATTAAGTTATCTTTAAAAAAAAAAAAATGCCGTTTGAAAACTATTAATAAAAATGAGAAATTAAAATGAACCATTTTAATTAATTGCTTTAATTCATTTCTGCTTTTTATTTTTTTTTTTTTGTCACAATAAATTTAAATAAAATATAAAATTATCAAATATCAGGCTACTCATGGTTATTTTTATTATAATTTAAAGATTTTTGATAAGACGCATTAAAAAAATCTAACTTTTATTCCTTTCTTTCTGTAATTGTTTACTTGTTATTTATTTATTTAATTTTATAATTTTCTTTTCTGTCCTATACACTGTCAATTAGAAGTCATATACGAACATTTAAAATATAAATATATTCATAATAAACAAAGAAAGTATTTTAATTACTTTAAATCATAACAGACACATACGTGACTTTTAAATATAAGAAAAAAGAAAAGTCTAGAAAGACAGAACACAGTTATAAGACACCCTCTGGCGTTGTGAGCGACTCAAAATAATTATGCACATTTTATTTATATTATATAGTTAAATTTGATTGCATTTTCTTTATAAGTGATGACGCATTTTAAATATAAAAGCTTTCTTGACTGGTAGCAAAATAGACACCAGGATTTTTTTTTTTTTTTTTTTTTTTTTACGTATTTTAAATTTAGGACCTACTTTTTAAGGGCAATGTTATTATAGGTTTTTATGATTTTGCGCAGTAAATATTTAAATAACAAGTATAGAATTTGGCACAACTTATAACTCAGTTATTTTATTTTATTTTAACATGCTATTTTTGAAAATTTAAACCATATTTATATTTTATTGATTCATTGATTTGTGTTAATATTCATGGAGTATGGTGATGTTAAATATTTCATTTTAACATGCAAAATATATTACTATAATTATTTAGTGTAATAATTGATAATATGATAGTCTAATATTAATTATTTATTGAAATCTGTCTGTCTGTCTGTCTGTCTGTCTGTCTGTCTGTCTGTCTGTCTGTCTGTCTGTCTGTCTGTCTGTCTGTCTGTCTGTCTGTCTGTCTGTCTGTCTGTCTGTCTGTCTGTCTGTCTGTCTGTCTGTCTGTCTGTCTGTCTGTCTGTCTGTCTGTCTGTCTGTCTGTCTGTCTGTCTGTCTGTCTGTCTGTCTGTCTGTCTGTCTGTCTGTCTGTCTGTCTGTCTGTCTGTCTGTCTGTCTGTCTGTCTGTCTGTCTGTCTGTCTGTCTGTCTGTCTGTCTGTCTGTCTGTCTGTCTGTCTGTCTGTCTGTCTGTCTGTCTGTCTGTCTGTCTGTCTGTCTGTCTGTCTGTCTGTCTGTCTGTCTGTCTGTCTGTCTGTCTGTCTGTCTGTCTGTCTGTCTGTCTGTCCCTCCCTCTTTCTCTATCATTTTAAAATTATTGATTACAGAATTTATAATTTTAAGATTAGATAATAGAAGTAAACTGAAATCGATATTCTCTCTCTCTCTCTCTCTCTCTCTCTCTCTCTCACACACACACACATAAATTGCTAACATTCTACATGCAAAAGCTATTTTCATCGACAAGCAATTATTATTCTCTACCACATACTTTGAATAAAACCTATAATAAACATTATGTATCATCTTAAAGAAAAAAAAAATTATAAAGAAAAAATGTAGGTAAAGGATGATGTAAGAATAACAAAAGGAAAGAAAAGGAAAGAAAATATTATGATGTCATATATAAGAAGAAGCGAGAGGGGTTATAGTAACGGGAATTCAAAAATAAGAAGAAGTTTTAAAAGTGAGATGAAAATCGCTAAAAAAAAAAATAATAATAACGTCTTCATTTTCATAAAAAACAGTTATATTGACCTAGAACTGATGAGATTTTTTTATGTTACTTCATTACGTAATTCTTGTTTTTATTATCTAATTATGTGTAAGTAGAAGAATTTCTGGTTTTTATCAGTTAATATATATAATGCACGATATAATGTACATTACATGTTCTTTTACTTCAACTTTTTGTTGTTATATTTTGAATTTTCTTAAAGCTAAACTTTTATTATTTATTATTTTTTTTCTTATCACTCATATACACAGAAATCCAACCAAGGCCTAGGCCTTATCGGTTGGTTCTAATTATTTATTACATAAATTTTTATATTATATCATCTATTTAGATGGAAAAAAAAATATTATATATATTTTTACTGTAGAAAAACCGAACAAAAAAGAAAAGAAAGAATTATGCATAAACTTCATGCATTATATTAAAATACAAATATATAAATATACCTACGTAAAAGCTAAACTAAAAACATATTACGAACGGTTGAAGAATTAAGCTCGTTTGTTAAGATATATCCGAAGAGAATAAAACTTTATATAAAATGGTTGTATATTAAAATTATTAATTCAATCGACGCCATGTATAAGCACTAATTTACATGGGTGGTATGTAAAAATGACGTATTTTGCTAGTTCAAAAATATTTAGCAATATATTAGAGAGCGTTAGTTTGATTAAGGTTTATAATTATGCGAGAAAAATAATAATAACCCAAAAAATTAAACAATTTCCCTAACATTCTAAAATTTGTTCAGTGTGCCTAATTAAAAAATAAAAAATGCCATCACTTGTGAGTGCAGGATAGCTTTCACAAAGAGAGTGTTTTGAGAGAGAGAGAGAGAGAGAGAGAAAGAGAAAGAGAAAGAGAAAGAGAAAGAGAGAGAGAGAGAGAGAGAGAGAGAGAGAGAGAGAGAGAGAGAGAGAGAGAGAGAGAGAGAGAGAGAGAGAGAGAGAGAGAGAGAGAGAGGACTGCATGACAGAAGGAACAGAAAGGTACCACAATGCTAAATATTAGTAAACTAAAAGGTCCCACTAACATATTCAAAATTTTACGACGGGAAGGATCCAGATCCAGCCTATAGTAAGCAGAGTGAAGCCTTTTAGCAAAGAGAGAGAGCAGGCCCTCTTCCCCATGCTTTTTCAGACCTGATGGGGGGGGGGGGGGATTGAGCTAGTCCCCCTCCCCCTGAATATGCCTCTGAAGGGTCTCTTGTAATTTCTTGACCAATTGTGATTGGCCAACCGCCTCCACTGATTCGCCCTATTCTAAAATTTAGTTCTGTTATTAAAAAAATATAATATATAATTATATAATTCTGATATTATTCTCTTTTTTCCCCTTAATGTTCCTAGTTTAACTAGACTTTTATCCCTGTGTTTAATAAAATAAGGTGCATAGATTGGGAAAGGTAAATCACCCAAATCAGGTGTTTTTAAAGTACGATAAAATGTTTGCAATTATAGATAAATAAAGTTTTTATGTTACTTATTGAGCTGATTCGAGAAAATTCAATAAAAATTACTAAATATGTATAAAATAGTATCTTCATATTTCAATTCAATGTTTCAATCGGTATGTAAAATAGTCACTTTTAAAATTGTATTTATATAGTACAAAAAGACTTCATTAAAAAAAAAAAAAAAAAAAAAAAAAAAAAAAGCAACGTCTAGAAAATTGATGGTGAACAAATCAAATTACTGACAGCTTAATCAAAATAATTAAAGATGAAGAAGTTGAACTTTTAGTTTTACTTTTAATGACACAAATTAGTGCAAAAATTGGTCACTATTTGTAATTTTAAAGATGTAAAGCTTATTCAAATCACTTAATTATAAATTGAGATAAAGGGGGTGGTTCTGATGACATTCAACAACTTCCTTGTGTTAGCTGGACTGTATAATGTAAGTATTAAAAATTGTATGATTTAATAAAATTTAATTTTGAAAATATATATACTGTATACTGTATATTAATGACAAAAAATATTATAAAAAAAAAAAAAAAATAGAGGGTCACCATGCAAAGTTTTGAATTATAAATTTTATTGATATAGTTGATATTTTTCACAAGTTCCCATTTTAAATTCAATATTTTTTATTCTCAAGTTCCTTGCGCTGATCTAGGTATCTATTGATATCAATAGTAATTCAGTAGGTGACTAATTATAATTTTATATATAAATTTAAAGAAACGTTACGACAATTTTATTTTTCCGTGAAAAAATAACGATAATTATCTCAATATTTCAAAAGCAGTGTATAGAATACAAAACATAATATTTCACTTAAGTATCTCATTATCTTAAAAAAAATGCATCTTAATATAAAAAAATATACTACAAAGTAGGTCCCTGTCTCTCTCTCTCTCTCTCTTTCTCTCTCTCACACACTCACTCACTTATAGATAATGAAAAAAAGAAACAAAAATTTATATCCTGAAAGTACGAAAGTGATATAATATTTAAGGTTAATCTAACGGTGTTAAAATGCAATAAAAATAATAAAAAAAGAAGAATTAAAATATTTACATATAATATTATTATAATACAAAGTTGTTTTATTTTGCTCGGGCACTAGGTTTTTTACTACGTCTTGTCCTTGGCACCAAGTTCAAGGTTAAATTTACTTTGAATATTTCAATGTCATGGACATACATACATACATATTGCTATATAGTCAATAATAAGTTTACAGTAACATCATACTATATACAACGCAAGTATAAATGTATTGCAGGTCATATGTAAAATAAGTGAAATTTAGTTCACAATCATTATTATTTTTTTATTATTATTTTTAATTTAAAGAAAGATATTTTATATTATATTTATGGGTTCTTTTTTCATTGACATTGTAGCAATTTTTTTTCTTCTTATATTTCCATTGGAGGTTATCGGTTTAAAAAAATGCTTAAAAATGACTGACTTAAAACACGCAAAAGTATGTCTAGTATTTCTCATTTAAATTTCTCCGAAATCGGTGGAGTAGTTTTCTCAAAAATCGCAAAAAAACGCGTTTTTCCCCATAAGCGTAATGTTAAATTAGGGGACCCTTAGCTTTCCCCGCATCTCCCTGAGCACTAAACCGATAACCTCCAATAATTTCTTCTTCTTCTTCTTCTTTTTTTTTTTTTTTTTTTTTTGTAATTACACGTGCGAATTGTTTCAATTTTTCTTATGTTTTTCTCTTAAATTTAATACATATTTGTATAATTAAAAAATATAAATTATTACAGTTGTATAAAAATATTATGAACCGACCGATAAGGCTATGAGAATAATGACAATATTGCATTCTGTTTTACATTAATAATATTTAGCATAGAAGAATTGATAATATTGAAGTTCACCATTAAATACTTAAAGCCATGGACCACATAAAAACACACACACGAATAAACACGAAATGGAATCTTCAAAACTGATGACAATTTTTACCATAGCGTGAAAATACTGTAAAGTATGCAATTTGCCTAACTTGCGTGACTATTCATGTTTCTGACATCAGAAACATGCAAAAATTTGTAAAAAAAAAAAAAAAAAAAAAAAAAAAAAAAAAAAAAAATTGCGGGTTGAATACATAGAAATTTCTGATAAACTGTTACGGAGCTATACAGTTGGGTCTTGAGACAAACTAAAGCTATTTATGTAAGTCCCGCATCAAGTGTTTTGTGATATAAATGCTTATGTTTTTCTCTGGTCTATTCCTTAAACATTTAATAAAAACTCCAAAATAGATGACATTGATATCTTAATGTTTACCACCCATACAATTTTACAATAATGTTAACACATGCAGTTTCACATACTTCATTTTAAAGAGAAAGTTCAGGGGTTACAACATGGCTTCTTCAATGTTAGATAATGAGAAGAACACTGTTCATAAACTCATATATGATAACCCAAACCCCTTCCGTAGCCCCGCAAACTCGTGATCATCCTGCGAGATATGCAACAAGTCTCGTATCTTTTACGTCATAGTTACGGCTTTACTATAGAAAAAGTTGTAGCGGGTTGCATATCTCGCAGGATGAGTGCAAGTTTAAAGGGCTACCATGGGGCAACGGAAGGGTTTTGGGTCATCATATGTGAGTTAATGAACAGTTATTCTCATTATCTATAACATTGAAGAAGCCATGTTGTAGCCCCTGAACTTTCACTTTAATATGTTCATATATTTAAATGTATCTATAGTTGTGTAATTCATTGCATGTTATATTGTCACACAGTAGATGATACAGTAGTCCATCTCCTATACTGAGAATGTCAGATCAATGCGCGCCATAATTCCGTATAGGAGATGGACTACTGTATCATCTACTGTGATATTGTCACTGTTCTATGTTTATTATTTTATTTTATTTACGTAATTTTGACAAGATCAATGCTAGTTGTAACTATATTTGTAACTATGAACTGCTTGGGTCAATAAAGGTTTTTTTATTTCTTACGATTAATATTATATTTAATTTATTTATCAATTTGAAAACCTACATATTTGCTCAAATTACTTTTTAATAAATTGTACATTAATTTAAGTAATTATTATTATTATAATTTTGTTAATTAATTATTATATTTAATAATATAAATTTAATTTTTTTTGTAAAAATACAATAATTATTATATATTTTTACTTTAATATATATATTTTGTTTTTATTATTGTAAAAATATATTATATAAATACACTATATTTACAATATTTAGTAAATGCTGCAAAATTAAATTTTACTAAAGAAGATACAGTTTAAGTTTTGCACGTATTATGTGGATTGATGATAAAATTGAAAGTGATAGTAACAATTATAAGCTACTTTAATTATAATTTTTTAATAAATACATTTTTGCTTTATTTACTTGTATAGAAGAAAATGTAAGTAGTAGATATCTTAACCCTTTCAGGGTATGCATGCATTCATAATATTATGATCGTCACTATATGTACCGCACGGACATATAAAAAATAAAATAAAAAAATCCCATAACTGAAATGCAACACTTAAATTCCAAGTTATTTATTTCATTTTGGTACATACTGGATCACTTAAGGGAGTAGGGGACCGACGTCAGCCATAAGACTCAAACTTTTCTCGTCAAAAAAGTCTGAAATTTTGCACAATGATACTTCAGCTTGAGACAATTTCAAATATATTTGGGGGGTCACCGTGCAAATTATTTTTATATGATTTTTTGACATTTTAAGCCCATAAGGCCCAATGTTAATTACAATTTTTTTTGGGACGGTGAAACATCTTGAAATTTTTATCACGGCTAGGTGTGACCCTTAGCTACACAATAACACCACCCAAAACATTTCCAGTTTTTGAGATATAAGGTCGGTACCCTACTCCCTTAATTACATTACATGGGCGGGCATTGGAAAATAACGCCTTTTGCCAGTTTAAGAATCCTTTGCAATTTTTTTAAAAGCATTGATGCAGGTTGAATTAGGGTTTCAAGTATAGGATGGTTTTATTCATGTTCAAGTCGACGCTATACGTGAGTGCTAAATAACTTGGGCCAGTATAGGAAAATGACTGATTTTGCCAGTTTAAAAATACTTCGCAATATTTTTGAGATCATTGATGCTGTTAACAGGTTGAATCAGTTTTTTAATGGAAGAAAAATAATAATTACCAAAAAGCAGCTAATTCCCCCCCCCCCCCCCCCCTCAAAAAAAAAGCCAAAAACTACGTTTATCCTATGCTGAGCAATGTTATTCATTGTTCAAGAAGAGCATCGATAATCATTCAGAATGACGTCATGCGCAAACACCCTATTTATATGAGAAACATAAATACAAAATAATAAAGACTAATTTTCCTATTAAAATAGCAAAAAAAAAAAAAAAAAAAACTTGTTTCTCGTAGATGCTAAGCAATGTTAGTCATCGCTCCAGTATGGCGTCAAAGTGCATTTAGTATGACGTCATGCTGATATACACGCTATTAAACACCAAAATTTTAAGATTACTTAATAACGTACAATCATAGAAAATTTTATTCTTTGCCTTTATTCTACGGCAAGAGTAAAACTTTATATATGACATTCTGTAGTCTGTATATAGGGTGTATCTGTAATATGACATCAATTCGCTTCGAGGCCATACTGGAGTAGTGAATAACATATTACTCAACAATCGGGCAATTTTCTTTAAGAAATCGGTTAATTTTTTTTTTATATATTTTTATGTTTCTCACATACTTGCATACTAATTCAATATAATATTTACAGTATCAATGCTCTCAAAAATATTGCATACGTATGTAGTATTTTTAAACTGGCTAAATGAGTTATTTTCATATGCCACTTATGTTATTGAGTGATCCAAAGTGGCGTCGATTTTAATATGAATGCTTATAGACCTTGAAGGAATAGACTAAAAGAAAACATAAGCATTTATATCACAAAACACTTTATGGGAATTGGGATTTACAAAAATAAATTTAGCTTTTCTAAAAACCCAACTGTAGCTTCGTAGCATTCATCAGAAATTTCTATTTATGCAACCCGCACAACATTTTCATATTGATTATAGCATGTTTCTGACGTCATAAACATGAATATTCACGCAAATTGCATACTTTACAGTATTTCACGCTCTCTCGTGGGGTTAAATTAAAATTCTTGAAAAAATTGTACTTTGTTTTGAGAATCCCATTTCGTGTTTATTCATTAAAAAGCAAATGTTGTTTTATGTGGTCTATGCCTTTAAACTACATAAGATTATAAAATATAAATATTTCTAACATTTAAAATGAATCGTAATAAAACTATTTGTTTATCATTGAAATTTACTTTCAATTGAGAGATTGATTTACACCACCAGTTTACATGGAAAATAAAAATAAATATTTCAAAGTCAAGGCCAAATTCTAAGAAGTTTTATTTTTACCTGTCACAATATATTGTTATACATTATTTTGGTTATGCTTCATTAGTAAACTGGATTTTTTTTTTTTTTTTTTTTTTTTTTTTTTACCTTCGGTTTTGTTACATAAACTAGAATTTTCTATTACATAAAATTTTAAATTTCTTATTTTTAAATGAATTCATATGACTAAATTTTTTATTAAGACATGTTTTTACTTTTTTTACTAGATACAGATATAATATATTTTAGTGCACTAAAAAAATACTGAATTGAGAATTTTAAATTAGTTATTTATATAACAAGTTGTACAGTATCTTTTCAAGTTTAATTTGAATTAATTAATAGATATAATGTAATATTTTATTTAGTGCTATTGTGTTATTACGTGTTTCTACAAACGTTTTAGTATACACTTCGATTTCTTTGTTAAAACTCATTTTCATTTTAAAAAAAGTAAATGGCAAATTTCTTTATGAAATTTTAATTTTTATATCATTTTAAACAAAACTAAAACAATTATTTAAAAAAATACTAATAAAAATAATAAAGGAAGAAAATAAATTTTCTACGAATAATGCGATGTAAGATAAAATAGATGATATTTACATCACATATTTTATTACGTTTCTATATGATCTAAATTTTAGATCTTGTGCTCAATTAGAGCCTATAATATAGTAATTATGGATAAAGATAAAATTATATATATATATTTTTTTTTTATTTAGATTTCTCGGCATGCTGGAAGAAAATTGACTATACCAATATTTTCTTATGTGGAAAGAGTTTCATCATCGTAAATTAACAGGGTATGCAAAATATCACTTTTCAATATTAAAAATAATAAAATTGTAAGAAAATGTTTTTTTAATTAGTTTTAAAAATATTTTAAACTCTTAAAAATCATGTTTGATAAATAAATAAAAGTATAAAGTCTTATCAGTATAAAAAAAAAATTGATCATAGAAAAAAGAGAAGAGAGAAAAAAGTTAAAATTCCAATGAAATAAAATAAAATTCAAATGGAGACTTTAATTAACGCAATACAAGTTGTATATAATAAATAAAATGTCTCAAATCAATCATAATTTAGTGTTCATACATTCCTGTATATACAATATATATATTCAAATTCATTTTTTATAATAGCTTGCAATAATTGCAATTTTACATTTTGTTATGTACTGTATATATTATACATACTGGTTAAATAAAATCAAACAATTTAAGACACTTTTCTGAAAGAGCCTAAAATATTATTTATAAATAAAAACTTTTATTTTCTTTGCCATATTTAGATTTCTTGCAGAAATATTTTATTTTTAGTTTTAATTTGTGAGGAGAGGCAAATAAAAGAAAATAACAAGAAAAAAATTCTTAAGCGCCTAAAAATTAGATAAACCTTTATGTAGTTATGTGAAGCGGGCTGCATAAATTTTAGGAGCTAAAGAGTTTTTTTTTTTTTTTTTTTTTTTTTAATATAATAATACGCATAGTACAGTAGTTCTGTTTACTATGATTTGATGGAAATATATTATTTTGAAATAATAGCAATCATGCTGTAATGTTAAAGATTTTAATTCAAAAATAGTTTTTATGTAATAATAATTGCTCTTTCCCTTCTAGTTCGTACAGTATGATCGTTAATCGTTATTAATACAATATTTCTTACTTTATTTCGTTCTTAAAATTATCATAAAGTCAAATATACAGTGAGTAAAGTGAAAAATTTTAACAATTTCATATGTAAATACAAAAAAATTTGTGTAATAAATATAAATCACATACTAAGAAAGCAATATATTGTAAATAATATTTAAGCACGAATTTTTAACTATTAAAGTATGTAAATATTAAATTAAAAATGTCTTCGTATGTAAAAAAAAAAAAATTATTTTCAAAAGAAACTGAAATTTTTATTTGAAATAAAATCTCACGCGTCATACGATATTCTCAGAGAAACGTATCTTAAGGTTTGTAAAGGTTCATTTCACTCGTCTGTACTAAAATATACAACAAATAACAAAGTAAACAAACCGTGACCTACACAGAAATAGTAAGTTTTTTGTTGTTCAGTAGTTGCTAAGTGATAAATCTTTTTAAAACAACCATGGCTTTGTCTTTTATAGTGCAGTTATATGAAATGATAAATATGCAGTTTTTTTATTTTAATAAACAGTTATTGATTTAATTTTATTTACATCCGCTTTCTCTATCCCGAGGATGATAAAAAGACCAAATGTATTTATAAATTCTCCATCAATTCAACTTATTTAAATTGCATTCAATTTAATATTACTTTATTTACGGTTATACGTACATACTTATACAGAACTTAAAATAAAATAGTCTTTAATTATAATTTAATAAATAGTAACTAGTATTGTGATTTAAAAGTTTGCTTCTAATTATTTTTATATTTAATTTTAAAATTTGCTTTATTTTTAATGTGATTCAAATTCAGGGATAATTTTTGAGAACTCAATGAAACTTTTAGAGGATTTAGTGTTCAATTAGTGCTGATTAGTGCCCACGAAGCCTGCAATTTGTGCCGACTGCCGGTACAAAAAAAGTTATAATAATAAGAAAAGAAAAAACGCTAAGATGATAGCAAGTTAGCAGGGTTAGTAATTTTCGAGTAGTTTTAGTAATTATATTGTGAGATTTAACTAAAAGCGTCTCTTTTTTTTCTTTTTTTTTTACAGGGATGCCAGAAAATATTATATTATGAAACAAAGAAAAAAAAAGGTGAATTTTAATTTTTAATTTTAGCCCATTAGGCTACATGTTACAGTCAACCGGAATGACTTTGAAGTCAGCATTTAAAAGTTATATCTATACATACAGTATAAAACCTAAGGCACTTCTTAAAATTTTTTTGAAATGCAATTAAAATCAAACCGAACACTGGTAGCTTAGTGGATGCTTGTCTGACTCGTCTGCGAGGGGACACGGGTTCGATTCCCGGGTGTGGCAAGATTTTTATGTAAAGGTGAATGCCAGGAAGGATTTGCCAGGTCATGGCCTACCCGCCATGGAAGAACCCGAATCTTATGATAGGGTTTCGGAAGTCTCGGGAGTGTAAATGCAGTATAAATGCAATGTAAATATGTAAATAACTAGCATACCTCGCCTAGAGGTTTGATAAAAAAAATAAATAAAAAAAAAAAAATCAAATCAAAATCACAATTTAAACTATTCTATATACTATATACCATTCTTCAAAGTTATGAAATGAATTCCCAAGACAAAGATGTTCAAAGTCACCCCAGGTGGTCCAAGTCAATATTAACCTCAAATTATAATTATTTAAAAAAAAACACCCAACGAGTATGAAAGAAAAATATTAAATCAAAATTAGCACATATGATTTATTATAGTGAATATTGTTCAGGGAAAAAACTACACACATACTTTCCCTCTCATTTAATTCTTATAAACTAGTAAACTAAATAAATAACAAAAAAATTAGCGTATGGATCGTTACTTAAAGTAAATATTGTATAGGGGAAAATTACTTTCCTTCTCATTTAATTCTTATAAACTAAATACATTTTTTAAATAAATATAATATATTTTTAGCAAGTCTCTGACGTCAATATGCTAGACAACAAATATCAAATTTGGTTACGAGAAATATTTGATCATTGTTTGTTAGAAACACTCGTCATTCCATTACGTCAATGTACGTTTTTTTTTTGTTTTTTTTTTTTTTTTTTTATATGGGATTTACCATCTTATATTAAAATTTAATTATTTGTTATGCGCTTTTTTATGCATATAAGTTATGCACGAAAAAGCATTTTCAAATTTTTATTTTTGTACAAGAAAAAAAAAAAAAAAAAAAACTGTTAGATGCGCAGTAGTAATTAAGCTATAGGTATAATGAATGATTCAAATTAATTCAATTTTAATCATTTTTGAAAAAAAAAATAATAATAATAACTAAAATAAAATGTAACGAGTATTAAACGCAAAAACTCAACAAACTGCTCTTCTTAAATTTAATTTCTTTTTCTTTTTATTTGTTTTTCTTTTCATATATTTTTTCCTTTAGATATTTACAAGGTAATTTTCCTCTCCTTTTTAGCATTAATTTCAATAATTCCTAAATATATTCAATTTTATTATATTATTATTATGAATTTATTTAAACTTCATTGATACCGCATGCTAATCCATGAATTCCGTGATTGATATTATATTTGCTTTTATACTCGTCGCAAAATGTGCTGTATAATATGAAAATAGTATTAAAAAAAAAAAATAAAAAAAAAAAAAAAAAAAATATGTCGTTTTTGCAAATATATAAATTGATGAACTATGAATCTATATTTTATATAGATATTGATGGAGACAATAATTCCAAAGTGTACAGAAAAAAATAAACATAAAAACTATGAATTAAAAAACTTCATGAGTATTGTTTTTATTCTCAATTTTGAATATTTAAAAATGGACGAAATTGATTTGTTTTTATTCATTATACCAGTTTGTATTTAATTTGTTATTATATTGTATGTTTATTGTTGTTTGCGTAGTTTATTTTATTTAGAGTAATCAAACATGATTTGTTTTATATTAATATAATACTTTGAACTGCCTGAATCAATATAATAATATAGGTTCTTTATATATATAATTATTATAATATAACTATAAGCATTAAATATGATAAATATTATTAAACAAGCAATATGCAATGTTTAATTTTTAATAAAACAAAAAATTGTTAAACAAATAATTAAGTATATACATAATACTGTACATTTTTATATTATATATACTGTATAGTCTCTTCACTTACGTATAATAGTTATTAGAGCATTTTTTTCTTGATGCTTAAAAAAATACTTAAAATGCACGGAAAGAATAAATTGCGTAATTTATGCTGCATTCATGTTTACATAGCAAACTTATTACTAAAATGGAACAGCATAAATAATTATGCTATATACACACACGGACAAAAATAAATGCGTAATAATAATTATGCTATAGCCATTTTCAACACAATTTGTTCGGCTTAGAATAATTTATGCAATAATTCAATAATAACTATAATATGTAGCATAAATATTATGTTGTACAGCAGCATAATTATTTATATTATTCTAATTTAGCAAAATTTATGCTGTAATGACATAAATGCAGTATTAATTACGTATATACTTTATAATTACCGGGCAAAGATAATATTTTTTTAATCTATACAAAAATGTTACTGAAAATGAGCTATCATAATTATTTATTTATTTTTAAATCGTAAAAAAAAAAAAAAAAAAAAAAAAAAAAAACTTGAGGATATTATGGTTCCGCGATGCTGAAAGATTAGAAATTAATGGAGAACCACGCCGTTTTTTACACTGTCTGTGATTAACTATAACGTTTTCGTTTTACGCTGGTAAGATCTATTTTTCAGATACGTATAAATTATAATAAAGCAAAGAAATAATGATAACTTAAAAAAACATTGAAAGTGAAAAGATAAAATATAATAACGTTTTACAGAGAGTTCATCTTACATGTAAATATAAAAATTATGGGATTTCCTTTTCTATTATGTTACTATTACTAAACTTATGATATGATTCAACAAAAATATATTGTAGACAACCAAAACATGATAATTATGATATAACAAAAATGTTTTCCTCGTTATATAATTTTTTTTTTTTTTTTTTTTTTTTTTTTTTTGCATGTTCATCCGGAGTTCTTACATTCTTTTCACATAAGATTCTCTGAACTCAATTAAAAAATAATATTTTATTTTTCAATAGCACAGGTGCACGAAATTTTACTTTCAATCATAAAGTATATTAGAAGTTATGCTAATTTTTATTATACACAGTGAAAAATTTAGAAGATGACTTTTTTTTTTATGTTTTCAAATCATAAGTAAATTTATTCTATACACAGAAACTATCAGTGAAATTAAGGAGGAGGTTCAAAAAACGTCCCATAGAATTTGAAAAGGATTTTATAAGCATTTTTTGAGCAAGTTTATTTACTTCCTTTATACAACACATGTCTGATACTTGTGATATGTAATATCTTAAAAATAAAATATTTTTGCTTTTTTGTAGAATACATGAATATGTGGGCTATAAAATGCATCATCTACCAATACACGTCTTGTGAAAGACTTTAAAAATTGTAAATTGTCTTCACAGTGTATTTTCGTCGATAAAATATTTAAAAAATACTTAAAAAAAAAATTTTAATAAATTAAAAATAAAATTCTTGAACAATTTATGAGATGTGACTATTATACATACATAATATATTATGTCCCTTAACTCTCACAAAATTGGGAGAAAACTTGTAACATAGGCAACCCGCACAACAATTTGTACAATTAATAAAGTTGCCTACTTTACAGATTTCTAACTCCATATTTTGTGTTCGAGGGACATAATAAATGTATACGATTGATGGTCCCATCTTTTGTTTTTTATGTAATTTTTTGAGCCCAGGATCTCTTTAAAGTATTTTGCATACAATATAGGAGACATTATTTTTAAAGTGCTAAATGGTTTTAAAAGAAATGATTATTTTGAGACACACAATAAATCGTAAATATTTCATAATGACATGAAAAGTATTAATTAGCAAGTGATAAAAAATTTCGACTCACTGCAACTTTCAAGAGAAGTTAAAAATACATTCCAAGCTAATTAATATAAATATTATAAATTTATTGATAAAAGTTTGGTCTCTTGATTTTTTTTTTTTTTTTTTTTTAATATTATACGAATGCTACGATCTATAATTATAATAGACATAATTGATTTACAGAAAAAAAAAAACTTGTACATTGTATCAATATTTTATATTATATTATTATTGTTTCATGCTTTTATTTCATAAAATTAAAATCAATAACATTAATATATAATTAGAGAAAAAAAAATACTTTTAATAAATAATTTTCAAGGTTAATATTTTTATTGCAAATTTCTCCTTTCAATTGGGAATTTCCGGTCTTTTGATCTTGAATTTAAAAGTTTAATATATTTATAAAATAATTAAATATCATCACATTATCCACCTGGACCATATAGATAAAAATAACCAGTTTTAACTTGATTTTAATAATCTTATATACGTACGTCAGTACCACAGTTAATTTGGTAGGCGTGTTTCTAATCAGCTGGAAATTAATTAATAATCTCTCTCTCTCTCTCTCTCACGATTTTTATCAATGGTGCTGCAGATACAATAAAAATGCCAAAGTATCGGTTGAATAATTTAAAAATAGAATGAAGGAAGGGTTATTATATAGAGAATATATAAAATATGATTTCGACTGCATTTTTTATATATAACTATAAAATATGGTATTATTAAAATATTCATATCTAGGAAAACATGCTATTATAAAAATAGCCACCTTTTATAATAAATTAATTGCATCAAAATGTTTTTAAATCTGTGTTAGATATTATTAGATAAGATATATGAAACGTAATACTAATATAATATAAGTAATAATAATAACGAACAATTATACTGTACGTTATTTTTATTAAATCGTTCAGAAAAAAAAAAAAAAAAATGGAGGATGTGGAAGAAATTGACTGTAATTTATTTATCGATTAATGTTATGAGAAATTCTAAATTTTTACAAAATGTTAGAAAAAATTTATTAAAATCTGACATATACATAAATCGGAAATTGTTCACATATTTTGCATCATAATACATGCTTAAATTTTTTTTTATATACTTGAATGTTATTTTTTGAGGTTGGAAAAAAAAAAAAAAAAAAATCTCGTATTGAAAGTATCAGATTTTCTAAGCTCCTTGCTTTTTAAAATTTAATCAATATGCATCTCGCCATTCTCGCCTCATATTAGTGCACTTCTCTCTCTCTCTCTCTCTCTCTCTCTCTCTCTCTCTCTCTCTCTCTCTCTCTCTCTCTCTCTCTCTCTCTCTCTCTCTCTCTCTCTCTCTCTCTCTCTCTCTCTCTCTCTCTCTCTCTCTCTCTCTTTCTCTTTCTCTCACCTCAGTCTCTGGTCTCTGCCTGTTTCTATCTCTGTCTGTCTCACTCTCACTCAGTCTCGGTCTGTTTCTATCTGTTTCTGTCTGTCTCTGTCTCTCTCACCACCATGCAGCATCCCTGAACAATGCAAACACAGCCATGCAGCTTCACGTATCATATATTTGTGTGACAACGAGACTCCTAATTCCTACACTATAGTGAAATCTATAAAGTGACAAAGGTATACATGCACTGCTCGGCGCCAGCACCTTGGCACCATACAGAGGGTGGTCATTAGACTTCAAAGTGACTCCCCCGCTAGCGTGGCTGCACAAACAGTAAGGTATCACTGTGCTACTGCTGGCTACTGCTACACATTTGCAACAGAGAGAGAGAGAGAGAGAGAGAGAGAGAGAGAGAGAGAGAGAGAGAGAGAGAGAGAGAATACAAACGATATGTCGTTAGTAACTTGTCAATGGTAACAGAAAAAGGATTAAAAAAGTTTATATATTATACCTGATAAATTTTTATGCAAGGCTTTTTTAACTTTTTTTTTTATCTCAAATCCAAGCACCTTCTAAATAGAGACTTTATATAAGAAGGCTCTGCTCATCTCTGTTATTAAAACCGCAGTATGGTTTACGTTAATTTCAAAATATTTCAATATTATACTTAAAATTTATTTCACCCTACTATAATTGTTGCATAAGGTGGCAAATCAGCTACTGCCGAATTTGACTAAAAAAATAAAAAGAAAAACAAAATCGGAAATTTTGCACTATGTATAGGATAAGAAGGTATCTTCAAAATTTTAAAAAATTGAGGGGTCAACATGCTAAATTTTAAACTTTAGGATTTTTTGAAATTTTAGTCCCATAAGAGCCCATATTAATTTTAATATAATTTATTGCTCTCGTATCTGACGGTCACGAGTTCTGAAAATTTTATCTTATAGATATCTAGTTACTATTCTTTCAAATGGCATCATAAAGTTTCGAAGTTTTCTTTTTGGATTTTGAGATACAAGCCAACTAAATATAACCCTTACGTGTTGTATAGTGAAAAGCTACCGTATATAAATCTAAATACAACTTTAATAAATCTACATATTTAGATCAAAATTTAATTTTTATGATTTTTTTTTTCTCTTGGCTGTCATGGCGAATACCGGCATACAGACAGAAGGCCCGCGGACAAAAGGCCCTACGACAAAAGACCCTACCCGTGCGCCGCTCGCCGATAAGCTTTACCTGTGCGCACAGCCAGGGTCTTTTGTCCGAGGGCCTTTTGTCCGCGGACCTTCTGTCAGACATTCCGAATACCGGGCTGTGTACTTAGGCCGTGGCCGGCCCGTGTGTGGAAAGTCCTTACCTGTCGATAAGACAATGTCTTGACTGGGACTGGGATTGGTGTATAGCACGATAACACAATATGGTAAGCAAAAAAAAAAAAAAAAAAATAAATAAATAAAAAAACTTAATTTTATAATAATAAGTATAAAAGTATATTATAAAAAATATAAGTTGCAATTATTATTAAAACTGGTCCCGGAAATAACAGTACTAAATTTTGCAGACAAATTTTATTTCACTTGCGCAACTTATGTATTATACACGCGTTTATATATATATATATAAAAAAAAAGAATAAATAAATAAATATAAAAAATCATTACATAATAATATTATCATCACAACGTCTGGGTCGAGAGTAAAAATCAGGTTCTTGTATTTTCAGGGTCAGGGCTAATTTTATAATGGGCGATATATGATAATATCGATATATAAATACAATCGATACTTATACTGTTATGTAACTAGTTTTGCAGTAATTGTAATAACAAAAATTACATTCTAGAAAAAAAAAAAAAAAAGTTGAAAAAATTATACTAAAATAATAATTTATAAGATAGGTGATTCTAGATTTTCTTTTTCTTTTTTTCATTCCTATGATTTTTTATTATTATTATATTTCTAACCAAACCATGACTACTTCTACTTTTTAATATTTATAGGCAATTATTACTTTATAATTGCATTTTTCTACGATGGTGTTTAAGATACTAGAAAAACTTCTTTATTTAATTGAGTTTTGCGGAGACGAGAGACATAGAGAGTGAGAGAGAGAGACATAGAGAGAGAGAGAGAGAGAGAGAGAGAGAGCATAAAAAACGTGAAAGCAATAAACATAAATTTATTCTAAAATCAATAAAATCTTCAACAATAAATAAGTCAACAAAAGTTGCATCCAAACTAATCGTTCCAAGAAATAATATATATTTCCTTTCTTTTCTATACATTCTTTAATAAATAAATTGCAATTTTTTTTTATATATTATGTATATACAAATCCAGACAAAAATCTTTTTGATTAAAAAAAAAAATAAATAATAATAAATAAATTTTGAATGTTTATTTTAATATATAATAATAACTCCACCCTGTATATTGATTGACCTTTTGACCTTGACTTGGTCAGCAAGGTTATGGATCACCTAAAAGGTCAGACTTGTAAGGTCAAAAGGTGACATATTTACGTGGGAGGATTTAAAAAAAAAATCGACAGTGAAAAAAATGCATGATGTAAGAATTTTTTCATTCAGGATCCGGAAAACAACTTTTTTTTTCTCCTTCTATTTTTGGCACGTGTAGCATTTTTTTTTTTTTTTTTTTTTTTTTATAAAAATATATAAATACACAAAAGTATATACTTTTAAAAATATATACATTTTAAGGGTGAAAAATAATAATAAAAACATAATAAATGTACTTTTTTTAAATTCCTGAATGTTGTATGATTAATTATTATTAAGACTTAAAGTCTGCATATATTACAAAGATTCATAGGTTAATTATTCTTATAGAAAAAGCTCTGTTTTCCATTAACTTATATACTCGATGTGTTTTTCAGGCTTAAATGGGATAAAAATTGCTTGCTAAAATAATTAGTTAGCTTCATCCGGAGTCCCCTCTGGAGGAGACTCTGCTTCATCTTATATGCACGGTATAATCAATTTATATGTCAATAGGAAGTGCAAATATCTAATACAAATTTAGATAGTAAAATTGTCTAAAAGTATCTGAATCTGAAAATACTTCATGTAATTTATATTAAAAAGTATCAAAATGCATCCCTCCCCCCATCCAAAGATCTAATTATTTGAAATGAAATTTGAAATGAAATTTGAAATGAAATTTGAAATGAAACTTCTTAATTATTTTACTAATTACTTACTTAACATATCAACTTTTTTTTTTTTTTTTTTTTTTTTTTTTTTTTGTAATTTTTATGTTTAATTTATTAAAAAAATTTTTATTTAATGTGCGTGTTTCTTTATTTTGTTGATCTTTCTAGGTGTTTATATATTATATAGATAATAAAATCTAATAAAAATTAGAATGCATACTGTTTTTTATTTGATTAACTTCTCTCTGTCTCTGTCTCTGTCTCTGTCTCTGTCTCTGTCTCTGTCTCTGTCTCTGTCTCTGTCTCTGTCTCTGTCTCTGTCTCTGTCTCTGTCTCTGTCTGTCTGTCTGTCTCTCTCTCTCTCTCTCTCTCTCTCTCTCTCTCTCTCTCTCTCTCTCTCTCTCTGTGTCTCTTGAAACTGCATCAATGCAGTACACTACATTATGGTTTATATTGTGATACTGTTCTAAAAATAGAACAAAACAATGCTTTAAAAAAAAATGTAGTACCAAGGACACAAAAAAATTGACAATGCATGCTGTACACATAATAAGAGAAGCTATGTGCATTACAATATAATTCTGTCTTTTTATTTTTTTTAGCGTGATTTGTGACAAAAAGGTAAACTCTTGAATGTCTGTCTAGTCAGTATGACGGGCGCCTAAATCAACCTGCTATTTCAACCCTTTACTTTTGTTTAGATACCGCGAACTGATAACCTCCCTGTAAAAAAAAAAAAAAAAAAAAAAAAAAAAAGTGAGATGAATGCTTGAAATTCTAAATGTTAAAAATTCTAGTTCTTTCTAACTTTTTATTATTTTTTTATTTACTTATTTTAAAGTTTGACATTGAGTATAAAGTAGATACAAATAATTAATACTCTAACGTTATATATTCATTACATATTAAGTATAAAGAGAATGGAAATAATAATTCAAATTTAATATTTGAAATTTAATATTGTTTAATATTATATTAGCAGTAGCAGTATCAATAGTCCTTAAAACATTACGTGCTTATAATAAGCATGTATGAGTTGAAAACTTTTACATGAACAGTAAGTAATATACACATTAGGAAATAAAACAACTATTGACCCACGCAGTTCAACAAGCAGCAACAAGTGATAATGACTGTCCAGGTACAGACCGAACAATATGCCCTTTTAATACATTAAACACAAAATGGGACACTCAAAAGCATGTTTAATTCGTCGCCCCAGAATATAAATGTAAAATAAACCACTAGGTTTTGATGCCATTTTTGGACCTTATATGTACAATCATTCCAATAAAAAATGAAATTGTATTGGCTTATGGTCATTCAATGCAATCAGATGGAGATTTCATTTGACGCAAAACTCTATCTAAATATACATGTTATTCCCATATGCCAATAGAATTTCATTTTTTATTGGAATGACTGTACATGTAGCGTAAGGTCTAAAATTGCATCAAAACCTATAGTGGTTTATTTCACATTTATATTCTGCGGGGCGACGAATTTTACAATTACTCAAATGAGTCAAATGTAATCCCGCAATAGAGAGAAAAAAAGTTGTAAAATAGGCAAAATGCACACATTCTTGAACATTTCTGACGTCAGGATTGTTCACATTCAATAAAAAAAGTTATGCGAGGTTGCATAAGTTGAAAATTTGATTATACGTTAAACATGCAGTAGGTTCAAAATTAGGTTCTTGGACAAATTGTACGTACCTTTGAAAATTCATTAAAAAAAAAAAAAAGGTCTGAACCGTCTGAACGGTTTCTTAAAGGGTGTTATATTTATATATATAAATGCTCGTATTTCTAAAATATCAGGATCTGTCACCTTCAAATTGGAGGGAGAAGGGTTATTTAAAATATAGCATGGGGAAATAAGAGCTTAAACATTTTCATGAAAACAATTTTAATTTAAAATTAAGGATGGTGACCCTCCACTTCATTATAATTATAATCATTATTATGTGTGAAGTTTTTATATTTTTGTTATTATAATAATTATGTCCATACGAACCACTTTTTTTTACCGTAAATATTTTTAATGACTAATATTTTGAATTAATAGTTTGAATAAAATTGTTTGTGCTTTTACTCTCTCTGTCTCTGTCTCTGTCTCTGTCTCTGTCTCTGTCTCTGTCTCTGTCTCTGTCTCTGTCTCTGTCTCTGTCTCTGTCTCTGTCTCTGTCTCTGTCTCTGTCTCTGTCTCTGTCTCTGTCTCTCTCTTCTTACGGTATTGCAATTTAATATGCTAAAAAAAAAAAAAAAAAAAAAAAAATATTTAAAAGGCGAAAAAAATGTTTCTTTTCCTCCTAAACTCTTCAACAATTTTTTTTTTTTTAATATTTCTTCTAGATAAAAGAGCCTATTCTGAAAACAGCATAGCAACGAAGCTAATTATAGAAGAAGAAGAAGAAGAAAAAAGTGAAAATTGTTTTGACTAACAACATTGTAGACACGTGTCTAGGGTAGCATAGCAACGAATGATCAGCTGATTAACATCAACGATTAATATCAGGTGAAAATACATTCACCTGTAAATATAGCTAATCACAAGAAGAAAAAAAAAAAAAAAAAAAGGGGGGGGGGGGGTATTTTTTTTTTTTTTTTTTGCAAAAATCTAAAAATTGATGTAAGTTTATATCAGTAAATACTAAATATAGACTCCTAATTATAACATTGATATAGTGTAAAAGTATTTTGGAATATTTGAGAAGTACATTTTTATAGGCCCGCGGACAAAAGGCCCTGGCTGTGCGCACAGGTAGGGTCTTTTGTCCGAGGGGCTTTTGTCTGCGGGCCTTCTGTCTGTATATGATTTATAGTATGTTTGTATCGTGTTAATTTAATTAATAACTTATGTTAATAATTTATAATGGAAATACTATTATAAAGATCAATTTTAACTATGTCATTGGTTCATAATTTAAAAATGCATTATGTATAATGTATTTTAAGGGAATAGTAGCTGAATACACCAACCAATAAGGGTGCATGCGTATGACGTCATATTTATTGCGCTTGGAGGCCATACTGGAGTAGTGAATAACGATGCTCTGCATAGAACAAACTTCATTTAAACCAATTTTCTTTGGAAAAAAGGTTACTTTTTTGTTATTGTTATTTTTCTCACATACTTGAGTTACTAATTCAACATATTTACAGCAGCAATGCTCTCTAAAATATTGCATAGTGTTTTTAAACTAGCAAAATGATTTTTTGTCTTATGCCACCCATGTTATTGAGTTATCTAACATTGCGATGACTTTAACATGAATGCATAGACCCTTATTTTCTGCATTAATTACAACCAAGTTCTTTTAATATACACCAACTTATTGTGCTATAAAATTAATTGACACATGATCCGAACCACCTCGTATCTCGTATTTCTTTTACCGCAACTAAATTAGTTACAATTATATTTAAATGATAATAATTTAACTATAAAATTCATACTGTACACAGCAGTAAAAAACATTAAATAAATAATTTTTTTATATATAATTATAAAAACCAAGCTTCATAGATTATTAATTAATATTATACTTTACATTGACTAACTAATAAATATAATAATATTTTATATTTTATTATTAACAATTATAAAAATTTGTAAAATTTAGTTTATTTTTATAAAAAAATATCTAAATTGTTAAAAAAAACTTTATTTAAAAAATGTCAAGTGGTAATCCTTTCAAAAATGTGATGACCACCCACCCGTATTTGTCTGCTTGACTTCTTATTGCTGACTTTTTTTTTTCTCTCTCTCTTTTTTGACACTAAAGTATCGTGATGTATTGTGAGAATAATACTAAACAAAACAAATGCTAAAGATTTTAAAATAGTGATAAAAAATAACACGTGAACAATTTTAAAAGTTAGAGCGAT
Organism: Ecdyonurus torrentis; assembly: GCA_949318235.1. Taxonomy (NCBI): domain Eukaryota; kingdom Metazoa; phylum Arthropoda; class Insecta; order Ephemeroptera; family Heptageniidae; genus Ecdyonurus; species Ecdyonurus torrentis. The sequence goes on along the minus strand of OX439133.1, from coordinate 25,426,752 downwards.
TCCGAGAATTGGATGAATTGATTGAAAAAAAAATAATAAAAGAAAAAAGCAGGTGACAATGATTATTTTCCCTTTCTTTGCAGTTTTTGTGTGTGAGAATTTACTGTTGCTATGAAAAAAAAAATGGTCCTGTTGAATTCATATACGATTTAGATAAAAGAATGAGAGTGAAAAGAAGATATTGAGATATTTATCATAGCAGTTTTCATCATCTGAATGATTTTTCTGTGGCTTTAAAAAAAGAAAGAAAAAGTGAAAATAAATAATATATTATTACAACCGTAGATTCGGAAAATGACTTTTATATTATTATTATAAATATATTTTAAGAGTCTCAATTTTTATTCATTTCTATTTTTTTAATACCAAAATTGGAAATTATTTTTAATTATTCCTATCTTCTACAGTTATACCTAAAAGCTTATGTAGCTGCTCAGGTTTTCAAATTTCAATTTAAACTTCTTCTTTTTTTTTTTTTTTTTTTTTTTTTTTAATATTCTTAAATTTATGTCAAACATTTTTATTTTTTTGATAATTTTCAAAGCTTAATTTAAACTATGGATTCAATTAGCAAATACATTTAAAAATAGTATAAAATTATATGAAAATTTAAGATGTTTCAAAATGTTAATTACATAAAAATACTATACAGTTGTCTTGCATAATTATAAATTGGTTACGCAGAAAGAAAGAAAAAAAAACTCTTCTCTTCATTTTATGCATAGATTATGAATCTAACATTCAAATTATTATATAAAAAAAAAAATAATGTACTATTTTTCCTTCAATATTTTTATTACTATATATATTACATAATATATTATTTTTATTGCGTTAATTTCTACGTATTTTTGTGCGTTTTTTCTCAACTCAAGGTCAAGGGGAAAAAAATACTTTGTTTCTGTCTGTTGCCCTAAGCGTATCATTTGAATATTATACAATAATAAATATCATCAATTTTTATATATATCGTGCAAATATTCAGGAAAATTTTGATTAAAAATCATTGCAAATCTCGGTAAAATTCATAGTAATTGTAAAATAAGACATTTTTTAGTCTTCTCTGTTTTTAAAAGTAAAATTGAAAGTTAATTTTATAAAAACTATTTTATTATTATATAGAATCTAACAAGAACGATTTGCATGTTACGCATTTTTTTCTTCTTTTTATTATTATTTTATATACATAATTTGTATTTCTGAAAATTTATTTTAATGCTGTATTAAATAATATTTAATATACATTACAGCATCTTTTTTTTTTTTTTTTTTTTTTCTTAATTATAAATTTAGAATTTTAGTAAATTTATAATTAACGTGTCACCGTACAGTTAAAGAATTGCATTTTGATATAATATATATTTTTAAAGAATTAAATAATATTAATATATATCATTAAAAAAAATAATCATTTATGAATTTCTTTATTATTATTATTCAATTTCTTTTAACTAATTTCATATTAAAATATACGCAGTAATTCATTTCCTTTAAAAAAATATTTAAAGGAAACATCTTATATTAAACATTATTACAAAAATTTGCGAAAGAAGTGACGCATATTAATAAAATTTGTGACCTAATTAGTAAACAGTTATGACAATAAATCGAAAAAAATAAAAAATAATAATAATAAATAAATATATGATGCAAAATTTATTTACAGTTATTGAATTTAACTATTATATGTTGTTTGTATATAAATTCCCGTTATTTGTCTGACATAATAAAAAAGATGTTTTGTATTAATATTATTGAATAACGACTTCCTAGTATAAGTGATCTTCACTTTTTATCTCAATGTCTAAGCTAGTAGAGTAGTAGTATATTATTGTTATAGACTTTCAATTTTAAGTGAAAAATAAATTTTCTTTTCTATTAGTTTTATTCAAAATATTTATATAATATAAAAATACACATTTAAATATGAATTTTTTTATATTAAATATGAGAAAATATATTTTATTTTTTAATTTAACAAAATCAATTTTTTTTCTATCTTAATTTATTCATATTTATTTAATCATTTATTTCTATAATTAAGGATAAAAATTCTTATTCTAAAATGCCATACAGTGATGAATATCTATAATCATGCAATAGCTTATTGATCTTACTTATTATTATGATTTGTACAAAATTGGTAATATGAATAATGGAAAATTGAGCCAAACAGTTTGTGATGTAAAAAATAAAATAAAAAATAGTGTAAAGCCAACAAATATTTAATATAGCAAAACTTAAAAAAAAAAAAAAAAAAAAAAAAAATCTGCAAGTAGTAGATGGCACTTTTACGTATACGTATATCAAATGAAATTGAGAGGATATCCAAATACTTCATCTTTAAATTACGCAGGGTGTCACTGTGAAAATGTTTGAACTTTGAACTAAAGGAGTATGAAATGTTGATTTATGTTAGGGTAAGTAGAGAAGTGGATTTATGTATTATTTTTCCTCCTCTATTATTTCATAACTAGCATAACTATAGCATACGTGTACCTCGCCTAGAGGTTTGATAGAAAAAAAAATATATATATATATTATATATATATATATATATATATATATATATATATATATATATATATATACAGGGCCGGCTTGGCCATAAGACGAGGTCTGCGATCGCAGACCGGGCCAACGTCATTGCGGGCCAAGCGGGCCAGAAAAAAAAAAGAAAAGAAAAAAAAAGAAAAAAAAAAAAAAAGAAAAGAAAAAAAAAGAAAAGAAAAGAAAAGAAAGAAAGAAGAAGAAGACAATAATTTAAATTTACTCAAAAGTTTGCAGCACAATATAATAGTTTTTCTACTTCTACAGTTTATTTAATTCAGAGACAGAGCAGAGAAATGAAAATCTTAGTTATGCAAAAAATTAGTATACGTAGTGAAAGATCTGATAATGAATCTGATCAGGGCCGGCTTGGCATAAGACGTAAGGCCGGGATCCCGCGGCCCGGGCTTTTGACTTTGCGGGCCTTTTTGCTTGCTCTTAATTAGTAAAAAAGAGAGAGAGAGAGAGAGAGAGAAGAAAAAACAACTAAACTTTAAAACCTTTGCCAGCATATTTTTTTAAATTTAATTTTGTATCATATGAATTTAATCTATGATGCATGCACACAAATTACTTGAAATGCGCATTTTTATTGTAACTAAAAAAAAAATGCATTGAGATCATTGCAAGCCAACTAAATTTTTTATGCACTTGGGCCAGCTAGGCATAAGGCCGTACAAGTTAATCCGCGGGCTCCTGGATAGGGACTTTGCTTTTGCGGGCCTTTGGTTCTGATGGAAAAAAAATCAATTAAAAAAAGTTCAAAGGTACTTTGAAAAATAGCTCACTTTTTTATTATTTGAAAAGAAGTGATATCATTTTTTTAATTATCAGTTTCAATTAAACCCTTCTTTTTAAGACGTCGTATTTGCGTTTTTTTCAATACTTCTTGCACTATCATAGTATGTAGATAAAATATTATATTTTGGAAAGTTATTAAATTCATAGCCCTATATTTATATTTTATTTATATTATTTATAAAAAATATATTTATTGTTAAATATATATTTCTAAACACGAGATGAGCCCGTAAATGACTCGTTAAAAAAAAGCATTTGCAAAGAATACAAGATAAAAAAAAAGGATAAACCTTTTTTTTTTAGTACAATATATTTTTAATTCTCTATAGCATGTAAAATCAATTGTTAATAGTTAAAAATAATAATAATTTACAACTTTTGTCTTCAAAATAAAAATAAATTTTTGTATATAATGAGAATTGAGCCTTTTTTTTTTTTTTTTTTTTTTTTTTTTTTTTGACACACAGGTTCAAGAGCTTTTTTTTTTTTTTTTTTTTTAAATTTTGGCCTAAATATTGATTTCCCCAAGTAATGGCTCGTTTTTTTTCAAATTTAAGCTCAAAATCAAGATCTTTCAAGTTAAAACATTCGAAAAAAATTTAAGTTATCTACACCTATAATTATAAATTTACAAATCTCTGTTCTGCCCCCCCCCCCCTTTTTTCTTTTTTTCCCCATACTTCAATTAAATCATTACATTATAACAATTTCCTTCAATATAGTTTGTTTTCTATCATACATCAATTTTTTTGTCTGATATTTTTTTTAAGGTGGCCGAAGGGATCATTTCATGTAGATCGTAGTATATCAAAATAATGTCATGGTTTAATTGCATACTTATTTTTCAATATAATAGTGTTATACATTATTTTAAAAAATGTGAAAAAATTAAAATTTAATTCAAAATTAGCGTAAAAACCAGTGCCACGCCCCCTTTTAAAAAAATTTTCGCCTGCGGCGCAAGCTGGGGGGCTAGCGCCCCCCAGACCCCCCAGCATATGCGGGCCAATTCCCAGATTGCCAGACCGGGCCAACGTGCCCCAAGCCGGCCCTGTATATATATATATATATATATATCGAGGGTGCTCCGCTATAATGTCCTAAGTCCATTTGACCTTGAAAAATATTTTTTGCTGCAAATGACCTGAAATGGATAAATTCAAAATTTGGGGTTGATCCGACGATTTTTTAATTTTCAAGGTCAAGTGGACTTAGGACATTATAGCGGAGCACCCTCGATATATATATATATATATATATATATATATATATATATTTCAATTTGGGTAATACACCCTGAAATTTCTTAACAGCGATATCTTAAATTTTAAACTAATTAAAATTATATTAAATTTTATGGCAAAGATATGAAAATCTACCAAGCAATTGTTAAGGAATTGTTATAAATGCCTTATCTTGCATAATTATTCTCTCTCTCTCTCTCTCTCTCTCTCTCTCTCTCTCTCTCTCTCTCTCTCTCTCTCTCTCTCTCTCTCTCTCTATCTCTCTCTCTCTCTCTCATTCATCCGTTAATATTTTTCTGCCTTTGCAATCATTTCGTAAAATTCATTATATAATTCTCATAATCAATATAATTCCTAAATAATCAAAATTACTAAAAACAAATAAATCACAAAAAGTATCATCAATTTATTATAAATAAGCTACAATGCGTAAAATTATTACGCAACAAGAAATAAAAAAAACATTTTAATAAATTTAAAATTCATTTTCACAATTACTTTCCTGTATAAGCATAATAATAAATAAAGTTAATAAAAATTACAACAAAAATAATGAATTATTTTATTTCATTGACAAGGTCAAGAGATACCGTTATTATTTGTATAGTTAATAAGTTTTTGTTACTCGAAAAAAAAAATTATATATATTTATAATTTCAAGTGCAAAATGCAGTTTCCTGGTATTCCAAAGTTAATTGTGGGTCAAGGTCAAAATATATGTATGTATATATAAAATAAAATCCGTTAGTTTAACCCAAACACTCTCCATAGTAAGAGTAATAACAAGACAACATTATTTATTATTACAGCTTTCTTACATACGTATTATAAAGATTATGAAATAGATAACATTTTAAGAAAAATAATAATTTTATAATATTATAATTGTAATTATTTATATAGTAAAATATTTATAATATATTTTTTTATTTATTTGTTAATGAAAATACATTTTTAATTAGTTACTTTATATATTTAATTTAAAATATTTATTTATATAAATGTAATTTCCAAAATATTGAGGAATCCGAGATTAATTTATTGTTATTTTGTAAATAAATATGTCTTTACAAACAATGTCAGAAAATATTTTGAGGTACTGGGAAATATGATAGGGACCGGATTTTCAGTTTTGAAAATGTGCATTTTCAGTACTGAATTCAGTCCAGTTTTTATGCATAATCAGTTTGCATAAACAGCAAAATCAGTTCACTTTCAGTTAATTTATACAAAAACAGTGAAATTTAGTTTTGATAATTTTTAACGTAGAAAAAAAAAATATATCAATAAAGAAGCATAAAAATTATATTTTTTATGCAAAAAAAAAAAAAAAAAAAGGTTTAAATTATTATCTGATACACTTTACCAGCCAGTATCAATGAGAGCTGTTCATGTATTTTTGAACCTATTTTTAAACATTTTTTGAATGGTGTACAGTTGAATTCAGATAGTTTTGAGATATGCATTAAAATAATTATTTCCAAATATCCTTTTTTTTTTTTTTTTTTTTTTTTTTACACGTTATTTTAGGTTTTTGTACGGTAAAAGTCTATTTTCAGTTTCCAAAAACTGAGAAAAACTGGTAAAAACTGTAAATAACTGACCCAGTTTATAAATTTGAAAAATAGTTTTTTTCAGTCCAAACTTTTTTGCATTTTTGGCAATAAAACTTCATGATTGGTGGACATCTGAACTCAGATGTGACTTAGCATGCATATTTCAAAAACTGAACAAACTGGAGATCCGGTCCCTAAATATGATAATAAATAGAAATAGTGTTAGCTAAGACTATAGTAATTTTATGTTTCTAACAAGAAATAAACAAATTTAGGTTTCAATTTTTCTCAGCAGAAGTTTGGTAATAATTCTTAACTTTGGCAGTGAAAGATTTAAAAAGTCATCAGAGCATTAAAAGAAATTAAGGAATGAAGTTGACAAATTATAGATTGATCCAATAAAACTATTTCTCAGATTTTGCACTTATTGCCTTCATGCCATGATCTAATTATGCAAATTGTGGTATGTATATTTTTTATGGAGCATGGAAGATAATCATAGGAAAATGCAATGGACCCTTTATTTTTATTTCATATTCTTAATTATAAGCGGCATTAGCTTTTTTTTTTTTTTTTACAAGAAAGAGCCCAGAAGAAAAACTAAATGATAGATTTGAACTTTTTATTATTAATTTTTTAACCTGATGGAAATTTAACAATAATTTCAAAAGGCCTATCTCGTTTTTTGTCAGTAAAAGCAAAAGGCCTATCTCGTTCCCGAACGTTATATGGAGATGGCACTCGAGATAGATCTTTTGCTTCCACTGAAAAAATACGAGATAGGCTTTTTTTCGCAACAAGATTGACTTGCATTTATGAATATACAGCAAATAATTATTTTTTAAATTTGCCTAACACATCTTTAAATGTTATATACACTCTGGCCAAAACAAAGTCGTTCCCACCAAAAGCTGTATCCGCGATGCTAAACCAATCAGAGAGCGTGTTATACACCCACTAGCCAATCACAGTTGACTTTACATAGTTAATTACACTATATCCACTCGAACTAGTATTGGAAGAAATGTATTATAAAAAAATATAAAATGCATTTTTTTCCTCTTCATTATATTAATCTTAATTATATATTATTATAATTAACCTTTTTAAAAAATATTTCATTTAATAACTAATCAAAATAAATATATTATATATATATATATATATATATATATATATATATATATATATATATATATATATATATATATATATATATATATATATATATATATATATATATAATAGTATAAAGTTAAAAGGAATGTATCTTCTTGTTATGCAAATAGCGAGTAAAAGTGCTGAGATGAGAAAAGATTTGAAATTAGAAGAAAACATGCATGAAAACCACAGCACGTGCAAAAGTATGAGGCATAGGAAAAATATTTTTATATATAGAGTTGTTTGATTTTTTTTTTTTTTTTTTTTTTTTTTTGCCCTTGGCAAATCAGAAAAAGTTTTAATTATATACCTATGTAATAAGATTTTATAATCTATAAATTCATATTTTTATTTTTTATTTTCAAAAAAATATTATAAATAAAATTTTTTTAATGCAATACAGTATGAAATTTGTATTCCATTCATTTTAAATTTATTATAATAATTTTCTTATCAGAATAATCATAGCATTTCAATCATATATATAATTTACAGACTATTATACTTGTATATACATACAACATAAATTTGTCAGCAAATATTAAGTTTAGTTCATATTGAAGGCCATAATATTAAAATTTTGCATAGAAGTATATTCCATTAAATATTTAAATGTTATATAGTGATAATTTTTTATGTCAACAATAGTTAGTAAGGCTCGTAGCGTGGATAAAGAATTACAGAAGTTACTTTGTAGTATAATAATATTATAGCATTTTTTAAACCCTATTTTAGGCGTCAAATTTAGTTTTATTTGGTTCCAGTTTAAATTATAATTATAATGTTATTCAGAAATATCTTATTATTATAATTAACATTTAAAAAAATAGAAGATAAATTTGTTCTAATTTAATTTTATGAAATTTCCACTTAAAAACATCAATATATTACGCAGTAAAGATTTATAAAAAATAAAAAAACTCCTAAAAAAAAAATTGTTCCTTTTTTTTTTTGTTTTTTTGTTTATACATATAATATATATTTTTGTGTATACCATTAAATTATGTTTAATTATTTTTTTCAGTTTAACGAGGAGAAGTATAAAAATCATCTGCTAAATACGTGGTATAGTTTCATAAAAGTCAATAGGGTGTTGTATACAAAATATCAATTTTTTAAATGAGTAGAATTATTAGAGAAATCATTTAATCAATAAAAATTATAGGTTCAGGCATCAGTTTTTTTTCTTCTTTTTAATCTTGTTAATTAGTTATTTATTGTGTTCACAAACATATTGTACTGCTACATCTTTTGTGAACTCCTATAGAAGGGATCGACTATTGTGAATTGACTGCATTGTAAACACTATTTTATTATACTTTTGATAATATATAGTAATATACTGTATAAAAATATAGAAAAACCATACTATAATAGCAACAACCGTATAAAAGATATAAATTATTTATCATTTTTTAATTTTTTATTTTTTGAGAAAACTATATGTACCAAGGCCAGAAAAATATTTACAGGTTGATTTTACTGTTGAAATACATTTACATGTATTAGGCTATACTGTATTATAGATTTTAATGAATTCTTCATAAAAAAACAAAACATATCAACATTGATATCGGATGATGTCACAATAAGAAATATTTTTGAAATTAAGTATAGAAAAAAAAATTGACAAATTATGAATGACCTTGAAATAACACGTGTAACACGTGTCAAATTTTAAAGATCGACGTAAATTAAAATGTTTTGAAAATACGTATAATGTATAGTTCAAATTTTCATCACTCCATACAACAAAGTAAGTAATAGATAAAAACATTTTAGTTATCAAGTTCCAAAGTTGTAGTAATATTATTTATATTGTCACTTTTGATAATATACAATATGAGTTATATAAAATATCAGTAATATTGGGAATGATAATATTTGATCTAAAATAAATTTTATCAAGGATATGACAAGTGTCGTGTGAAAAATCTTACAGACAGATATACGTAACCGTGTTTTAAAATTATTTAAGGGATATAAATAAAATGTAAGCTATGTTGAATAATATATTTGAAATTTTAAAATTACAATGTAAATACAGCATATTAATGAATATATGGTGAGGTGATGGTAAGTGAATTAATGTTAAAGTCAGTTGGATCACTCAATAACAATGGGTGGCCTCAAAGGAAAATAACTCATTTTGCCAGTTTAAAATTAAGAACATTGATTCTAATAGGTTGAATTAGTATCTCGAGAGAAAATTAATTATTAAAAAATTAACCGATATCCCCAAAGAAATTAGCCCAAAAACGAGGTTTGTCCTATATGCTGAACAATGTTATTCATTACTCCAGTATGGCATCCAAGCGCATTGAATATGACGTCATATTCATACACCCTATACAGCATAAGATTAAATGAATACATCGCAGGATGCGGGTTTCATTATAAAGTTTTTCATAATGTTTAATATTGTGCTAATAATGCTCTTTTCTAAAACTTCTAAAATACAAGCGAAACACAATATATTGACTATTAAAGGAACAACATGACTAATAAAGGAACAACTGTTTTGAGGCCGACTATAAGCGATTTTGTTCACATCCACTTCCGTTTTGACGTTCTGCGCATGTGTAGTAAGTAGAAACTGAAGCTGATGTGATTGAAATCACTTATAGTCGGACTCAAAACAGATGTCCCTTTATATTCGTCAATATATATAGGAATTAAAAAAAAAAAAAAAAAAAAAAAAAACTATATTTTGAACTTGAATTTAAAAGTAGAAAATCAAATAAATAAATATCATATATAAAAATTAATATTATATACATATTCATGAATGAAAAGTTTTAAAAGTATAATATTATGTTATGATGAACAATTATTTGTAATAAAAGAGAAAAATTCATTCATGCTTTTATATAGAAAATAATATAATAAGTATATACTTACTTATTTTTTCTCAATAGTATAGAAGGATAATATAACAAAATGTAAGCTGCTGAAGTGACACCAAAATAAACGCTTCGTTCGTATGTACGAGAAGTAAAAAGGCAAGAGCAGAAGTTTTAAGAAGACAACATTATGAGAGAGAGAAAATAAAACGACACATAAAGAGTTTTCTTTTTCTTTCGGGTAAATAGATAATGTTAGTTATTTTATGGAGGGAGTATAGTTACTTAGCATGATATAATAATTTTATTATAGATTTTAACAATTTATTTTATTTATATAATGTTTAGTATAAGGTTATGGTTTAGTAACATATTATTTAAGTATTATATTTTTTATGAATTGCGTTTGTAATTCTGGAGAATATAAGTAAAATCTTCAAGTCATGTTATTCAAATTAAATACTATATATACAATCTGGCCAAAACAAGGTCGTTCCCGCCAAAAGCTGTACTCGCGGTGCTAAACCAATCAGAGAGCGTGTTATAAATCTATACAAGCCAATCACAGTTGACTTTACATATAGTTAATTACACTGTATCCGCTCGAAGTAGTTTTGGGAGAAATGTATTTATATATCCCTATTTCTTTAACCAAAGGTCCGCGAACAAAAAGCCCTCGGACAAAAGGCCCTGACTGTGCGCACAGGTAAAGCATATCAGCGAGCGGCACACAGGTAGGGTCTTCTATCGTAGGGCCTTAGGTCCACGGGCCTTCTGTCGCTGCATACGGATTAAAATTTTTTTAAAGGACGATAAATTAATTTTTGTTGACGCGATATTGTATGTAAAAAAAAAATTTGCATTATATAAAAGTGACATACTATTTAAGGGTAAAATATAATATATTTTTTAACATTTTACTCTATAATTATTTTGAGTGCTTTTTTATTCTAAATTTTATGAACTATGTAATTGTAATCTCAAAATGGCCTAATTGTCATCAAAAGACTCCGTGCGTGACAGATATAGGTTTTCCCTATAATGGTTTGTGAACGTTGATAAAACAAATAATAATGAACGGCATCGGTGAGTTGCGCAATAAAACTTAATTAAATAGGGTAATTTTCTATAACTTTAGCATAGTAAATCCATTTTACTGATTTTTAATTTTTTATTATTATTATTATTATGATTTTTTTTTTTTTAGAAAACTAATGCATTGAGCCATGAAATATTTCAATTAGGCTAGACACATACGTGTTTCAAGCTATTAGAAATTTAAAAAAATAAAAATAAATAATGATAAATAAATATTAAAAAAAAAAAAAAAAAAAAAAAAAAAAACGCGAAAACCCTTACTTGGTATATTTATCAATATCAAAATTTAAGATATTTTATATTGAAAAATATAAAAAAAATTAAGAAAGCATAACATTAAATGAATACTACAGGGTATTAAATGTATTATCAATTATGCGGGATATATGAGGTTTCATTACAAAATTACTAGCTCCTATAACGTTATGATAAAATGCTTATATATCTGATACTTCTGAAACTAGAGAAATATGCAGTGTAATATAAAACATACACTATATATACGTCAGAAATATTGTCTTTTGGAATGTTAAATTGAGTTCGGTTTTAATTACCTTTTTTTTTCTGCATCATTAGACACCAATTTTCATAATTCATTATTTTCAGTTTGAAAGATATATTTCTTTTTGAAATGTTAAAATGCATGAGTTCGGGTTTATTTTATTATTATTATTTTTTAATATTATTATTATTATTATTGTGTTTTTTAATTTTTTTACATATATGTAAATCTATAGATTTAAATTTCCACGAGTTACAAACATTATTTTTTGTCTGTGTAAATTATTTCTAAATAATAAACGTATCTTTAATAAGGGAGTTAAAATGAGTATGGGGGGGGGGGGGGGTTGAGGGGGGTTATAAAATTGGAGGGGGCTGTATATAAAAGAGTGGGGGTATTTTAAAGATAAATAAGGCAATATATAACTGTTATTGTTTCAAATCAATGTCATTGTCAATTAATTAGATTTCTTATACCTTATATAACCTGACTATTTTATTATCATCAAATAGGAATCGTAAAAAAAAATTGAAATAATTCATATTCATGAATGAAACATTTAAAAATATATTTTATGTTTATTAATTTTAATTTAAAAAAAAAAGAAGACAAAAATTCATTCATGCTTTATAGAAAATAATATATAAGTACTTACTTATTTTCTTTCTAGTAGAGGGATATAAAAAATCGTAAGTTGTAAGCAGCTGAAGTGAAAACAAAATAAACTTTTCGTTCGAACGTACGAGAGTAAAAACACTCTACTCTACAGTGGAGAAGTAGTAGGAAGAGAAAAATATGAGAGAGAGAGAGAGAGAGAGAGAGAGAGAGAGAGAGAGAGAGAGAGAGAGAGAGAGAAGCAAAAGGGTTTTTTTTAGAGCTGTAAATTTAAACCGGTTCGAGCACCCGCCCGGGCCAAAATCTTCGGGTGCTCGTTTTTTTGAAAATGGTAAACCCGGGTTTCGAGCTTTTAGCTCGAAAACGAGCTTTTTCGAGTTCAGCTCGTAAATGACTCGTGAAAAAAACGAGCTTTTGAAAATAAATCGAGCTAAATTACAATTTTTGAAGAAAGCAAAGAAAAAAATATTTGTAATTTTTGTTTTAAATGGCATTTTTAATATTCTATCATGCAAAATAAGTTCATTAAAATATTTTAAAAATTTTTTTATTTTATTTATGACTTTTATCCTTTAAAAACAAATTTTTCATAATAAAAATCGAGCTTTTTTCTTCCTAGGCTCGAAGGCTCGTTTTTAAATTTTGGCTCAAATGTCGAGCTTTCCGAGCTTTGGCTCGTTTTTCGAGTTTAAGCTCGATTTCAAGCTAAACCCGGGTTTCAAGTCAAACCGGGCTAAAAAATTTCAGCCCGGGCTAAAAATATTTCGAGTTTTTTACAGCTCTAGTTTTTTTCCTAACAGGTAAACAGATATATTAGTTTTTTTATGGAGGGGGTACTAATATAGCATGATATAATACTTGATAATTTTTTTATACTTTTTAAGAATCAATTTATTTGTAGTAAAATATTAAAAAGCATATTATATAAATAAATAAAAATATTTCTTAAGAATTAAGTTTGGTAATCCTAAAAAAAAAAAAAAAAAATCAAATAATGTAATTTTATTGAGATTACTAGATTGTTAATAGAAAATATAAAGATAAAAAAAGGGGAAAGAAATATAGAAAAAAAAAATACGAAAACATAATTTTAGTTTTATTTGAAAATAATATATCCACACTTTTATTCCAATTTTAAAATACTAATATATTATACTACAATTAGGTATATTTAAATTTGATTAAAAACATATGAACTCATTTTATCAAAATAAAGCTTCAAATAAAAAAAATTGTACAATTTGGTAATGCAATTTTTTTTTCGCGGTGACAGTAAAAAAAAAAAAAAAAAAAAAATTAATAAAAGGGTTAAAAATATAAAAAATATATTTTTTTACTAATTTGAAAATTACAGAAACGTAGGGGAAATTCTTAAGGGGGTTGACAGGTAAAAAAAAAAAAAAAAAAAAAAAAAAAAAGCAAGAGTAGGGGAAATAAGGAAAAACCAATCATTTTCCTCACTTGTTATGTATCTTTAAAACTATTGGTTACTTTCAACATATACTTATATATCATTGGTTATTAATATAAATTTTTTTTTTCAAAATAAAAATAATAATATTTAAAGGAAAAGAGGGGGGTACTAGGTTTATATAAGAGTAGAAAATACAGTAAAAACGTGTATTACCTAGTTCACCATGGTAGCCTTAGTATCTGTCTGTTTACTTCTTACAATTACATTTCTTTTATCTGTATATATTTACGTGAAAATAGTATCAAAAAAGAAGAAAATATTCTGCGATGAAGTTAAATTTGCACCTGGTCCAAAATCATGGCCAATAATTGGTAGTTTACATTTATTAGCTGATTATGAAACACCTTTTCATGCATTTACTGGACTATCCAAAAAATTTGGACCAATTTATCAACTAAAATTAGGTTCATCATTATGTGTTATAGTTAATAATTTTGCATTAATTAAAGAAGTGCTAATTACTAAAGGTGGACATTTTGGTGGTCGTCCTGATTTTAGTAGATTTCATCATTTATTTGGTGGTGATCGAAATAATTGTAAGTATAATTTTTTTGAATAATTTTGTATTTTTTAATTTTATTTTCGTTGATTATTTTCGCAAGATATTAAACAAATATTTCGTAATAATTTTAATACTTTTTAAAAATAATTTTGATGTTATATTTGATTTTGCAATTTAATAAAATAGGAGATTTTATAAGTACATACATAAATAATGTTTTATTGAGATTTTAAAATAAAATTTATTTGTTCTATGGTGCAAAATAAATGAAAATAATTCATATTGACTGATATTAAACATAATATTAATAATTAATTAAATGTCAGTAACAAAATATATTTTTTTATATAATTAAAAAAAAATGTTAAAAAAAATACAAATTTAATTTATCAATGTTTTTAAGTTTTTAATATAATAATAAATATTAATTTTAGTTATTTTTTATTTAAAAATTATTTATAAATTAATTAATTAAATATTTATAGTGCATCTCAGTCTTTCGTAAAGTAAATTTTGTGTTATTGTTGAGTATAATGGAGGTTATCGGTTTAAAAAAATTGTTAAAAATTTTCTATGGCTTAAAACACGTAAAAGTATGTCTAGTATTTCTCATTTAAATTTCTCCAAAATCGGTGGAGTAGTTTTCTCTAAAATCGCAAAAAACGTGTTTTTCTCCATAAGCGTAATGTTAAATTAGGGGACCCTTAGCTTTCCCCGCAGCACCCCGCGCGCTAAACCGATAACGTCCATTGTTAAACCATTAATTGTATTGTAATATTATAAAGGTTAGATGTTGTATGCGCAATTAAAACTACTGTGGATTATATTCAAATATTTGAATGATGCGTTTATTTAAACGTTTCATTTTAATAAAGAATTTCGAGAAAATTCTAATTTTTTGAAATTTCTTTAAATGTAGGTCAAATGATTCAATTTATATATAAAAAAGGGGATGCGGAAGTTTTTTTGATTTTTTTTTTGTTAGAGAAATTTCTATTTTGCATATTTAAAATTTCTTTGTAAAATGAGTCAGAATAGACTTGAAATTTGGGACAATATGACTAATATATATTTTTTCTACCTTTATCAAATAAATGATTCAATTAATCAGCTAAAGTTACTAAAGATTTTAATTATGCGATGTTTCTAACAATATCGCAATTACAAGCATAAAATTTGCCTCAAATACGTACGCTATACATATAGTGTAATATTAAATTTAAAGTATAATATTCTTTGATTTATTATAATTATTAAATAATAGCTTAATTTTATGCAAAAAAAAAAAAAAATAATAATAATAAAATAATAATAAAATAAAAATAAAAAACTATTTTATCTATAGATTTTAATTTTCTGATAATAATAATAATAATAGGTACGCAAAATTGTTAATCATGATTACTAAAAAAGTAAATAAATAAAAATAATAACAATGATAAAATATTAAGAGTTATTTATAGAATATTTTTAGATATACGAGAACTATTATTATTATTAATTAATTAATCAAAACTATAATATTTTTTAATTATTCTTTTATAATGATAAACAGCAATTTTAAGCCCATGTGAATTTACAAAAATGTTGTTTAAGACGAGCTCAACAGGTGTGTTTGAAAAATTCATTCATAACTTTTTTTAAATTTTGAAATATATTTATATATAGAGGCTATGTGCTCCGCCTAGCAACAGAGAATGAAAAACAGGACTCAATTCATAAAAATTAATGAATGGTTTGGAAAAGTATTTTTTTTTCTATACCCTGTAATTATAGAGTTTCTCACACACGTGTCTGAAAAAACACAACTTATTTTACATCAATTCAGCAAAATGCTTTTTTTTTTTTTTTTTTTTTTTTTAATACATTGCACAGATTCCGTTATAGAATATTTTATGTAACAATATAGTTGTATACAACGTTTTGAATCAAGATTTCCTTTCTTTATAATATAGTGGTACATAAAGCGTATGGCATGACGTCATACTGAGTGCGCTTTGACGCCATATTGGAGCAATGAATAACACTGCTCAGTATAGGGAAAAGGTGGTTTTGATCATTTTCTTTCGAAAATTAGTTAAATTTGCTGTCTTTATTATTTTTGTCGCATACTCAACCTATATGTTTAAAAAAAATGCCTCTAAATTTTTTTACTATAAAGTATTTTTAAACTGTTAAAATTTGTCATTTCCCCATCCATGTCTCATAGTTCTCACATATGGCGTCGACTTTTACATATGGAATGCAACCACCCTATATATTATAGAGTGAAAAGTTATTAACTTTTGTACTGTAAAACGAATACAGTTGAGTCAAATAGTAAATATTATATATCTCTATCTCTGCTTTCGTTTATCGTTTATCTCTATGTTTTGTATGTATATAACGCTTATTATTATTTATTTATTTAACCATTAATTTGCATACATAATACTGTTATTTTGAACAGTATTCTCTCCTTATTTTTCATATATATAGTAGCAGAGTATTACAAAATTATAAACATTCACTCATTCCACAAACAACAAATTTTAATTTTCTTTAGTATAATCATCAACATTTTTTTTTTCTAATTTTTATACTCGATATATTTATTTTGCGTAATTTTTTTATATTATAATAGGATATACATTATCACATTAAAGTTAAGCTCGTATACTAATGCAAATATACTTTTTTTATTTATTTTTTTTATTACACATCCTAATTCTAATAATAGAACATCTACATTAAAATAACTCTAAAATGGCATTCAGAAATAGAAATGGTAATAATATAATTTCTCATAATAAAACGCTCTTGAAAATAAATTAGATTCCAATGGCAGCTTTTTTTTTTTTATATAACTTACATAATGACACTATCCGATGTAAAATTTAAATATATAGTAGGAATAAAATAATATTGACGATTTACAAAATAATCGTACGTACAAAATAGCATTTTTGCTATACTATCGATATTTTAAGATCGAAAGTTAAAATTATTATTTATGCTATATTATTTTTAATATTCATCAATAAAATTATATACATTAGATTGCTATAGGGTAAATTTTAGTTCAGTATTATGATAAGTGTCAAATAATCTATATATTTAATAAAATATTGAACTTTATTAACATAAATATTATTTTCAAGGATGATATAATTTCCAATTAATAATTAAATGTATCATCAGAATATGATAATGATCTTTGAAAGAGAAGAAGAAGAAGTTATAAAAAAAATTGTCTGGATTTTTTTTGTTTCTTTTTTAGGTCTAGACATGTTTTACATTTTTTTTCTGGCATCGCAAAAATTATTTTATTATTATTGTTATATTATAATGAAATATTTAAATAATGTTGTCTATGATTTTTTTTTAATTGCATAAATATGCATAAACGAGACAAAATACAAGCTATATGAGATTATGTAAAGTATAAAATCTATTGCATCTGTGTGATTTTATATGAATGTTAATAATCTTAAATTTACCCAGAAATGTAATTTATAATAGAGATATGTGCAATGATATACTAACAAAATTCACCTATTTAATCGTCAATAAGTTTTTTTTTTTGTTTTTTTTTGTTTTTTTAAGATGATTAAAACATTATACTATTTTTTCTTTGGTTAAAACAACATCTTTAAAACTCTTTATATCTTTAATATGTATAAATTTTTTTTAACAACAACAACAACAAAATCCTGTATTTTTAAATTTTTATATAGAGGAAAAACTATTATAATTATAATAACCAAACTCAGCTCTACATACATTTAAAAACATTCAAAACACTCTTTTAAATTATTCCCGAATGCAATTACGTATATAAGATATGGATTAGCATAAAATTATATAATATATACTATAGACTTCATTAAATTTATAAATTTTGGTCATATCGCAGGTTTAAATTAATTATTATACTTTATATATTTTTTTTTACCTATACTCAAGTAGCTAATAAAATTTGTCCGACACACCTCCACCATTTATGTAATGTGAACTATATAGCCATGAACTTTATCCGAGTCACATACGCATGTGCTCAAGCACGTATTCAAGATATTGTTCGTTAAAAACAACAATAATATCTTCTAACTTATACGTAAAAAAAAAATAATAATAATAAAGAACCAATAAAAGAACTAATAATAATAATATAATAAAAAAATACATAATTATATTTTGCTATATTAGAAAAAAAAAAAAAAAAAAGTAAAATATTTTTCAATAAAAAAATTACATGAATGAAAAATTACATAAAAAATTACATACTTATAAAACAGACAAGTTGAAAATTTTAATTTTTTTACGTTACGTAACTTTAACTTCCATACGTCTGCAGTTCATTATAATCATTACAGTAAATACGTAACATACAGTGAGAGAGAGAGAGAGAGAGAGATCCAGGAAGTATTTGAAGTTGATATAGAAGCAAAAATTCTTAACCTTGACCGCAACTTTGAATAAATAGTAAAAAGAAAAGAAAGTCAACGGTAAAACTGAAAGTTATCACAAGAATTTTATCTTGACAATAACTTTTACCTCTATACCAATTTTTATATTTTATTTATTGCTTTTATTCATTTTTTCTTCTATACTACTTTTTTTTCCATTTTTTTTTATTTATTTATTTGTTTCATCCAAAAACAGGTTAGCGCCCAATACATTGGAGGTACACACAGTAATAATTATAATAATCATAATTATTTAAGACTAAAACAAAAGTTTTAAGAGTTAAATCATGCAAATTAAAATTATTTAGTTTTAATTTTAAGACATGTTATTTTATAATAAACTATCCTGCATCGATTTTTTAATCATTTTAAATGAATCGTAAAAGATGTCAATATTAAATCTGATACATAATATGGTTGCTCTTGTAATAAATGAATTTTTAGATACATCATTTGAGCATGCAAAACATGCCATGATTTCTTAATATTTATTATATTATTTGCATTAGTTGTAATAAATAATAAAAATATTTTTATTTTTATTTTAAAAACAATAATTTTATAATTATGTATAAAATAACAAAATACATATTTTCAATTAATAAAAATATGTGTATTTATTATTGTTTTTTAAATGATAAATTAATATAATTACTCTACAACTTCTTATTCTGAATTTAAGTGTATCATTGATATATAGTTTTTAGCATGATTTCTACGTATGGTTCAAAGATTAAACTCAATTAAAAGTAAGAGTTTTATTGATAATATTATACTGCACACATTACTACAAGCTACAGGGGGTTAAAAACACGAAAATATAATTGATTAATATAACAATTATCTAAATAATAATTTAAATATTATTAAAGAAATGCTTGAAATATCCGTTCCGTAGCTTATTTTTTAGCTCATATAGTCAGCATTTCCTTCAAATCTACTTTTGTTAATTACAAATAACCGATAAATATACTTATTATACTATAAGTATAATGTAAAAAACAATATAGTATATAAGAATGTATTCGCATGACGTCATATTTATTGCGCTTGGAGGCCATACTGGAGTAGTTCATAACATTGCTCAGCATAGGACAAACTTCATTTAAGCCAATTTTCTTTGGGAATTCGGTTAATTTTGTGTTATTGTTATTTTTCTCACGTGCTTGAGATACTAATTCAACATAGCATTATTGCTCTCAAAAATATTGCATAGTGTTTTTAAACTAGTAAAATGATTTTTTTCCCCCTATGCTATACCCATATTATTGAGTTATCCAACATGGCGTCGACTTTAACATGAATACATAGACCCTATAAAAGTCAACGTCATGTTGGATCACTAAATAACGTAGGCTGGTATGGGAAAACATAATTATAACACATTTTGCCAATATTATATAGGAATATTTTTTAGAGCATTGATGTAATAGGTGGAATTATAGGTTTTCACGGATGTAAGAAAAAATAAGAATATATAACTAATTTCCAGAGAAAATAGCAAAACAAAAAATGTCCTGTATGCTGAGTAATATTATTCATTGCTGCCAATATGGCATCGAAGCGCATTCAGTATGACGTCATGTAGATACACTCTATAGAAAATAAAACGTTTATCCTTATGCTGAGCAATATTATTCATTGCTACAGTATGGCGTCGAAGCGCATTCAGTAATACGTCATGTGGATACACTCTATAGAAAATCATGTTCATATTATACATATATCCAATTGATGTAATGCTAAACCTATGTATAATATGAAAATTTTCAGCATTATGTATAAATGTGTTATTTTTATAATGCTAATAGAATTATCTGCTAAAAAAAAAAAAAAAAAAAAAAAAAAAAAGCAGACGATCTTCACTTTATATATTACGTGACATTGATAGTGAAAATGATAATAAAATTGTAATACTAGCATAGTAACCTGGTTATTACATAAACCTTCACCCAGTTCTCCAATATATACTTTACCATCATAAAAATACATACAAATTATAATCATATTTTATATTGAATATCAACCTTATTGACAATAAAATGAGAATTGTTAAAAGTATAGGTGCAATGTTCACCTGAAGAAATTTGAATTTTTATATATAATATAAGGTTGATTTTTATATTGATTTATATAGCACATTTAACCTTTCATGTTTCAATTTTTTTTATTAATTTTTATATAATGTCACGGTCAGTTAGTATTTTTATATAACTGATTTAATTTACGATTGTATGTTTACATGCAATTTATGAAGCTATATATTTGCAATTATTTAATATTTATTATTTTGAATGATTCTTGATGTAATTTTATATTTATACATTATTATATCATGGTTGTATATACGGGTCTATGCATTTATGTTAAAGTCGATGCCATGTTGGATCACTCAATTACATTGGCAGCATAGAAAAATGACTCATTTTGGCAGTTTAAAAATACGTTGCAATATTTTTTTTAGAGCATTGATGCTTATATAAGTTGAATTAGTATCTCAAGTATGTGAGAAAAATTATGTAACAAAAAAATAGCCGATTTCCCAAAGAAAAGAAAAAAAAAAAAGGTTTGTCCTATGCTGAGCAATGTTATTCATTACTCCAGTTACGTCTAAGCGCATTAAATATGACGTCATACGAATACACTCTAACCGTAAATACAAAACACATTAGAATGTTAGTTTGTGAGAAATAAACCTGTACGTCTACTAATTAAATATGTGACTATTAAATTTATTTTTAAAAATAATAACTATTAAACAACTTCTAATGTTAATAAAAAAAATACAAAATTATAAATATTTGGCTAAAAATTACTATATAGTTTTATTTCAAACTAAACTAGCTATTTTATTTTTTATTGAACCAAAAAAATTGTTAATAATTTACAATCCAAAGTGGCTACCTTATCGGTTTTAATTGCATAATTTATAATGAATAAAAATTTAAAGAAAATTTTGAGATTTATCTTTTCGTTTTTTTTATGCATTTTTTTTTTCCTTTTAAATCTTTTTTTTTTTAATTCTTTACTTTGTTTATTTCTTCCAGTAAATCTGCACGCATAAAAAATATTGTATCATTAATAAGAATATTACAAAATAATAAATAACTACGAATAATTAAAAAAGATTGAAATTTTTTATCCTAATATTTCTGAAAAAATCAAAAAACAAAAAAGTACGTGTGTTGAAAATTTATCTATATTCATCAGATCACCAAAAAGATTATTTATTTTAATTTCAAACAAAACTATTTATTTATTTATTTATTAAACACAATTAGAATTAATTATTGTAAAATATAAAATAATTATAGTCAAAATAATTTATGATTAAAATTATATTCTTGTGACTTTAAGTTAGAGTATTGGGTGGTTGCTTTCAAATAAATGTTGACCCCGTATTGAATCTCTAAATAACATGGGCTTGTATGGGATAGGATAACACATTTTGCTATAGTTTAAAAATCCTTTTATATATATTTTAAAGTATTTTGATGTTATTTTAATTAGGTTTTCAAGTATATGCGAGAAAAATAGTAACACAAAAATAATTTTTCAAAATATTAGCCAGAAACCACGTTTGTCATAATATGCTAAGCAATGTATTTTATTGCTCCAGTATGACGTCAAAGTGCATTCAGTATGACGTCATGTGCATACACGCATTCATGTTGGATCACTCAATAACATGGGTGACATAGGAAAATAACTCATTTTGCCAGTTTAAAAACACTGCAATATTTTTAAGAGCATTGATGCTGTAAATATGTTAAATTAGTATCTCAATTAAGTATGTGAGAAGAATAACAAAAAATAACCACAGAAAATTGTCTAAAATGAAGTTTTTCCTATGTTGGGCAATGTTATTCATTACTCCAGTATGACCTCCAAGCGCATTAAATATGACGTCATGTGCATAAACCCTATATGACAGTATAATAAAAACTATATTCTAGCAACGTGACTTTGAGTATATAGACGTACGAAAAGTTGCCTATACATCTAGGGGCTTAGCATAAATATTAAAGTTGACAAAAATATGTTTACGTTTTTCTATGTCCCACATTCTTTTACATGCAAATCATATGCAGTCAAAACATACGTGACTTAAGGCATTGCATTTTGTTTTTAAAACATAATATATTGAAAATATTTCATTAGAATTATTTATGTCAAATATATTATACATACGACGTGATGTTATATAAATTTTATACGTATACTACGCATTTTTTTCTTTATTAGGTATGGAATGACGAAATTTAATTTTTATGGGTTTTATTTAGAATTGCTATATAAACAAGATAAAATATAAATATTTATGAAAATCTTTTATTATTAATATAATTTTTTGTTTTACTTTTTACTGAGATGCAGAAATGAAAGTATATTAAATTAAGAAAAATGTTTGTTTTGCTGACATTTTTAGAAATCAAAATTCAATATTGAAAGTAACCTTGCAATGACATTTTTTTTTAAATGTTATTTATTTATCATAACGATTTGTTCCTTAGAAATGCGTTTGATAGCATAGCTAATTTTTGTCACCTTTCGTAAAAAAAAAAAAAAAAAAAAAAAAAAAAAAAAAATGTTTTATTATATTATAGAACGTAGCTTACAATTTTTTTTATAAAAATTGACTGTAATCTAACGAAACCTATTTATTTCTTATGTTACAGCACTTGCTCTATGCGACTGGTCAGATCTTCAAAAAACACGTCGTAGAATCGCCAGAATGTATTGCAGTCCACGTTTTACCTCATCTCAATTCTCAACCCTTGATTCAGTTGCTATGAATGAAAGTACACTTTTTATTGAAGCATTATCTTTACATCAAGGCAATGCATATCATGTAAAACCTTTAGTTATGGCAGCCTGTGCTAATATGTTTACAAATTATATGTGTTCTACAAGATTTTCATACAATGATCCTGCATTTAAAGAAATAGTACAACGTTTTGATGAAATATTTTGGGATATTAATCAAGGATATGCTGTTGATTTTATGCCTTGGCTATTATTTGCTTATCAAGGTCATATGAGAAAATTAAATCGTTGGGCAGTTCAAATAAGAGAATTTATATTATCAAGAGTTATAGAACAACATAGAGAAAGACTTCAAAATGGTTCAGAACCAAATGATTTTACAGATGCATTACTTGTACATTTAGAAAATGATCCTGATCTTACTTGGGAACATGCTATATTTGAATTAGAAGATTTTATAGGAGGTCATTCAGCAGTTGGTAATTTAGTAATGTTAGTTCTTGCAGCTATTGTTAAAAATCCTGAAGTTGGTGTCAAAATACAATCAGAAATTGATACTGTTACTAAAGGTAAAAGAATTGTTAGTTTACAAGATCGTAATGATTTACCATATACTGAAGCTACAATTTTAGAAACTTTAAGAATTACAAGTTCACCTATAGTACCACATGTAGCAACACAAGATACAAGTATTGGAGGATATGCTGTAGAAAAAGGAACAGTTATTTTTATTAATAATTATGAATTAAATACTGGTGAAGATTATTGGAAAGAACCATTAAGTTTTAAACCAGAAAGATTTGTTATAAATAATATTGTTACTAAACCAGCGTATTTTATTCCATTTAGTACAGGTAAAAGAACTTGTATTGGTTCTAGACTAGTTACTACTTGTAGTTTTGCTTTAATTACAGCAATTTTACAGAAATTTAATGTATATGCTGGTAATGAAAAAGTAGAAATTCCAAAAGCTTGTGTTGCATTACCACCTGATACTTATTCATTGGTTTTTCAACCTAGGAATTAAAAAAAAATATATAGATGTTTTTTTATAATGCAATCTTATTTATTTATTTTTTTTTCATTTAATTTTTTTTCTTTCATATATTTGCTATTGTTTTTATAATATCGCGCCATTGAAAGAATGAAACCGGAAACTCATTTTAAATAAGGTTCAGGTTTCATAAGCTTCATTGTTTTCATCGGGTAACGTGTATATATTTTTAAATCAAAGAAGAAAAAAAAAAAAAAAAAAAAAAAAAAAAGGAAAATTAATAAAAGAAATCAAATTTAGTTATACTTATAATATAATGTTATGATGAAAAATATCATGCTCTTTCTAATTTTCATAATAAATATAAAAAAAGGCGACAAAGAAAAGAAATAATAGCAAAATAAAGTTTCAGTCATCAGAAATTAAAATATATATCGTGATTAGACTAGTTATCGACAGTATGAGATTTTATTTTACAAAAAAAAAAAAAAAAAAAAAAAAAAAAAAAAAAAAAGGAAAGGAAAGATAAACATCTTGATTTGCTCAATGTGCATGTCAATAACCATAGTCCAATTTAGTTATCTCTTCTTTTTTTTTATATATATATTTAAAAAGTCATTTTACTTACTAGATTGCATTAAAAAAAATGAATACTTACACTTTAATCCAAAGTCTTATAAATAATAATATTTTTCTTCCTGGTCAAAAAAACAAAAAAACATAAGCACAAAAACAAAAACAATTGTACTTATATCTTAGTTTTTAGTATTTATATAATATGGTGAACTACTTAATCAGTAAATTAATCGTATTAGTTAATAATAGTCTTAATTATATTAATTTTACCCAATAATTTTAAATATTTTGGGATTAAAGGGGAACAAAATGTAAATATTAATTACTAAATAAATTCCTTCTATGTATAAATTAATTATAATCAAATAATACTTTCATTCTGTGCCATATAATAACGGTTTATTTGTACTTTCTTTTTTTTTTTTTTTCTATTAATATATTATAATTTTATGTTTAATTTTTATTTTATATTGTACATGAATAAAATGTAAAATAATTCTGTTAATGAAATTATTTATTTTTCAAAACTCCTTATTTTCTTCTCTTAATTTTATAAAAAAAATCGTCGTTTTAGGATGACTAATAAAGGAACAACTGTTTTGAGGCCGACTATAGTCGATTTCGCTCGCATCCGCTTCCGTTTCGACGTGCTGTTCATGCGTAGTAAGTATAGAAACGGAAGCGGATGTGACCAAAATCGCTTAAAATCGGCTTCAAAACAGTTGTTCCTTTATTATACTATTCCTCATTGGTTGATTTGTTTATAATTTAATCAGTAGATTTTAAAATTTAATTTTAAAATAGCGAGGCTTAATTAATGTTTTCATTTATTATTTATTATTGATTTTTTTACAGTATTTACATTGTTTAAAGGGAATAAATTTCCAGTGTTCAGTTATATATATATAGTGATTTTTACTTTAATAACATATATAATAACAAATAATAATCTTACAAAAAAATATGTTACTTTTTTCTTGTAACATTAATATTTTGATATAAATTTTGAGCATGTATATATATAATAGACATTAATTTCATCAAAAGTAATCATATTCTCGAATGGATAGTTTGGTGAAGAGTTTTTTTTTTTTTTTTTTTTTTTTTTTTCTTTTTCTTTTTTTTTTGTCTTCTTTTCTCATTGTTAAAAAAACACGCAACACAGTATCTTCTTATACAATAGTTCATCTCCTATGCTAAGAATGCCAGTAAAGGCCGACGCAGCCGTCAGTCGGTCTTTTTGCGACAAGGACCGTTAGAGTGCGCTAGAGTTAGGATTGGTCTAACTTTTTGCGCAAAGCCAATCGGGAGCCAGCGATAGTTGTCGCACGGTTATCGCTCAGGCAGCGATTGACGGCTGCTTCGGCCTTAAATGTCAGTAGAGAATCTTAACAGAGAAGCGACAACCTCATGTTTTAGGCAGGCTTGCAATACATCTGCTTTGAAAGTTGAAAGGCACGCTAAAAGTACCCAAACTTTTAAGCAAAATGATTGGCTACCCACAAAATTGGAGCTTTTTCATTGGCTAAGAGTATTTCGACTGCCATTTAAGTTTGGGTACTTTTAGCGGGACTTTCAACACAAATGTATTGCGAGTCTGCCTAAAATATATGGTTTACGCTTCTCTGTTAAGGTTCTCTAAATGCCAGATCGAATGAACGCCACTGTAGCGCCTGGAGAAAATTGTAAGAACTAGTGATTTGATACAGATCACATCATTCTTCTAGTTCTTGCAGTCATCTCCAGGTGATGAAGTGGCGCGCATTCGATCTGACATTCCCAATGTCCTCCTCACATGTCCTCCAACTCCAAAGCTATAGCTGGTAGTCCAATATAAACGACGATGCGCCAAAAGTAGTGACACCTGAAACTAGATAAAGTCTCGTAAGCTTAACATTGTAGTTCAGGTGTCGCGTGCGATGGCGCTAGTGTTGCGTGGACTACAAAAAGTGCTCGGAGTTGGAAGACATGTGAAGGACATTGTGACATTTTCCGCAGGGAAAAGTGTCTGATTTCAATATTTCGTGCCTTAGTGCGGTATAGTTTTATTCTTCTTATTCTTCTTTTTCTTTTTTTTTTTCCCCTTTAAAAATTGCTAAAAACATGGTCCCATAAAAGCTAACGAAATAAAAATTAGGGGGTATCCTGTAAGCTTTTTCCTCCCTCCTCACCAATTTACCTCCATTGATTATAAATACTCAATTTATCAGTTTTAAAATTTTTGTAATATATAAATCAACTATAGTAAATTTATTTAAAATATATAATGAAATAGAAGCAAATTATAAAAGCGCTACATTTCACAAAACAAATAAAATGAAATAGCCTTATTAAATATTTTAATTTATTCCAGTTTGTAAAATGATTTTTATTATTTTTTTTTAAACAACTTTATTTTAAAAGTAAACTTTCAAGTTTTGTTATTTTCAGGAAAACACACGATATTTAAAATATAAATATCATGATGTAAGCTCTGAATGATTATTATATAAAATTGTTTTTTGTATGCAGAATTTAAATAATAAATAAATTTTAAAAATTAATGCTTTTAATTCTTTATTTATGTATTACATATTGTAAGTTTCTTTTAAATTGATATTAATTTTTTTTAAACATTATTATTTGTATTATAATTTATTTTTATTGTAAATAAAAAAGATTAAAAATATATTTTGTGTGGATTGTATTTTATTAAAACTATAATTTAGTTTTTTTTTTTTATTATTTAATTTTATATATTAAATGTTTCACGGATTACTTAAGTCAGTGGTTTAAAATCAATAATCAATGAGTACATTTTGTTGTGCGGTGTTAAAAACGTAATATAATTGGCAACGACGATGAAATATAGATTTGTTTTCAACAATATTGTAGTGTACAGATAACAATTGCTTGAACGCAAACGGTCAAAAAAAGTATGGTGGTCGATACTAATATAATAAAAAATAAAAAAAGAAGCTAAAAACCTACGATTATTCATTATAATATACATATTAAATCTCGTAAAGGGTGTGTGCATATGACGTCATTCTGAATGCTTTTCGATTATCTTCTTGAGCCCCATCGTCATTTTAGGAGCAGAGAACAGGGTTTACGAACAGCATTAGTGTAATTTTAAAAGTGCAACACAAAATTTGAAAAACGAATTTTACTTTGAAGTCTATTACATTAACATAATTTATACAGAAACATAAATTGTTTGAAAGATAGTAAAAAAAAAAAAAAAAAAAAAAAAATCGTTTGAAAAAAGAAACGTAATAAAATTGAAATAAAATAAAAAGGAAAAAGATTTCGATATCAATAAAACTGTATAACACACAAAAGTTGTTTTTCTAAAGGGAGCATTTTTTTCCTTCTTTTTTTTTTTGTCAAAAGCTACCCTTTACACCTGGCCCACCTACACAATATGTGACCTTCAAATTTATATGGTCTTATTTATAATAATTTTACATATAATAATAAACCTTATAGCAAATGTAGGTGAAATTGTTATTTTTTTGATATTGCAAAATAGATTTGTATTGCAGATAATATTTAAACTACCCCTCTCAAAATTGTACAGTACGCAGCTAAAATATATAAGATTTTTTTAATGTGAGAAAAAAAAAAGTTACATAACATAGGGCTGTAAGCTGCAACCTCTAGTTAAACCTTAGTTATCTTTTTTTAATTGTTGCAACAATCAAAATAACAACTTAACTACGGTTTAACTAGTTAGTTAGTGTCGCAGCTTACGAGGGTTAATATTTTAAAATACATATTTCTAATTAAATGAAGGATTTAAATAATATTGTTATTGATTAAAATATTTTATTTATGGTTTTGACTTAAATAGTTCTCACAAATTAATAATTATAATAATTTTAATTTTTTAATCCCAACAATAGCTAGGGAATATTTGATAAAATTGAGATGGGTTAACGTAACATTTTATCTCATTGATGATGATAACCATAATTTTATTATGAAAATATTTTTAGCATAGTTCGTATATAGGGTGTATGCGGATGACGTCATATTTAATGCACTTGGAGGCCATACTGGAGTAGTGAATAACATTGCTCAGCATAGGACAAATTTCGTTTAATGCAATTTTCTTTAGGAAATCGGTTAATTATTTGTTCTGGTTATTTTTCACACATACTTGAGATACTAATTCAACATATTTACAGCATCAATGCTCTCAAAAATGTTGCATAGTGTTTTTAAACTTGCAAAATTAGCTATTTTCCTATGCCACCCATGTTATTGAGTGATCCAACATGGCGTTGACTTTAACATGCATGCATACACCCTATATAGCAAGTATAACTATTGTAAATGTAAAAAAAAAAAAAAAATTACGCCACAACATGTGCACACCCTATATGCGCTTTGGATAACGTTTTTATTTTCTCTTTTTTTAAGAAACTAGAAAATACTTCATTATTCACTTTATTTATTGGAGCAATAACTTGCATTTTTATCTTTCGACGGTGTTAGTGGTATATCTGTTTCCAATATCTGTTACTGGGGCTGACGTGTTTAAAAAATCAGAAGCAGTACAAAAAAAAAAGTAATTATACCTTAATTTTGCATTGCTCTGAAATTATTTTCAATCTTCAGCTAAAATTTCATCACCGGAACCCACGAGTATTTGGAAACAGTATACTGCAATTTTAAATGGAATAATTTAGATTGGTACTGTACAGTACACGATATCCAAAAGGATAGCAAATTTTTATTTTCTAAAATTATGATTCTTCATTTTCTTCAGTTACGTACAATTTATTTAAATAAAAATAAATAAAAAAATAATAACAATACTTGCATGTCTATTATAATAGTTTTAAATATCTATAATAATATATAATATTTCAAAAATAAAATTATTAAATCTAAATTATTAAAATTAAAATTTTGTAATTTAAATTATTAAAAAAATTAAATATAAAAAATACATAATTTTATTAATTTTTTCTTTGAAAATATAATAATATATAAATTATTTCTATTTTATGTAAAAAAAAATTATATGCTTATAATAATATAAAGTTATTATATTATGTACCGTATACCCGTTGCACATCCTTGCGCTTTGTCGCCATGTTTGTGGTGCCTAATGCATTTTTGTCAAGCTCGTCAGTTTTCCTCATTATTTGTCGCATAAATATAAGTTTATTTCAACTCTTAAGCATTTTTCTCATATTCTTGTAGCTTAATTAGGAGCTAGAAATAATGTTTAGATTGAGACTTTAAGCTTTTAGTTTAATTGCTATAAAATAATATAAATAAAAATTTTCCTCTACTGGCCTCATGTGTATTTCTGTTCTGACAAATATATAAAGACCCCTTTCACATCCTTGCGCATTGTCGCCATGTTTGTGGTGCCTAATGCATTGTCCAGCATAGGGGAAACATCAATTATTATCCTAATTATTCACATAAAAATATTTTATTTCAACTGAACGAATTTTTCTCATATTCTTCGAGCTTATTAGAAGCTAGAAATAAGGCTTTCATGGAGCTTTGAAGCTTCTTTTGCTATATTAAAAAAATAAAAATGAAAATTTTCCTATACTGCTGGCCTGTGTATTCATATAACCAGCAAAATAGCGGCTCTTAAATATGAGTGCAACCTGTCTATAGATACTGGCGGCTCTTATAAATATGAGTAGATTTCAGTCTTTACTTTTATTTGGGCCTTCTCTTGCAGCTGTAACAATAAAAAGTAAAAGTGAAGTTAGGACAAGTGCTATAAATTCCTTGTTGCACGCGTCAGGTGTAAGTGTTTTACCTTTTTTTTTTTTTTTTTTTTCATACAAATTTTTAAATAATACAATAAAATGCAAATAGTACCACATAAAAAAAAAATATATATATAAGGCGGAGGGGGATGACGGAGTCCAAAATGTACGTTTCTTCTTTTATATTTTACCGAGGCTTAATTTAACCCTATCAGTTTTATTGGTAAAAACGGTTTCTGATTTCTGATGCTCGAAATTTTTATTTTTACTTCGTTACTATGTCGAGGAAAAAAAAAAAAAAAAAAAAAGTATACAGAAGTTTCATTTCTTATATATTGTTAAATAATTTAATTGCTAAAATTAAAACTATATAGCACAATCTAAATTATTTAGTATATATGAACCACCTGCTTACTTTGACATAATATTTTATTCAATATTGTAATAATAATTATTCTTTTACATAAAATATATTTATATACAAAAAAAGACAAAAAAAAAAAAGACAAAAAAAAAAAAGGATAAAATATAATTTAATAGAAAATGAATTTTTATGCATCGATCGTAGAAAAATTATTTCTTTTTCCTTGCGCATATACTTGATATATGCATTCATGTTAAAGTTCACGCCATGTTGGATCACTCAATAACATGCATTGGCCGCAGGAAAATGACACAATTTGCCAGTTTAAAAATACTAATTTATACAATATTTTTGAGAATAATAATATATTGTTCATAAGTTGATAGTATTTCAAGTATCTGAGAAAGATAATAATAAAAAAAATGTACCGATTTCCCAAAGAAAAAAGCCGAAAACGAAGTAGAATATAATCATATCCTGAGCATGAGCACTGTTATTCACTACTCCAATATGGCGTCAAAGCAATTTCAATATGACGTCATGCTCAAGCGCATTATACACCTTAAATGCAATATTTAACCAATAAAAATATTTAGTTTTTTTATAATATTAATATTATTTTTATTATCTTTTATTACGTATGGCATAATAAAATACGTATGTATAATTTTATATTAAATTGCATATAATATTTTTCAATAATACACAAAAAGCTAAATACTATTTTTATGCGAACCAAAGCCGATATGCTTTATTGTTGTGTATTGTGATTGTAGGATGAAAGAAAAGAAATAAATTTTTTTTTTTTTGAATATGCCTGTATATGAATGATTCATAGTTTTCAAAATAAATATTCTTGCAAACATGATTTATAATATCAAATTAGATCAAATATTATTATTATATTATATGACTTTATGCTGTTTAAAAATATTAAAAAAAATTATCGTTTTTATTATTTATGTTACTTTTATAATTTTATTGTTGTATGTATATTACATATAGAAAGGTACTTGTTATTTGGGACCTTTCACAAGAAAGTGAAAATATTTTATTGTCCTTTTTTTTCTTTTTTAATTGAGTTGACGTCAAACACAAGATGCGAGAGAGAGAGAGAGAGAGAGAGAGAGAGAGAGAGAGAGAGAAAGAGAGAGAAATGCATCATGCACAGTATAACCGTATAAGTACAATAATATAAGAATACGTTATTATATGTAATTTAGTTCTGTATATGTACAGTAAAAGCCCAAATGGAGTCCTTTCCTTTTAATATATATTTTTTTAAATTATATATTTTTATTATTTTTTGTTTATATTGATATTATATGCAAAAAAATATAAAATTATATACGGCCGCAAATTATATTATTTTTGATAATAAACAATAGATCATTTACTTGTTGTTGTTTTTTTTGACGTAAAAACTGATCAAAAATTTCACTCAAAAAAATTTACTGACGTCAATGTATAAACTCTTTATAATCTTTATTATTATTAATTTTAAATTTTTTATTTAAAAATTAAATTACTTTACTGCGTAGTGCGTAATCTATATATCTCCAAAATAGCACGTAAATTTCCACAAATTCTTTCCTATTTTTATTGTGTTTTAATTTGGATATTAATGATATGATGATTTTTGATAATCGATATTTCATTAAAAAAAACAATATTATTTGAAATACCTGATTTTATTTATATATTTTTTTATATATAAAAAGCGCTGTGATAAAAAAGAAGAGAGCGATAAAAATACACCCATCTACCATAATAATTCTATGATTCGCAAAAGAAGTGCAGAATATATTTTACTTTTTAAAATTATGTCAAAAAACAACAACTAAATTTTCTTTAAAATATAACAGTTAATAGTAATAATAATAAATCAAATTAATCATTGAAAAATTATAATTAATTAACCTATAGCTGTAAAATCTGTATAACTCGCTGTATATATTTTACTTTACCTTGCTATTTAGGATATTATGTATTGTATTACAATTATGATTTAAATGAGTAAAAATATGTAGTTAAATATAATAACAATAATTTCATTTTTTTTATTTAAAAAAAATTTATAATAAATTTAATACTGAAAATTTTTAATAATTTTAGATAATATTTTAGCACAAATAAAATTATATAACTATATGAATTTTTTTTTTTTTTTAATTTCCTTCAAATATATTAATTTTATCCCTTTAAAAAAGAAACGGAAAAATTTGTGTATTCTCCACATCGTTATTGCACGTTACAATTTTTACTCCATTATATTATGAATATCTTATATAACAAAGCTCGTCGTACTCGTTTCATTTTTTTTTTTCTTTTTTTTTTTTTTGTTCTTTGAAGATTTTATTTAAATTTTTTAATAAAAATAATTTTACTTTTGAACAATAAGCATCTACTGATAAGAATTTGAACTAACTAAAATTTTCTCTATTATTTAATTTATAGCATCTAGCGTCAGAAATAAGAACTAAAGTAAAATATGTTCAACCTTGGGAGAAAATGTGTTCCTTTATTTATATTTTGCTTTTGTGACAGCATTTGCCAGCTGCCCGGATAGCTCAGTCGGTAGAGCATTAGGCTTTTAACCTAAGGGTCCAGGGTTCGAGTCCCTGTTCGGGCGTGACTTTTTAATATATAAAAAT
The DNA here is from genome assembly GCA_949318235.1 of Ecdyonurus torrentis. NCBI lineage: Eukaryota > Metazoa > Arthropoda > Insecta > Ephemeroptera > Heptageniidae > Ecdyonurus > Ecdyonurus torrentis. The sequence goes on along the minus strand of OX439133.1, from coordinate 25,392,877 downwards.
TTGTAAATTTTATTTATTTAAAACTATTTTGTACGCGGTTATTAATAACTTTTTTTTGTATGGAATATGAATATAACAACAACACGGAAAACGTAAAGTAATATTCAATGTATTATTTATATTTTTATGCCTCCAAAAAATTACCATATAAACACAGAAAACAGAGTAAATAAGGGGAGAAATGTGTTTCATTTTAATAGATTACTTCTATTTCTTGCAGAGAATTAAAATAATTGAAATTCTAAGTAAAATTGTAGCAAAATAAGTTTAAAACAAAATGTTAACTCGGGATGATTTTAATATAATATTTCAAAAATTCCCTCCGTAGACTGTCATCTTATGTTTATTTACACATTCTCACCACTCTCTCCTCATCTGGGTCCTGTGGCGCAATGGATAACGCGTCTGACTACGGATCAGAAGATTCCAGGTTCGAATCCTGGCAGGATCGCTAACTTTTTTTCACTTTTATTAAATATTTTATTTTGAAAGTGCGATTCTAAATTATGTATAAAATAATTATTTTCTACCAAAAATAGTTGTAAATTAATAAAAAAAGATAATAAATAAATTGAAAAACAGGAAGAAAATTATTATCATTAATAATAGATTTACTAACTAACATTTTACTTCATTTTTTTTTTATTATTTTTTTAAATTGAAAATTACGTAAATATTTTCTACTAAACATAATTATGAAATGAAAAAAAAAAAAAAAAAAAAAAAAAAATGGAAAAAGAAGAAGAGACATTATTTGTTTTATATATTTCATATTTTTATTTACAAAAAATGACAATTAAAGTTAAATTACATAACATTTCAATAAATTTATATAACCATTTTATTGTTCTACAAGTATACAATAGAAATATGTATGAGCCGAACCATATATAATTATTATTTATTTTGGGGCACCATAAATATGATATACAATATAATAATAATAACAAAGTATCCGTAAATGCATAAAATTGCAATATACTTCATCTAAAATTTTGGTCCTTTGGAAAACAAAAATCGGAATTTTAATTATACAGCAATATGCATGCAATATGTATAAGATATATATTAATTTGTTTTTAATATTTTAATTTAAAAACAAAAATGCATGAAAAACAAACATGCATAAATGCATGCAAAAAAAAAAAAAAAAAAAAAAAAAAAAAAAAAAAAAAAAAAAAACGCTGCAATATCAAACGTTTTTAGAAAATGTTCAAAATCGGTAACCCACATTTATGATAGTATTTAACATGCATCTCTAACATATTATTTATAGTTGTGTAATATGAAAAATTGAAAAGTTATCTGCAAAAAAGGTACACATAAAAAAGGCACTCAAATGTGATAATTGCATTTAATTAATTATTTTTGGACTAGCGATCGCTATAATTATTAATAAGATAAAAAAGATATGACTGAATAAATAATAATAATAAATTGAAGGGAACACAGATGAGCCAAAAAATTGAAAGAAAAAAACAAAAACATTAATTATAAGGAAAGGCAAAATAATAATAATAATAATAAATAAATAAATAAAAAGGTGGTAATTTTATTTCATATTCGAAAAGAAGGCATTGTCTTGTATCAATTTAGGGATTTCTAATTTGTGATTTCATTATATGATTTTTTTGATTAATTTTTATGAAAATAAACAAAATGACGTATAACGATCGGAAACTCATCAATGTGAGCATAGGTAAAAATTACCAACCGTAACGTCATTTCACGTTATTTTAAAAATCAATTAATATTATTCAATGAACTTAAAAATTAGAAATTTTAGAATGAATCGCTTCAGAATAATGTCCTCTTTTAGAATGTGCAATAAAATTACGCACTTTTTTTTTAAGTCTTTCTTATTGCATTTGCAATAAATATGAATCTTTTTTAAATGGAGATCGCATTATGAATGCAATCGCGAAAATTTATTACCAAATTGACGGCATTATCCCATCTGTGTCCTGTATGAATGGATAATTACTTTATTTTTATATTAATTAAAAGAGAATAACAAAATCATTTAAAGGAATAGACCAGAGAAAAACATACGCATTTATATCACAAAACCACTTGATAGGATTTACATAAATAACTTTAGTTTGTCTCAAAACCCAACTTGCAGTGATCAGAAAATTCGATTTATGCAACCCGCACAACATTTTCATATTAATTTTTGCATGTTTCTGACATCATAAACATGAATATTCACGCAAATTGCATACTTTATACAGTTGTTTCACGCTCTCTCGTGGGGCTACTTTAACATTCTGGTAAAAATTGTTATTCGTTTTGAAGATCCCATTTCGTGTTTACTTATTAAAAAGCACATGTTGTTTTATGTGGTCTATGGCTTAAAATTATTAAAAAAAAAAAAAATAATAAAACTATTTTAAAGGCGTGTTAACAAGAAGCAATACTTTCAATGTGCAATAAATATAATTGCATGAAAATTTAATGTTTTCTTAATAGAGATTGCAAGCAATTGTAATTACTGCACGTAAAAAATATTTCTCCAGGTGTAAAAAGAGAAAGAGAGAGAGAGAGAGAGAGAAGAAAAAAAAAGAAGATAAATCGAAGCCAAAATTAAATACTAATATAACAAAAATAATGGAATATACGTATTACAATACTAGTTTGTTTTTATACATATTTTGGAATAAATCACATATTTTGAAATAGAAAAAGTTGATAGAATTACATAATATTATAAAGATTATACATAAAAAAAAAGATACTAAACCTATAAATATAATATTAACATTTATATCACCATATTATCTTTCATATATATAGTATAATTATTTTGAATATATGCATAAACCTTTTTTTTTTTTTTAACTAATACACTCAGGTCTTTGTATATTTTTTATGCATATTCTAATAAAAATAATCAACCATTCATCCAAATTTTTAAAAAATTTAATGCATCTTTATTTATTTTTTTTTTATTTATTATTTTATTTTTCTTCATTTTTAATTGCGGAAAGCGGTTGCAAAAATTCAAGTCCATAAAAGTGAAGGTCTGTTTAGTAAAATGCACTTGTCAATATACTTGTTAAATATAATATTAATATTGATGATGTTTGTAAACTCCGTTTCCTGCTTCAATAATTTGCGCATTCCCATTTAAAAAAGCATTATGTGATCACCAGTTTTTATAGTTTGGAGTGGGGAAAAAAAAATGGGGAAGAATATTAATGCGCGCTTATTACCAGCAATGGTGTACTGAAGCCCACTTTTTTTTGTGCATCTATAACCACGAAAAAATTACAAATACAGTACTGCATACTTTTTTTTTAATGGAATTACGCATTTTTTGAGCAAAGAAACTTGTTTAAAGTGAAATGAAGCAGAAGCGCGCGGGAAAATGGTACAAAAATACTAATTCCCTATCCATAAGCGTAAGTATTGTGTAAAATAGTTCTTTAATTAAGCGATGTGTGAGAAAACTACTCTATTATTGCCATTATAATGGAGGAACTTAAATGATGCATACTATACATATTTCATGTTTTAATGTTTTTTTTTTTTTTTTTTTTTTTTCCCCTTCCATTTTTTGACAAAATATTTTAGTAATAAAAGCATTCTTTAAAGAAAATAATAATAATAATAATAAAAAAAAAAAAACTTGATTTTACAATAACGGAATAAAATAATAAAAATTACCACTTATAGAATATGCAATAAAAATTATAAAGCCATATCCACATGATGCAATATTTACTCAAAGTGCAATAACTATAAATAAATATATAAATAATAACAAAATTAAATTTCCAAGCAAAATTAAATTCATTGCACAATCAAAATATTGCATTGTGTGAACATTACTTTACAAGACCTAATTTCTAAAGCATTATATTTTCTACCAATATATTTATATTATACTTGATTTACTATGATGTATACTATATTTTAAAATGTATAGTTTGTTTTTTTTGTTAATGAATATTATGAATTCAATTTTAGCACAAAGTTTTTTTCTTTTATACATAGTTTTTTTTTTTTTTTCTTTTTGCTTCAGTTCTATGAAATTATATAGTACATCTTTTTGTCATCAGGATTTCAAATTGTAGTTGTAAAAACTTTTACAGCAAAAAAAAAAAAAAAAAAAAAAAAAAAATTACATAGTAAAAATTATTTTAATAATAAGTAAAAAAAAAAAAAAAAAAAAAAAAAAAAAGGCTGCTGCAGACCTGACTGTTTAGCACTTGTTCTTATTAAAAAATAAATTAAATTTACAGTCCAATAAGGTTCAAATTAGTATATATAAAAGTCAACTTTATCAGTAAGTAAACTTGTTCTGAAAACATGGTTCACAAAATCAATTTAAATTTACAGTCCAATAAGGTACAAATTAGTATATTTAAACATATAAAATCAATTTAAGGAAAAAACCATCGCGGTTAGGATCAATGATAAAGAAAAGGATAGAAAAACCAGCAAGGGCCTTACCACAGTAGAAGTTCTATGGAGAGGTCGAGGTCTTGCATGGCACAGTATAATGTTATAAAAGTTTCTTTATAACTTGAGAGCTTTCGTCATATGATAATGACATTATCAATCAAAAGAGAAAATTACTTGAGCACATCACTGAGCAGTGTCTTGTCTTGTACTGCCGTGTTATGCTCTTGCTGGTTTGGAGTTGGTGGAGAGGGGTGGGGGTGGAGTAGGGAATCTGGGAAGGAGTGTGAATGAGTGAGGGAAGGAGTGAGTGAGGGAAAGGGAAAAGGTGGGGAGGGGAGCGGGAATAGGGTATATTTTTGAAATATGTTAGCGAATATTAAGTCCAGGCAGCCCTTGGGCTTTTCTGGATCTTAATATATGTTGATATGCTAATTCATATTGTCGTAATGTCGCATAGTTGGCTGGGCCCGGAATAGTGCGAAGTATTGTTGATTTATAACATAATTGGAAATTTGATATGCCATGAGAGGCCCCATGTTCAGCCACAGGTTTTTCCATCTCATTGTTTTTTACGGATTGTCTGTGGCCATTCATGCGGTCTCTCGCTTTTTGTGTGGTTAAGCCTATGTAAAATGCTTGACATTTTTCCTGTTCGCCTGTGGTGGGGTTGGTGGTATGTTGGGTACATTCAAGTTTGTAGATTACGTTTTCTGATGTGCATGTATTGTGGCCGTGGATAGGGTATGTAAGGTTGGTGACGGGACTTGTAAACGTTTTGCTGGGGATTTGAGTGATGCATGTATCGCATCTCCTTCCTCTGTTGCTCTGTTTGCCGTTGTTTTGACAGGGGAAAGATCCACTAGGTAGGGGCTTAGGTTTTGGTGTGGGATCAGTATGGGATAAGATTGCTTTAATATTTGGTGGTTGACGGAATGCTATTGGTGGTATTTTTGGTAACAGTAGGTTTGTTTCGGTGGTGGCTAGAATGGGGTGTGCATATTGTAACATCTGTCTGATTTCTTTTTCTAATTTGGGGTGATACGTTGTGATGAAGGGTCGGATAGATTGATTGTCATTATTTGTTTTATTTTGGTCACAAGGTGTTTTGTCGCCCAAACTAAATCTATTGGCAGCTTTTGCTATTTGTTTCTCCACCAGGTGCTTGGGGTAGCCTCTGGTGGAGAAAGCTGTAGTTATGCTGTCAATATATTTAGATTTGGTTTGGTCTGTGTTTGGGATGCGGTTGCCTCGGCATGCTAAGCTAAAGGGAATGGAGCGGATAGTCCTCGGGGGGTGACAGCTATTGTAGTGGAGGTATTGCATGTGGTTAGTAGGTTACCACATGCAGTTAGTAACCACATGCAATACCTCCACTACAATAGCTGTCACCCCCCGAGGACTATCCGCTCCATTCCCTTTAGCTTAGCATGCCGAGGCAACCGCATCCCAAACACAGACCAAACCAAATCTAAATATATTGACAGCATAACTACAGCTTTCTCCACCAGAGGCTACCCCAAGCACCTGGTGGAGAAACAAATAGCAAAAGCTGCCAATAGATTTAGTTTGGGCGACAAAACACCTTGTGACCAAAATAAAACAAATAATGACAATCAATCTATCCGACCCTTCATCACAACGTATCACCCCAAATTAGAAAAAGAAATCAGACAGATGTTACAATATGCACACCCCATTCTAGCCACCACCGAAACAAACCTACTGTTACCAAAAATACCACCAATAGCATTCCGTCAACCACCAAATATTAAAGCAATCTTATCCCATACTGATCCCACACCAAAACCTAAGCCCCTACCTAGTGGATCTTTCCCCTGTCAAAACAACGGCAAACAGAGCAACAGAGGAAGGAGATGCGATACATGCATCACTCAAATCCCCAGCAAAACGTTTACAAGTCCCGTCACCAACCTTACATACCCTATCCACGGCCACAATACATGCACATCAGAAAACGTAATCTACAAACTTGAATGTACCCAACATACCACCAACCCCACCACAGGCGAACAGGAAAAATGTCAAGCATTTTACATAGGCTTAACCACACAAAAAGCGAGAGACCGCATGAATGGCCACAGACAATCCGTAAAAAACAATGAGATGGAAAAACCTGTGGCTGAACATGCGGCCTCTCATGGCATATCAAATTTCCAATTATGTTATAAATCAACAATACTTCGCACTATTCCGGGCCCAGCCAACTATGCGACATTACGACAATATGAATTAGCATATCAACATATATTAAGATCCAGAAAAGCCCAAGGGCTGCCTGGACTTAATATTCGCTAACATATTTCAAAAATATACCCTATTCCCGCTCCCCTCCCCACCTTTTCCCTTTCCCTCACTCACTCCTTCCCTCACTCATTCACACTCCTTCCCAGATTCCCTACTCCACCCCCACCCCTCTCCACCAACTCCAAACCAGCAAGAGCATAACACGGCAGTACAAGACAAGACACTGCTCAGTGATGTGCTCAAGTAATTTTCTCTTTTGATTGATAATGTCATTATCATATGACGAAAGCTCTCAAGTTATAAAGAAACTTTTATAACATTATACTGTGCCATGCAAGACCTCGACCTCTCCATAGAACTTCTACTGTGGTAAGGCCCTTGCTGGTTTTTCTATCCTTTTCTTTATCATTAAACATATAAAAGTCAATGTTACCAGTAAGTAAACTATTCTTAAAAACAATTTTACAAAATCAAAGCTAATAATTTAGAAAACTTGCCTGAGGATGCTCTCTCTAAAATTATATTCAAGCTTCAAGCACATTCAATACTGTATCATTTCCCTCAAACATGAGATTGAGTTCTTCTTGTAATCCTGGTAATTGGTCGATGTTGATTCCTTCTTCTTTACAAGCAGATATTAGGATAGCTGCGTGAGCTGCTAGACCCATACCTAGTAACATCTCAGCAGCTTGGAAAAATCTACCTAGAGATAAAAGCACCATCACTCCTTGCATCTGAAATCAAGATCAATTTAATTATATTTTTTTTATGCAGTAACAACATACTCAATATTAACAAAGAGGGTGACTGAATTAAATGGTCAAAAATTTGACTGAAGAGGAACTTTATATTTTTATAATAATTTTCTCTTTGTTATTTATATTTAGAAAAACAAATACTAGAAATTTCAAACAAATTGTATGAAATAAAAAATATTTTTTGAATGAAGGTTATTGGTTTAAAAAATTATTAAAAAATTTCTACGGCCTAAAACATGTAAAAAGTATGTCTAGTATTTCTCATTTAAATTTCTACAGAATCGGTGGAGTAGTTTTCTCCAAAATAGCAAAAAGCGTGATTTTCCCCTAAAGCGTAATGTTAAATTAGGGGACCCTTAGCTTTCCCCGTGCGCTAAACAGATAAGCTCCATTAGGTTTACAACAGAAGGGGGGGGGGGGGGGCACAGGCAATTGTTGCTTGAAGACAATCCTGGAAGAAAATCACAGATGGCAAATTGCAATGTTGTCCGATGCTTAACAAAATTAGGGCCGTTAATATCATCAATCTGGCAGCGTTTTCCCTCCTCATGTCAACCCTGAGCTATCCTTCAACCAATCACCTCTCACATGCCGCCTGCTCTCCACCAATCTGGCTGTTAGGGTGGCTTTGAATTTGTTTTACTACCCTTAAAGTTCTAACAATTCTGCTGCCTGCGATAAAAAGTGATGAAAGCGCTGCTACCAACTTTTCCTGCTGCCTATAGTGGGAGTATAGCAATGCTCTATCCTTATTATATAGATCAGTGGTTTACAAGTTTGCGAGGAAAATAAAAATAACAAAAATATTAGCTACAAAAACACATTTCGTCATGGCTTTTTCTATTTCAGGTCATTTGTAGAAAAAAATATTTTTCAAGGCCAAATGGACATCGGATATTATAGCGGAGCCATGACGATTTGTCCTATGCTTCAATATGGCATCAAAGGGCATACACTCTAAAAATTACCTTATTCCCCGTGGATGCAAGATGCTCCGCCCACTTCCTCAACACCTCCTGCCTCTCTCCTGAAGGTAACACTGACTTTGCAAGCCATGCAGCTCTAGACCAAAGTCCATAGGAAGTCAGGTACCTGCATGCGTCAAGTCCCTTGCCTATCAGGCAAAGCAGCTGGACTCCTGGCAAAATATTTGACATTGTAATTCTTATAACTTCATGTATAGCCTATACATTTATAGACAGATGTTTACTACTATACCTAACAAGCAAACTCTATTAATGATGTTTAGACCCCTCCCCCCTTTTTTTAATAGACTAAATACAGCATATATGCATACAGTTTCTATACAAACTCTCTAAGTTGAACCAACCGATAAGGCCTAGGCCTGGGTTGGATTTCTCTATATGAGTGATAAATAGGTAATAAATATAAATAAATAAATAAATAAATAAATAAATAACAATAAATAAATAAATAATAATAAAATTTAAAAAAAAAAAGAAAGAAAGAAAACATATTTTTTTAAACCTTCTTATATTAAAATCATACCTTCTCCAATATTTCCATTAGCTATGAGATTGGTTGCTACTAGTTTGATGGTGCTCTGGGCTGCACCAGTTGACTGTATGGTCGCCACTAAACATGCCCTGTGAACAAACACATTGTTGTTATTTAAGTAATTTGATCCTTTCCTTACGCTTATGTTACGTGCAGGACTGGGAAGCTTCAAAAATTGTCTATATTACAGGGACTTAGCAATTGTAATTTATTTAAATTTTAATTTGTCAATAAATTTGGATTAATAATTTGGTGGATTAAAAGCATTTCTTCTTTTACATTAAAAATAAACTTTAATTTAATTAAATTTTTAAATGATATCATCATTTTATTTTACTTTGATTCAATCGTGTTTTTTTATTATTATTATTATTTTTTTTTTTTTTTACCTTAAAAGGTTATAAAAAAAAAGGTTATAAAAAAAAATACACATCATTTAATGTTATAAATTTCTGCATTTTAGATAATGAAGGGGGAAAAAAAATCAACTTTATAATATTTGTAATTGATTTTTTCCCCCCAATTTCATTGTTATGGGGTATGCTTGCTATTTGAATGCATAATATTTTGGTTAAAATTTCAACACTTTACAAATAATTTGCTGAGTTTTATTTATTTATCTATTTTTTTCTGTGAAGCTGTCCACATGAAAGGCAAAGACAATATGATGCCAGGTAAAACTTACTTGATAGCATCAGTGTAATACGCTGGATTATCTAGTTCTGTCTCCAACAACAGTTGCACGGCTCTGTCTGTCTGTCCTAGCACTATCAGCCTCTCTATCACTTGCTTTGTGTGGGTGTAGTCACCTCGCTTACTTTCATGTAGACATGCTCTCTCTAGTTGTAGTCTCTGCAAACATCATCAATTAGGTTACTTAAGGGCTGTATTTATATGGCCTGTAACTCAAAATCTAAAAAGTATACTTCAAAACTATATAGCACCATCTGAAAGTTATTAGTAACAGCTACCTATGATACTATTTTCAGAACTTGTAACCATAAGATAAAGAATTTTTGAAATTAACATGGGCTCTTATGAGACTAAAACTTCTAAAAATTATAATTTAATATCTAGAATGGTGACCCCTATTAGTCAAATCTCGCAGTAGCTGATTTTGTTTGCCTTAAAATAACATTAATTTATTATACTAGTTGCTCATATTGCCCTTATTTTTTATTTATTTATTTATTTTTTTTGGCCTGGTCTAGAAATGGTTTTTTCTACCACGGCATCCCTGTCAGATTAGTCTCATTACTCATTTCATTACTATCTCCCATTCTAAAAAAAAAAAATACAAAAAAATACAAAAAAAAAATATAAAGAAAAGGATAGAAAAACCAGCAAGGGCCTTACCACAGTAGAAGTTCTATGGAGAGGTCGAGGTCTTGCATGGCACAGTATAATGTTATAAAAGTTTCTTTATAACTTGAGAGCTTTCGTCATATGATAATGAGATTATCAATCAAAAGAGAAAATTACTTGAGCACATCACTGAGCAGTGTCTTGTCTTGTACTGACAAGACAAGACAAGACACTGCTCAGTGATGTGCTCAAGTAATTTTCTCTTTTGATTGATAATGTCATTATCATATGACGAAAGCTCTCAAGTTATAAAGAAACTTTTATAACATTATACTGTGCCATGCAAGACCTCGACCTCTCCATAGAACTTCTACTGTGGTAAGGCCCTTGCTGGTTTTTCTATCCTTTTCTTTATCATTGATCCTAACCGCGATGGTTTTTTCCTTAAATTGAAAAAATATATATATATATAAAATCTTTTTATTATTAATCATTGTATAGTCAATTATTCATTATTATTTAAAGTGGTACTAGCCAACAATGACTTTTTTAAAATAGTGATCATTGTGTTATTAAACCTCCCAAAAACGCAATCTCAACATTTTAATTATTTACAAGGTGAGAGCAAAAGCCATTTAGCGACTTAGAACCTACGTCACAGCTACACCTTGCTCTAATTACTCTAGCTTGATGCCCACGTAAGTTACTCATAACTTTGCTCTCGCAACTTGACATCATATTTTACGTATATATAAAATGTTTTTACAGCTACAGATATGCAGTACTGTAAAATAATTTATGCAAAGATATGAGCAACTCCAGCTCATGCCAAGCTAGCGTGACAGCAAGTTGTAGCCGTGACGTAGGTTCAGGGTTGCTAAATGGCTTTATAACTCTCAGCGCATTAATAATTAAATTTTTGAAATCACGTTTTTAGGAAGTTTAATAACACGATGATCACCATAGTTGACTTTAATATCTACACTGAACCACTTGCAATGAAATGTTTTTAATTGTTGCAACACGTAAGTGAAAATGATTTTTCCATAAGAAATGCATTGAGATGTTTTCATATTTTTCAAAAAGTTCGTTCATTCATTGCAAGTGGTCCGTTAATTTTAAAGATATTACGTACCTGATAAGTATAAGCATCACATAGTAGATCATAACAAGTATCCAGTGGAGGTAAGTGTGGGTGTAAGTTGGTTCTTTGTGTGTCTAGTAGTGAGCAAGGAGAGTCCAGACTTGGACTGTCTTCACGAGAGTCCTACAATTAAACAATCTAAATATTAAAATAATATTATTTTTAGTCTCAAAACCTCAATTTTTCATAACAACAACAACAACAACAACAAAACATCAATATTTTAGAGAGCATTTAAGATATGTCAGCAGCCTTGTTTCAAAAACCTGTATAATATCTTGTATCTGTTTTATTTATTTTTATTTTTTATTTTTTTTTTACTATTTACATGGATAAGATGGGCTTTGCCTTTTTAATTATCCTTTTGAGTAATACTTCAATGTTTTCTGACTTTGAAAGTTAAAATTAAATTTCTGTGGAATGATATTCGATTATTTGTTTAAGCCTGTTATAATTAATAACAATTTTATCATAGAAAAAAATACAATGTTTAGTAAGACAAATTACTGGGTTCTACTTCTACGTCAATTATGTTAAAGCTTAATTTAAATAACATGATTTTTAAAGTTATTTGAGATTTATTTACATATTTCAAACAAAACTGTTTATTTATTTTTTAATTTTTCTTCAATTTATTTATTTATTATTATTAGGTATAATTTTCTTTTTAATAAAAATACATTCTGTATTTAATATTGTCCCCAAATCGATGTTGTTGTGAGCAATATGTGTATCTCATTTTTTTATCACTCGAAGCAATAAGTGTAAGTCGAGCGCCATCTCCACTACGTTTGGAAATGACTTACACATTTTGTTTACCTTGACAAAAAACAAGATACTGAATACATATTGCTACGCGTGACAAAAAACGAGACACACGTGACAAAAAAGCGAGTTACACGTATTGCAAGCAACAACATCGAAATGCAATTTTTTACTTGCTTGACTGACCAGTTCTTTATGTGTAGCAAGATAATAACTTGCTATGGTCCATAGATCTACTTCTTCAGCACAACCAAACATCCTGGCTGCAGCTAGCGCTCTCTTCACCACTGTGTCGTGATGTAACGTGGCTACTTCAGCGTCTGATAACTGTGCCACTTGTTCTCTCAACACTGAAACATAAAGAATTATTGGGGCTTTGCATTGTAAGTTTAAAAACTTAGATTTGTGTCTAAAAAAAATAAATTGATTTATCATGGTTTTCACTCAAAACAATTTCATTACATGAATCTCATTCTAATAATTAAGCAGGAGGATTATTAATTGATGTCATTTATCAATGGTGCCCGATTTAAAATGTGTCGCATATTGTAATGTTTTGTCTTTTTATTGTAATATTATTGGCTCAATTTATGGCCAAGATCCATGTACTATGGCTGAAATAGCTCTACAAGCATTCACTAGTTGTATTACAGTGTACTGTATTAGATAAAAAAAAAATAATAATAATGAAAATCTGGATGGATTTTTTCCCCCGATTTTAATATTATCAATTTAAGGAAAAAACCATCGCGGTTAGGATCATTTAGGGGCATATCCATAATTTTACAATGGAGGGGGGGGGGGAGGAACGTCCAGCCTATAGTGAGCATGGGCAAAGGGGGAAACCCACCCCTTTGCCCATGCTTTTGCAGACCTGATGGGGGGGGGGTCCAGACCCTGACCCCCCCCCCCCCCCCCCTGCATACGCCCTTGGGATCATTAATAAAGAACAGGATAGAATTACCAGCAAGGGCCTTACCACAGTAGAAGTTCTATGGAGAGGTCGAGGTCTCGCGTGGCACAGTATAATGTTATAAAAAGTTTGTTTTATAACTTTATTTACTTTTTACATTTAAAAAACAGGGTCTGGTGCATTATTATGATTTTAATTATACTGTATTGTGTAATAAATATAAAATAAAATGATTAGGCCCTACTATATAAAACCCACCTCTCTTGCTGGCAACACAACACATATTAAAAATACCTACCAAACACTTAAGATTATTTTGATATTAATTACCTTGCATTTCATTATCTGTGAGTCCCTTGAGGTTATCCAAGTTATCCACATAGCAGAGGGAGGTGGCAAGTGAAGTACGTAGGGAGAGTAGAGCAGAGGGGGATACAAGACCTCGGCAAAATACTGCGTCTGAAATATCAAACATCATTACCAGGGGTCCAGGGAAAGAAAAAATCGATTCCTCCCCAATCTAGTTCATCCAATATTTAAGACTTCATAATCATTACTGTACCTAGTAGAACCTTGTTAAAGCAAACTCTGATATACATATAGCAAAATTTTATTATAGCAAAGTATTTTTGCTTGTCCTGCCAAAATATACACGTAAAAGCATAGCGGAGAAAAACAAATCAGCCAAAAAGAAGCAATAAATTTAAACTTTCAATTTCTCATGTCCTTTGAATTTGAGGCTTTACTGCATTATTGAAGTATCATTGCCATGCAATTCAATGGCTACAAAATTATTTTGAACTACCGTATGTGGAAAAAAAAAAGCAGCAATTAAATTATATTACGGTGGGAAATCAGGTACTGCAGGATTTGACTAAAAAATTGTAAAGAAAGAAAAATCTGAAAATTTGCACAGTGATAAATTGTGGGGGGGGGGGGGGGGGGGGTCACAATGCTAGTTCTTAAATTATGATTTTTTTTTTTGAAGTTTTCGTAGCCCATCATAATTTCAATTACTATTTTTTCTCTTATCTGATGATCACAGGTTTTAAAAATTTTATCATATAGGTAGTTGTTACTGTTAACTTTCAGATGGCATCATAAAGTTTCAAAGTTTTCTTTTTAAATTTTGAGATACAAGCCATCTAAATACAACCCTTAAATAGAAAAACAAAATACTGTATCACTGTAAGTTGCAACACTAACTAGCTATAATTAAACCATAATTAAATTATTATTATTATTATTATAATTTTACCTTTATAACATATGAAAAAAACTACAACTAAGGTTTAACTAGAGATTGCAGCTTACTTATTGTTAATAAAAGTAATAAAAAATTGTCACCACAATCAGATAAAATGAAATCATTGATCAGTTATAATGAAGTTTAGAATATGGCTTTACTTTCTTATCACGTAAAATCACTTAACACTACGTGCACTACAGTACATAACGTACCCTGAAAGACGTATTCAGACAAAGGAGAACTACACATAGATAGAGATACGTCCATGACACGTAGACAGCCATCTTGTGTAGCCAGTACAGGTTTGTCTGAGGCAGCCCAGTCAATGTCTAAGATCTTTACAATGTCTCGTGGACTGCGAAGCTGGGATACTCTCTCGTACTGCTGCTGGCAACATGTGCAATTTGCAGATATTAATTTTAACATTTTTTTTTTTTAAATGTACAGCTCTGGCCAAAAGTTCCCGAATGGGGCAGCGGCGGCCGCTGCGTTTTCTCATAAAGATAACATAGTGTAGTTGCGGGTTGCCTATGCAAATCGTTCGGGAACTTTTGGCCAGAGCTGTACCTAATAATAATGTTAGTTTGAAATCTGTACCGTTTCATATTTAAATTGTAAAGATGATAGTTTTCAAAACCATGGATACATAAACAGGATTGAAAGTTCTTGTTAGAATTTTTTTTTTAATGATGTAATTTAAATTTTTGCTGCAAAAATATGACAATACAAAAGTATATTATTGCTCAAAATTCAAAATTCTTTTATTCATTTCTTTCATACAACATTCATAATACAATCCAATGCATTAGTCTAGGTTATTGCCATAAATGACAATAACAATACAAAATGCTGTTCGTAAACCATGTTCTCTTCTTCTAAATCAACTTTGGTTATTCAAATGGAATGCGTATTTTTTGGTTCAAGGAAACAGGGTTTACAAACAACACTACTATTTTTAAAGTGGTGATATAATTTAGGGGAATATTTTAAACTTTCCCTTCAATCACAGCACCACTAACATTTTACATGTTGATTTTTACAGCGAAAATTTAAATTATCTCATTTTAAGGGAGCGTTTTTTTTTTTTTTTTTTTTTTTTTTTTTCCCAGATACCAGGCAATAATACAGAAGCTTACTAGCATGTTCAAAACTCTTAATTACTACTAATGTAGCTAGTTTTTGAAAATTTAAAAAAAAAGGAAATTTGTTATTATAACCACTTATCCTCAAATAAACAAAAATGCAACCAGTTTTTTCCCCCTCAAGGAGGGGGGATTAATGAAAAACACACATTACATTATTAACACATATTCATTGCTAGATTAATGAATTCACTGGGGCATCAATTGTTGAGGCAGACAACCCCATTCCATTTCAACCCCATTGTTAGCTATCATTCATAATTCTACGGCCTATAAGTTCACATTGTGTATTTTTCTGTATTATAGCTATGTAATAATGATCTTTTTATTATTTTTTTTATTTTAATTTTTTCCTTTCGATTCATTATCAAACTGCAATATTTTTTCCATCATTTTTATATTTGATAATACAGTAAACTGTGAATTTTTTAAGTTTAATTCTGAACTTTTAGATTTTGTGAAATACTTACTTAGGTCCTCAGCAGACTTTAATATAAGCATGCCAATGTTAAAAACTAACTATTGTTTGTGAAATTGACATTTTTTGTCCCTTGTCCCTTGTGATTTCACAAAATTGAGATTTTACTGTATTATGTTTTTACTGAATTTCAATGATCAACAAACAACAATACTGATGATACTGACCGTCTTAAGATCTATGATATCAACTCCGTCGTTGTACAATAGACACAGCCGTAGATTGCCCTTCCCTGGAGCAAACCTCATCTTCCTGACCCAGCCTCGACCAGTGTGTACATTACGTGAAGACCTGTTCTTGAGGTCCCAGATATTGAGCAAGCCATCGCTGTCTCCTTGCACGATCAAGTCGTTCTTGAAGGCAATGCACGATACTCCACCAACACCAGCCTGAAATGTCAACAAATACACTGAACTCTCGATTTTTTTTGAAGTCAACTTTTGATCCCGACCAAAAAGATATGCTTTGCAGTGTTAAAGCGACTCTCCAGACCAGACAACATGCCCATTTATTTAATTAAACACTTAAAGAAATAGACCAGAGAAAAACATAAGCATTTACATCACAAAACACTTGATGGGACTAACATAAATAACTTTAGTTTGTCTCAAAACCCAACTGTAGTTCCATAGCAGTGATCAGAAATTTTCGATTTATGCAACCCACACAACATTTTTATACTAGCTTTTGCCTGTTTCTGACGTCATAAACAGAAATATTCACGCAAATTGCATACTTCACAGTTTTTTCAAGCTCTCTTGTGGGGCTACATTTACATTAATCTGGTAAAAATTATTGTCAGGTTTGTAGATCCCATTTTGTGTTTAATGATTAAAAAGAACTTGTTGTTTCATGTTTTCTATGCCTTTAATGAGATTCCCAAAAATACAATTATTTTGTCCAAGAACAGAAGTGTGATGACTTAAACGTATAAGACAAAATTCAACTTATGCAACCTGTAACACTTTTTCTATTAAGCATCACTAGTCATGACTAGAGAACTTTAACAGAGAAGCGACATCCCCATGTTTAGGCAGACTGCAACACTCAACAGTTTTGTCTTGGCAACGTTGCTTTTTGAAACACCAATCAGAGGCCAGAAGTGGCTGAATCAAGGCACCAATCAGAGAGCGCGCTATAGTAATTTTGTCTGCAGCATTGCCAAATTTAAAGAAATGAGTGTTGTCTAACACATTAGGATGTCACTTCTCTGTTCAAGTTCTCTAGTCATGACCTCATGATATCAGCAATGGTGTGTTTTTGCCTACTTTACAAATTTTCTACGTCTTTTGTAGAGTTACATTTGGGTAATAATGAAATGTGATAATGTTACTGAGTGTCCCATTTTGTATCAATTGAAATAAAAGTACATGCTGTTAGGTCATAAGAGTAACTTTAAAGCCTTTCGATTTTGTGAAATTGTTTTGTGAAATGCTTGATTTTGTGAAATGAATTGTTGATCTGCAGAAGTAAAAACTTAATTAAACTATAGAGAACCTTAAAGCCCTTGTCAACTTACTTTTTTATCATTTAGAATATTAGATTAATAATTACCATACGCTTATTATCCATGAATTAGACACTACCATGTTGAATTTGTATTTATTTTCATTTTGACGGTTATTTCACGTATCTGACGTTACAATGTACTGCCGCCAATCACAGTCACCGCTCTGGTCACATGATAAATTTAAGCCTCTCCCTCAAGTTCTTTACCCCTATCATGGCCCCATCTGTACATTGTGACGTCAGCTACGTGAAATAATCGTAAAAATGAAAATAAATACAAAATCTATGTGGTGGTGTCTAATTCATGGACAATATGGTATAGTAATTATCAAACTAGTATTCTAAATGATAAAAAAGTAAGTTGACAAAGGCTTTCATTAATTTAGAGAACACTAACAGAGAAGCGACAAACTCATGTTTTAGGCAGATTCGCAATAATACATCTGCCTGCTAAAAGTACCCAAAACTTTAAGCTAAATGATTGGCTATCCACAAAATTTGAGCTATCTCATTGGCTAAGAGTATTTTGACTCTACTTTCAGTAGACCTTTCAAAACAAATGCACTGCAGGTCTGCCTTAAAAATGAGGTTGTAGCTTCTCTAAATTCATAAATCAAAATGATTTAAAATAAAATTTTATGTTATACACATATTTGAAACTTGTTTTCTGAGTTTTTGTTCTTGTGAAATCAATTTTGTGAAATGTCCATTTCCTGGGTCTTTTGCAATTTCACAAAATTGAGAGTTTACTGTATTTAGTGTTATCATAACTTGATAAAATAAGGAAAATAAAGCATAGGTGTGTTAATTTGTAAGCAAGTATAGGAGAAGAACTTACAGTTTTAAAGTCAGTGCAATCCTGAAATTAAAAACTAAATTTATAGGTTGCTGATATTTTATTTACTATTATATTCCATAATTATGCCTATTTACTCAAAAAGAGATATATATTAAGAAAAATAAACCATAGCGGCAGTTAGGTATGATAAATTTGAGAGAAAATGCTAGGATAAACCAGTGCTGGCCTTACCATAGTGAAGAGAGTCCAATAGTTTAGTGAAAATCTTACTAACACATTGGAAATATTTCAGCAATAAACTCCAAGAGAGATAGAGTGTGTTATGCCTTCATCAGTCCTTACAGACTTGGAGGATCACTCATAGTTTCTTTCCAAGTCTGTAAGGACTGATGAAGACATAACACACTCCATCTCTCTTGAAGTTTGCCAACATATTTTCAATGTGTTAGTTTTTATATCTGTGCTAGCAAGATTTGTCACCAAACTATGGGACTCTCTTCACTATGGTAAGACCAGTGCTGGTTTATCCTAACATTTTTCTTTCAAATTTATCATATTTACTAAAAAATGACAAGAAAAGTATTATACTGTATTGACCATCTAATAAAAATGCATTCTTAAAAAGCATTTACTAAGAATTTAAAATAATAATAATAATAATATCAGTTAGGATTAATACTAAAGAAAATTATAAAAATTCTGGCAAAGGTCTTGCCACAGTAGAAGTTGTATGGAGAGGTCGAGGTCTCATGACAGTTTTTTAGTTATAGGCATAGAAAACATGAAACAACACGTTCTTTTTAATCATTAATTGAACACAGAATCAGATCTTCAAAACTGATAATAATTTTTACCAGAATGTTAATGTAGCCGTACGAGAGAGCATGAAAAAACTGTAAAATATGCAATTTGTGTGAATATTTCTGTTTATGACGTCAGAAACATGCAAAAACTAGTATGAAAAACGTTGTGCGGGATGCATAAATCGAAATTTTCTGATCAATACTACGGAGCTACAGTAAGGGTTTGGAGACCAATTAATGTTATTTATGTAAATCCCATCAAGTG
Source organism: Ecdyonurus torrentis (assembly GCA_949318235.1). Lineage (NCBI taxonomy): Eukaryota > Metazoa > Arthropoda > Insecta > Ephemeroptera > Heptageniidae > Ecdyonurus > Ecdyonurus torrentis. The sequence goes on along the minus strand of OX439133.1, from coordinate 25,373,554 downwards.
TTTTGTGATGTAAAAGCTTATGTTTTTATGTTGTCTATGCCTTTATAAATGATTATCGCAATCAAAGAAGAACTCAACCTCTCCATAGAACTTCTACTATGGTAAGGACCCTGCTGGTAATTTTCTTTAAAATCAATTTTCTAATTATTTTTAATAATAATGAAAATGGTAGATTTTGAAAGAAAAACAAAAACATAATAAGTTAGGTTTTACTTTTTTTTTTTAAAGTTTTTGTCATTGAATATTTATTTATTTAAATTAATGTTAAGTAATATAAGTAGGCACTAGCATTAAATACTGCCATTATATATCGATGGTACTCCGCTATAATGTCCCAAGTTTATTTGACCTTGAAAAATATTTTTTGCTGCAAATGACCTGAAACGGATAAATCCAAAATTTAGGGTTAATCCAACGATTTTTTATTTTTCGAGGTCAAGAGGACTTTGGCCATTATAGTGGAGCACCCTCAATATGTTTCATCTTCTCTAAATCTGTTTGCTAATGTTACTTTACTGTCAGTTTTGCAAGCTAATTATGTAGTAATATTTGCCACCTACCTCTGGTGGTATTTTGATGCCATCTCTCATCACATTGCCCTCCACAGAGAAATGAAACAGTTGACTCTCGGTATCAGTGAATACAAAATGTTCTCGAGCTACTAGCGTCTTGTCAGCACTTTCACTGCGACCTACGGACAGGAACAAGTTTTTTATCTAGACAGGTCAGGACTGAAATCCAGAACTGATTTTTTTTTTTTTTTTTTTTAATAGGTCAACATAGACTACTGTAAATTACAAGGTACATAATCCAACCAAGGCATAGCCTTATCAGTCGGTTCATTTGTTTTTCCAGTCTATTTTTTTTTAATTTCTCCACAATATAGCCTATTACATGAAACAAACAAACATTAACCTAATAAAAAAGTATTGATTTTTTTTTCAGGCACCTTTTTTTAAGGGTATCTATTTATTAAGGTTACCTGGTTCAGGAGTGGTAGAGGTTGTGGTCAGTACTGGACTATCTTCTTGTTCTTTCTCCTCTAAGTGAGCTAGCTTACGTCGTAGAGCCTTTAAGTTGTGGATAGGGGACCATTCCTAAAATAATTTTACTTCATAGTAAAAAATGTACACATGTGAACAAAAAGCATGTCAATTATCCTAACATACCTAAATATCAAGGTTAATTTGGCCGGAGTCATTGATTTTTAATTTATTTGCCATTCAGAAAATGACAGCTGCTGGTTTATGACGACACAGCGTGCCTGTTTCCGCGCGTGTGGACTAGTAAACTGTGACGTCATAAACATGCATCTGACATTTTGTAAATGGAAAATAAATTAGAAATCAATGACTGCAGTCAAATTAACGTTGATATTTAGGTATCTTAGGATATTTGTTCAAGGTGTTCTGTAGCTAAATGCAAGTAGGCCTTTTGCAAAAAAGTATTTAAATGCAAGTGAGCCTTTGGACATAACAAGGGCAATATAAAAAAATGTCCAATGCCAATTAAACTACTGTTCCCCTATAATATTGACAATATAACAAATGAAATTTATATTATTTCTAGGCTGACCATATTATTTAGATGCAAAATCGGGACACTTTGACCCTAGGAGACAGGCAACTTGGGACGCGGGGGAGGGGGCCCTGCCGGAGGCATAAATTTTTCTTAAAAGGGGGCGTGGTCCCTGATTTTTAAGTGTATTTTAATCGTTTTTCAAATGGCCATTCTTGAAAAGAAAAAGAAAAAAAAAAAAATGAAAAATCTTAAAATTAATTTTCTATAGAAAACAAAAATTATAGAGCTATGTCCTTTTTTTTTTTTTTTTTTTGTCACCATAAATTTTAATTTTTTTTAACTTCAAAAGCGTAATTTTTTTTTTTGTGATTGTTTTTTTTTTTTACCAACTATTTACCCAGCAAATAAGGTTTAGCAAAGAAGAAAAACGATTTCAGAGTGGCACTTTAATTTTAATTTATCTTGCAAAGGATTTTAACCTCTACTATTAATTGATATAGTTATTGATAAATCAAGATATTTTTATATTAAAATAAATCATAATTATGTGGTTTTTTTTTATAGATTTTTTAATTAAATTTTTATTTTTTCTCTTGCATTATATTTTTTTCCCTTCATGAAAATCAGGACATTTCAATTTTTAGCTGGGATAAGGTGTCAAAATCGGGATTGTCCCGGGAAAATCGGGACGTCTGGTCAGCCTAATTATTTCCCCCCTAACATTTAGCTGCAGTGACAAGCAAGTTAATTTTTTTATAATTCCAACTTACCAATGCAGTGACCAAAGGAAATTTCCTGGGCATGGTTCTCAAGATACATAAGTTACGTAGATCCCACAGTTCAAATGTACCAAACTTTAAGCACAGCACAAAGTATTGCCTGCAAACAAACAAAATTATAGTAGGACTAATTCATATTGTATTCAGTATGTACAGTCATTGTACTAAAAAATGAAATTGTATTGGCTTATGGCCATTGAATGCAATCAGATGGAGATTTCAGTTGACGCGAAACTCTATCTAAATACATGTTATATCCATATGCCAGTAGATTTTTTTTTTCCAATGACCGTAAATAATTAAAGAAAGGATTGGAGAAACCAACAAGTGCCTTACCATAATGAGGTCCGTAGCTTGGTGAAAGTCTTGATGCCACAGATTACACAAATATTTACACGTTTACTAAGAAGTTTTGAGGGCAACAGCCTTCTTCTTTAGTTGCTTAGAGTATAGTATATACTGTAATCTGGAAACTGTGACGATGGGGGTTGTTGCGCTTCTGTGCCACCAAGACTTTCACCAAGCTACCGACCTCATCGTGGCAAGGCACTGCTTTTTGGTTTACATATTCACACTAAGGTAGTTTAACATTTCCTAAGTAATGGAGGTTATGAGTTTAAAAATTTTCTATGGCTTAAGGAAAAGTATTTCTCATTTAAATTTCTCCAAAATCGCAAAAAAAAAAAAAAAAAAAAAAAAAAAAAAAAAAAAAAAAAGTTTTTCCCATAAGAGTACCTAATGTTAAATTAGGGGACCCTCAGCTTAACTAGCTTATTAGGGGTCTCCCCGCACACTAAACAGATACGGTAAGCTTCATTAATTATTCATTATATTGCATTCACTGTCAGTGTTACAAAGGCAGTACAATGTGAATCATAATTTTTCAGACAATTAAATTTTCGTCAGCTAAGGGTTGGGTTAAACCAAGGGATACTTACTTAAGAGGTGACACTCTGAGAATATCTATGGGAGGTTCATCTCCAGTGTCAAGTCGTAGTTGTGTGGAGCCTCCAGTCAAGATGTCTGTCATAGCCAGTTCATTTCTCACCATACCTGACGTACCTGGGGTGCCGTATGCATATGTCAGGAACCCTTTCAGGCTGGTCCACTCTATGCCTCTGGAATACAATATTTTAGATTTTAATTTATATTCAAAATAAGTTATTTTCTAATCCCTTACAATCAAAATTAGCAATAGCCACATGGTATCATATCAATATTTTTGAGAACAAAGTGCCTATCTCGTTTTTTTGTCAGCGTAAGCAAAATGTCTATCTGGAGCGCCATCTCCATGACGCTTGGAAACGAGATAGACATTTTGTGCGCAACAAGATCAATACACCTTTGGACACCATACTGGAGTAATATAATGAATAACATTGCTCAGCACAGGACAAACTTCGTCTTTGGCTATTTTCATTGCAAAATCAGTTGTTTTTATTATTATTAGGTGCTCAAATCATTGAGATAATAATTTAACTTATTAACAGCATCAACCCTCTCAAAAATATTGCTTAGAATTTTTAAACTGTCAAAATGAGTCATTTTCCTATGCAGTCCATATTATTGAGTGATCCAACATTACGTCAACTTTAACTTGAATGCATACACACTAAACCAGACTTGAGATAATTATTATTTCTCACCTGACAGGGTAAGTATGCACAGCTAATTCTCTCTCCAGCAGTCCAGTAGCCATGTTATAAACTTGAACTGCTCCTGAGTCAGTACCTCCAGCCATGAAAGGTGCGTAACTTTGCCAGTTTCTAGTGGTCAGTGCTGGACACATGCGGATTGCATTCAGTGGTCCTCCCACTCCAGATAGCAAGCCTGTCACTTGGAGTCTTAGAGGATTGATCTGGGACTCTTTCTCCTGCAAATATAAGAGGCAATGTTGAATGGAGGTTATTGTCCATGTTTAGAAGTCTTCATATAAATATCTCAGAAATCAGTGCAACTTTATCAAAAATAATAATAAAAAAAAAAATGTTTTCCCCATAAGTATAATGGTAAATTAGGGGACCCTTAACTTTTACTGCCCCCTATATCGATAAACTCCATAAGATTCTACCATGAATAGAGGGTGGGGAGCGGGGGGGGGGGGGGTGGGGAGCGGGGGGGGGGGGGGGCAAATTTGCACAAAAATCATGATTTTTGTTGTTCACATTGCCTTTTTACCCCAAGTCAACTGTACCTAACTTTTCATAATTTTAGGACACCAGCTAAGAGTTAGGGCACCTATTTGACCTTAGGTGACCTTTAAATAGCTAAAATAAGCACCAAAAAATGAAGTGAATCAAACAGCTACAGCAGAAAAAAAAGTGAACCTTTTTTGGAAATCTCTCACGTTTTACATTTTTGACTGTAGCTTGCAAAGGCAAACCACTTGGTGACTTGTATTTCAAAAACATTTTCAAAGATTTTAGGATTTAAGTTTTAATTTCATATATTGTACGATTGAAATATTATATTTTCTTAATTTTTAGGCGTCTAAAATCATACCATTTGTTATCATTTTTTTTTATTAAAAAATTATACAAAAGTTCTCAAAAAAAAAAAAAAAAAAAAAAAAAGTTATTGTAGGCAAATTTTTGCCCTAATTATCTCTAATATTTAATGGACGCTTGAATATTATGCAACTGTAACTCATAAAAAGAAACAGTGACTGAGAAGTATGAGAACAGTGTGTTACGGTGGTTTGGTCATGTTGAGAGAATGGGTGATGAAAGAATAGCAAAGCAGGTATTTCATAGTAGAGTGGATGGAAGGAGAGATAGAGGCAGACCTAAAACATCATGGTCTGAGGTGGTTGGAAGACGTATGAAAAATAAGAATGTACTCTGCAGTATGAAATGCAAAAGGAAATGTATGAAACAAGGTATGAGACTGGAGGAAGCAAGTGAAGTATGTCAGGATAGGAAGTTGTGGAGGTCTATCACTGGGTCAGGATAAAACATCTGTGTTGTTGGCTTACCCCGAAAGGGATTATAGCGTCATGATATGTATGTATCTATGTATGTATGTATGTATGTAACTCATAGATCATGTGTTTTTCTAATGGTCCCTAAAAAAATTTAAAATAATAATAATAAAAAATAAAAAAAAAGTTTCGGAACTGTTTTGTATTTGGTATGTTTTGTACCTATGTTACTGTTTTGGAAGTATTTCCATTTTTCCAGGACTGAGGTTAATACTTAAGTCATAAGATCCCCCATACTTACAGACATGAGAGGTGCTAGGAGAGAAGCCAAGTGTCGTCCACTCTGCAGGTGCAATGGAGATGTCCCTAGCTCTAGAAATACAACTCTGCCTGAACTGAGCACCAAACCTGAAACAACAAGTCAAATTGTATCAAATCAAGTGGTCTGAAGCTAACACATATTTGCTTAACTTTTTATTTTAAATTAATTAATGATTGATATAAAATCAGTAAGTAGAAACGGAAGGGGATGTGAGCGAAGTTAGTTATAGTCAGCTTCAAAACATTTGTTCCTTTATCAGTCAATAGGGACGCTTTTACATGCAAGAGTGAACAAAATATGAACCTGGTAAAATCTAGTTAAATGTTTTTTTTTTTGTGTTTTTATGGCATACTTTAATTTTAAACAATATTTTTATAGCAAAATGATATTTGCTTAATTTTTAATAAATTTATTTGTATTATTATTCAAATACTTAAAAATTTATTCATTGTAATGAAACATACCAATATTTACAAATTTTTATATATTTTAAGTAAGGTATATAAAATAATATTTTATATTTAATTTTTATTTATTATTATTTTTTTATAAGTGACTTGACTTTAGCTAGCTGGGTTGACTTGGCCAAATTTTCAAAAATAATTTACTTCCTAACTTAAAGTTCTTAGAAATGTTAAACAAAAAGTAAAAGCTAGTGCAAAAAATTATAAGTTTTTGTTTCATATATCGTCGTGGCCGCGCCCAAAGGGCGTACTTGCATTTGGCTAATTTCGATGCTGCGCGATAAGCTTAAGGCGGTGGGGGACCGACTTGAACCGGAAATCGCTAAAAGAAGAACTATATTTTCCAATAATTTTTTGTACACGATTTAATTCCAATAAAACAAACACTATAATTTTCAAATAAAATCAAGTAAATTTAAAATATATATTTTTATACCAAAAAAATTTTTAATGATATTTTTAATTGTAAAAAAGTTTCTAATTTGACTAAAATTTCCCGCTCAAATTTAAATTTCCACATTTACATGTTATCTTAAAAGTGTAATAACTTAAATATTTGATCGTGTTTTTACATGTTTGACATAACTAAATTTTTAAGTAACATTTCTTCTTTACTTTGTGTTATTTATTATTATTCGCAACCGTCCTGGTTTGCGAGATATCAGTCGGTCACCTACCCCCTTAACATGTAAACCAAGTGCAAGTACGCCCTTTGTTGTACTGGCCAAAAATGCAAGTACGCCTTTTGTAATACGACCTTGAAATGCAAGTACGCCCTTTGGGCGCGGTCACGGCGATATGTTGCTTTAGTTTTTTTTTTTTTTTTTTTTTTTTTTTTTTTTTTTTTTTTTTTTTTTTTTGACCAGTTACTCTAGCAGGCTAAAGTCACCCCAACCCCACTTGACACACAGTATAACAACAATAGCTAATACTTACCTAATCTAGTTTCAGAGACAGGATCTGCCGCCAAGCCAATGACTTTTGCATTCTTGGTGAGTCTCATCACTTCACTCTGACATCTCTGCTCGTAACTGAGCTCTCCATCACCAAGTATGGCTTCTGTAACATTGCATAATACATTATACAATAACAAGAAAACAAAACACCATGGTTAAATATATCGTCGTGGTTCCTCTATAATGTCCGATGTCTATTTGACCTTGAAAAATATTTTTTGCTGCAAATGACCTGAAATGGAAAAATCCCAAATTTATCTGACTATTTTTATTTTTTCAAGGTCATTTGGACATCGGACAATATAGCGGAACCACGACGATATGATGTTAAAGGAATGGACCAGAGAAAAACAAAAGCATTTATATCACAAAACCCTTGATGGGACTTACATAAATAACTTTAGTTTGTCTCAAAACTCAATTATAGCTCCGTAGCAGTGATCATAAATTTTGATTTATGCAACCCGCACAATATTTTCATACTAATTTTTGCATGTTTCTGACGTCATAAACATGAATAGTCACGCAAATTGCATACTTTACAGTTTTTTCACGCCCTTTCTTAGGGTTACATTAACATTTTGGTAACAATTATCATCAGTTTTGAAGATCCCATTTCGTGCTTATTCATTAAAAAGCACATGTTGTTTTATGTGGTCAGTTGGGTTTTAAGACAAACTAAAGTTATTTATGTAAGTCCCATCAAGATATAAAATGTTTATAATTTCTTCTGGTGTATTCCTTTAAGACAATTGTTTAATTTACTGTAGTTTCCTTGTGTACTTACCCTGGTTCAAAGGTGGTGGATCTAGAGGTGAGCTAGAGGTGAGAGGTGTTCTCTTACGTAACTTGACGCTCACACTGCCTGACTCATGCAGACAGAATAACACATCACGTTGACGAGAGGATATCACCTGAAAACACGACGGGAATCAAATATTTTTAACTGTTGTATCGACGCTGATGAGCTTTTGTATTATTGCTGTTTCTTAAAAATGTTCCTTTAAAGATGTGTGTTTATTAAATAAAATTAATTAATGATGTACAGTAGTTCAAATTTTAGCCGCAACAATCAACATGTAAAAAGTAAATGGCGCTGCGATCTGGGGGAAATTTAAAATTTTCCCCCAGATCGCAGCGTCACTTTTATGTGTAAATTTTGTATTCTTGCATTGTTGCGGTGAAAATTTGAATTACATAATTATGGGATCTTTTTTTCAACAAGAGCTTCCTATCCTGTTTATATATCCATGGTTGTATCTACATGACTTGTATCTCAAAATCTAGAAAAAGAAAATTTCTTAACTTTAAGATGACATTTGAAAGTCAACAGTAACAGCTACCTATGATAAAAATTTTCAGAATCCATGATCATCAGATAAGAGAAAAAATAAATAGTAAAAATAACATGGGCTTTTATGTGACTAAAACTTTAAAATGCTATGCATCATCGTGGAATGCATGTAAACATGCAACGTGTTGTGCTCTCACACTTCACGTACATGGCTTGAACTTATACTCGGTGAGGAGTACACAGTAACAAGTCAGCTGCCTCCACCACGCGGCCATACCAGCTCGGTATATGTCACGTCTTACCTGTGTAAAAGGCGATGCAGATCGCTCTAAAGGCACGACGCCCACAGTTTGGTTGATATGAAGATCTAAGATCAGTAACTCTCTAGGGTAGAGGAGCAGTAAGTGATGTCGTAGTGACCTGTGGTGACGTAGCTGTAAACATTCTCCAACTGTCATCGCGTCATCAGGTCTGCAATCATAGGTACAGTTTAGTGCATACTTTACCTGGGTGCACTGCTTTTACAATGAAAGAAATAGCAATGAGGACAATTTTAACACTTTAGGTGAAATTACAGTACTAGGTATCTACTTAAGTGAGTAGGGGACCGACGTCGGCCATTAGACTCAAACTTATATCGTCAAAAAAAATATGAAATTTGCACAATGATACTTCAACTGGAGACAATTTCAAATACATATAAAAATTATGGGGTCACCGTGCAAATTAATTGTATATGCTTTTTTTTTTTTTTAATTTAAAGCCCATAAGACCCAATGACAATTTTAGCATTTTTATTTCTTTTTTTCGGGACAGTCAAGCATCTTGAAATTTTTATCACTGCTAGGTGTGACCCTTAGCTACACAATGACATCAAATTTAAACCCAAAACTTTTCTAGCTTTTGAGATATAAGGTCGGTACCCTACTCCCTTAATAACACAATGATCACTATTAAAAAAGCCATCGTCAACTATCCCTTTAATAATTAAATCCATATCCATGACTTCGACTACTTACTTAGGTTTAATTTCCCCTAGTACAAGATCCTTCATAAGTCTCCTCAAAGTATCTCCACCTCCCCTACTTCTCTCTTGTACAGTGCTGCCAGCAGATTGAGGTGTGGAGATATAGAACTTACGTCCATTGCTAGAGGGAATTTTACCAACGGAGAAATCTTCTATGAATAAGATGCAATCTTGGCACAAAACTGAAAACAAAAATACAAAGAAATTATTAAATTAAAATAATAATAAAAAAAAAGTATTGCAAAAAAAAAAAAAAAAAAAAAAAAAAAAAAAAAAAAAAAAAACTTCTTTATTCCGCAACTTTTTAACAAATTATTTCAGTGTGGTATATTTTAATTTTAACCATATTTTTTGTGCGGCTCTCGGAATGACAAAAATATGTTTTTCTCTGGTCTATTCTTTTAACTTACATGCAATTTTAGTTTGGTCAAAAGGATCCACACTGAAGGAAAGTAATGTTTCCGTGTATGATTTCTTCCAAAGTCGAGTGAAGTTCCTTGTATCCCAGAGAATGAGCGAGTAAGGCTGATGCAGGGCAGCTAGTAAGTAAGTTGAGCCATGGCCTTTGATCCAGCACATTTCTGAAACATTGGCCATTAAAATAGTTAGTTTTCAGGGAACAGTTTCAGTAGCCAGTTTAATTTAATCCTGGTGACGAGCTGATTTTATTGTACTGGCTACTGAAGCTGCTAGCAGCAATCAATATTGATTTATATACAAGTTAGCAGCTTCAGTAGCCAGTTTAATGTAATCCTGGTGATGAGCGGATTTTATTGAATTGGCTACTGAAGTTGCTAGCATCAATCAATATTGATTTAGAAGTTTCGGTAGCCAATGCAATGTAATCCTGGTGACGAGCTGATTTCATTGAACTGGCTACTGAAGTTGCTAACAACAATCAATATTGATTTGTATACAAGTTAGAAGCTTCAGTGGCCAGTTCAATGTAATCCTGGTGACGAGCTGATTACATTGAACTGGCTACTGAAGCACCAAGACATCAAACTTCCTATCTTACCTAATACAGGTTTAGTTCCATCCATCATGACCCCAAGTGCATGACCTTGCTCCACATCCCAGACCACGATATGACCTTGAGAATCAGCTGATACCAAACCCAAGGCTGATCCATTGCTTTCTATGCAACTAGGTTCCCAGCAAACCTAGGGAAAATAAGGAAAAATGTTAAGGTAAATAAACCATCAGTTATGATAAATTTAAAAGAAAATAGTAGGAGTAACCAGCATAATCCCATTGTTAAAAAATCTGGCAAGCGCTTTTTTTTTTTTTTTTTTTTTTTTAATTGAATAAGTACGGTAGCTTTTGACACTAAAAGGCGTAGAACACGTTGAACAAAAAAGTTGTATAATATCCTAACAAACCTGAAAATCAATGTTGATTTGGCAGGATTGATTGATCGGGCATTGATTTCTTATTTATTTACCATTCACAAAATGCCGCTGGCGGTCACTGATGTCACAGCTCGCTTGTTCTACGAGCATGGACCATGCAAGCTGTGACGTCAGTGACCGCCAGCGGCATTTTGTGAATGGAAAATAAATTAGAAATCGATGGCTTTGGTGAAATCAACGTTGATTTTCAGGTTTGTTAGGATATTACACAACTTTTTTGCTCAAGGTGTTCTACGCCTTAAACTAAAACATTTATTGTTATTCAAAGCTGTCTCAGCCTCCACTTAGATTAGTAGGGCCAGCTTTCTTCTAACACTGCGGACTCTCCCTGGGGACTTAGTCACTCTACTTCTGCACGTTACTCTCAAGATACAACGCTTTACAGTGCATCGCGCGATACCTTGCAAACGGACAGAAATAGCCAGATTGACACGCCAAGCAATGTCAGGCTGAGGTCTCGTTTCTAATTTAGTAAGTTGGCATTTTGACTCAGAACATGCTTTGCAGCATAAAAAACATGATTCTACTTTAATTGCCATAACAAAAAGTGGCAGTAATGATAATAATTTTTGTCTTACCCTCTGTACCACAGATTTATGTTTATCTAAAGTTTGTACAGGCTGCACGTTTCTCGTATCAATCACCACTACCGTGAAATTGGATCCGTAAGCCAGTAATCCATGGGAACTCCTGTAAAATACCACATTTATTTATATAAAAGTTAACAAAATGTGCATGAGCACTAAATAACATAGGCAGGTACAGGAAAATAACATGTTTTTGACAGTTTCAAAATACTTGGCAATACTATTTAGAGCATTGATACTGTTAACAGGTTGAAAGGAGATTATCGGTTTAGCGCGTGGTGAGACGCAGGGGAAAGCTAAGGGTCCCCTAATTTAACATAACGCTTATGGGGAAAACACATTTTTTTGCGATTTTTGAGAAAAACTACTCCACCGATTTCGGAGAAATTTATATGAGCAATACTAGACATACTTATACGTGTTTTGAGTCACAAGAAAAGTTTTAAGCATTTTTTTAAAACCGATATTCTCCATTAGATTATGTGAAAAAAAAAAAAAAAAAAAAAAAAGTACAGAGTACTGTACATCAAAATTTGTATTGATTTTACAAAGAAAATAGTCGAAAATTACTTTTGTGCTATGCTGAGTAATGTTATTCATTGCTCTAGTATGGCGTTAAAGCGTGCATATTCAGAATGATTTCCTGCACATGCACCCTATTACTGTGTTTGAAATTTTTACATTCATTTTCACATAGTTATTGCACTATCATATGCAATAAATAATAGAAATAAGAAATTCAAATGTTTTTAAACATGGAGATTGTATGCAATAATTTTTTGATTTGTTGAAATATTGTAAAACAAGAAAATCACTCATGTATGAGGAATGTAGAATGTACAGATAATATAGGGAAATTCTGTTTGATTGGATTTTTTTTTTTTTTTTTTTTTCATTGCAATTTTTGTTTTTACGTTTTTATACATATAATAGTACTTATTCTTAAACAATATGAAAATTATAAAATCACTTAGTTTTATTACGGCCTTTCTAGTTAGCTTTGTACATCGTATAATTATTATTTAACAAATAACATACAGAAAAATTTGTATTCATTTTTAAATATGGTTGTTCTGATTTATGAAGTTATAAACACAAAATTTCATACATTTTATACATTAATCTGATAAAAATACTATGCTAACCTAAAAAAAGAGTTGATTTTTAACAAAACTGATACAAAAATATTGTAAAGTGTACTCAAAAAAATAGAAAAACTTACCAATCTAAAGCACCTTGATTAAGAACATTGGCAGGGCCCACTAAAGTTCTAGCCGATACTCTTGGTATTTGGAATGATGGTCCTGATTTTAATTGTTCATAAGATTCTACAGAATTTTGTCTTTCAATCTGAGAACCTTCAGTTTCTCCCATTTTTTAATTTAAATCAAGTTTTATATTTTTAATTAATTTTTCATTACACACCTGTCACAAAATAAACATCAGCTGGTAATAACTTTTTATCGTTCTATGCACTAGTGACATTAGTGGTAAAATTTAGAACTAATTTTTAGTATTTTTGGTTACCAATTTTTGAAAGTTTTTTCGGACTGTAACACAGTAGATGATCATCTACTGTGGGACTGTAAAATTTTCTGTTTTTAAAATTATATTGAATGCATAAAATTATTGGTGTAATAAAAGAATCAGCATTTTTTTTTTAATTTTCTTTTTTAATGGGTATAACTATCAATAAAAATTCACAATCATAAAATTAATATTACTGCTTTAAAAAAAATTTCAAATTCAAAATTCAAAATAGTTTATTTTCCAATCTCCTACAATCAAAGCAGCAATACAAGACTCTGTACATAGTAAAAATGAAAATATATTATTATTTAAAAAACATATTTAAAATGAAAAATTTTTTTTAATAATTTTTTATATACTGTACTATAAAATATAGTTAATTTTTACTAATTTTTTTTTATTTACTCAAAACAAATTTAAGCATTAAAAATATAAAATACTTTCGACAGAGCAGTAGTTCAGATTATCAGTTTTTTAGATTGATATTTTAAAATACAAAACGTTTTAAATTTAAAAAAAAACGCAAGATAAAATTATAGTTTACGTATAATTAAATTAAAAATAAAATTAAATATTTACACAATTTTTTTAAATACCACTATCCTAATTTAATGTCATGACAATTTTCAATAAAACCAATACACCAATCAATAGTAAAAATCACCTCTAGTAGTTCTCCATGACTAAAGATACCGTTCAAGGTTATACAGATGATAAACTAAAATATTTCATTTCTTTAACTTGATATAAGGTTTAAAATCCTATGTAATAACGTAGTAAAATGAATTATCAAGGTTATGTTAATTTATACAGCTTCCTGGGAAGATATACCCGCCCCCTCTTTCCCTCTAGATGATTTTTTTTTAAGCCGAGTTTCCAGTAGACGGCTAGCAGACGTTGAAATATCAGCACTGTGTTATAACTTTTTACTGTTATATTTAACCAAAAATCAGGTAATTATATGTGAATTCAGGACCTTATTAACTGAGGTGCTTAATGAGAAAATTAAAATAAAGGTTTTATAGGTAATTGTGTTGAAAAACATACACATGAGTAGTGCAAGTTATAGGCACAATTTGTTTTTAAAAAAAAAATTACAATAAATAATTTTTAAAGCAGTTTTTTTTTTTTTTTTTTTTTTTTTTACTTGCAATAAAATAACTATTTATATATTATTTAATTAATAGTAAAATAAAGCATTTTTAATGGTTCTTGACAAACTGCATAATTATGCACGGTTTTATATTGTGATGTATAAAATTGCTATTGCTAATAGTAATTACTAATTAATAATACGGCCTTTATTAAGCACAAAAAAAAAAAAAAAAAAAAAAATCCTATGGTTGTATAAGGATATACTTTTTTGTTTTTGTCTCTGTATATAATAAATAAGTAATTTATTCAGGGGATCAAATAGGGAAATTAAAATTAGTATATATTAGTGCTATAAACAGGCACCTTCTAAAGTATAAAATATTAAGGTAAGGTGACATATAAAAATATATAACGCAATGGCATATATTTATTCATTTCATTATATATTATTTTTTTAAATAAAAATATACATTTTATAATATATACTATAATTACTATACTGTCAAAAAAGTCAGGACCTTATTATATGTTATGTAATATATAATAATTTACTGTAATTATAATTACATGTATGTATTTAATTACATTTAACTTCATTATGTCCATTTTTTACGTATACGCAACATGCGGGCATTTTATGGATATGGTCATCGCATGCTGTAGGACACCAAATATTTTTTAATATAATTTTTATCTGACGTATTATTATTATTATTTTATTTACGAAAATAATAAAGAGATAGGTGAACAAGCAGCAAATGTCAAAACCGCTGTCGCAAAAAAAATAATAAATAGTAAAAAATAATTTAAGAATAATAATAAAAAAAAAACTTTAAATTATTAGTTACTATATAATTACATGTAAAATGTATTTTTGTACATCGGTATGTAAAATAAAATTAAAATTGCATGCCCCTGTCGTTGGCTTATGGAGTGTAAGTGTTGTATATTCAAAAATGTTTGATGTGATTTTGAGCGTTATTAAAAGAGAAAATAAGGATTAAGATTAAAATCCTATCAAAAATTTTAAGCTTTATAAGACAGTTGCACACTCAAAGTTGAAGCTGTGTATAGGGTGTATGCGGATGACGTCATATTTATTGCGCTTGGAGGTCATACAGACGTCATACTCGAGTAGAGTGCATAACATTGCTCAGCATAGGACAAACTTCATTTAAGCCAATTTTCTTTGGGAAATTGGTTATTTTTTTGTAACTGTTATTTTTCTCACATACTTAAGATACTAATTCAACATATTTTATTACAGCATCAATGCTCTCAAAAATATTGCATAGTGGTTTTAAACTGTCAAAATGATTTTTTGTCCTATGCCATTGCACCCATGTTATTGAGTTATCCAACATAGCGTCGACTTTAACATGAATGCGTAGACCCTATACATAAATAATTATTTGTTTTAATATATTTTAAAAAATATAATAGAAAACAAAACTAAAAACATTAAAATATCGTCAATATTATTCATAGAAACAGAAACATAAAAAGTACATTTTGTATGGAAACTTTGTACTATATTTGAAGGAAGTATAGGGTACCGACGTCGGCCATGAGACTCAAACTTTTATCGCCCAAAAAATCTGAAATTTTGCACAATGATACTTCAGTTTGATACAATTTCAAATGTATAAAAATTAGGGGGGGGGGGGGGGTCACTGTGCAAATTAATTTTATATGATTTTTTTGAAATTTAAAGCCCATATAAGGCCCAATTTTAATGTTTTTTCTTTTTTTTTCGTGACGGTCAAACATCTTGAAATTTTTATCACGGCTAGGTGTGACCCTTAGCTACACAATGACACCAAAATAAGACCCAAAACGCGTTCTAGTTTTTGAGATATAAGTACCCTATACTCCCTTAAAGGCAGCTCCCAGTTACGCAAAACTAATATTATTATAATTTATTTTAATGTAATATGGCACACATGAACATGATCTTGTTTTATTATATGTTGCAGACGCAGACAGTGGTGTATAATTGAAGATGCAAATGCGCTACAAGAAATATCGTATATACGGAGTTCTTGCACTCTTAACGTTAGCATATTTTCTTCTTAGAACAAGACAACATAATTTCAGCTTTGAATACGATGTTGAAAATTCAAATCCTATTTTGGTATGGGAGTATGTTGCAGATTTCAGTAATATGAAACATCTCAATCCTACCATGTAAGTAAAAAAAAAATAAAAAAAAAAAAAATGTTTTGGAAAGGAATGGAGGTTATTGGTTTAAAAAAATTGGTAAACAAATTTCTGTGGCTTAAAACACGTAAAAGAATGTTTAATATTCCTCGTCATTTAATGTTTTCCAAAATCGCAAATAATCTGTTTTTCCCCATAAGCGTATAATTTTAAATTAGGGGACCCTTTACTTTTCCCGCGTCTTCCCGCGCGCTAAACCGATAAACTTCGCTTTTTTTGTACATTTTTTTTTATTATTATTTTGAAATTATCATTTAATTCTTTTGCTTTTTAATAATTTTATTTTTATAATTGATGAATGATGAGCCGTAAAGGAAAAAAAAATCATGTTTCTTTGCTTAACAAGCCCCCCCCCCCCCCTAATAATTAATAAATATAAATATATTAAAACTTGATACTCCACATAGAATCTTAAAAAATTATAACATATTTATAATATAATTAACTAACAAAAAGGCGAAAATTTATCCTATAATACGAACGTTTATACAGCGCTTTAAAAAATACTTTATATTATAAAATGTAAAATGCATGCATATTAAAAAAAAAAAAGCATTTTATTCATTCAATTTTAAATCAGAAATCATTTTTATTTTTATGAAACTTATTTTTTCATAAATAAATATTTTATTTGATCTGTTGACGTACATGTAAAAATTATATTATGATTTTTATGATAATATTATTTTATAATTTTAAATGCATTTCCTTTAGAAAGAGGTCACAATAGTATATATTAGAATTATAAATCAAAAGTATTAATATGCGTGCGTTATAAAGTCTTCATTATATTATAAGTGTTAAGCAGACATGGGCATGAGCGTCTTGTTTGAGCGACGCTCACTTGAGTGCGCTCAAAAATTGTGAGCGGAGCGGGAGCGTCAATCAATTAATAAAGTCGCGAGCGTGATCGTGAGTGCGATCAAAATATTGTGAGCAGAGCGACTCGATCATAGCTCAATATTTATCTACTTTTTTTTACAGCTTTTAAAGACGAAAGTTGCTCTTTATATATATATAAAAAAAAAAAAAAAAAAGACAAGACAAGACAAGTAACTGCATTTTTTTTATATACAGTATATATCCTTCTTTTTTAAAATTTGTGTATTCTTGGAAAACCATACGAAAGATTAAACCTCAGACTGAAAAGGATTAGGAATATTTTTGGCAGAAAGCAGACAGGAAGCATTCTTTCCCTCTCTGTACAAAAAATTTCAATACATCAATTGATGCCGTTGGCGCCGCGTAGAGATGCGAATGTTGCAGGTGTTGCAATTAAGCGTTTTACCTGCAACCTTGGACTTCGCATTGAATAGCTTTTCAATTTCAACTTTTAAAGAATTTTAAAAGGGAACAGAAGGGTTAAAAATATCACCTGAATTTTATCTCGTCTCAATATTTAAATAAAATGTATAAAAAAAAAAAAAAAAAAAAAAAAAAAAAAAAAAAAAAAGAGGGAAAAGGGGATGGTTAGTTATTTTATTATTATTATTTTTTTTTTACCTTCTTCTTTGCAAACAGCACCACTTCAGTCAAAGGTGAAGTGTCCTAGTGATCAGTTCAAAGCATTTTATTATGTTGCATTGCAAATTTTAGTATATCACGTTCGATATTTTATGTAATATTAAAGTGCCTTCATTTTAATTTGCTTTCCAAATTAACTTTATGGGATATTTCTATTAATAAGTGTTGTTGATTTTGTGAAAATTGAAGCACAAGACGATCCGGTATTTAGTAATCTGTGCTTATATAGCAAGAGGTTTAAAAAAAGGTGTATGAAAGTATATTTAATCGGGCAGCATCGCATTAAAGGCAACAGCTGGGATGAGTATGTACGTATAAAATTTTCTATAAAATATATCTATTCTTTTTTATATATATATATATATATATATATATATATATATATATATATATATATATATATATATATATATATATATATATATATATATATATATATACATATATATATATATATATGTAGGCTATATATATACGGAGCGAAAGAAGAGCCCGCTCCTATTTTGCAAGATCGAGAGCGTGAGCACGCTCATAAGCAAATTTGCGAGCGCGAAGCGCGAGCACGCTCATAATCGTGATCGCGAGCGCAGAGCGCGAGCGAGCTCATTTTAAAAGAGCGCTGGCCATGTCTGGTGTTAAGCGACAAATTATATAATAGTTATTAATGCTGTTCGTAATCCCTGTTCTCTTGCACCAAAAAATGCGCATATTCCATTTGAATAGCCAAAGGCGGTTGTCATTTTAGGAGCAAAGAACAGGGTTTACGAACAACATTATTGTACTGTAGAAACGTAAATTTATAAAATACATGATGTATTTTTTTAAATTAAATTTATTTTTATGCACCTTTAAATACATAAATTATTAAATTTTAATATATCACTCAAGTCATAATATTGAATATAATGTAGTAAGCCATGCTTTCACCCTAAAAGGAGGTGTGTTTTGACAGTATTGTCAATTACTTGATGTACGATTGTCTTAAAATTATTAATTATTATAATTTTTTTAATTAAATATTATACAAAAATTTAAATATATTTTTATTTAATTGTTTTTTGTCTGCATTTTTTTTATTTTTATTTTAGAAAACATAATTATTATAAATATTTTACAGTATATTATATAATAATTTATTAATAATAATATAATATAAAAAAATACTACAATTTATTAAAATATTAATAATTTTGTAACTTTAAGATAATAAAACAAACTATTGTTGATTTATTTTAGATATCTCACAAATAAGAGCAGAATAATAATAACAAATGAGAAATAGCGGAAGGAAATTAAAAATGTATAAATAAAAAAAAAGTTACACGAATAAGCAAATTGAAGAAAAAAGACGAAAAAAAAAAAAGGCAAATAGTGAAACGTGATGTTTAATATAAAAATATTTTAGATAAACACACAATTGCGATATATATATTACTATTAAAATCCAGTGCGTATTTTTACTCAGTCATACTCACTGTCAGTTATGTATGCGTAACATTAAAATATTAAGCGTCAGATTTTGAATGGTAAATATATAATCACAATTGTTTCTACATTTCACTTAGTTTCAATATAATACAACAATAAAATTTCAATTTCACAGCTTAGATTTCAACATCATATCTGAACATGGGAACTACGACCATTGGGAATACAGCACCCAATATACGGAATCTTTGTCTCACTTTCCTTACGTCACAAACTTCGCACGAGGAGATTTCATCGTGAAGCCAGACGGTACGGATTTCTTGATCGTCTCAAAGCATACAACTTGCTTCTTCACATCTTTAGCATGTGGTGAGTTAATTAAAGGCATAGAACACATTGAACAAAAAAACACGTCTAATATCCTAACACCTAAATATCAACGATGATTTGGCCGGAGTCATTGATTTCTAATTTATGTTACATTCCGAAAATGCAAGCTGCGGGTTTGTGACGTCATAGATTGCCTGTTTCCGCGCGTGGACTAGTGTGCTGTGACGTCACAAACCCGCAGCTGCCATTTTCGGAATAGAAAATAAATTAGAAATCAATGACTCCAGCCAAATTAGCGTTGATATTTAAATTATTTAGGTATGTTAGGATATAAGACATGTTTTTTTGTTCAAGGTGTTATACGCCTTTAAGGCAGGAAATCAACTATTGCGTGATTTGACTAAACAATTGCAGAGCAAAATCTGAAATTTTGCACAGTGATATTAGATAAGGTATATCTAAAAAAATGTTAAAAATTTGGATAGTCAAAATGCTAGATTTTTAATTATGATTTTTTGAAGTTTTAGTCCTATAAGAGCCCATGTTAATTTCAATAATTATTTTCTCTCTTCTCACGAGTTATGATTTTTTTTAATCATCTGTAGCTGTTACAATTAACTTTCAAATGGCACTATAATTCATTAAAAAATTTCCAGAATCGGCGCTATAGTTTTCATAAAAATGGAAGAAAAAGAAAAAAAAAAAAAAAAAAAAGTGGTATACCCTCAAAAAGCGTAATGTTAAATTATGATGCCCGCTCCATTTTCTAGTGTGCCTCTAAATTTATTACAAGCATTGATCTGATTACAAGGGTCAAAGTGCATTTTTCTTATTGTGTGTCTATATACATTTCATATTAACATTTATTATAGCCTTTACTTTAATTGCTTTTATATACTTTAATAGAAATTTAAATATTTTTTTTTTCTTTCATAAAATGCGTTATCTTAAATTGACTGGTTGAATCAAAATTTATTTTTATGTATTTTATTATTTATATTAACTATATTATAAATCGGTTCAAATAAATCATTCAATTAAACTCAAAAGTTTAGGTGCCGTTTTTTAAATCATGTTATAGTGCATGATATTGAAATATAATACAATGAAAGAAGGGTGTATCCGCATGACATCATATTGAATACGCTAGGAGACCATACTGATGAAGTATACTTTTATAGTTTTTTTTTTTTTTTTTTTTTTTTACTAAATCTAAAAAATCGGGCAGTTTCTCAACTGCATTTCTATATACCCCGAATCTCTAGAAACCGAAACGGTTCGGCCACGGTCTAGTAAATATCCCGGCATTCGCACTAGCAGACTAAGGAAACCGTGGAAACGTTCAATCAGGAATAGTCGGCAAGGTTGAATTTGCCTGACTCTCGCTCCAGAATCTCCAAGCTAGCTCTAAAATATTGCATTGTAAACTTTTAAGGGATTAATGTAATGATGAATTATTATTTTCAAGAACAATAAAGAGTCGACCTACAGTATAGTTCATAATCAGATTCACTTAATTTGTTTATTCATCTGTAAAATTATTGATATTTTTAACAGTGAGAAGTCTCAATTTCATAATTACTATACTAGATGTACTTATTTATTAATTAACATTATTCATCAACTTCCTTAGCTGTGCCTGTAGAGATAAATTTAATGACTGATCAATCATATTTATCTGCAGCTACAACATTTATTAAATAATGGTAAATAATAAAAAATTACAATTATATAGAACTTTTTTTCTTTTTTAAATAATATTTTAATTATATAAAAATATATAACCTACATAATTTTTTTAAATTAAATTAGTAAATTGAAAAAATTAAATAAAAAAAGTTTAATATAAAATTTAGCATATATTTTGGTAATAAAATTAATATATTATTATTAAATAATAATATTGTGTAACATTATGTTTCTTTTTATTTCAGTTCGTTCTCAATCAGAGTTTCGATTCAGTGCGTCTAAAAGAAGTCCTGGAACTCACTGTACAGAGAAAATTACGTATGAATGTCCCGCTGCATTTGCTGGATTTTGTGAACGTGAAGTTCAATTTCAACGTTTTGCCATTAGAGATAATCTTAAAAAGAAATTCTCAAGAAATGCATCTCATATGATCTGATTTATATGCATGTATAGTATAGCCTGTGTTACTCTTATGTATATATACTATGTGATGTCATTATATAGGGTGTATGTATTTATGTTAAAGTCAATGCCATGTTGGATCAATCAATAACATAAGCTGGTATAGGGGGGAAAAAAACTCATTTTGTCACTTTAAAAACACTAAACAATATTTTTTTGAGAGCATTGATGCTATTAATAGGTGAAATTAGAATCTCAAGTATGTGAGAAAATTAATAATGACAAAAAATTAACCGATTTCCCAATGAAAATAACCACAAAAGAAGTTCATCCTATGCTGAGCAATAAATAAATTAATAAATAATCGTCTTTATTAAAAAAAAAAAAAAAAAAAAAAAAAAAAAATGCATAGATAGAGAAAAAAAATTTCACATTTTTGAAAGGGCGAGGTTTAAGCCTGAAAATATGTCTGGCCCACTCTTACTCCTAACCCCAGCAATGTTATTCATCATACTCCAGTATGGTGTCCAAGCGCATTAAATATGACGTCATATGCAAATACACCCTATACCTATCGAGGGTGCTTTACAATAATGTCTAAAGTTTAATTAAACGCTTGGAAACTTTTTTTTTTTTTTTTTTTGCTGCAATGAAAAATAAAACTTGCATGCTGTCAATCAGACGATTATTATAATTACTATTTTCTAAAATTAAAGCCATAGACCACATGAAACGACACGTTCTTTTTGAAATCATTAAACTCAATATGGGATCTCCAAAACTAATCACAATTTTACTTTTACCAGAATATAAATGTGGTCCCACAGGAGAGCCTAAAAATACTGTAAAGTATGCTTTTTGCGTGCCAGTCAGATAGGCAAAAATTAGTATGAAAATGTTTGTGCCAGTTGAATAAGTTGAAATTTTCTGATCATTGCTATACGGTGCTAGTTGGGTTTTCAGACAAACTAATGTTATTTATGCAAGTCCTATCAAGTGTTTTGTAATATAAATGATAATGTTTTCTAGTGGTCTATGCCTTTAAGTTAAATTATGACATTATAGCGAAACACCCTCGATATACGTATGCATTTTATGCATCTAATTTTAAATACATTTAATTAATAAGAAATATATAGAAATGATTCTATTGTAATTTGAAGTTTGATAACAAACTTATATTTCATTTATTGTGATTTTTTTTAACTCATAGTTAATTTTAATAAACTACTATTTCCTACTTTGTAAAATGGTTGAGGTAAAATAAGTTGATCTTCTTTTAAGCCTCAATACTACTTAATTTTGTTGTTGTATAAAAAAATAAAAAAGATAAATTACCTTAAGGGAATAGGGAACCGACGTCAGCCATTAGACTCAAACTTTTCTCGTCAAATAAATCTGAAATTTCAGCTTAAGGCAATTTCAAATATATAAAAATTTTGGGGGGTCACCGTGCAAATTAATTTTATATGCTTTTTTGAAATTTTAAGCCCATAAGGTCCAATGTTAATTTCAATAACTTTTTTTTTTCGGGACGGTTAAACATCATGAATTTTTTTTTATCACGGCTAGGTGCGACCCTTAGCTACACAATGACACCAAATTTAGACCCAAAACACTTCTAGTTTTTGAGATATGAGGTCGGTACCCTACTCCCTTAAGAATAATAAATAAAAATTATGAGATAAATAATTTTATATTTTATGGAGCTCTTTCATTATTTTTGTACATATTAAAAAAAAATGAAGATAAGATTTGGTTATTTTATTTTGTAATATTATTTTAAATATTAAAACAGCTAATTTTTACTGCCATTAAATTAGTGTATTTTAATTGAATGTAATGTAATTTTAATAATTATTTTCACTCAGCATTTTATATGAAATATATTTTTTATCATTTTGATAAAGTAAACTTATTTTTACAATATTGTAATGTATCGTGTATGTATACTGTATAAGAAAAACATTAATAAATTTAATTTGTTGTACTTTATTGGCTAGCCTTTTCATTTCATACTGAAACTTTGGTAATACCCTAATTAATAATTATATAATGAGTAATTTTTTTTCTGTTTAAATTTTCTGTGCATTATTAAATTTAATATTTTTTTAATCGTCAGTAAATTCATGAATTTTGTAAGAAAAGAGAGAGAGAGAGAGAGAGAGAGAGAGAGAGAGAGAGAGAGAGAGAGAGAGAGAGAGAGAGAGAGAGAGAAAGGTTATTAAGGGTTGTATCTCAAAATCTAAAAAGAAAACTTCAAAAAATTTATGATGCCATTTGAAAGTTAACAGTAACAGCTATACCTATGATAAAATTTTCAGAACCCGTGACCATCAGATAAGAGAGAAATTAATTATTGAAATAAACATGGGCTCTTATGGGACTAAAACTTCAAAAAATCATAATTAAAAATTTAGCATGGTGACCCCCCAAAATTTTTAAATTTTTGAAGATACCTAATCCCAATGTATCACTGTACAAAATTTCAGATTTTTCTGTCTTTAAATTTTATTAGTCAAATCCCGCAGTACCTGATTTCCCGCCTTAAGCTAAGTACTGATAAGTGATAATAGTATTATTAATAAAATTAACAGTTCCTTTTTTTTTTTTTTTTTTTCAAAGGTTGAAAATTGTAGTTATTTATTGTACTATATGAAACGAAAATTTAAAAAAATACATTTCTGATATGTGTATGCAATTGAATTAAAAGTAATTATACGCTCGTTCTAATATTTAAATAATTACAGTTAAATCATAATAATACCGTCTTATCAATACGCTCACCATAACTGGCAAAAGCTAACATATTGATATGGTCTGGTCTGTGGAAATATTGAAATATAAATGTTCCTTGCATGCTTGACCTTTAAAGTATTAAATTTATAATTTTTTTAAATAAATATATATAATTGATTTAAATATTTGTTACATAATTAACTGCTTTTTATTATTACTTGCAAATAATTTTTTTTTATTTTACTAAACATATAACTATTATTAAATATAATAATTTATTAATATTATTATATAATTACAAAAAAATACTAAATATTATCATAATCTATAAAAATAATAATAGTTATATAAGTTTAAAATAATAAAATATACTATTATTGATTTATTATGGATATCTCGCAAATAAGAGCAGAATAATAATAATAAATGAAAAATAGCAGAAGGTAATTAAAAATGTATGAAAAAAAGAGTTATATGAATAAGAAAATTGACAAAAAAAAAAAAGGGGGGGGGGAAACGTGAAACATGATGTTTAATATAGAAATATTTAAGAAGTATACACACGATTGCGATAGTAAATCCAGTGTGTACTTTTACTCTATCATTCATATTTGAATAACATTAAAATATTACGCGCCAGATTTTGAATGGTAAAATATAATCACATTTCACATTGTTTCAATATTAAAACAATAAAAAATAATAATTAAAATTACAATTTAATTTTAATAACTACTATTTTCTACTTATAGTAAAATATTTGAGGTAAAATAAGTTAATCTTCTTTTAATCCTCAATCCCACTTAATTTTGTTGTTGTAAATTTTATAAAAATTATGAAGACAAAATACATAAATAAATAAATAAATAAATAAATAAATAAATAAATAAATACATGGAATAATAAATAAAAATTGAGATAAATAATTTTATATTATGTTGTGCAGATTTAAAAAAAAAAAAAAAAAAAAAATCTATTATTGGTTATTTTATATTGTAATAATATTTTATATATTAAAACAGCTAATTTTCACTGCCATTAAATTAGTGTATTTTAATTTAATGTAAATTTAACTATTTTCACTTAGCATTTTACGAAATATATTTTTATCATTTTGATAAAGTAAACTTATTTTTACAATAATGTAATGTATCGATACACGATCGTGTATAAGAAAAACTTTAATAAATTTAATATGTTGTACTTTATTGGCCATCCTTTTCATTTCATAATACTGAAATTTTGGTAATACCCTATAAAGATTAATTTAAAAAAAAAATGTTTAAATTTTATGTGGTAAAATTTAATATTCTTTATTCTTTTAACTGTCGGTAAATTCATGAAATTTGTAATTTGTAATTAAGTATTATGCTAATTACTGATAACTCTGATAAGTGATAACTGATAATAATATTATTAATAAACTTAACAGTTTCATTTTTTTTTTTTTTTTTTTTTTTTCAAAAGTGGAAAATTTTGAGATTTACTATATTAAATTTCCAATTATGATTTAAAAAAAAAAAAAAAAAAATCTATAACTCACATCAAAGAATAATTTTAAAGCTATTTCTTCTTCTTTGATCTGAAGTTCAATAGTCCTTATACTTAAATGTCTATCTAGTATTGACAATAACAAGAATCTACTGACAAAATTAAGTATTGAAATTTTGTAATAAATAATGAAACAAAAATTGGAAAGCAAGTAAGTTTTATTTTGTAATTGTAACAACCCTTATATTAGTTCTTTCAGACCGTGCCTTGTGGCGCCTTTTGGGGTGTTATGTGGCGCCATTTTTTTGTGGCTCCGGCGTCATAAAAAATGCTTATGTGGCGCCATTTTTTTCTTTTCTGGAGACCTGATGCCACAAGTTGCGCACTGATTGAACACTTCAATTAAAACGTAATTAAGTTGTTATTATACGGTTCCGGAACAAATATCCAGGTGGTGCTGCATGCTGCGATGAAAGCTAGTGAGTGTGGCTGTACCTGGACGATTATTTGCTCCCTCCATTAGCCCAATAGATGGCAGCACAAGCAGATATTAGCTTTTGTGGCTACATTCATACAAGTAATGCAATATATCGATTTATTGACTACATTGATTATTGATTTTGTGATTTTTTGTGGTAAAAATTTATTTTCGCACATTATTTATTAATATTTTGATATTATGATAATATATATCCAAATATATTGTTTCTAGCAAAGCAAAATACGATCCAATGGTTGTTACCGGCGTTGAAGTAACACCAATTCAAATTGCGCAGGAAAAAAGCAAATTCCAGAAACATTTTTTTGAAAGATAGTAGCCATACTTTAACATGTTTTATGTTGCACTTTAACATATGATCAATTGTATTGATTTTTTTCACCAGTAAGAATCATTGCAATAAATTTTTATTAATAATTATCGATTAATATATATTGTTTTAAAAGAAATTTTATTTTTTACAATTTAATTAGCAATTATTCTAAATTTTTTTGATTTATTGACTTGACTTTTTTTTTTAATTATTTATTTTTTTGTGTTAAAATGCAATAACATAATGTTTTTTTTTCTATATATGTAAATAATGGAAATAAATTGAAACAAATTGTTTCTCGCAAATGAAAATATTATCCAATGGTTCTTACCGGCGATTAAGTAACACCAATTTTAGGTACGCTAGATAAATACTATTCAAGAACAAAAATTAATGAGTGATTCTAGCCATTCGTTGTTAGACATTGATTTAATGTATTGATTTTCTTCCCCAGTAATAATAATTGAATCATTTTTTGAAAAGTTACTTTTCGAATATTTAAATAATTGTTTTAAATTATAAGGAATTCAATTGATTACAATTTCATTTAAAATTATTCCAAAATATCGATTTATTGACTATATATTGATTAATTTTTTAAATGCTTTAAACAAATGTTTTTTTAATATATTAGGCCTATATAATAAAAATATATTTAATTTTTTTTCCCGAAAAAGTAAAAAAAGATCTAATGATTGTTACCGGCGATGAAGTAACACAAATTAAGGATGAGCTGAAAAAGGCGATTCCGGAAAAATTTAAATGAGCAATATTACCGATTGTGTTGCAGGCCATTGATTTATTAATTCGCTGTTGAAAATAGTGGCTTACATTTTAAACGATAATTAATATAGTAAATATAAATATAATGTAATATAAAAATATATAAATAAAAATATAAAATATATAAATAAATAAAAAATTTAAAATCTTTTTACAAATTTAAATTATTTTAATTTTAGCGTTTTTTTTAGGGCTACATCGTTAACTTATGTGGCACCATCGTTTCCTGATGTGACTCCTGCTTTTTTATTGATTTTGAATTATGTTTTTAATTTAAGATTCACAATAAGATTTGTCTAGATCAAATTCTTATTATTAAAGTAAACTATTATCATTTTTTTATTTTTAAGTTAAGAACAAATTTCAATATATATATATATATATATATATCCATATCTCACAAGACTTTTATGACTCATTAAAGTTTCTCTGAATCCAATAAACAAAAATATTTACTATTGAACAATAATTCCTACTTAAATATTCAACAAATTATCTCAAAACATATTGTTGTATATTTTTTAAATGTTTTTTTTTTTTTTTTTTTTTATTTAAACGTGGAATTTCGTGTGTTCATCGTTAATTTTCATGACGCCATCGTAAGCTGATGTGGCTCCTGTTAATTTTCATTTTTGCAAATATATTGTTAATTATTGTAAAATAAATAAAAAATGATAAATCTAAATAAAATTGATATTAACAAAGCAATTAACTATAGTGTATTAAATTTTACATTGGAACAAATTTCTAATATTTTCTTTTATCTGGATTTTAATCAATTTTTTTTTTCTCTCTCTAAATAACATAAACAGTTAAATATTTACTTTAAGTCTATCATTTCTACTTCAAAAATAAACAAAATATCTCATAAGAATTATCTTTTAAGAATACATGATACTTTTATTTTTAACATTATCTTAAGTAGCACCATCGTTAATTTTCGTGACGCCATCGTTAACTGATGTGGCTCCCGAATTTTTTTATTTTGCTAAAATATTGTTAGTTACTGTAAAGTAATTTAAAATGACAAATCTACCTCAAATTGATAATAATAAAGCAATTAAATATTATTTCGATAAATTAACTAATGGACAAATTTCTAACATTTTCTTTTACACAATTTCCAACGAATTTTTTTTATTCATTATATTACTCTAGCTTTACTTTTAGCCATTCATTTCTACTTAAATATTATAAAAATTGTCTCATCACAAATTTTAATTGCTATTTTTAAAGAATTTGTAATGTTTTTATTTTTAACGTTAACTTAAGTAGCTCCATCGTTAATTTTCGTGACACCATCGTTAACTGATATGGCTCCTGATTTTTTTTTTTTTTTTATGCAAATATATTTTTAAATTACAGTAAAGTAATTAAATATGACTAAAACCCATCTAATTATTAATTATAAAGCAATGAAATATAATTTTGTAAAAATTATCTTATGGATAAATTTCTAACAATTTCTTTAATCTCTATTTTAATTAAATTTTTTTTATTCATTAAATTTTCTCTGAATAAAAAAAGCTGGCAAATATTTACTTGTACTCATTCTTTTGTAAATAAATCTTAAACAAAATAAGTCATAACAAATTTTAAATGCAATTTTTAAAGAATTTGTTATATATATTTTTTTAACTTAAACTTAGGTAGCTCCATCGTTAATTTTTGTGACGCCATCGTAAGCTGATGTGGCTCCTGATTTTTTTTTTATTTTGCTAATATATTGTAAATTACTGTAAAGTAATTCAAAATGACAAATCTACTTCAAATTGACAATAATAAAGCAATTAAATCTTATTTCGATAAATTAACTAATAGACATATTTATAACATTTTCTTTTCAAACAAGTTTTTTTGATTATTTACTTAAACTTCTCTAAATAAAAAAAAAAGAAAACTATTTACTTAAAGTCATTTCTACCTAAATATTATACAAAAAATCTAATACCAAATTTTAATTGCAATTTTTTTAGAATATGTAATATTTTTATTTTTATCTTAAACTTAAGTAGCTCCATTGTTAATTTTCGTGACGCCATCGTTAACTGATGTGGCTCCTGAAATATTTTTATTTAGCTTATATATTGTCAATTACTGTAAATTAATTTAAAATGACAAATCTACTTCAAAATTATAATAATAAAGCAATTAAATTTTATTTTGATAAATTATTTAAAGGACAAATTTATAACATTTTCTTTTATCTGTATTTCACACAATTTTTTTTGATTGATTCAATAAACTTTTCTGAATAAAATAATCATGGAAATATTTAATTTCTACATAAATATTATACTAAAGAGCACATAGCGATTTTTATTAGCTATTTTTATAGAATTTGTAATATTTTTATTTTTAACGTAAACTTAAGTAGCTCCATCGTTAATTTTCGTGACGCCATCGTTAACTGATGTGGCTCCTAAATTTTTTTTTATTGAACTAATATATTGTCAATTACTGTAAAGTAATTTAAAATGACAAATCTACTTCAAATTGCAAATAATAAAGCAATTAAATGTTATTTTGATAAATTAACTAATGAACAAATTTATAAATTTTCTATTAATTGTATTTACACAATTTTTTTTATTATTTACTTAAACTTTTCTGAATAAAGGAAACAGGTAAATATTTACTTTTAGTCATTTATTTATGCATAAATATTAAACAAAATATCTCATAGCAAATTTTATTAACTATTTTTATAGAATTTGTAATATTT
Source organism: Ecdyonurus torrentis (assembly GCA_949318235.1). Classification (NCBI taxonomy): domain Eukaryota; kingdom Metazoa; phylum Arthropoda; class Insecta; order Ephemeroptera; family Heptageniidae; genus Ecdyonurus; species Ecdyonurus torrentis. Next base: position 25,343,504 of record OX439133.1, on the reverse strand, counting down.
TTATTTTATCTTAAACTTAAGTAGCTCCATCGTTAATTTTCGTGACGCCATCGTTAACTGATGTAGCTCCGGGAATATTTTTATTTAGCTAATATATTGTCAATTACTGTAAAATAATATAAAATGACAAATCTACTTCACAATTATAATAATAAAGCAATTAAATATTATTTTGATATATTATTTAAAGGACAAATTTATTACATTTTCTTTTATCTGTATTTCACACAATTTTTTTTGATTGAATAAAATAACTTTTCTGAATAAAATAAACATGGAAATATTTTATTTCTACATAAATATTATAGTAAATAACAGATAGCGATTTTTAATAGCTATTTTTATAGAATCTGTAATATTTTTATTTTTAACGTAAACTTAAGTAGCTCCATCGTTAATTTTCGTGACGCCATCGTTAAGTTTAGTGGCACCTAAATTCTTATATTAAGTAAAAATATTGTAAATTACTGTAGAATAATTCAATATGACTAATTTAAAATAAATTGATAATATTATAGCAAATAATTATTATTTTGTAACAATTGACTTATAGACAAATTTTTAACATTTTCTTTAGTCACCATTGCAAACGAAATTTTGTGATTTATAAAAATTTTATTAAATAAAAAACTGAGACAAATATACATTTAGTCATTTATTTTTACCTGAATATTTTACAAAATATCTAATAGAACATTTTAACAGCTATTTTTATAGAATTTGTAATATTTTTATTTTTAACGTAAAGTTAAGTAGCTCCATCGTTAATTTTCGTGACGCCATCGTTAACTGATGTGGCTCCTGAAATATTTTTTTTTAGCTTATATATTGTCAATTACTGTAAATTAATTTAAAATGACAAATCTACTTCAAAATTATAATAATAAAGCAATTAAATATTATTTTGATATATTATTTAATGCACAAATTTATAACTTTTTCTTTTATCCGTATTTCACACCATTTTTTTTTTTTTGGTTCATTAAATAAACTTTTCTGAATAAAATAAACATGGAAATATTTTATTTCTACATAAATATTATACTAAATAGCTCATAGCGATTTTTAATAGCTATTTTTATAGAATTTGTAATATTTTTTTTTTTAACGTAAACTTAAGTAGCTCAATCGTTAATTTTCTTGACGCCATCGTTAACTGATGTGGATCCTGAAATATTTTTATTTAGCTTATATAATGCCAATAACAGTAAATTAATTTAAAATGACAAATCTACTTCAAAATTATAATAACAAAGCAATTAAATATTATTTCGATTAATTATTTAAAGGACAAATTTATAACATTTTCTTTTATCTGTATTTCACACAATTTTTTTTGATTGATTAAATAAACTTTTCTGAATAAAATAAACATGGAAATATTTTATTTCTACATAAATATTATACAAAATAGCGCATAGCGATTTTATTAAGCTATTTTTATAGAATTTGTAATATTTTTATTTTTAACGTAAACTTAAGTAGCTCCATCGTTAATTTTCGTGACGCCATCGTTAACTGATGTGGCTCCTAAATTTTTTTTATGGAACTAATATATTGTCAATTACTGTAAAGTAATTAAAAATGACAAATCTACTTCAAATTGACAGTAATAAAGCAATTAAATTTTATTTTGATAAATTAACTAATGAACAAATTTATAAATTTTCTATTAATTGTATTTACACAATTTTTTTTATTATTTACTTAAACTTTTCTGAATAAAAGAAACAGGTAAATATTTACTTTTAGTCATTTATTTATTCATAAATATTAAACAAAATATCTCATAGCAAATTTTAATAGCTATTTTTATAGAATGTGTAATATTTTTATTTTTATCTTAAACTTAAGTAGCTCCATCGTTAATTTTCGTGACGCCATCGTTAACTGATGTGGCTCCGGAAATATTTTTATTTAGCTAATATATTGTCAATTACTGTAAATTAATTTAAAATGACAAATCTGCTTCAAAATTATAATAACAAAGCAATTAAATTTTATTTTGATAAATTATTTAAAGGACAAATTTATAACATTTTCTTTTATCTGTATTTCACACAATTTTTTTTGATCGATTCAATAAAACTTTTCTGAATAAAATAAACATGGAAATATTGTATTTTTTACATAAATATTATACAAAATAGCGCATAGCGATTTTATTAAGCTATTTTTATAGAATTTGAAATATTTATATTTTTAACATAAACTTAAGTAGCTCCATTGTTAATTTTCGTGACGCCATCGTTAACTGATGTGGCTCCTAAATTTTTTTTTATGGAACTAATATATATTGTCAATTACTGTAAAGTAATTTAAAATGACAAATCTACTTCAAATTAACAATAATAAAGCAATTAAGTATTATTTTGATAAATTATCTAATGAACAAATTTATAAATTTTTGTATTTATTGTATTTACACCATTTTTTTTTGTTAATTACTTAAACTTTTCTGAGTAAAGGAAACAGGTAAATATTTACTTTTAGTCATTTATTTATACATAAATATTAAACAAAATATCTCATAGCAAATTTTAATAGCTATTTTTATAGAATTTGTAATATTTTTATTTTTATCTTAAACTTAAGTAGCTCCATCGTTAATTTTCGTGACGCCATCGTTAACTGATGTGGCTCCGGAAATATTTTTATTTAGCTAATATATTGTCAGTTACTGTAAATTAATTTAAAATGACAAATCTGCTTCAAAATTATAATAACAAAGCAATTAAATATTATTTTGATAAATTATTTAAAGGACAAATTTATAACATTTTTTTTTATCTGTATTTCACACAATTTTTTTTGATCGATTCAATAAAACTTTTCTGAATAAAATAAACATGGAAATATTTTATTTTTTACATAAATATTATACAAAATAGCGCATAGCGATTTTATTAAGCTATTTTTATAGAATTTGTAATATTTTTATTTTTAACATAAACTTAAGTAGCTCCATCGTTAATTTTCGTGACGCAATCGTTAACTGATGTGGCTCCTAATTTTTTTTTTATTGAACTAATATATTGTCAATTACTGTAAAGTAATTTAAAATGACAAATCTACTTCAAATTGACAATAATAAAGCAATTAGGTATTATTTTGATATATTAACTAATGAACAAATTTATAAATTTTCTATTAATTGTATTTACACAATTTTTTTTATTATTTACTTAAACTTTTCTGAATAAAAGAAACAGGTAAATATTTACTTTTAGTCATTTATTTATTCATAAATATTAAACAAAATATCTCATAGCAAATTTTAATAAATATTTTTATAGAATGTGTAATATTTTTATTTTTATCTTAAACTTAAGTAGCTCCATCGTTAATTTTCGTGACGCCATCGTTAACTGATGTGGCTCCGGAAATATTTTTATTTAGCTAATATATTGTCAATTACTGTAAATTAATTTAAAATGACAAATCTGCTTCAAAATTATAATAACAAAGCAATTAAATTTTATTTTGATAAATTATTTAAAGGACAAATTTATAACATTTTCTTTTATCTGTATTTCACACAATTTTTTTTGATCGATTCAATAAAACTTTTCTGAATAAAATAAACATGGAAATATTTTATTTTTTACATAAATATTATACAAAATAGCGCAGAGCGATTTTATTAAGCTATTTTTATAGAATTTGAAATATTTATATTTTTAACATAAACTTAAGTAGCTCCATTGTTAATTTTCGTGACGCCATCGTTAACTGATGTGGCTCCTAAATTTTTTTTTATGGAACTAATATATATTGTCAATTACTGTAAAGTAATTTAAAATGACAAATCTACTTCAAATTAACAATAATAAAGCAATTAAGTATTATTTTGATAAATTATCTAATGAACAAATTTATAAATTTTTGTATTTATTGTATTTACACCATTTTTTTTTGTTAATTACTTAAACTTTTCTGAGTAAAGGAAACAGGTAAATATTTACTTTTAGTCATTTATTTATACATAAATATTAAACAAAATATCTCATAGCAAATTTTAATAGCTATTTTTATAGAATTTGTAATATTTTTATTTTTATCTTAAACTTAAGTAGCTCCATCGTTAATTTTCGTGACGCCATCGTTAACTGATGAGGCTCCGGAAATATTTTTATTTAGCTAATATATTGTCAATTACTGTAAATTAATTTAAAATGACAAATCTACTTCAAAATTATAATAACAAAGCAATTAAATATTATTTCGATTAATTATTTAAAGGACAAATTTATAACATTTTCTTTTATCTGTATTTCACACAATTTTTTTTGATTGATTAAATAAACTTTTCTGAATAAAATAAACATGGAAATATTTTATTTCTACATAAATATTATACAAAATAGCGCATAGCGATTTTATTAAGCTATTTTTATAGAATTTGTAATATTTTTATTTTTAACGTAAACTTAAGTAGCTCCATCGTTAATTTTCGTGACGCCATCGTTAACTGATGTGGCTCCTAAATTTTTTTTATGGAACTAATATATTGTCAATTACTGTAAAGTAATTAAAAATGACAAATCTACTTCAAATTGACAGTAATAAAGCAATTAAATTTTATTTTGATAAATTAACTAATGAACAAATTTATAAATTTTCTATTAATTGTATTTACACAATTTTTTTTATTATTTACTTAAACTTTTCTGAATAAAAGAAACAGGTAAATATTTACTTTTAGTCATTTATTTATTCATAAATATTAAACAAAATATCTCATAGCAAATTTTAATAGCTATTTTTATAGAATGTGTAATATTTTTATTTTTATCTTAAACTTAAGTAGCTCCATCGTTAATTTTCGTGACGCCATCGTTAACTGATGTGGCTCCGGAAATATTTTTATTTAGCTAATATATTGTCAGTTACTGTAAATTAATTTAAAATGACAAATCTGCTTCAAAATTATAATAACAAAGCAATTAAATATTATTTTGATAAATTATTTAAAGGACAAATTTATAACATTTTCTTTTATCTGTATTTCACACAATTTTTTTTGATCGATTCAATAAAACTTTTCTGAATAAAATAAACATGGAAATATTTTATTTTTTACATAAATATTATACAAAATAGCGCATAGCGATTTTATTAAGCTATTTTTATAGAATTTGTAATATTTTTATTTTTAACATAAACTTAAGTAGCTCCATCGTTAATTTTCGTGACGCCATCGTTAACTGATGTGGCTCCTAATTTTTTTTTTATTGAACTAATATATTGTCAATTACTGTAAAGTAATTTAAAATGACAAATCTACTTCAAATTGACAATAATAAAGCAATTAGGTATTATTTTGATATATTAACTAATGAACAAATTTATAAATTTTCTATTAATTGTATTTACACAATTTTTTTTATTATTTACTTAAACTTTTCTGAATAAAAGAAACAGGTAAATATTTACTTTTAGTCATTTATTTATTCATAAATATTAAACAAAATATCTCATAGCAAATTTTAATAGCTATTTTTATAGAATGTGTAATATTTTTATTTTTATCTTAAACTTAAGTAGCTCCATCGTTAATTTTCGTGACGCCATCGTTAACTGATGTGGCTCCGGAAATATTTTTGTTTAGCTAATATATTGTCAATTACTGTAAATTAATTTAAAATGACAAATCTGCTTCAAAATTATAATAACAAAGCAATTAAATTTTATTTTGATAAATTATTTAAAGGACAAATTTATAACATTTTCTTTTATCTGTATTTCACACAATTTTTTTTGATCGATTCAATAAAACTTTTCTGAATAAAATAAACATGGAAATATTTTATTTTTTACATAAATATTATACAAAATAGCGCATAGCGATTTTATTAAGCTATTTTTATAGAATTTGAAATATTTATATTTTTAACATAAACTTAAGTAGCTCCATTGTTAATTTTCGTGACGCCATCGTTAACTGATGTGGCTCCTAAATTTTTTTTTATGGAACTAATATATATTGTCAATTACTGTAAAGTAATTTAAAATGACAAATCTACTTCAAATTAACAATAATAAAGCAATTAAGTATTATTTTGATAAATTATCTAATGAACAAATTTATAAATTTTTGTATTTATTGTATTTACACCATTTTTTTTTGTTAATTACTTAAACTTTTCTGAGTAAAGGAAACAGGTAAATATTTACTTTTAGTCATTTATTTATACATAAATATTAAACAAAATATCTCATAGCAAATTTTAATAGCTATTTTTATAGAATTTGTAATATTTTTATTTTTATCTTAAACTTAAGTAGCTCCATCGTTAATTTTCGTGACGCCATCGTTAACTGATGAGGCTCCGGAAATATTTTTATTTAGCTAATATATTGTCAATTACTGTAAATTAATTTAAAATGACAAATCTACTTCAAAATTATAATAACAAAGCAATTAAATATTATTTTGATAAATTATTTAAAGGACAAATTTATAATAATTTCTTTTATCTGTATTTCACACAATTTTTTTTGATCGATTCAATAAAACTTTTCTGAATAAAATAAACATGGAAATATTTTGTTTTTTACATAAATATTATACAAAATAGCGCATAGCGATTTTATTAAGCTATTTTTATAGAATTTGTAATATTTTTATTTTTAACGTAAACTTAAGTAGCTCCATCGTTAATTTTCGTGACGCCATCGTTAACTGATGTGGCTCCTAAATTTTTTTTTATTGAACTTATATATTGTCAATTACTGTAAAGTAATTTAAAATGACAAATCTACTTCAAATTGACAATAATAAAGCAATTAAGTATTATTTTGATAAATTAACTAATGAACAAATTTATAAATTTTTGTATTTATTGTATATACACCATTTTTTTTTTGGTTAATAACTTTAACTTTTCTGAGTAAAGGAAACAGGTAAATATTTACTTTTAGTCATTTATTTATACATAAATATTAAACAAAATATCTCATAGCAAATTTTAATAGCTATTTTTATAGAATTTGTAATACTTTTATTTTTATCTTAAACTTAAGTAGCTCCATCGTTAATTTTCGTGACGCCATCGTTAACTGATGTGGCTCCGGAAATATTTTTATTTAGCTAATATATTGTCAATTACTGTAAATTAATTTAAAATGACAAATCTACTGCAAAATTATAATAACAAAGCAATTAAATATTATTTTGATAAATTATTTAAAGGACAAATTTATAACATTTTCTTTTATCTGTATTTCACACAATTTTTTTTGATCGATTCAATAAAACTCTTCTGAATAAAATAAACATGGAAATATTTTATTTTTTACATAAATATTATACAAAATAGCGCATAGCGATTTTATTAAGCTATTTTTATAGAATTTGTAATATTTTTATTTTTAACGTAAACTTAAGTAGCTCCATCGTTAATTTTCGTGACGCCATCGTTAACTGATGTGGCTCCTAAATTTTTTTTTATTGAACTAATATATTGTCAATTACTGTAAAGTAATTTAAAATTACAAATCTACTTCAAATTGACAATAATAAAGCAATTAAGTATTATTTGATAAATTAACTAATGAACAAATTTATAAATTTTTGTATTTATTGTATTTACACCATTTTTTTTTTTTGTTAATTACTTAAACTTTTCTGAGTAAAGGAAACAGGTAAATATTTACTTTTAGTCATTTATTTATACATAAATATTAAACAAAATATCTCATAGCAAATTTTAATAGCTATTTTTATAGAATTTGTAATATTTTTATTTTTATCTTAAACTTAGGTAGCTCCATCGTTAATTTTCGTGACGCCATCGTTAACTGATGTGGCTCCGGAAATATTTTTATTTAGCTAATATATTGTCAATTACTGTAAATTAATTTAAAATGACAAATCTACTTCAAAATTATAATAACAAAGCAATTAAATATTATTTTGATAAATTATTTAAAGGACAAATTTATAACATTTTCTTTTATCTGTATTTCACACAATTTTTTTTGATCGATTCAATAAAACTTTTCTGAATAAAATAAACATGGAAATATTTTATTTTTTACATAAATATTATACAAAATAGCGCATAGCGATTTTATTAAGCTATTTTTATAGAATTTGTAATATTTTTATTTTTAACGTAAACTTCAGTAGCTCCATCGTTAATTTTCGTGACGCCATCGTTAACTGATGTGGCTCCTAAATTTTTTTTATTGAACTAATATATTGTCAATTACTGTAAAGTAATTTATAATGACAAATCTACTTTAAATTGAAAATAATAAAGCAATTAATTATTATTTTGATAAATTAACTAATGAACAAATTTATAAATTTTTGTATTTATTGTATATATACACCATTTTTTTGGGTTAATTACTTTAACTTTTTTGAGTAAAGGAAACAGGTAAATATTTAGTTTTAGTCATTTATTTATACATAAATATTAAACAAAATATCTCATAGCAAAATTTTAATAGCTATTTTTATAGAATTTGTAATATTTTTATTTTTATCTTAAACTTAAGTAGCTCCATCGTTAATTTTCTTGACGCCATCGTTAACTGATGTGGCTCCGGAAATATTTTTATTTAGCTAATATATTGTCAATTACTGTAAATTAATTTAAAATGACAAATCTACTTCAAAATTATAATAACAAAGCAATTAAATAATATTTTGATAAATTATTTAAAGGACAAATTTATAACATTTTCTTTTATCTGTATTTCACACAATTTTTTTTGATCGATTCAATAAAACTTTTCTGAATAAAATAAACATGGAAATATTTTATTTTTTACATAAATATTATACAAAATAGCGCATAGCGATTTTATTAAGCTATTTTTATAGAATTTGTAATATTTTATATTTTTAACGTAAACTTCAGTAGCTCCATCGTTAATTTTCGTGACGCCATCGTTAACTGATGTGGCTCCTAAATTTTTTTTATTGAACTAATATATTGTCAATTACTGTAAAGTAATTTATAATGACAAATCTACTTTAAATTGAAAATAATAAAGCAATTAATTATTATTTTGATAAATTAACTAATGAACAAATTTATAAATTTTTGTATTTATTGTATATACACCATTTTTTTGGGTTAATTACTTTAACTTTTTTGAGTAAAGGAAACAGGTAAATATTTAGTTTTAGTCATTTATTTATACATAAATATTAAACAAAATATCTCATAGCAAATTTTAATAGCTATTTTTATAGAATTTGTAATATTTTTATTTTTATCTTAAACTTAAGTAGCTCCATCGTTAATTTTCGTGACGCCATCGTTAACTGATGTGGCTCCGGAAATATTTTTATTTAGCTAATATATTGTCAATTACTGTAAATTAATTTAAAATGACAAATCTACTTCAAAATTATAATAACAAAGCAATTAAATATTATTTTGATAAATTATTTAAAGGAAAAATTTATAACATTTTCTTTTATCTGTATTTCACACAATTTTTTTTGATCGATTCAATAAAACTTTTCTGAATAAAATAAACATGGAAATATTTTATTTTTTACATAAATATTATACAAAATAGCGCATAGCGATTTTATTAAGCCATTTTTATAGAATTTGTAATATTTTATATTTTTAACGTAAACTTAAGTAGCTCCATCGTTAATTTTCGTGACGCCATCGTTAACTGATGTGGCTCCTAAATTTTTTTTTATGGAACTAATATATTGTCAATTACTGTAAAGTAATTTAAAATGACAAATCTACTTCAAATTGACAATAGTAATGCAATTAAATGTTATTTTGATAAATTAACTAATGAACAAATTTATAAATTTTTGTATTTATTGTATTTACACCATTTTTGTTTTGTTAATTACTTAATTTGTTCTGAGTAAAGAAAACAAGTAAATATTTACTTTTAATCATTTATTTATACATAAATATTAAACAAAATATCTCATAGCAAATTTTAATAGCTATTTTTATAGAATTTGTAATATTTTTATTTTTATCTTAAACTTAAGTAGCTCCATCGTTAATTTTCGTGACGCCATCGTTAACTGATGTGGCTCCGGAAATATTTTTATTTAGCTAATATATTGTCAATTACTGTAAATTAATTTAAAATGACAAATCTACTTCAAAATTATAATAACAAAGCAATTAAATATTATTTTGATAAATTATTTAAAGGACAAATTTATAACATTTTCTTTTATCTGTATTTCACACAATTTTTTTTGATCGATTCAATAAAACTTTTCTGAATAAAATAAACATGGAAATATTTTATTTTTTACATAAATATTATACAAAATAGCGCATAGCGATTTTATTAAGCTATTTTTATAGAATTTGTAATATTTTTATTTTTAACGTAAACTTAAGTAGCTCCATCGTTAATTTTCGTGACGCCATCGTTAACTGATGTAGCTCCTAAATTTTTTTTTTATGGAACTAATATATTGTCAATTACTGTAAAGTAATTTAAAATGACAAATCTACTTCAAATTGACAATAATAAAGCAATTAAATGTTATTTTGATAAATTAACTAATGAACAAATTTATAAATTTTCTATTAATTGTATTGACACAATTTATTTTATTATTTACTTAAACATTTCTGAATAAAGGAAACAGGTAAATATTTACTTTTAGTCATTTATTTATGCATAAATATTAAACAAAATATCTCATAGCAAATATTTATAGCTATTTTTATAGAATTTGTAATATTTTTATTTTTATCTTAAACTTAAGTAGCTCCATCGTTATTTTTCGTGACGCCATCGTTAACTGATGTGGCTCCGGAAATATTTTTATTTAGCTAATATATTGTCAATTACTGTAAATTAATTTAAAATGACAAATCTACTTCAAAATTATAATAAAATAGCAATTAAATATTATTTTGATAAATTATTTAAAGGACAAATTTATAACATTTTCTTTTATCTGTATTTCACACATTTTTTTTTGATCGTTTCAATAAAACTTTTCTGAATAAAATAAACATGGAAATATTTTATTTTTTACATAAATATTATACAAAATAGCGCATAGCGATTTTATTAAGCTAATTTTATAGAATTTGTTATATTTTTATTTTTAACGTAAACTTAAGTAGCTCCATCGTTAATTTTCGTGACGCCATCGTTAACTGATGTGGATCCTGAAATATTTTTATTTAGCTTATATATTGCCAATTACTGTAAATTAATTTAAAATGACAAATCTACTTCAAAATTATAATAACAAAGCAATTAAATATTATTTCGATTAATTATTTAAAGGACAAATTTATAACATTTTCTTTTATCTGTATTTCACACAATTTTTTTTGATCGATTCAATAAAACTTTTCTGAATAAAATAAACATGGAAATATTTTACTTTTTACATAAATATTATACAAAATAGCGCATAGCGATTTTATTAAGCTATTTTTATAGAATTTGAAATATTTTTATTTTTAACGTAAACTTAAGTAGCTCCATCGTTAATTTTCGTGACGCCATCGTTAACTGATGTAGCTCCTAAATTTTTTTTTTATGGAACTAATATATTGTCAATTACTGTAAAGTAATTTAAAATGACAAATCTACTTCAAATTGACAATAATAAAGCAATTAAATGTTATTTTGATAAATTAACTAATGAACAAATTTATAAATTTTCTATTAATTGTATTGACACAATTTATTTTATTATTTACTTAAACATTTCTGAATAAAGGAAACAGGTAAATATTTACTTTTAGTCATTTATTTATGCATAAATATTAAACAAAATATCTCATAGCAAAATTTAATAGCTATTTTTATAGAATTTGTAATATTTTTATTTTTAACGTAAACTTAAATAGCTCCATCGTTAATTTTCGTGACGCCATCGTTAACTGATGTAGCTCCGGAAATATTTTTATTTAGCTAATATATTGTCAATTACTGTAAATTAATTTAAAATGACAAATCTACTTCAAAATTATAATAACAAAGCAATTAAATATTATTTTGATAAATTATTTAAAGGACAAATTTATAACATTTTCTTTTATCTGTATTTCACACAATTTTTTTTGATCGATTCAATAAAACTTTTCTGAATAAAATAAACATGGAAATATTTTACTTTTTACATAAATATTATACAAAATAGCGCATAGCGATTTTATTAAGCTATTTTTATAGAATTTGAAATATTTTTATTTTTAACGTAAACTTAAGTAGCTCCATCGTTAATTTTCGTGACGCCATCGTTAACTGATGTGGCTCTTAATTTTTTTTTCATTGAACAAATATATTGTCAATTACTGTAAAGTAATTAAAAATGACAAATCTACTTCAAATTGACAATAATAAAGCAATTAAGTATTATTTTGATAAATTAACTAATGAACAAATTTATAAATTTTTGTATTTATTGTATTTACACCATTTTTTTTTGTTAATTACTTAAACTTTTCTGAGTAAAGGAAACAGGTAAATTTTTACTTTTAGTCATTTATTTATAAATAAATATTAAACAAAATATCTCAAAGCAAATTTTAATAGCTATTTTTATAGAATTTGTAATATTTTTATTTTATCTTAAACTTAAGTAGCTCCATCGTTAATTTTCGTGACGCCATCGTTAACTGATGTGGCTCCGGAAATAATTTTATTTAGCTAATATATTGTCAATTACTGTAAATTAATTTAAAATGACAAATCTACTTCAAAATTATAATAACAAAGCAATTAAATATTATTTTGAAAAATTATTTAAAGGACAAATTTATAACATTTTCTTTTATCTGTTTTTCACACAATTTTTTTTGATCGATTCAATAAAACTTTTCTGAATAAAATAAACATGGAAATATTTTATTTTTTACATAAATATTATACAAAATAGCGCATAGCGATTTTATTAAGCTATTTTTATAGAATTTGTAATATTTTTATTTTTAACGTAAACTTAAGTAGCTCCATCGTTAATTTTCGTGACGCCATCGTTAACTGATGTGGCTCCTAAATTTTTTTTATGGAACTAATATATTGTCAATTACTGTAAAGTAATTTAAATTGACAAATCTACTTCAAATTGACAATAGTAAAGCAATGAAATGTTATTTTGATAAATTAACTAATGAACAAATTTATAAATTTTTGTATTTATTGTATTTACACCATTTTTGTTTTGTTAATTACTTAACCTTTTCTGAGTAAAGGAAACATGTAAATATTTACTTTTAATCATTTATTTATACATAAATATTAAACAAAATATCTCATAGCAAATTTTAATAGCTATTTTTATAGAATTTGTAATATTTTTATTTTTATCTTAAACTTAAGTAGCTCCATCGTTAATTTTCGTGACGCCATCGTTAACTGATGTGGCTCCGGAAATATTTTTATTTAGCTAATATATTGTCAATTACTGTAAATTAATTTAAAATGACAAATCTACTTCAAAATTATAATAATAAAACAATTAAATATTATTTTGATAAATTATTTAATGGACTAATTTATAACATTTTCTTTGATCTGTATTTCACACAATTTTTTTTGATTAACTAAATAAACTTTTCTGAATAAAATAATCATGGAAATATTTTATTTCTACATAAATATTATACAAAATAGCTCATAGCGATTTTAATAAGCTATTTTTATAGAATTTGTAATATTTTTATTATTAACGTAAACTTAAGTAGCTCCATCGTTAATTTTCGTGACGCCATCGTTAACTGATGTGGCTCCTAAATTTTTTTTATTGAACTAATATATTGTCAATTACTGTAAAGTAATTTAAAATGACAAATCTACTTCAAATTGAAAATAATAAAGCAATTAAATGTTATTTTGATAAATTAACTAATGAACAAATTTATAAATTTTCTAATAATTGTATTTACACAATTTTTTTTATTATTTACTTAAACTTTTCTGAATAAAGGAAACAGGTAAATATTTACTTTTAGTCATTTATTTATACATAAATATAAAACAAAATATCTTATAGCAAATTTTAATAGCTATTTTTATAGAATTTGTAATATTTTTATTTTTATCTTAAACTTAAGTAGCTCCATCGTTAATTTTCGTGACGCCATCGTTAACTGATGTGGCTCCGGAAATAATTTTATTTAGCTAATATATTGTCAATTACTGTAAATTAATTTAAAATGACAAATCTACTTCAAAATTATAATAACAAAGCAATTAAATATTATTTTGATAAATTATTTAAAGGAAAAATTTATAACATTTTCTTTTATCTGTATTTCACACAATTTTTTTTGATCGATTCAATAAAACTTTTCTGAATAAAATAAACATGGAAATATTTTATTTTTTACATAAATATTATACAAAATAGCGCATAGCGATTTTATTAAGCCATTTTTATAGAATTTGTAATATTTTATATTTTTAACGTAAACTTAAGTAGCTCCATCGTTAATTTTCGTGACGCCATCGTTAACTGATGTGGCTCCTAAATTTTTTTTTATGGAACTAATATATTGTCAATTACTGTAAAGTAATTTAAAATGACAAATCTACTTCAAATTGACAATAGTAATGCAATTAAATGTTATTTTGATAAATTAACTAATGAACAAATTTATAAATTTTTGTATTTATTGTATTTACACCATTTTTGTTTTGTTAATTACTTAATTTGTTCTGAGTAAAGAAAACAAGTAAATATTTACTTTTAATCATTTATTTATACATAAATATTAAACAAAATATCTCATAGCAAATTTTAATAGCTATTTTTATAGAATTTGTAATATTTTTATTTTTATCTTAAACTTAAGTAGCTCCATCGTTAATTTTCGTGACGCCATCGTTAACTGATGTGGCTCCGGAAATATTTTTATTTAGCTAATATATTGTCAATTACTGTAAATTAATTTAAAATGACAAATCTACTTCAAAATTATAATAACAAAGCAATTAAATATTATTTTGATAAATTATTTAAAGGACAAATTTATAACATTTTCTTTTATCTGTATTTCACACAATTTTTTTTGATCGATTCAATAAAACTTTTCTGAATAAAATAAACATGGAAATATTTTATTTTTTACATAAATATTATACAAAATAGCGCATAGCGATTTTATTAAGCTATTTTTATAGAATTTGTAATATTTTTATTTTTAACGTAAACTTAAGTAGCTCCATCGTTAATTTTCGTGACGCCATCGTTAACTGATGTAGCTCCTAAATTTTTTTTTTATGGAACTAATATATTGTCAATTACTGTAAAGTAATTTAAAATGACAAATCTACTTCAAATTGACAATAATAAAGCAATTAAATGTTATTTTGATAAATTAACTAATGAACAAATTTATAAATTTTCTATTAATTGTATTGACACAATTTATTTTATTATTTACTTAAACATTTCTGAATAAAGGAAACAGGTAAATATTTACTTTTAGTCATTTATTTATGCATAAATATTAAACAAAATATCTCATAGCAAATATTTATAGCTATTTTTATAGAATTTGTAATATTTTTATTTTTATCTTAAACTTAAGTAGCTCCATCGTTATTTTTCGTGACGCCATCGTTAACTGATGTGGCTCCGGAAATATTTTTATTTAGCTAATATATTGTCAATTACTGTAAATTAATTTAAAATGACAAATCTACTTCAAAATTATAATAAAATAGCAATTAAATATTATTTTGATAAATTATTTAAAGGACAAATTTATAACATTTTCTTTTATCTGTATTTCACACATTTTTTTTTGATCGTTTCAATAAAACTTTTCTGAATAAAATAAACATGGAAATATTTTATTTTTTACATAAATATTATACAAAATAGCGCATAGCGATTTTATTAAGCTAATTTTATAGAATTTGTTATATTTTTATTTTTAACGTAAACTTAAGTAGCTCCATCGTTAATTTTCGTGACGCCATCGTTAACTGATGTGGATCCTGAAATATTTTTATTTAGCTTATATATTGTTAATTACTGTAAATTAATTTAAAATGACAAATCTACTTCAAAATTATAATAACAAAGCAATTAAATATTATTTCGATTAATTATTTAAAGGACAAATTTATAACATTTTCTTTTATCTGTATTTCACACAATTTTTTTTGATCGATTCAATAAAACTTTTCTGAATAAAATAAACATGGAAATATTTTACTTTTTACATAAATATTATACAAAATAGCGCATAGCGATTTTATTAAGCTATTTTTATAGAATTTGAAATATTTTTATTTTTAACGTAAACTTAAGTAGCTCCATCGTTAATTTTCGTGACGCCATCGTTAACTGATGTAGCTCCTAAATTTTTTTTTTATGGAACTAATATATTGTCAATTACTGTAAAGTAATTTAAAATGACAAATCTACTTCAAATTGACAATAATAAAGCAATTAAATGTTATTTTGATAAATTAACTAATGAACAAATTTATAAATTTTCTATTAATTGTATTGACACAATTTATTTTATTATTTACTTAAACATTTCTGAATAAAGGAAACAGGTAAATATTTACTTTTAGTCATTTATTTATGCATAAATATTAAACAAAATATCTCATAGCAAAATTTAATAGCTATTTTTATAGAATTTGTAATATTTTTATTTTTAACGTAAACTTAAATAGCTCCATCGTTAATTTTCGTGACGCCATCGTTAACTGATGTAGCTCCGGAAATATTTTTATTTAGCTAATATATTGTCAATTACTGTAAATTAATTTAAAATGACAAATCTACTTCAAAATTATAATAACAAAGCAATTAAATATTATTTTGATAAATTATTTAAAGGACAAATTTATAACATTTTCTTTTATCTGTATTTCACACAATTTTTTTTGATCGATTCAATAAAACTTTTCTGAATAAAATAAACATGGAAATATTTTACTTTTTACATAAATATTATACAAAATAGCGCATAGCGATTTTATTAAGCTATTTTTATAGAATTTGAAATATTTTTATTTTTAACGTAAACTTAAGTAGCTCCATCGTTAATTTTCGTGACGCCATCGTTAACTGATGTGGCTCTTAATTTTTTTTTCATTGAACAAATATATTGTCAATTACTGTAAAGTAATTAAAAATGACAAATCTACTTTAAATTGACAATAATAAAGCAATTAAGTATTATTTTGATAAATTAACTAATGAACAAATTTATAAATTTTTGTATTTATTGTATTTACACCATTTTTTTTTGTTAATTACTTAAACTTTTCTGAGTAAAGGAAACAGGTAAATTTTTACTTTTAGTCATTTATTTATAAATAAATATTAAACAAAATATCTCAAAGCAAATTTTAATAGCTATTTTTATAGAATTTGTAATATTTTTATTTTATCTTAAACTTAAGTAGCTCCATCGTTAATTTTCGTGACGCCATCGTTAACTGATGTGGCTCCGGAAATAATTTTATTTAGCTAATATATTGTCAATTACTGTAAATTAATTTAAAATGACAAATCTACTTCAAAATTATAATAACAAAGCAATTAAATATTATTTTGAAAAATTATTTAAAGGACAAATTTATAACATTTTCTTTTATCTGTTTTTCACACAATTTTTTTTGATCGATTCAATAAAACTTTTCTGAATAAAATAAACATGGAAATATTTTATTTTTTACATAAATATTATACAAAATAGCGCATAGCGATTTTATTAAGCTATTTTTATAGAATTTGTAATATTTTTATTTTTAACGTAAACTTAAGTAGCTCCATCGTTAATTTTCGTGACGCCATCGTTAACTGATGTGGCTCCTAAATTTTTTTTATGGAACTAATATATTGTCAATTACTGTAAAGTAATTTAAATTGACAAATCTACTTCAAATTGACAATAGTAAAGCAATGAAATGTTATTTTGATAAATTAACTAATGAACAAATTTATAAATTTTTGTATTTATTGTATTTACACCATTTTTGTTTTGTTAATTACTTAACCTTTTCTGAGTAAAGGAAACATGTAAATATTTACTTTTAATCATTTATTTATACATAAATATTAAACAAAATATCTCATAGCAAATTTTAATAGCTATTTTTATAGAATTTGTAATATTTTTATTTTTATCTTAAACTTAAGTAGCTCCATCGTTAATTTTCGTGACGCCATCGTTAACTGATGTGGCTCCGGAAATATTTTTATTTAGCTAATATATTGTCAATTACTGTAAATTAATTTAAAATGACAAATCTACTTCAAAATTATAATAATAAAACAATTAAATATTATTTTGATAAATTATTTAATGGACTAATTTATAACATTTTCTTTGATCTGTATTTCACACAATTTTTTTTGATTAACTAAATAAACTTTTCTGAATAAAATAATCATGGAAATATTTTATTTCTACATAAATATTATACAAAATAGCTCATAGCGATTTTAATAAGCTATTTTTATAGAATTTGTAATATTTTTATTATTAACGTAAACTTAAGTAGCTCCATCGTTAATTTTCGTGACGCCATCGTTAACTGATGTGGCTCCTAAATTTTTTTTATTGAACTAATATATTGTCAATTACTGTAAAGTAATTTAAAATGACAAATCTACTTCAAATTGAAAATAATAAAGCAATTAAATGTTATTTTGATAAATTAACTAATGAACAAATTTATAAATTTTCTAATAATTGTATTTACACAATTTTTTTTATTATTTACTTAAACTTTTCTGAATAAAGGAAACAGGTAAATATTTACTTTTAGTCATTTATTTATACATAAATATAAAACAAAATATCTTATAGCAAATTTTAATAGCTATTTTTATAGAATTTGTAATATTTTTATTTTTATCTTAAACTTAAGTAGCTCCATCGTTAATTTTCGTGACGCCATCGTTAACTGATGTGGCTCCGGAAATAATTTTATTTAGCTAATATATTGTCAATTACTGTAAATTAATTTAAAATGACAAATCTACTTCAAAATTATAATAACAAAGCAATTAAATATTATTTTGATAAATTATTTAAAGGACAAATTTATAACATTTTCTTTTATCTGTATTTCACACATTTTTTTTTGATCGATTCAATAAAACTTTTCTGAATAAAATAAACATGGAAATATTTTATTTTTTACATAAATATTATACAAAATAGCGCATAGCGATTTTATTAAGCTATTTTTATAGAATTTGTAATATTTTTATTTTTAACGTAAACTTAAGTAGCTCCATCGTTAATTTTCGTGACGCCATCGTTAACTGATGTGGCTCCTAAATTTTTTTTATTGAACTAATATATTGTCAATTACTGTAAAGTAATTTAAAATGACAAATCTACTTCAAATTGACAATAATAAAACAATTAAATTTTATTTTGATAAATTAACTAATGAACAAATTTATAAATTTTCTATTAATTGTATTTACACAATTTTTTTTATTATTTACTTAAACTTTTCTGAATAAAGGAAACAGGTAAATATTTACTTTTAGTCATTTATTTATACATAAATATTAAACAAAATATCTCATAGCAAATTTTAATAGCTATTTTTATAGAATTTGTAATATTTTTATTTTTATCTTAAACTTAAGTAGCTCCATCGTTAATTTTCGTGACGCCATCGTTAACTGATGTGGCTCCGGAAATATTTTTATTTAGCTAATATATTGTCAATTACTGTAAATTAATTTAAAATGACAAATCTACTTCAAAATTATAATAATAAAACAATTAAATATTATTTTGATAAATTATTTAATGGACTAATTTATAACATTTTCTTTGATCTGTATTTCACACAATTTTTTTTGATTAACTAAATAAACTTTTCTGAATAAAATAATCATGGAAATATTTTATTTCTACATAAATATTATACAAAATAGCTCATAGCGATTTTAATAAGCTATTTTTATAGAATTTGTAATATTTTTATTATTAACGTAAACTTAAGTAGCTCCATCGTTAATTTTCGTGACGCCATCGTTAACTGATGTGGCTCCTAAATTTTTTTTATTGAACTAATATATTGTCAATTACTGTAAAGTAATTTAAAATGACAAATCTACTTCAAATTGAAAATAATAAAGCAATTAAATGTTATTTTGATAAATTAACTAATGAACAAATTTATAAATTTTCTAATAATTGTATTTACACAATTTTTTTTATTATTTACTTAAACTTTTCTGAATAAAGGAAACAGGTAAATATTTACTTTTAGTCATTTATTTATACATAAATATAAAACAAAATATCTTATAGCAAATTTTAATAGCTATTTTTATAGAATTTGTAATATTTTTATTTTTATCTTAAACTTAAGTAGCTCCATCGTTAATTTTCGTGACGCCATCGTTAACTGATGTGGCTCCGGAAATAATTTTATTTAGCTAATATATTGTCAATTACTGTAAATTAATTTAAAATGACAAATCTACTTCAAAATTATAATAACAAAGCAATTAAATATTATTTTGATAAATTATTTAAAGGACAAATTTATAACATTTTCTTTTATCTGTATTTCACACATTTTTTTTTGATCGATTCAATAAAACTTTTCTGAATAAAATAAACATGGAAATATTTTATTTTTTACATAAATATTATACAAAATAGCGCATAGCGATTTTATTAAGCTATTTTTATAGAATTTGTAATATTTTTATTTTTAACGTAAACTTAAGTAGCTCCATCGTTAATTTTCGTGACGCCATCGTTAACTGATGTGGCTCCTAAATTTTTTTTATTGAACTAATATATTGTCAATTACTGTAAAGTAATTTAAAATGACAAATCTACTTCAAATTGACAATAATAAAACAATTAAATTTTATTTTGATAAATTAACTAATGAACAAATTTATAAATTTTCTATTAATTGTATTTACACAATTTTTTTTATTATTTACTTAAACTTTTCTGAATAAAGGAAACAGGTAAATATTTACTTTTAGTCATTTATTTATACATAAATATTAAACAAAATATCTCATAGCAAATATTTATAGCTATTTTTATAGAATTTGTAATATTTTTATTTTTATCTTAAACTTAAGTAGCTCCATCGTTATTTTTCGTGACGCCATCGTTAACTGATGTGGCTCCGGAAATATTTTTATTTAGCTAATATATTGTCAATTACTGTAAATTAATTTAAAATGACAAATCTACTTCAAAATTATAATAATAAAACAATTAAATATTATTTTGATAAATTATTTAATGGACTAATTTATAACATTTTCTTTGATCTGTATTTCACACAATTTTTTTTGATTAACTAAATAAACTTTTCTGAATAAAATAATCATGGAAATATTTTATTTCTAAATAAATATTATACAAAATAGCTCATAGCGATTTTAATAAGCTATTTTTATAGAATTTGTAATATTTTTATTATTAACGTAAACTTAAGTAGCTCCATCGTTAATTTTCGTGACGCCATCGTTAACTGATGTGGCTCCTAAATTTTTTTTATTGAACTAATATATTGTCAATTACTGTAAAGTAATTTAAAATGACAAATCTACTTCAAATTGAAAATAATAAAGCAATTAAATGTTATTTTGATAAATTAACTAATGAACAAATTTATAAATTTTCTATTAATTGTATTTACACAATTTTTTTTATTATTAACTTAAACTTTTCTGAATAAAGGAAACAGGTAAATATTTACTTTTAGTCATTTATTTATACATAAATATAAAACAAAATATCTCATAGCAAAATTTAATAGCTATTTTTATAGAATTTGTAATATTTTTATTTTTAACGTAAACTTAAGTAGCTCCATCATTAATTTTCGTGACGCCATCGTTAACTGATGTGGCTCCGGAAATATTTTTATTTAGCTAATATATTGTCAATTACTGTAAATTAATTTAAAATGACAAATCTACTTCAAAATTATAATAACAAAGCAATTAAATATTATTTTGATAAATTATTTAAAGGACAAATTTATAACATTTTCTTTTATCTGTATTTCACACAATTTTTTTTGATCGATTCAATAAAACTTTTCTGAATAAAATAAACATGGAAATATTTTATTTTTTACATAAATATTATACAAAATAGCGCATAGCGATTTTATGAAGCTATTTTTATAGAATTTGTAATATTTTTATTTTTAACGTAAACTTAAGTAGCTCCATCGTTAATTTTCGTGACGCCATCGTTAACTGATGTGGCTCCTATTTTTTTTTTATTGAACTAATATATTGTCAATTACTGTAAAGTAATTAAAAATGACAAATCTACTTCAAATTGACAATAATAAAGCAATTAAGTATTATTTTGATAAATTAACTAATGAACAAATTTATAAATTTTTGTATTTATTGTATTTACACCATTTTTTTTTTGTTAATTACTTAAACTTTTCTGAGTAAAGGAAACAGGTAAATATTTACTTTTAGTCATTTATTTATAAATAAATATTAAACAAAATATCTTATAGCAAATTTTAATAGCTATTTTTATAGAATTTGTAATATTTTTATTTTATCTTAAACTTAAGTAGCTCCATCGTTAATTTTCGTGACGCCATCGTTAACTGATGTGGCTCCGGAAATAATTTTATTTAGCTAATATATTGTCAATTACTGTAAATTAATTTAAAATGACAAATCTACTTCAAAATTATAATAACAAAGCAATTAAATATTATTTTGAAAAAATTTTTAAAGGACAAATTTATAACATTTTCTTTTATCTGTATTTCACACAATTTTTTTTGATTGATTCAATAAAACTTTTCTGAATAAAATAAACATGGAAATATTTTATTTTTTACATAAATATTATACAAAATAGCGCATAGCGATTTTATTAAGCTATTTTTATAGAATTTGTAATATTTTTATTTTTAACGTAAACTTAAGTAGCTCCATCGTTAATTTTCATGACGCCATCGTTAACTGATGTGGCTCCTAAATTTTTTTTATGGAACTAATATATTGTCAATTACTGTAAAGTAATTTAAATTGACAAATCTACTTCAAATTGACAATAGTAAAGCAATTAAATGTTATTTTGATAAATTAACTAATGAACAAATTTATAAATTTTTGTATTTATTGTATTTACACCATTTTTGTTTTGTTAATTACTTAACCTTTTCTGAGTAAAGGAAACATGTAAATATTTACTTTTAATCATTTATTTATACATAAATATTAAACAAAATATCTCATAGCAAATTTTAATAGCTATTTTTATAGAATTTGTAATATTTTTATTTTTATCTTAAACTTAAGTAGCTCCATCGTTAATTTTCGTGACGCCATCGTTAACTGATGTGGCCCCGGAAATATTTTTATTTAGCTAATATATTGTCAATTACTGTAAATTAATTTAAAATGACAAATCTACTACACAATTATAATAATAAAGCAATTAAATATTATTATGATATATTATTTAAAGGACTAATTTATAACATTTTCTTTGATCTGTATTTCACACAATTTTTTTTGATTAGTTAAATAAACTTTTCTTAATAAAATAAACATGGAAATATTTTATTTCTATATAAATATTATACAAAATACCTCATAGCGATTTTAATAAGATATTTTTATAGAATTTGTAATATTTTTATTTTTCACGTAAACTTAAGTAGCTCCATCGTTAATTTTCGTGACGCCATTGTTAACTGATGTGGCTCCGGAAATATTTTTTTTTAGCTAATATATTGTCAATTACTGTAAATTAATTTAAAATGACAAATCTACTTCAAAATTATAATAACAAAGCAATTAAATATTATTTTGATAAATTATTTAAAGGACAAATTTATAACATTTTCTTTTATCTGTATTTCACACAATTTTTTTTGATCGATTCAATAAAACTTTTCTGAATAAAATAAACATGGAAATATTTTATTTTTTACATAAATATTATACAAAATAGCGCATAGCGATTTTATTAAGCTATTTTTATAGAATTTGTAATATTTTTATTTTTAACGTAAACTTAAGTAGCTCCATCGTTAATTTTCGTGACGCCATCGTTAACTGATGTGGCTCCTAAATTTTTTTTTATGGAATTTATATATTGTCAATTACTGTAAAGTAATTTAAAATGACAAATCTACTTCAAATTGACAATAATAAAGCAATTAAATGTTATTTTGATAAATTAACTAATGAACAAATTTATAAATTTTCTATTAATTGTATTTACACAATTTATTTTATTATTTACTTAAACATTTCTGAATAAAGCAAACAGGTAAATATTTACTTTTAAACATTTATTTATGCATAAATATTAAACAAAATATCGCATAGCAAATTTTAATAGCTATTTTTATAGAATTTGTAATATTTTTATTTTTATCTTAAACTTAAGTAGCTCCATCGTTAATTTTCGTGACGCCATCGTTAACTGA
Organism: Ecdyonurus torrentis; assembly: GCA_949318235.1. Lineage (NCBI taxonomy): Eukaryota > Metazoa > Arthropoda > Insecta > Ephemeroptera > Heptageniidae > Ecdyonurus > Ecdyonurus torrentis. The sequence continues at coordinate 25,319,117 of OX439133.1, read as the reverse complement.
TGTGGCTCCGGAAATATTTTTATTTAGCTAATATATTGTCAATTACTGTAAATTAATTTAAAATGACAAATCTACTTCAAAACTATAATAACAAAGCAATTAAATATTATTTTGATAAATTATTTAAAGGACAAATTTATAACATTTTCTTTTATCTGTATTTCACACAATTTTTTTTGATCGATTCAATAAAACTTTTCTGAATAAAATAAACATGGAAATATTTTATTTTTTACATAAATATTATACAAAATAGCGCATAGCGATTTTATAAAGCTATTTTTATAGAATTTGTAATATTTTTATTTTTAACGTAAACTTAAGTAGCTCCATCGTTAATTTTCGTGACGCCATCGTTAACTGATGTGGCTCCTAAATTTTTTTTTTATTGAACTAATATATTGTCAATTACTGTAAAGTAATTTAAAATGACAAATCTACTTCAAATTGACAATAATAAAGCAATTAAGTATTATTTTGATAACTTAACTAATGAACAAATTTATAAATTTTTGTATTTATTGTATTTACACCATTTTTTTTTGTTAATTACTTAAACTTTTCTGAGTAAAGGAAACAGGTAAATATTTACTTTTAGTCATTTATTTATACATAAATATTAAACAAAATATCTCATAGCAAATTTTAATAGCTATTTTTATAGAATTTGTAATATTTTTATTTTATCTTAAACTTAAGTAGCTCCATCGTTAATTTTCGTGACGCCATCATTAACTGACGTGGCTCCGGAAATAATTTTATTTAGCTAATATATTGTCAATTACTGTAAATTAATTTAAAATGAGAAATCTACTTCAAAATTATAATAACAAAGCAATTAAATATTATTTTGATAAATTATTTAAAGGACAAATTTATAACATTTTCTTTTATCTGTATTTCACACAATTTTTTTTGATCGATTCAATAAAACTTTTCTGAATAAAATAAACATGGAAATATTTTATTTTTTACATAAATATTATACAAAATAGCGCATAGCGATTTTATTAAGCTATTTTTATAGAATTTGTAATATTTTTATTTTTAACGTAAACTTAAGTAGCTCCATCGTTAATTTTCGTGACGCCATCGTTAACTGATGTGGCTCCTAAATTTTTTTTTATTGAACTAATAGATTTTCAATTACTGTAAAGTAATTTAAAATGACAAATCTACTTCAAATTGACAATAATAAAGCAATTAATTATTATTTTGATAAATTAACTAATGAACAAATTTATAAATTTTTGTATTTATTGTATTTACACCATTTTTTTTTGTTAATTACTTAAACTTTTCTGAGTAAAGGAAACAGGTAAATATTTACTTTTAGTCATTTATTTATGCATAAATATTAAACAAAATATCCCATAGCAAATTTTAATAGCTATTTTTATAGAATTTGTAATATTTTTATTTTTATCTTAAACTTAAGTAGCTCCATCGTTAATTTTCGTGACGCCATCGTTAACTGATGTGGCTCCGGAAATATTTTTATTTAGCTAATATATTGTCAATTACTGTAAATTAATTTAAAATGACAAATCTACTTCAAAATTATAATAATAAAACAATTAAATATTATTTTGATAAATTATTTAATGGACTAATTTATAACATTTTCTTTGATCTGTATTTCACACAATTTTTTTTGATTAACTAAATAAACTTTTCTGAATAAAATAATCATGGAAATATTTTATTTCTACATAAATATTATACAAAATAGCTCATAGCGATTTTAATAAGCTATTTTTATAGAATTTGTAATATTTTTATTATTAACGTAAACTTAAGTAGCTCCATCGTTAATTTTCGTGACGCCATCGTTAACTGATGTGGCTCCTAAATTTTTTTTATTGAACTAATATATTGTCAATTACTGTAAAGTAATTTAAAATGACAAATCTACTTCAAATTGAAAATAGTAAAGCAATTAAATGTTATTTTGATAAATTAACTAATGAACAAATTTATAAATTTTTGTATTTATTGTATTTACACCATTATTGTTTTGTTAATTACTTAACCTTTTCTGAGTAAAGGAAACAAGTAAATATTTACTTTTAATTATTTATTTATACATAAATATTAAACAAAATATCTCATAGCAAATTTAAATAGCTATTTTTATAGAATTTGTACTATTTTTATTTTTATCTTAAACTTAAGTAGCTCCATCGTTAATTTTCGTGACGCCATCGTTAACTGATGTGGCTCCGGAAATATTTTTATTTAGCTTATATATTGTTAATTACTGTAAATTAATTTAAAATGACAAATCTACTTCAAAATTATAATAATAAAACAATTAAATATTATTTTGATAAATTATTTAATGGACTAATTTATAACATTTTCTTTGATCTGTATTTCACACAATTTTTTTTGATTAACTAAATAAACTTTTCTGAATAAAATAATCATGGAAATATTTTATTTCTACATAAATATTATACAAAATAGCTCATAGCGATTTAAATAAGCTATTTTTATAGAATTTGTAATATTTTTATTATTAACGTAAACTTAAGTAGCTCCATCGTTAATTTTCGTGACGCCATCGTTAACTGATGTGGCTCCTAAATTTTTTTTTATTGAACTAATATATTGTCAATTTTTGTAAAGTAATTTAAAATGACAAATCTACTTCAAATTGAAAATAATAAAGCAATTAAATGTTATTTTGATAAATTAACTAATGAACAAATTTATAAATTTTCTATTAATTGTATTTACACAATTTTTTTTATTATTTACTTAAACTTTTCTGAATAAAGGAAACAGGTAAATATTTACTTTTAGTCATTTATTTATACATAAATATAAAACAAAATATCTCATAGCAAAATTTAATAGCTATTTTTATAGAATTTGTAATATTTTTATTTTTATCTTAAACTTAAGTAGCTCCATCGTTAATTTTCGTGACGCCATTGTTAACTGATGTGGCTCCGGAAATATTTTTATTTAGCTAATATATTGTCAATTATTGTAAATTAATTTAAAATGACAAATCTACTTCAAAATTATAATAACAAAGCAATTAAATATTATTTTGATAAATTATTTAAAGGACAAATTTATAACATTTTCTTTTATCTGTATTTCACACATTTTTTTTGATCGTTTCAATAAAACTTTTCTGAATAAAATAAACATGGAAATATTTTATTTTTTACATAAATATTATACAAAATAGCGCATAGCGATTTTATTAAGCTATTTTTATAGAATTTGTAATATTTTTTATTTTTAACGTAAACTTAAGTAGCTCCATCGTTAATTTTCGTGACGCCATCGTTAACTGATGTGGCTCCTAAATTTTTTTTTATGGAACTAATATATTGTCAATTACTGTAAAGTAATTTAAAATGACAAATCTACTTCAAATTGAAAATAGTAAAGCAATTAAATTTTATTTTGATAAATTAACTAATGAACAAATTTATAAATTTTTGTATTTATTGTATTTACACCATTATTGTTTTGTTAATTACTTAACCTTTTCTGAGTAAAGGAAACAAGTAAATATTTACTTTTAATTATTTATTTATACATAAATATTAAACAAAATATCTCATAGCAAATTTAAATAGCTATTTTTATAGAATTTGTACTATTTTTATTTTTATCTTAAACTTAAGTAGCTCCATCGTTAATTTTCGTGACGCCATCGTTAACTGATGTGGCTCCGGAAATATTTTTATTTAGCTTATATATTGTTAATTACTGTAAATTAATTTAAAATGACAAATCTACTTCAAAATTATAATAATAAAACAATTAAATATTATTTTGATAATTTATTTAATGGACTAATTTATAACATTTTCTTTGATCTGTATTTCACACAATTTTTTTTGATTAACTAAATAAACTTTTCTGAATAAAATAATCATGGAAATATTTTATTTCTACATAAATATTATACAAAATAGCGCATAGCGATTTTATAAAGCTATTTTTATAGAATTTGTAATATTTTTATTTTTAACGTAAACTTAAGTAGCTCCATCGTTAATTTTCGTGACGCCATCGTTAACTGATGTGGCTCCGGAAATAATTTTATTTAGCTAATATATTGTCAATTACTGTAAATTAATTTAAAATGACAAATCTACTTCAAAATTATAATAACAAAGCAATTAAATATTATTTTGAAAAATTATTTAAAGGACAAATTTATAACATTTTCTTTTATCTGTATTTCACACAATTTTTTTTGATCGATTCTATAAAACTTTTCTGAATAAAATAAACATGGAAATATTTTATTTTTTACATAAATATTATACAAAATAGCGCATAGCGATTTTATTAAGCTATTTTTATAGAATTTGCAATATTTTTATTTTTAACGTAAACTTAAGTAGCTCCATCGTTAATTTTCGTGACGCCATCGTTAACTGATGTGGCTCCTAAATTTTTTTTATTGAACTAATATATTGTCAATTACTGTAAATTAATTTAAAATGACAAATCTACTTCAAAATTATAATAATAAAACAATTAAATATTATTTTGATAAATTATTTAATGGACTAATTTATAACATTTTCTTTGATCTGTATTTCACACAATTTTTTTTGATTAACTAAATAAACTTTTCTGAATAAAATAATCATGGAAATATTTTATTTCTACATAAATATTATACAAAATAGCTCATAGCGATTTTAATAAGCTATTTTTATAGAATTTGTAATATTTTTATTATTAACGTAAACTTAAGTAGCTCCATCGTTAATTTTCGTGACGCCATCGTTAACTGATGTGGCTCCTAAATTTTTTTTATTGAACTAATATATTGTCAATTACTGTAAAGTAATTTAAAATGACAAATCTACTTCAAATTGAAAATAATAAAGCAATTAAATGTTATTTTGATAAATTAACTAATGAACAAATTTATAAATTTTCTAATAATTGTATTTACACAATTTTTTTTATTATTTACTTAAACTTTTCTGAATAAAGGAAACAGGTAAATATTTACTTTTAGTCATTTATTTATACATAAATATAAAACAAAATATCTTATAGCAAATTTTAATAGCTATTTTTATAGAATTTGTAATATTTTTATTTTTATCTTAAACTTAAGTAGCTCCATCGTTAATTTTCGTGACGCCATCGTTAACTGATGTGGCTCCGGAAATAATTTTATTTAGCTAATATATTGTCAATTACTGTAAATTAATTTAAAATGACAAATCTACTTCAAAATTATAATAACAAAGCAATTAAATATTATTTTGATAAATTATTTAAAGGACAAATTTATAACATTTTCTTTTATCTGTATTTCACACATTTTTTTTTGATCGATTCAATAAAACTTTTCTGAATAAAATAAACATGGAAATATTTTATTTTTTACATAAATATTATACAAAATAGCGCATAGCGATTTTATGAAGCTATTTTTATAGAATTTGTAATATTTTTATTTTTAACGTAAACTTAAGTAGCTCCATCGTTAATTTTCGTGACGCCATCGTTAACTGATGTGGCTCCTAAATTTTTTTTATTGAACTAATATATTGTCAATTACTGTAAAGTAATTTAAAATGACAAATCTACTTCAAATTGACAATAATAAAACAATTAAATTTTATTTTGATAAATTAACTAATGAACAAATTTATAAATTTTCTATTAATTGTATTTACACAATTTTTTTTATTATTTACTTAAACTTTTCTGAATAAAGGAAACAGGTAAATATTTACTTTTAGTCATTTATTTATACATAAAAATTAAACAAAATATCTCATAGCAAAGTTTAATAGCTATTTTTATAGAATTTGTAATATTTTTATTTTTATCTTAAACTTTAGTAGCTCCATCGTTAATTTTCGTGACGCCATCGTTAACTGATGTGGCTCCGGAAATATTTTTATTTAGCTAATATATTGTCAATTACTGTAAATTAATTTAAAATGACAAATCTACTTCAAAATTATAATAATAAAACAATTAAATATTATTTTGATAAATTATTTAATGGACTAATTTATAACATTTTCTTTGATCTGTATTTCACACAATTTTTTTTGATTAACTAAATAAACTTTTCTGAATAAAATAATCATGGAAATATTTTATTTCTAAATAAATATTATACAAAATAGCTCATAGCGATTTTAATAAGCTATTTTTATAGAATTTGTAATATTTTTATTATTAACGTAAACTTAAGTAGCTCCATCGTTAATTTTCGTGACGCCATCGTTAACTGATGTGGCTCCTAAATTTTTTTTATTGAACTAATATATTGTCAATTACTGTAAAGTAATTTAAAATGACAAATCTACTTCAAATTGAAAATAATAAAGCAATTAAATGTTATTTTGATAAATTAACTAATGAACAAATTTATAAATTTTCTATTAATTGTATTTACACAATTTTTTTTATTATTTACTTAAACTTTTCTGAATAAAGGAAACAGGTAAATATTTACTTTTAGTCATTTATTTATACATAAATATAAAACAAAATATCTCATAGCAAAATTTAATAGCTATTTTTATAGAATTTGTAATATTTTTATTTTTAACGTAAACTTAAGTAGCTCCATCATTAATTTTCGTGACGCCATCGTTAACTGATGTGGCTCCGGAAATATTTTTATTTAGCTAATATATTGTCAATTACTGTAAATTAATTTAAAATGACAAATCTACTTCAAAATTATAATAACAAAGCAATTAAATATTATTTTGATAAATTATTTAAAGGACAAATTTATAACATTTTCTTTTATCTGTATTTCACACAATTTTTTTTGATCGATTCAATAAAACTTTTCTGAATAAAATAAACATGGAAATATTTTATTTTTTACATAAATATTATACAAAATAGCGCATAGCGATTTTATGAAGCTATTTTTATAGAATTTGTAATATTTTTATTTTTAACGTAAACTTAAGTAGCTCCATCGTTAATTTTCGTGACGCCATCGTTAACTGATGTGGCTCCTATTTTTTTTTTATTGAACTAATATATTGTCAATTACTGTAAAGTAATTAAAAATGACAAATCTACTTCAAATTGACAATAATAAAGCAATTAAGTATTATTTTGATAAATTAACTAATGAACAAATTTATAAATTTTTGTATTTATTGTATTTACACCATTTTTTTTTTGTTAATTACTTAAACTTTTCTGAGTAAAGGAAACAGGTAAATATTTACTTTTAGTCATTTATTTATAAATAAATATTAAACAAAATATCTTATAGCAAATTTTAATAGCTATTTTTATAGAATTTGTAATATTTTTATTTTATCTTAAACTTAAGTAGCTCCATCGTTAATTTTCGTGACGCCATCGTTAACTGATGTGGCTCCGGAAATAATTTTATTTAGCTAATATATTGTCAATTACTGTAAATTAATTTAAAATGACAAATCTACTTCAAAATTATAATAACAAAGCAATTAAATATTATTTTGAAAAAATTTTTAAAGGACAAATTTATAACATTTTCTTTTATCTGTATTTCACACAATTTTTTTTGATTGATTCAATAAAACTTTTCTGAATAAAATAAACATGGAAATATTTTATTTTTTACATAAATATTATACAAAATAGCGCATAGCGATTTTATTAAGCTATTTTTATAGAATTTGTAATATTTTTATTTTTAACGTAAACTTAAGTAGCTCCATCGTTAATTTTCGTGACGCCATCGTTAACTGATGTGGCTCCTAAATTTTTTTTATGGAACTAATATATTGTCAATTACTGTAAAGTAATTTAAATTGACAAATCTACTTCAAATTGACAATAGTAAAGCAATTAAATGTTATTTTGATAAATTAACTAATGAACAAATTTATAAATTTTTGTATTTATTGTATTTACACCATTTTTGTTTTGTTAATTACTTAACCTTTTCTGAGTAAAGGAAACATGTAAATATTTACTTTTAATCATTTATTTATACATAAATATTAAACAAAATATCTCATAGCAAATTTTAATAGCTATTTTTATAGAATTTGTAATATTTTTATTTTTATCTTAAACTTAAGTAGCTCCATCGTTAATTTTCGTGACGCCATCGTTAACTGATGTGGCCCCGGAAATATTTTTATTTAGCTAATATATTGTCAATTACTGTAAATTAATTTAAAATGACAAATCTACTACACAATTATAATAATAAAGCAATTAAATATTATTATGATATATTATTTAAAGGACAAATTTATAACATTTTCTTTTATCTGTATTTCACACAATTTTTTTTGATTAGTTAAATAAACTTTTCTTAATAAAATAAACATGGAAATATTTTATTTCTATATAAATATTATACAAAATACCTCATAGCGATTTTAATAAGATATTTTTATAGAATTTGTAATATTTTTATTTTTAACGTAAACTTAAGTAGCTCCATCGTTAATTTTCGTGACGCCATCGTTAACTGATGTGGCTCCGGAAATATTTTTTTTTAGCTAATATATTGTCAATTACTGTAAATTAATTTAAAATGACAAATCTACTTCAAAATTATAATAACAAAGCAATTAAATATTATTTTGATAAATTATTTAAAGGACAAATTTATAACATTTTCTTTTATCTGTATTTCACACAATTTTTTTTGATCGATTCAATAAAACTTTTCTGAATAAAATAAACATGGAAATATTTTATTTTTTACATAAATATTATACAAAATAGCGCATAGCGATTTTATTAAGCTATTTTTATAGAATTTGTAATATTTTTATTTTTAACGTAAACTTAAGTAGCTCCATCGTTAATTTTCGTGACGCCATCGTTAACTGATGTGGCTCCTAAATTTTTTTTTATGGAATTTATATATTGTCAATTACTGTAAAGTAATTTAAAATGACAAATCTACTTCAAATTGACAATAATAAAGCAATTAAATGTTATTTTGATAAATTAACTAATGAACAAATTTATAAATTTTCTATTAATTGTATTTACACAATTTATTTTATTATTTACTTAAACATTTCTGAATAAAGCAAACAGGTAAATATTTACTTTTAAACATTTATTTATGCATAAATATTAAACAAAATATCGCATAGCAAATTTTAATAGCTATTTTTATAGAATTTGTAATATTTTTATTTTTATCTTAAACTTAAGTAGCTCCATCGTTAATTTTCGTGACGCCATCGTTAACTGATGTGGCTCCGGAAATATTTTTATTTAGCTAATATATTGTCAATTACTGTAAATTAATTTAAAATGACAAATCTACTTCAAAATTATAATAACAAAGCAATTAAATATTATTTTGATAAATTATTTAAAGGACAAATTTATAACATTTTCTTTTATCTGTATTTCACACAATTTTTTTTGATCGATTCAATAAAACTTTTCTGAATAAAATAAACATGGAAATATTTTATTTTTTACATAAATATTATACAAAATAGCGCATAGCGATTTTATAAAGCTATTTTTATAGAATTTGTAATATTTTTATTTTTAACGTAAACTTAAGTAGCTCCATCGTTAATTTTCGTGACGCCATCGTTAACTGATGTGGCTCCTAAATTTTTTTTTTATTGAACTAATATATTGTCAATTACTGTAAAGTAATTTAAAATGACAAATCTACTTCAAATTGACAATAATAAAGCAATTAAGTATTATTTTGATAACTTAACTAATGAACAAATTTATAAATTTTTGTATTTATTGTATTTACACCATTTTTTTTTGTTAATTACTTAAACTTTTCTGAGTAAAGGAAACAGGTAAATATTTACTTTTAGTCATTTATTTATACATAAATATTAAACAAAATATCTCATAGCAAATTTTAATAGCTATTTTTATAGAATTTGTAATATTTTTATTTTATCTTAAACTTAAGTAGCTCCATCGTTAATTTTCGTGACGCCATCATTAACTGACGTGGCTCCGGAAATAATTTTATTTAGCTAATATATTGTCAATTACTGTAAATTAATTTAAAATGAGAAATCTACTTCAAAATTATAATAACAAAGCAATTAAATATTATTTTGATAAATTATTTAAAGGACAAATTTATAACATTTTCTTTTATCTGTATTTCACACAATTTTTTTTGATCGATTCAATAAAACTTTTCTGAATAAAATAAACATGGAAATATTTTATTTTTTACATAAATATTATACAAAATAGCGCATAGCGATTTTATTAAGCTATTTTTATAGAATTTGTAATATTTTTATTTTTAACGTAAACTTAAGTAGCTCCATCGTTAATTTTCGTGACGCCATCGTTAACTGATGTGGCTCCTAAATTTTTTTTATGGAACTAATATATTGTCAATTACTGTAAAGTAATTTAAATTGACAAATCTACTTCAAATTGACAATAGTAAAGCAATTAAATGTTATTTTGATAAATTAACTAATGAACAAATTTATAAATTTTTGTATTTATTGTATTTACACCATTTTTGTTTTGTTAATTACTTAACCTTTTCTGAGTAAAGGAAACATGTAAATATTTACTTTTAATCATTTATTTATACATAAATATTAAACAAAATATCTCATAGCAAATTTTAATAGCTATTTTTATAGAATTTGTAATATTTTTATTTTTATCTGAAACTTAAGTAGCTCCATCGTTAATTTTCGTGACGCCATCGTTAACTGATGTGGCCCCGGAAATATTTTTATTTAGCTAATATATTGTCAATTACTGTAAATTAATTTAAAATGACAAATCTACTACACAATTATAATAATAAAGCAATTAAATATTATTATGATATATTATTTAAAGGACAAATTTATAACATTTTCTTTTATCTGTATTTCACACAATTTTTTTTGATTAGTTAAATAAACTTTTCTTAATAAAATAAACATGGAAATATTTTATTTCTATATAAATATTATACAAAATACCTCATAGCGATTTTAATAAGATATTTTTATAGAATTTGTAATATTTTTATTTTTAACGTAAACTTAAGTAGCTCCATCGTTAATTTTCGTGACGCCATCGTTAACTGATGTGGCTCCGGAAATATTTTTTTTTAGCTAATATATTGTCAATTACTGTAAATTAATTTAAAATGACAAATCTACTTCAAAATTATAATAACAAAGCAATTAAATATTATTTTGATAAATTATTTAAAGGACAAATTTATAACATTTTCTTTTATCTGTATTTCACACAATTTTTTTTGATCGATTCAATAAAACTTTTCTGAATAAAATAAACATGGAAATATTTTATTTTTTACATAAATATTATACAAAATAGCGCATAGCGATTTTATTAAGCTATTTTTATAGAATTTGTAATATTTTTATTTTTAACGTAAACTTAAGTAGCTCCATCGTTAATTTTCGTGACGCCATCGTTAACTGATGTGGCTCCTAAATTTTTTTTTATGGAATTTATATATTGTCAATTACTGTAAAGTAATTTAAAATGACAAATCTACTTCAAATTGACAATAATAAAGCAATTAAATGTTATTTTGATAAATTAACTAATGAACAAATTTATAAATTTTCTATTAATTGTATTTACACAATTTATTTTATTATTTACTTAAACATTTCTGAATAAAGCAAACAGGTAAATATTTACTTTTAAACATTTATTTATGCATAAATATTAAACAAAATATCGCATAGCAAATTTTAATAGCTATTTTTATAGAATTTGTAATATTTTTATTTTTATCTTAATTTTAAGTAGCTCCATCGTTAATTTTCGTGACGCCATCGTTAACTGATGTGGCTCCGGAAATATTTTTATTTAGCTAATATATTGTCAATTACTGTAAATTAATTTAAAATGACAAATCTACTTCAAAATTATAATAACAAAGCAATTAAATATTATTTTGATAAATTATTTAAAGGACAAATTTATAACATTTTCTTTTATCTGTATTTCACACAATTTTTTTTGATCGATTCAATAAAACTTTTCTGAATAAAATAAACATGGAAATATTTTATTTTTTACATAAATATTATACAAAATAGCGCATAGCGATTTTATAAAGCTATTTTTATAGAATTTGTAATATTTTTATTTTTAACGTAAACTTAAGTAGCTCCATCGTTAATTTTCGTGACGCCATCGTTAACTGATGTGGCTCCTAAATTTTTTTTTTATTGAACTAATATATTGTCAATTACTGTAAAGTAATTTAAAATGACAAATCTACTTCAAATTGACAATAATAAAGCAATTAAGTATTATTTTGATAACTTAACTAATGAACAAATTTATAAATTTTTGTATTTATTGTATTTACACCATTTTTTTTTGTTAATTACTTAAACTTTTCTGAGTAAAGGAAACAGGTAAATATTTACTTTTAGTCATTTATTTATACATAAATATTAAACAAAATATCTCATAGCAAATTTTAATAGCTATTTTTATAGAATTTGTAATATTTTTATTTTATCTTAAACTTAAGTAGCTCCATCGTTAATTTTCGTGACGCCATCATTAACTGACGTGGCTCCGGAAATAATTTTATTTAGCTAATATATTGTCAATTACTGTAAATTAATTTAAAATGAGAAATCTACTTCAAAATTATAATAACAAAGCAATTAAATATTATTTTGATAAATTATTTAAAGGACAAATTTATAACATTTTCTTTTATCTGTATTTCACACAATTTTTTTTGATCGATTCAATAAAACTTTTCTGAATAAAATAAACATGGAAATATTTTATTTTTTACATAAATATTATACAAAATAGCGCATAGCGATTTTATTAAGCTATTTTTATAGAATTTGTAATATTTTTATTATTAACGTAAACTTAAGTAGCTCCATCGTTAATTTTCGTGACGCCATCGTTAACTGATGTGGCTCCTAAATTTTTTTTTATTGAACTAATATATTGTCAATTTTTGTAAAGTAATTTAAAATGACAAATCTACTTCAAATTGAAAATAATAAAGCAATTAAATGTTATTTTGATAAATTAACTAATGAACAAATTTATAAATTTTCTATTAATTGTATTTACACAATTTTTTTTATTATTTACTTAAACTTTTCTGAATAAAGGAAACAGGTAAATATTTACTTTTAGTCATTTATTTATACATAAATATAAAACAAAATATCTCATAGCAAAATTTAATAGCTATTTTTATAGAATTTGTAATATTTTTATTTTTATCTTAAACTTAAGTAGCTCCATCGTTAATTTTCGTGACGCCATTGTTAACTGATGTGGCTCCGGAAATATTTTTATTTAGCTAATATATTGTCAATTATTGTAAATTAATTTAAAATGACAAATCTACTTCAAAATTATAATAACAAAGCAATTAAATATTATTTTAATAAATTATTTAAAGGACAAATTTATAACATTTTCTTTTATCTGTATTTCACACATTTTTTTTGATCGTTTCAATAAAACTTTTCTGAATAAAATAAACATGGAAATATTTTATTTTTTACATAAATATTATACAAAATAGCGCATAGCGATTTTATTAAGCTATTTTTATAGAATTTGTAATATTTTTTATTTTTAACGTAAACTTAAGTAGCTCCATCGTTAATTTTCGTGACGCCATCGTTAACTGATGTGGCTCCTAAATTTTTTTTTATGGAACTAATATATTGTCAATTACTGTAAAGTAATTTAAAATGACAAATCTACTTCAAATTGAAAATAGTAAAGCAATTAAATGTTATTTTGATAAATTAACTAATGAACAAATTTATAAATTTTTGTATTTATTGTATTTACACCATTATTGTTTTGTTAATTACTTAACCTTTTCTGAGTAAAGGAAACAAGTAAATATTTACTTTTAATTATTTATTTATACATAAATATTAAACAAAATATCTCATAGCAAATTTAAATAGCTATTTTTATAGAATTTGTACTATTTTTATTTTTATCTTAAACTTAAGTAGCTCCATCGTTAATTTTCGTGACGCCATCGTTAACTGATGTGGCTCCGGAAATATTTTTATTTAGCTTATATATTGTTAATTACTGTAAATTAATTTAAAATGACAAATCTACTTCAAAATTATAATAATAAAACAATTAAATATTATTTTGATAATTTATTTAATGGACTAATTTATAACATTTTCTTTGATCTGTATTTCACACAATTTTTTTTGATTAACTAAATAAACTTTTCTGAATAAAATAATCATGGAAATATTTTATTTCTACATAAATATTATACAAAATAGCGCATAGCGATTTTATAAAGCTATTTTTATAGAATTTGTAATATTTTTATTTTTAACGTAAACTTAAGTAGCTCCATCGTTAATTTTCGTGACGCCATCGTTAACTGATGTGGCTCCGGAAATAATTTTATTTAGCTAATATATTGTCAATTACTGTAAATTAATTTAAAATGACAAATCTACTTCAAAATTATAATAACAAAGCAATTAAATATTATTTTGAAAAATTATTTAAAGGACAAATTTATAACATTTTCTTTTATCTGTATTTCACACAATTTTTTTTGATCGATTCTATAAAACTTTTCTGAATAAAATAAACATGGAAATATTTTATTTTTTACATATATATTATACAAAATAGCGCATAGCGATTTTATTAAGCTATTTTTATAGAATTTGTAATATTTTTATTTTTAACGTAAACTTAAGTAGCTCCATCGTTAATTTTCGTGACGCCATCGTTAACTGATGTGGCTCCTAAATTTTTTTTTATTGAACTAATAGATTGTCAATTACTGTAAAGTAATTTAAAATGACAAATCTACTTCAAATTGACAATAATAAAGCAATTAATTATTATTTTGATAAATTAACTAATGAACAAATTTATAAATTTTTGTATTTATTGTATTTACACCATTTTTTTTTGTTAATTACTTAAACTTTTCTGAGTAAAGGAAACAGGTAAATATTTACTTTTAGTCATTTATTTATGCATAAATATTAAACAAAATATCCCATAGCAAATTTTAATAGCTATTTTTATAGAATTTGTAATATTTTTATTTTTATCTTAAACTTAAGTAGCTCCATCGTTAATTTTCGTGACGCCATCGTTAACTGATGTGGCTCCAGAAATATTTTTATTTAGCTAATATATTGTCAATTACTGTAAATTAATTTAAAATGACAAATCTACTTCAAAATTATAATAACAAAGCAATTAAATATTATTTTGATAAATTATTTAAAGGACAAATTTATAACATTTTCTTTTATCTGTATTTCACACAATTTTTTTTGATCGATTCAATAAAACTTTTCTGAATAAAATAAACATGGAAATATTTTATTTTTTACATAAATATTATACAAAATAGCGCATAGCGATTTTATTAAGCTATTTTTATAGAATTTGTAATATTTTTATTTTTAACGTAAACTTAAGTAGCTCCATCGTTAATTTTCGTGACGCCATCGTTAACTGATGTGGCTCCTAAATTTTTTTTTTATTGAACTAATATATTGTCAATTACTGTAAAGTAATTTAAAATGACAAATCTACTTCAAATTGACAATAATAAAACAAATAAATGTTATTTTGATAAATTAACTAATGAACAAATTTATAAATTTTCTATTAATTGTATTTACACAATTTTTTTTATTATTTACTTAAACTTTTCTGAATAAAGGAAACAGGTAAATATTTACTTTTAGTCATTTATTTATACATAAATATTAAACAAAATATCTCATAGCAAATTTTAATAGCTATTTTTATAGAATTTGTAATATTTTTATTTTTAACGTAAACTTAAGTAGCTCCATCGTTAATTTTCGTGACGCCATCGTTAACTGATGTGGCTCCGGAAATATTTTTATTTAGCTAATATATTGTCAATTATTGTAAATTAATTTAAAATGACAAATCTACTTTAAAATTATAATAACAAAGCAATTAAATATTATTTTGATAAATTATTTAAAGGACAAATTTATAACATTTTCTTTTATCTGTATTTCACACATTTTTTTTGATCGTTTCAATAAAACTTTTCTGAATAAAATAAACATGGAAATATTTTATTTTTTACATAAATATTATACAAAATAGCGCATAGCGATTTTATTAAGCTATTTTTATAGAATTTGTAATATTTTTATTTTTAACGTAAACTTAAGTAGCTCCATCGTTAATTTTCGTGACGCCATCGTTAACTGATGTGGCTCCTAAATTTTTTTTTATGGAACTAATATATTGTCAACTACTGTAAAGTAATTTAAAATGACAAATCTACTTCAAATTGAAAATAGTAAAGCAATTAAATGTTATTTTGATAAATTAACTAATGAACAAATTTATAAATTTTTGTATTTATTGTATTTACACCATTATTGTTTTGTTAATTACTTAACCTTTTCTGAGTAAAGGAAACAAGTAAATATTTACTTTTAATTATTTATTTATACATAAATATTAAACAAAATATCTCATAGCAAATTTTAATAGCTATTTTTATAGAATTTGTAATATTTTTATTTTTATCTTAAACTTAAGTAGCTCCATCGTTAATTTTCGTGACGCCATTGTTAACTGATGTGGCTCCGGAAATATTTTTATTTAGCTTATATATTGTTAATTACTGTAAATTAATTTAAAATGACAAATCTACTTCAAAATTATAATAATAAAACAATTAAATATTATTTTGATAAATTATTTAATGGACTAATTTATAACATTTTCTTTTATCTGTATTTCACACAATTTTTTTTCATTAACTAAATAAACTTTTCTGAATAAAATAATCATGGAAATATTTTATTTCTACATAAATATTATACAAAATAGCTCATAGCGATTTAAATAAGCTATTTTTATAGAATTTGTAATATTTTTATTATTAACGTAAACTTAAGTAGCTCCATCGTTAATTTTCGTGACGCCATCGTTAACTGATGTGGCTCCTAAATTTTTTTTTTATTGAACTAATATATTGTCAATTTTTGTAAAGTAATTTAAAATGACAAATCTACTTCAAATTGAAAATAATAAAGCAATTAAATGTTATTTTGATAAATTAACTAATGAACAAATTTATAAATTTTCTATTAATTGTATTTACACAATTTTTTTTATTATTTACTTAAACTTTTCTGAATAAAGGAAACAGGTAAATATTTACTTTTAGTCATTTATTTATACATAAATATAAAACAAAATATCTCATAGCAAAATTTAATAGCTATTATTATAGAATTTGTAATATTTTTATTTTTAACGTAAACTTAAGTAGCTCCATCGTTAATTTTCGTGACGCCATCGTTAACTGATGTGGCTCCGGAAATATTTTTATTTAGCTAATATATTGTCAATTACTGTAAATTAATTTAAAATGACAAATCTACTACACAATTATAATAATAAAGCAATTAAATATTATTTTGATATATTATTTAATGGACAAATTTATAACATTTTCTTTTATCTGTATTTCACACAATTTTTTTTGATTAACTAAATAAACTTTTCTGAATAAAATAATCATGGAAATATTTTATTTCTACATAAATATTATACAAAATCGCTCATAGCGATTTAAATAAGCTATTTTTATAGAATTTGTAATATTTTTATTATTAACGTAAACTTAAGTAGCTCCATCGTTAATTTTCGTGACGCCATCGTTAACTGATGTGGCTCCTAAATTTTTTTTTATTGAACTAATATATTGTCAATTACTGTAAAGTAATTTAAAATGACAAATCTACTTCAAATTGAAAATAATAAAGCAATTAAATGTTATTTTGATAAATTAACTAATGAACAAATTTATAAATTTTCTATTAATTGTATTTACACAATTTTTTTTTTTATTTACTTAAACTTTTCTGAATAAAGGAAACAGGTAAATATTTACTTTTAGTCATTTATTTATACATAAATATAAAACAAAATATCTCATAGCAAAATTTAATAGCTCTTTTTATAGAATTTGTAATATTTTTATTTTTAACGTAAACTTAAGTAGCTCCATCGTTAATTTTCGTGACGCCATCGTTAACTGATGTGGCTCCGGAAATATTTTTATTTAGCTAATATATTGTCAATTACTGTAAATTAATTTAAAATGACAAATCTACTACACAATTATAATAATAAAGCAATTAAATATTATTTTGATATATTATTTAAAGGACAAATTTATAACATTTTCTTTTATCTGTATTTCACACAATTTTTTTTGATTGAATAAAATAACTTTTCTGAATTAAATAAACATGAAAATATTTTATTTCTACATAAATATTATACAAAAAAGCTCAGAGCGAGTTTAAAAAGCTATTTTTAAATAATTTGTAATATTTTTATTTTTATCTTAAACTTAAGTAGCTCCATCGTTAATTTTCGTGACGCCATCGTTAACTGATGTGGCTCCTGAAATATTTTTATTTAGCTTATATATTGTCAATTACTGTAAATTAATTTAAAATGACAAATCTACTTCAAAATTATAATAATAAAGTAATTAAATATTATTTTGATAAATTATTTAATGGACAAATTTATAACATTTTCTTTTATCTGTATTTCACACAATTTTTTTTGATTAGTTAAATATACTTTTCTTAATAAAATAAACATGGAAATATTTTATTTCTACATAAATATTATACAAAATACCTCATAGCGATTTTAATAAGATATTTTTATAGAATTTGTAATATTTTTATTTTTAACGTAAACTTAAGTAGCTCCATCGTTAATTTTCGTGACGCCATCGTTAACTGATGTGGCTCCTATTTTTTTTTATTGAACTTATATATTGTCAATTACTGTAAAGTAATTTAAAATGACAAATCTACTTCAAATTGACAATAATAAAGCAATAAAGTATTATTTTGATAAATTAACTAATGAACAAGTTTATAAATTTTCTATTTATTGTATTTAAACCATTTTTTTTTTATTAATTACTTAAACTTTTCTGAAAAAAGGAAACAGGTAAATATTTACTTTTAGTCATTTATTTATACATAAATATAAAACAAAATATCTCATAGCAAAATTTAATAGCTCTTTTTATAGAATTTGTAATATTTTTATTTTTAGCGTAAACTTAAGTAGCTCCATCGTTAATTTTCGTGACGCCATCGTTAACTGATGTGGCTCCGGAAATATTTTTATTTAGCTAATATATTGTCAATTACTGTAAATTAATTTAAAATGACAAATCTACTACACAATTATAATAATAAAGCAATTAAATATTATTTTGATATATTATTTAAAGGACAAATTTATAACATTTTCTTTTATCTGTATTTCACACAATTTTTTTTGATTGAATAAAATAACTTTTCTGAATTAAATAAACATGAAAATATTTTATTTCTACATAAATATTATACAAAAAAGCTCAGAGCGAGTTTAAAAAGCTATTTTTAAAGAATTTGTAATATTTTTATTTTTATCTTAAACTTAAGTAGCTCCATCGTTAATTTTCGTGACGCCATCGTTAACTGATGTGGCTCCTGAAATATTTTTATTTAGCTTATATATTGTCAATTACTGTAAATTAATTTAAAATGACAAATCTACTTCAAAATTATAATAATAAAGTAATTAAATATTATTTTGATAAATTATTTAATGGACAAATTTATAACATTTTCTTTTATCTGTATTTCACACAATTTTTTTTGATTAGTTAAATATACTTTTCTTAATAAAATAAACATGGAAATATTTTATTTCTACATAAATATTATACAAAATACCTCATAGCGATTTTAATAAGATATTTTTATAGAATTTGTAATATTTTTATTTTTAACGTAAACTTAAGTAGCTCCATCGTTAATTTTCGTGACGCCATCGTTAACTGATGTGGCTCCTATTTTTTTTTATTGAACTTATATATTGTCAATTACTGTAAAGTAATTTAAAATGACAAATCTACTTCAAATTGACAATAATAAAGCAATAAAGTATTATTTTGATAAATTAACTAATGAACAAGTTTATAAATTTTCTATTTATTGTATTTAAACCATTTTTTTTTTATTAATTACTTAAACTTTTCTGAAAAAAGGAAACAGGTCAATATTTACTTTTAGTCATTTATTTATACATAAATATAAAACAAAATATCTCATAGCAAAATTTAATAGCTATTTTTATAGAATTTGTAATATTTTTATTTTATCTTAAACTTAAGTAGCTCCATCGTTAATTTTCGTGACGCCATCGTTAACTGATGTAGCTCCGGGAATATTTTTATTTAGCTAATATATTGTCAATTACTGTAAATTAATTTAAAATGACAAATCTACTTCACAATTATAATTATAAAGCAATTAAATATTATTTTGATATATTATTTAAAGGACAAATTTATAACATTTTCTTTTATCTGTATTTCACACAATTTTTTTGGATTGAATAAAATAACTTTTCTGAATAAAATAAACATGGAAATATTTTATTTCTACATAAATATTATACTAAATAGCAGATAGCGATTTTTAATAGCTATTTTTATAGAATTTGTAATATTTTTATTTTTAACGTAAACTTAAGTAGCTCCATCGTTAATTTTCGTGACGCCATCGTTAAGTTTAGTGGCACCTAAATTCTTATATTAAGTAAAAATATTGTAAATTACTGTAGAATAATTCAATATGACTAATTTAAAATAAATTGATAATATTATAGCAATTAATTATTATTTTGTAAAAATTGACTTATAGACAAATTTTTAACATTTTCTTTAGTCACCATTGCAAACGAAATTTTGTGATTTATAAAAATTTTATTAAATAAAAAACTGAGACAAAAATATACATTTAGTCATTTATTTTTACCTGAATATTTTACAAAATATCTAATAGAACATTTTAACAGCTATTTTTATAGAATTTGTAATATTTTTATTTTTAACGTAAAGTTAAGTAGCTCCATCGTTAATTTTCGTGACGCCATCTTTAACTGATGTGGCTCCTGAAATATTTTTATTTAGCTTATATATTGTCAATTACTGTAAATTAATTTAAAATGACAAATCTACTTCAAAATTATAATAATAAAGCAATTAAATATCATTTTGATAAATTATTTAAAGGTCAAATTTATAACATTTTCTTTTATCTGTATTTCACACAATTTTTTTTTGATTGATTCAATAAACTTTTCTAAATAAAATAATCATGGAAATATTTAATTTCTACATAAATATTATACAAAATAGCTCAGAGCGAGTTTAATAAGCTATTTATATAGAATTTGTAATATTTTTATTTTTATATTAAACTTAAGTAGCTCCATCGTTAATTTTCGTGACGCCATCGTTAACTGATGTGGCTCCTGAAATATTTTTATTTTGCTTATATATTGTCAATTACTGTAAATTAATTAAAAATGACAAATCTACTTCAAAATTATAATAATAAAGCAATTAAATATTATTTTGATACATTATTTAATGCACAAATTTATAACATTTTCTTTTATCTGTATTTCACACCATTTTTTTTTTTGGTTGATTAAATAAACTTTTCTTAATAAAATAAACATGGAAATATTTTATTTCTACATAAATATTATACTAAATAGCACATAGCGATTTTTAATAGATATTTTTATAGAATTTGTAATATTTTTATTTTTAACGTAAACTTAAGTAGCTCCATCGTTAATTTTCGCGACGCCATCGTTAACTGATATGGCTCCTAATTTTTTTTTATGGAACTAATATATTGTCAATTACTGTAAAGTAATTTAAAATGACAAATCTACTTCAAATTGAAAATAATAAAGCAATTAAATGTTATTTTGATAAATTAACTAATGAACAAATTCATAAATTTTCTATTAATTGTATTTACACAATTTTTTTTATTATTTACTTAAACTTTTCTGAATAAAGGAAACAGGTAAATATTTACTTTTAGTCATTTATTTAGGCATAAATATTAAACAAAATATCTCATAGCAAATTTTAATAGCTATTTTTATAGAATTTGTAATATTTTTATTTTTATCTTAAACTTAAGTAGCTCCATCGTTAATTTTCGTGACGCCATCGTTAACTGATGTGGCTCCGGAAATATTTTTATTTAGCTTATATATTGTCAATTACTGTAAATTAATTTAAAATGACAAATCTACTTCAAAATTATAATAATAAAGCAATTAAATTTTATTCTGATAAATTATTTATTAGACAAATTCATAACATCTTTTTTTATCTGTATTTCACACAATTTTTTTTGGTTAATTACTTAAACTTTTTTGAATAAAATAAACATTGAAATATTATATTTCTACCTGAATATTTTATAAAATATCTCGTAACAAATTTTAATTGCCATTTCTATAAAATTTGAAATATTTTTATTTTTAAAGTTAACCTTAGTGGCTTCAGCGTTAATTTTCGTGACGCCATCGTTAACTGTAGTGGCACCTAAATTCTTATATTATGTAAATATATTGTAAATATATTACCTATCTACCTATATATATACTACCTACCTAAATATATTACACAGAATATTTCATAACAAATTTTAGTTGCTATATTTATAGAATTTGTAATCTTTTTTTTTTTATTGTAAATATTAGTAGCTCTATCGTTAATTTTCGTGACGCTATCGTTAACTGATGTGGCTCCTGAATTTTATATATTATGTAAATATATTGTAAATTACTGTAAAGCATTTCCATTTGATTAATCTGAATTTTACCTTCATTGCAATAGCCCTGTTTTGTGTAAATTTTCTTATTTACACCTACCAACTTAAAAATCTTTAGTTTTGTTAAAATTGATAAAAATTGGAAAAAAAATAAATAAATAAATATCAATTTAATTTAAAAAAGAATTAAGAAAAAGAATTTTTTAAAATTATTAATCCTTATTTTCATCTGATCACCCACCATCTTGAAAATCTTTAATTTATGGTAAATTTTTTAAATATTTACTTTAAAAGCAAAAAAAAAAAAAAAAAAAAAAAAAAAAATTAAAAATTAAAAATTAAAAATTAATTAAAAAAATTATTTAATTTAAAAAAATTAATTAAGGAAATAAATTATTTAAATTAATTAATCCTAATTTTGATTTGACCCTTATTGCATTATCTACGCATTGTGCATATTTACACACACCATCTTGAAATTCTTTAATTTTGCTAAGAATATATTGTGACGCCCTTAGAATATCAGACGGGGGCCCACTACACTAAGGTCCGCTAAACTTAAGTGCGCCAAAGTGATTTTTTTTGGAACTAAAATTTGGTGCCACATAACTTTTTTTTGGCGTCACAAGCACGGGCGCCACAAGGCACGCTCTGAGAGAAAGTAAGTATAAACATAATAAAAGTTATATTTTATTTACAATAAAAATATATATAACATACAATTACTGTTGTTGTATAAGAATGCGGTAATAAAATATATACCCAAGAGTATAAAGAAAAATGATTATTTAACATAGCATAGATTATGTTGTATTGAACAAATTGTGCTGAAAATAAGCTATAACATAATTATAGTTTGTTTTTTGTTTTTTTGTAGTCAGACAAATTTTTTATTGATATTTTTATGTATAAATAGTGGTTAATAAAGATTATATAGTTCATAACAACAAAAAACATTACAATCATAAAATACATAAAATATATACAATAAATATCACCTATGCATGGCCTATATTATATAAAACTCTATATTTGTATAATATAGTCGAGAAATATGTATATTACATTCAAATAAAGTTTTTTTATATCCTGTTTTTATTAATTTCTCCTGCTATTATAAAATATAGTATCTTTTATTATATATCATATTATATAATATTATTCTACATAGTATATAGTGAATATAAATAAGCTGCAGAATTTTAGTTATAATTGCAATTTTTACTTTTTTATTTTTACTTTTTCCATTTTGTAATATATAGTAATGCGATTTTATTTAAGTTAAAATGCATCGATTTTTTTTTATAACTATAATTTTGAAAGATTTGACTTTTTTTGTTTTTTGATGATTTTTAATACTACATTGTTTTATTACTTTTTTTTTTTTTTTTTTTTTTTTTTTAGAACTGAAAATATTTTTAAATGAAAATAACTCGCCCACAAATATTTACAGTAAATCATTAGTTTGATATTAACTCATAATAATTCTCTATACAGATAGTGCAATATATTTTTCATATGGTTAAAAAAACAAACAAAAAAGTGTTTTTAAAAATGTTAAAAAATAATAATAGACAATTGCAATTTTTACTTCATTTGATAATGCAACATTTTTTTTATATATTTTTATATATTAAATGACCTATAGTAACAAGATAACAGAGAAAAAAAACAATTATATATTTATAATAATATTACAATGTTCAATTCTCATTATTATTATTCTAACTACGATATTATTAATATAGATAATCTTTTCTTTCTTTTTTTCTTTTCTGTTCTTTTTTTCTTTTTTTTTTTTTTTTTTTTTTTTTTTTTTACCCGACCATTTTTTAAGTTAATTAAACTTCTAAGCATAAGCTAGTATAATCATATATAATATAATATTAATGCAAACCAAAGTTTTTTTTATTTTTTATATTATTTTTTTTTTTTAATTAACACCTATTAAACCTTAGTTTCAGTATTAACTTTCTTAAAATGATCTCTATGAATATCATTCATTTTACCAGTAAATGAGATAACATATTCAGGATAAAAAGTAGAATCATCAAATTTGACAATAATTTTTCCATCAGGTCGTTTTGTAGTATCAAAACCTTTTGGTGGAATAATTGTATCTTCTTTACCAATCTTTTCATGAAATATCATTACTTTTGAAGCAATCAATTGTTTTATATTCTTACCATAACAATGATGACTTGCATTTGAAGCTAATGGTGTAAAAATTACACCTTGTCCAAATCTATGACGTATTTTATTTAATTTTCTCCAATTTAAATTATTTTCAACAATTGAAGAAATATTATTACAATGCGTACCATGAAATAGAAGTCTTTCTTCAGGTTCATATCCAAATTCTTTTGTAATTTCTTCTTTTTTTAATAGATACATACCCCATAAAATAGGATTTTCTATACGCATTATATTATCAATTTTCATTTGTTCTCGTACACTTTTTTGAAATGCTCTTTCAATATGTGCATATTCAGGACAGTTTGGATCTAATGGAACACCAGTATAGTAATTATATGCCATTAAATTTTTGGATATCCAATGTGATGGAAGAATATTAGAAAGTTCTTCATTTGGAATTACTTTCAAATTTTCACTTTTAATTTCTTTATTTTTCATTGCTTGATTTAATAATACTTTATTTAATTTGGATTCAAAGTATTTTGTTAATTCATCAGTTAATTCTTGTGCTGATTGTTCTTCAAATTCTTCAAGTAATTCTGTATTTTCTTTTAATACAATTTCTTCTTCTTCTTTTTCAAGTGTTTTTTCCTCATTTTCAAGTTCTTTTCCATCATTTTCAAGCTGTTTTTCTTCAGAATTTTTCTTCATATTTTCTTCCTCTAATTTTGCTTTTCTAGCTTTTTTTGCTGCATTTTTTCTTGCAGTCCTCAATTTTTTCAACTCAGCTTTTTTAATATCTTCATCAGTGTTTTCATTTTTTTCTTCCGTAACACTTTCATATTTTTCTTGTTTTTCTTTTTCAAAATTATTTTCTTTTTTTAATAATAAATTTGCGTCATTATTAATTGAAGACTTTTCAAAATTTTCCATTTTTAATGGATTAATTTCTGTATTTTCAGAAATTATATTATTTGGTTTTTCTAAAGATTTTAAATAATCTTTAGCACCATTTAAATCCAAATTATTTTGAATTTTTTCTGTTGATACTTTTTGTTTTGTATCATTTTGTTTGCGACCTGCAGATTTACTTCGATTTCCTCGATTTTTTCCACCACGATTTGGTACTCTTTTTCTTTCATGTTCCAAATGTGATTCATCATGAATATTTTCATTTGATTTTGCATGATTTACTCTCCCACCACGACCACGATTACCATAAAATCTTGTACCTCTTCCACGATTTTGAAAACCATCTCTCATTTCATAATAAGTAGGTTTATTTTCAGGTTCATATTCCCTAGTTTTTGGAATAGCACCTGTATTACCACCTAATTTAAAAGAAGGTTTAAATTCCATCGTGTTATCATCTTTATCATTTCTTTCAGGTTTAAAACCTGTTGTTTTAACTGATAAAAGTGGTACTGGATTTTCATTATATTTTCTTTCATTTCTTCCACCTCTATTATGTCCCCTAAATGGTGGAATACCTCTATGAAAATTACCTCTGTAATTTCTAGGAATAGCTCCTGTACTTCTAGGAGGCATATCGGGACCTGGACAATAAGTACCTGTTTGGAATTCTAATTGATCCTTTGGTCCCTTTCCTGGATTTTCATTTTGGTACTGATGAGTATTTGTACGTGGTATTTCTGGACCCACATAATTTGGTCTTGTTTGTGGTCGTAATTGATCTATAGGGACATATGGCCCCATAATACTATCATTTTGATAATGATAAGTATTTTGATGGGGTAAACCCATATTATAATTAGGTCCTGTTTGAACTCCTAATTGATCTCTTGGGTAATATGGTCCTCTAGTTCCTTGATTTTGGTTTGCTGGCAATAATGGTTGCCCTCTCATGGAATGCATCATTGCATTTTGTTGCAATTCTGCTTGACGTTTAGCAAGCATATTATGAGTTACTAAATTTGGATTATTTATTATATTTTGTTGTGGATTCATTTGAAATTGTGATTGATTTTTTGGTGAAGTATTAACAAATTCAGCTATATCTGACAAAGCATCATATTTTTTTGGTTTTTGTAATTTATTCATATCATCAGGATAAGTATATTTCATTTTAGAATTTTGAGTAGATGATGCTTGAGCTCCATACTTCTCTTCCATGTATTTCGTAAATAATTTTACTTCTTCTTCTTCTTGTTCTTTAGTTGAACTTGTTGAAGTTGATGGATTAACATTTGAAAAACGTGATTTTACTAATTTTTCAAGTATTTCTTTTTCATTTTGTAATTTATTCCAATCTTCAGCTGATATAGTATTTATTTTCTTTTGTAATTCAGGATTTAGTTTAAATATTTCTACAACTTCATCTGCAGTACGGTTAATTAGTTTTTCAGCTAATTTTTCTAAATCTTTTGCTGTTATTGGTTTTGGTTGTGGTACTTGGAGTCTTTTATTTTCAGTTTTACTGGAATCGCCACCCATTGTACTGCAAAATAATAATGAAAAAATTATTATTGTAAGTTATTATTTTTTATTTTATGCTTATTTTTTATTATTTGTTTAATTTTTTATTCCCTAAAAGATATGCAACTTTTTGTGCTTTAAAATACAGCAAAATGCCTACTTTACAGGAGTTACTCCCGCTCTTTTTTTATTAATTTTTTTTTTTTAATTTTTTGTTCGCGAGTTGAATAAAACTTATCTCGCAAATTTAAATTAAGTATAATAATTAATATTATTAAATATTCCTTTAAATTGTTACTATTATATTCTATTTTTTAAGTTTATCAATCTTGTTAAGTAATTTATTAGGTTTTAATTTTAATATGCTCCTCAGTAATTCATATATAAAAGGGAGACAGACAGACAGACAGACAGACAGACAGACAGACAGACAGACAGACAGACAGACAGACAGACAGACAGACAGACAGACAGACAGACAGACAGACAGACAGACAGACAGACAGACAGACAGACAGACAGACAGACAGACAGACAGACAGACAGACAGACAGACAGACAGACAGACAGACAGACAGACAGACAGACAGACAGACAGACAGACAGACAGACAGACAGACAGACAGACAGACAGACAGACAGACAGACAGACAGACAGACAGACAGACAGACAGACAGACAGACAGACAAAAGATATAATACCTAAAATACCTAAATATTTTGTAAAACATAAACAACTTCACTGGCTAGTCAACTGCTATTTTATACTCATTTTAGCCTCCACAGTTTTACTGTGACTTGCTCGCTTTACAGTTTACAGTATTATTCTTGAAAACAAAATTTAAATCACACAGTATAGTAAAGTAAAAAGCAGAACCATATGATTCATTATATTCTTTATATATAATAAGGCACAACTAAAAAAGTATTTAGGACGTGAACAAGCACCAGTCAAAGGAATAAGGTGAAACATGTGTCAAGTTAAGTCCAAATGAGAGGTGGGTTGTGCTAAAAGTTGCAGTTGCTCGCGCAAAGTTTTTTTATAAAATTAATTTTTTTAAAGCAATGAGTATCAAAATTACATTTTAATACGACATAAAAAAAGTTTA
The DNA here is from genome assembly GCA_949318235.1 of Ecdyonurus torrentis. Classification (NCBI taxonomy): domain Eukaryota; kingdom Metazoa; phylum Arthropoda; class Insecta; order Ephemeroptera; family Heptageniidae; genus Ecdyonurus; species Ecdyonurus torrentis. The sequence continues at coordinate 25,290,772 of OX439133.1, read as the reverse complement.
GTTTGGTGGCACTGCCATTTTCAACAAAACTCAACTCACTGTCAGTCAAATTTGCGCATATGTTTCTCCTTATTCTTTGACTATGGGGGTCGTTCATGGTCTTAATCTTTTTTTATAATTATTATTTTTGTTTAATGCTTGGTACTTTCCGGTGCAAAAATGTACAATTTAAAGCGGTTAATAGATTCTAGTGTGAGAAGTTCAAAATATAAGCTCCTCGATATAACATTTTAAACTTTAAATACCAAGTCAAAATTAACATAACATTCATAATACGCTTGTTAATTATGTGTACTGATTATTTGAAGTTCCTTACGGAAAAAGAAAAGAAAAGAAGCGAGAAAACGTAATAGAGAGAGTGCTGAGAGAGAAAGAAAGAAAGAGAGAGGAGAATGAGTGTAAACTATAATAATCCATAATCCTAAACTTAACAATAGGGGGAGATAGAGAGAGGGAGGAAGATAATATTTTTTTTATATTGAGCCCATCACTGTCAAGCAAAAAATAAATCTTATCAGTATCAAAAATGTTTGAGATAAAAGAATTTACTATGTGATAGTATGAATTTTATGATTCATTTGTTTAACCTTTTCTCTCCGAAAGATTTTTTTTTAATTTTTTTTTTTTAATATTGTTGCGAGTTGAAAAATAAAATTCATTTATTTTTGAAAATATACCATGGGACAATGTAATATTGCATTTATTTTATTATTATTAATGAGGCCAGATTAATACAATTTAAATAATGAATATAATTTTAATAATTTACAAATATACAGGGTGTCCATAAAGTCTCTGAGGGTGTTTAGACGTTAATAAAACACATAAGACTCAACGTAAATTAAACTTTTTATACATTAACATTACATGGGGATACATTAACATTCTGGTAAAAATTGTCATCAGTTTTGAAGATCCCATTATTTGTTTATTCATTAAAAGCATGTGGTTTTATGTGGTCTGTGGCTTTAATTCGTGACATTAAAAAATTCATTAAAAATACTTTAAGGACTCAAAAATTATTGCATTATATCTACCGATTCATGAAAACATCCTATGCAATAAAATTACCCCCGCTACTTTAATAATAATATTTTAATACTCGGATTGTGGAGCTTTGCATGGGTTATTTATAGAAACATACCATAATAGTTATCTAATAAATAATAATAATTAAACTCAAAAACTAGAAATTCACATATTTATCAATTCAGGAAAATGGTCCCTTTTAAAATATGCAATAAAATAATCACCCCCGCTTTTTTTCAGTTTTCCTCATCGCATTGCCCATTTTATTAACATTATTATATTTCTCGGATCGTGGGGCTTCATAAGGGGTTATAGAAATATACCATTATTATCTAACAATAATTAATAAGATTATTTGCAGTACAGTAACTCAGAAATTCTATACCATATATTTCCCAATATATTAAAATAATGTTTCTTTCATTTAATACATATTTTTACATATATGTAAAATTAAATATTGAAAATTTACTCACCATTAATTTAGAAGTACAATAGAGAGGACGAATCAGTCCGAGTCAAAGACAACAGCAGTCTGTCGATCATGTGACAAACAACAGATGTGTTGGAGCTTTAGCTGTGAGCTATATAGAAACAAAAGATAAGGAAGGAAACATTTTTTATACTTACGTACTTTATCACTTGCGTGTACATAGAGATAACTCTATAAGTACGTACAGTATAGTGTCTACGTGCTATACTGCGTTTATTTGTATGATAATAATAACAATGTACATTTTTATAAAGCTTTTTTTTTTTCTTTTTTTGTAAATTACCTTTTTTCGATCTCACTATATAACAATATTTTTTTTACGTCACGTATTTACGATCTATTGAAGGTCATTCGTTTGTTATATGTTTTGTCAACAAGCACGTATTTTTTAATTTAATTTTTATAAATTTGTGTAAAATAAAATTTTATTATATTTTTCATGTAAATTATTATTATTTTTCGTTTATAATTTTTTTTTAGAGTTGTTTTTAAATGGCTTGTATCTCAAAATCTCAAAAATAAAAATGTATGATTCGATTTGAACGTTAATAGTAACATCTATACTATGATAAAATGTTCAGAACTCGTGACCATATCAGCTAAGAGAAAAAAATAATAATTGAAATAAACATTGGATCCTATGGCACTTAAACTTCGAAAAAATATAATTAAAAATCTAGCATAGTGACTTCCCAATATTTTTTCCATTTTTGTATATACCAAAATTTCAGATTTTTTCTATCTTTAGATCTTTTTAGTCAAATCCCGCAGTACCTGAAACCCTGCCTTGAACTTATTGCGTGAAATTTTTTATTTAATATTTTATCATTATTGAATCGGTCAACAAAATGTGACAAATTATTTGTTTATAAACCTTGGCATATTGTAAAAATATAACTTAAAAAAATTAAAATTTATTATTGCATGAAAAAAAAAAAATGAATTAAGATAAGAATGTATAAAGACTAAGGATTTAATGTTTGTTTTTATTTAAATTTAAGGTATATTTTATTTTATTTTTAATTGTAAATTTTATTTATAATAAATAATATTAATAATTTTTTTCTATTTGTATTAGTAAAAAAAAAAAAAATTAAGATGCTCACTAAAAAGTAAAATGATAAATGTTTAAATAGCTTTTTTTTTTAACTATTAATAAAAAAGTTATTTATAAAATATTCCAGATGAAATGTTGAAACATTAATTGTTAACTTTATTTATTCTAACAATTGTGATGTGCTAATAGGAAGCAATTTAGTAGTTAAATTGACATGCCAATAAAAAAATAATGAATGAATTATGTTATGAATCGTATTATCAAACATTTTTTTTTTTTTAATTGAATTAATTCATTTTACAATACCAACCAAGAGGTAAGACCTTATCGGTTGGTTCAGTCGATTGACATATTAAAGACATATTTGACACAGTTTTTACTATTTATATCCTTACAAAAATCTGTTTTAATTTTTTAAGTTATTGTTGAATTTTTATGAGTTTGGTGAGAATGTAGCCTTAAATATTAACATAAATGTAAAAAAACACTGTAGACTTCAAAGTAATATTAGGCTACACCAAAAATAAATCAAAATGATTTAATTAAAAATCTGCAACTCTAGCAGAAAAGCAATAAACAAACAAGCAAAATATTTATATACAAAAGAAAGAAAAAAGAAAAAATATATATTCTTTATCACTGATGCAACGTACTGTGTATATAGCAAATGTTGAGAGGGTAGAATATTTAATATAGGGAAAAAAAATGAAATAAATAATCATCAGGTGGCATAATATATTATATAACAATATTTTAATGTTACAAATCATTAATTTAATTGCAATGTTTAAATTTAATTATAGGTTTCAGAGAAAGAACAAAATATATGGTTATATATAGATTAAACATATTAGATATTCATTTAATAAAAATAATAAATAGAAAAATCCAACAATGCTAAATTTGATGCTAAATCTAATCTAAATTAGACATTTCCGTACCATCCACAATTATGGCTTTAGCTCGCTTCCCCGATAAAGCCTAAATAATACTGAATTATTAGCGATTATAGTATAATTTGACTCACGTAAGCGTTGAAAAGGCAGTAAAATATTACACATGATAGTGGTGATAAAGATAAGATAACTTTCAAATGAATAAATTTTTTGGTGAAGTACCATATAGTAAATTTCAAATTTTTATGCTTATTCATACTTTTTCCTCTCTAAGATGATGCAGAAAAATAGAATGAAGGCGCAAAAGCATGAGTTTAAAAAACTTAAGTTCTGAGAACTAAACTGAAATGCTCCTTCAAATAAAGAATGTAAAGAGGTTAAACTACGAAATTTTTTAGTAGATTCAAAAGTTTTATTGAATTAATTAGTCTGAAACATTGGTTCATTTTTAATACGTTCTTGAACTAAAAATATGGTAATTAATTAATTAATTTTTTTCTGTGTGGGCGTGGATTCTGGAATTTTAATTTTATAGGTATAGGGTGTATGCTTTCATGTTAAAGCAAACGCCATGTTGGATCACTCAATAACATCCCATGCAGGTATATGAAAATAATTAATTTTTACTATTGAAAAATATACTTTATAATTTTTTTAACATCATTGATGTTGATAATAGGTTGAATTAGTTGAGAATATTGATATTATTGTGTTGACTGAAATTTATATTTTTGATCATGAAATAAAGGTTTATAATTTAATTAATTTTGATAAATTTGTAAAAAGTAGAGAAGAAAATAAAGGTGGTGGTGTTTTAGTGTTTGTTAATAAGAAATTTGATGCTAAAATTATTGATATAAAATTTATTAATGCGGAGGTTTTAAGTCTAAAGTTGAATAATAATTTAATGCTGTATAATATTTATAGACCTCCAGGTTCTAACAAACTTTTATTCATAAAAGAATTAAAAGATTGTATTTTAAAAAATAATGAAAGTAATTGTGTGATTTTAGGTGATATAAATTTAAATTTGTTAGATCAAAATGATAATATTGTACAAAAATATGAAAATAAAATGGCAAAATATGGTTATCTAAAAATTGTTAATGATGTTACAAGGGAGGAATGTACAATACTAGGAAATTATTCAGCTACTTGTATTGATCATATTTTTGTTAAATTAAATAATTTGTTTGAAATTGATAATAGTTTTATAATTAAAAGTAAAATCACCGATCATTATATGACTGGTTGTATATTGAGTACTAATTTAATTAATAATAATTGTAATGAAAAAGTAAAAATTAAAAATTTAAAAAATTCAGAAATATGATTTGTAATTATGATTGGAGTATATGTAATAATATTAATTGTCCAAATGAATTATATAATCATATTGTAACAGTTTTTCGAAATATAAGTGATAAATGTGAAAGTGAAAAATTATTAAATAGCAAGAATAGAAGATTAAATAATGTGTGGTGTACTGATGAAATAAAATTTCTTATGAAAGATAGAGACAAATATTTTCAAAAATTTAAAAACTCATTACATATGCCTGAATATAGAATTAGATATAAAAAATTAAGAAACAAAATAAATTTTTTAATAAATAAAGAAAAAAATAATTATTATCATTCTAAATTTGTTGAAATTGCTGGTGATATAAGAAAATCTTGGTGTTTTATTAATCAAATATTAGGGAAAGAAAATCTTAATATTGATAATATTATTATTAAATATATGTCTGATGTAAGTTCTATCAAAGATATTGCTAATAATTTTGTAAATCATTTTGTAAATTCAATTGAAGATGTAAAGATTAATTGTAATTTAATATTAAGTGAAAATTCGCTTAAATTTAATAGTAATTTACAATCAATGTATCTACCAAAATTAAATGAGAAACGAGCAGTTTATATTATTAATTTATTAAGTAAGAAAAAAGGACCAGGTCATGATAATATAGGTGTTCAGGATATTTTATTTGGTGGCGAATCATTAATTCAATATTTAATAAGATTAACAAATATGTGTATTGAAAGCTCAGTATATCCTGATAATCTAAAATTATCATTGATAAGGCCAATTTATAAAGGTGGGGATCATAAACTATATAATAATTTTAGACCAGTTGCTGTATCTGCTTTTGTTGATAAATTTATACAAAAACATATTGAATTATTATTGTCTGATTATTTAGAAGAATTCAATATTATAAATAAAAATCAATATGCCTATCAAAAAAAAAAGGGTACAGCAAAATGTCTATATGATGTTTCCAATTTTATAAATGAAGAATTAGAAAAAGGGCATCATGTTCTTTGTTTATTTGTTGATTATTCCAAAGCATTTGACACTATAGACCATGACTTATTGTTAAAAGATTTAGAAGAAATTGGAATACCAGGACCAACATTAATGTTAATTGCGAATATTATAAAAAATAGACAAGTTGCTGTCAAAATTAAAAATATTGTAAGTGAAATTAAAATAATAAAATGCGGTATAATACAAGGAGGGGTCTTAAGTGCTAAATTCTTTATAATTTATGTTAACAAAATTTTTAATTTACTAAAATATTGTAAAGCAAAAATGTTTGCCGATGATTTACTTATGATAGCGGCTCATAGTAACTTTGAAGTTGCAAATAAAATGTTACAAAATGATTTTGATTCAGTTTTGGAATGGTCGCATGATAGGAAAATATTAATTAATAGGAAAAAAACAAAAGTTATGCACATTTTTAATAAGTATACATATACTATGCAAAATATTCAATTAAGAGCTCATACTAATAAGTGTTTACATAATTTTACTTTAAATTGTAATTGTGAGTTTGTAGAACAAGTAAATAATTATAATTACTTAGGAGCTATTATTGATCAAACATTTGATTTGGGATTTGCATATTATGCAACTGTTAAATAAATTGAGATCTGCAATTTTTAAATTAAAAACAGTAAGATCATATGTGAATGAACAGACGATGAGACAATTATATTTTTCTTTTGTACATCCACATATATTATACGGTTTATTATCTTATGGTTGTACTAAATCAGGTAAATTATGGGAATTGAAAAAAATGCAAATAAGAATATTAAAAATTTTAAAAAAAGGAAATAAGCTAAAAAGTGATCTTGAATATTTTAAGTACTTTAAGATATTGCCAATAGAAGAAATGTTTAAATGTTCTTTTATTTGTGAAAATTATTTTGAAAATTCTCATGGTATACCGAGAACTCATATTTATAGTACCAGAACAGCAGTGACCAATCCTTTATTTGTACCAAAAATTGTAAATAGATTCACTGAAAGGACAAAAAAATTTTTACTTCCTAAATTATGGAATCAAATTCCATCAGAATTAAAAAGTTTTGCAAATAAAAATGAAACGAAATTTAATATGAAAAAATTCTTTCTTGATAATTTATAAAATGTTGAACAATTTTTTGCTGTTTGTATTGATTAATGATGATTAATTTTTGCTTCTTGTATTATAAAAATACTTCTCTTAAATGGAAAAAAAAAAAAAAAAAAAAAAAAAAAAAAAAAAAATGTTTTTGTGTAAATACGTACTTTATTTGCTTTTGAAATATATATAATAAAAAATATGTATATGTAGTAATATAATATAATAAGACATGATTGTGTAACAATAAATGAACCAACCGATAAGGCTATGCCTTGGTTGGACTTTGTATATTTGTGTGTTTGAAATAATAAAAAAAAAAAAAAAAAAAAAAAAAAATCTCAAGTACATGAGAAAATTAATATTTGATAAATAATCAACCGATTTCACAAAGAAAATATCCACAAAAAAAAACAAAGTTTGTCCTATGGTGAGCAATGTTGTTCATTGATCAAGTATGGCGTCAAAGAACATTCAATATGACGTCTTGTGGACTAAACTACAGTATATTTTTTCATGTTATAATAAATTGTGGGTTTTCTCTTGTAACGTAATGTATCTGCAACCCTAGTTCACCTTTGCTGTCATTTGCTGTCTCTTATTACTCAGATTCTATTCATATTCAATTATTAACCAAGGTTCTCAATATTAATAATTTCGATAAAACAGTAAGTTGAACTGATCATAGTTATGAAATAGTTATGAAATTGTTTTAAATTCCTATATATCAATTTTAGCATTTTTAATTAAATATATAAATTATTTTAAAATATTATATTATTTAAATATATGTGCATATTAACAATAATGTTTAACATTTTATTTTAATAATATAAAATGATATTAATACAAAATTTAAATAAAAAATTATATTATTTATATAAATTTAATAAAGCCAATAATTCTTATAATTACAATATTACAATATATCATAAAAGGTAAAAATGCAATGATTTAAGAAAAATTTAAATTGTTATTTAAAAATGATTTATTTACATAATATACAAAAATATTTTACATTACAACTTACAAAATATAATAAAGATGTTTTTGGTTAGAGCACACTTCATTTTGTTGTTATGAGCAGTTTTTTTTATTTATTTATTTATAGTTTATTTTGTATGACTTTATAAAAAAGTTAGACTTTGGGTTTTATTTTATTTACAATTTTAAATTGCAAGGTTTTATTTACAATTTATAATTAAACTTTTCTTATAATTATCTGAAAATTTAGTATGTACTTTTTTAGTATTTTTTTTTCTTTAAGTCATTAATGTCATTATAATTTAATTGTTTCAAACAAAAATCAACGAGGAATAGTTTACTATAGACCGGTTGCACTCATATTTAAGAGCCGCCATTTTGCTGGTTAGGAATACACAGGCCAGCATAGGAAAAACGTAATTTTTATTTTTTTAATAGCAAAAGAAGCTTCAAAGCTCAATCAAAGACTTATTTCTAGCTTCTAATAAGCTCGAAGAATATGAGAAAAATTCGATCAATTGAAATCAACTCTTTTTATGTTAAAAATTACGAGAAATTATGTTTCCCCTATGCTAGACAATGCATTAGGCACCACAAACATGGCGACAAAGCGCAAGGATGTGAAAGGGGTCTATAGCATATCCCACTTTGAAAAAAACTAGGAACACTAAAACAAGTTAGAATTGGCATAATTTTATTACTTATTCCAATAGAAGACCTCTTGTTCAAAATCGATACACATGCAAATTTCAAATATTTGAGTTTATTGGTGTATTTTTAATTGATGTTTGAAGGTCACAAAATGACGTCACAGGTCGGTATTTTTTTCATATTATCACATATATGCATAATTTGCCGACCGTGACGTAATTTTTCGATTTTGCAAAAATCAATAAAAAATTCTTAGTGAACCTAGAAATGTGTACATTAATCAATCCCGAGGACAATGCTCTTTTTTTAGAATTTCAATAAAATCACCTTTTTTTATTAAAAAAAAAACATAAAAGTGGGTTAAAATTTTCAAAAGATGATATTTTCATAGTAATACAAAATTTTAAGAAACTTGAATTGAAAACAATTTTTGTAAATTTTATTGAAAACCTTGCAATTTTAGCGTTGGCTATTAAAAAAAAACTAATAATGCATTTCTTAGTTAAAAAGGAAAACTGAATCGTTATTTACTATTCAGTTTTGAACATAGTTGATCAAACAGCTGTGATGTGTAAAAATATATTTTTTTTTTGCTTAACTATGTCGTTTGTAAATGATTATGAAATACAATAAAAGAGGTGGGACAATTAAAAAAAATATAGAAAATTTCATAACCTTAAAAACAATATAATAAGGCAGATTTTAAATGCTTTTTATGAAAATTGATGAAAATATATAATAAATGCATTATATCAAAAATAAGATTCAAAACAGTTTGGAACATTTTTTTGTTTGTTTTGTATAAATTTGTACAAAAATCTTCAATTTTTTTAATCTTTCTACATTTGCTTTATTATTGAAATTTATCTTGTTTTTTTTCAATATAAAACATATTTTCAAAATAGGTAAACACAATGGTACCTATAAAAGGCACTTTTCATTTTTTTCTTTCTAGACAGTCTTTTAATTAAGTAGATATATTTAAATTAAACTAAAAGTTAATTCAATTAGGTCATCATAGCATAAAAATATAGTATTTCTGAAAGTTTTTTTTATTATTTATTATTATTATTTTTTTTAAGCTTAAAATATAAAATATTATGTAAATTGGTATAGGTCTGTAGGGTGGATAAATATGTCCAGTTTCTTAAAAATAATTTTATAATACTAGCTTTCAATTAAAATAAAATAATAATAATAATAATAAAAGGCTTTCAGAATAATGTAATAAAATTATGTTACGCTAGGACTTAATTAAAAAAAAATATTAAGGCACAATTAAAGTTGAAAAGGAATTACATTGGTCACTGGAAGAACTCACGAGAAAAATAGTTTTTATTTTTATTGAAAATTTCATTTTTTTTTTTTTTTTTTTTTTTTTCACATGTTTTGTTTTTAGTGTCTTTTCACTTTTAAGTATAATAGTTTTTCTTCTTTCACATTTCACTTCAGAAATTTACGCATTCCTCATTTTTTACCACACACTTATACCTTGTAGGGTCGTTTTATTATTAGAGCTTCAACTTATTAAGAAATTATGTAAGTCATAAAACATGTTAACATTATATCAGCTTCATCACTGACAATTCTTCGTTTTTTCTAATGTGCAATGTAAGTTCATGAAAATGAATTGATATTATCGGAAAATACCTTTATTTTTTAATAATAAAGAAATATATTTTATCAATTTTATTTAAAAAATATATAATTAGTAAATAAAAAACTAATAAACACATTTTCATAATTTAATTTATTATTATTTTAATTCAAAAATTTAATAACTTTTTCAACAATTATTATAAATTTATTAAAGCAAATTTTTACTATTTAATATTATTATAATTATAAATTTTTTAAAAATAATAATACGATTATCTGAGTTGAGTATTGACATGTTTTAGACTCATATTATTCTTTATAAGTATAAAAATCTCAAAATAATATATGATTAAGTACATATTTATAGTATTGTTCATAGGTTCATAAATGTACATAACGTCTTCTTTTAATTAAAAGAAATGATCTTGATCTAAATCAGCTCTTAAATCTCTTAAATGTCCATTAGCTAAACTATGTGAATTTCTTTTAATAGTTGCAGTTTCATATTCCACAGGTTTAGTATTATTAAATATTTTAGGTGTTGTATTATTTAAATCATCTAATAATAAATTTTGACCAGTTTTATTATTATCTGATCTTTTACTTTCTTTCATAGGTACTGATACATATGGATTTTGTCTTGCAGGTAAATAATGTGGACTACCAGGAACTCTATTATGATTACCTCTCTTTTTTCTTTGACGTCTTTTAATTATAACAAATGCAGCTAATGCGGCACTTGCTGCTATCAAACCTGCTAAAAATGCTGCTGTACTTGCTCCTAAAACTACGCCAACTGACGATGATTCATTATTAGCAGTTGAACTTTCAGTTTTTATAATTGGTGCAACATTTGGATCAACTGGTATTATAATATTTAGTTCATTTTCAACTGTATTTATATTACACATTCTTGTTTGTTTATTAGGTCCTTGACATAATTGTGGTCCTGGGTTTGATGTTAGGCATGATCTTTTGCGATGTTGTTCGCCATCTTCATCACATATTGACCATTCTGTCCAGGATTGCCATCCAGCTAGAGCTGAAAATAAGTGGAAAAAACAATTATTAATTTAGTAATTATGGGAATGTTTTGTTCGGGAGACCTTTTTTATTTATTTTTTTTTATTAACATAAGAAAGTAGGGTACCTACGTCGGCCATTAGACTCAAACTTTTTTTTGTCAAAAAACATCTGAACTTTTGCACAATGATACTTCAGCTTGAGACAATTTCAAATATATAAAAATTTGGGGGGTTCACGATGCAAGTTAATTTTATCTGATTTTTTGAAATGTTAAGCCCATATGGCCCAATGTTAATATCTATATATTTTTTTCCCGGTACGGTCAAACATCATGAAATTTTTATCACGGCTATGTGTGACCCTTAGTTACACAATGACACCAAATTTAGACCCAAAATACATTATAGTTTTTGAGATATAAGGTCGGTACTCTGCTCCCTTAAAACAGTACGCTGAGAATCGCTAATTTATTTTCTCTCTCTCTCTCTCTCTCCTTTTTTATTTTAAATCAGTGCAGTAGTTTTTTTTGAAATACTGTAAAAAAGAAAAAAAAAAAAAAAAAAAAAAAACTAACTCCACATAATAGTAATGCTAAATTAGAGGTCCTGCGATATTTTCCTTCACGTCTCCTGATCTATTGCTACGCCACCACAGATAACATTCTGTTGTTTTAAATGTGAGGAGACAAATTACTGTATTGGAAATAATTTCAATATTTAATAAAGTTAATATTATTATTATTTTACTTTAAAAGATGTTAAAGAAATGCCGCCCCCCCCCCCCCCTCATTTTTTTAACATACACATATTAAATTTTATGTTAATATCAGTCATGTAGCAAGCTAAACTAAAAATAATAGCGTTTTATTCGATTGAATTTAATATATTGTGTAATGATAATTAATTTTCATTGTAAGACTATCTTTAACACCGCGCTTATTCACTTTCATTTCTATAGAAAAGGTAAGTCTTTATTTATGCCGTATGCAACCCTCTCACATTAGAAGTTCATCATATTCCACATTACGGTATAATGATTTTCAGAATATAAACATATTGATTAATAACAGATGTGACACTTAGTTATATAATTAAGAGTGTTATATTAATTTATTTATAACATAAAAAATGATTAAATATCATTATTAACTGAGTACACATACCTAAATTAAGTTAAATAATTTTTTATATATTATTTTAAAAAATGTAATAATAATATTTAAATTTTTTAGTAAAAGTTAATTGTAACAAAATAATAGTAATAATAAATAAAGTGTTAGATATGTGGAACCAATAATAATAATAATAATTATTAATATAATACGAATTAATAAAAAGAAAACAAGAGTTATTTAGAGAATAGTATACATATATATTTTTTTTAACAATTAAATATTTTTGAACTTTACTGCTAAAAAATCGAAACTTGAAAAAGGGGAAAAAGATTGTAGAAAGGAATAGAAAATCAATATAAAAATACGATAAAATCCAGAAATTACTCACAATGACAGCTAACAGACGCCTCACAAGATTCCTCCATGGTATTATCCCCCTCACACGAAGATCCAAGACATGGTCTACTTCTCACTCTCACTCCAAGACCACAGGTGACTGAGCAAGGTGACCAATCACTCCAACATCCCCATTCATCTCCACTAGAGCCGATACTAGCTCGAGAACATCCTCCTCTACTGCATGTTCTTTCTTCTTCTTTAGCTTGAGTCAAGCGTACTTGAGAAGGATCTGTTGCAGGAGCTCGACATTGGAAACGATAACGACGTTCTTTGTAACTGCCATCTGAAATAAAATTTATAATTAAGACCAAATTAATTACGTTTAAAAAAAAAATTTTAATTAGAAAATAGTTGGTAGAGATTAGAGCACGTTGAATTGAAAATTAATAAAACGCGAAAATTCTCTAATTTAAATAGTAAATTGGGACTAGGGATGCAAATCATTATAGCTTGCGCTATATAAAAATAGACGTTAAAAGGGATGAGGGGTATAGTGTCAATGTAAAGTACGATATACCTAACATCTCACGTTCTCACACTACATCAAAGGCACAACATTATAAAACAGTATCAGACTTACTCTTGGCCTTAGACCGGTTTCGTCCTTTACCTAGGACTCATCAGTAAGGCTCGGCAGAGAGCTCTGTACAGCTAGAGATGGCTCACACCACATCTGCTAACTGACTGAGCTGAGGAAGCAAGTGGCAGCCGCGTTTTTATACGCGATGCCCCCGCAGCTGCTCGCGCTGATTGGTTGAACAATCGCGCGCGCAAACCCGGCTTGCTATTTAAAACCTCTCATCCTCACACTGTAATATAATATTGTACACTAAGAGGGATGCAAGACTGGCTGCCAGCAAGCCACCTGTGCCCTCCCTCACTTCCTATAGAGTTCCCCAACTCCAGAAAGTTCGCGAGAGCAATGCGCCTGCCGGCCGCCTGTATCGTGATTAAGCTAGTTACATCGTTTAATATATTGACACCGGGGTAGGAAAAGTAAAAAAGATGATAGAAATAGGAGAGATAGGATAAAAATATATGCGCTTTGGCATATTTTTAATTTAATTAATTTAGTACGTGCTCTTATTGGCGTTGGCAAGTAAAAAGGGGCCGAGAATACAATATAAATGAAAGAATCTTAATTACAAAAGCTTAAATATTAAAACAAAAAGATCGACATTGCGATAAATCGGGCAAGCCACATGTGCCCGATACCCCTCTCTAAAGGAGGTCTGAAATGCATGGGTAAAAAGAAAGCAATAGGTTGGATCTCTCCCATTACAAAATCATGACTTTCGGTGATAAGAAAAAAAAAAAGCATCCTTAGCTTTTTAAAGTTTATGGCAAAGGTGCAGTATACTTTTCTAAGAAAATATCAATAATAATATTTGGTATTACAATGCTAAAATATGTATAAGGGATCGTTAGCATATTTCCCGTGCAACCTTACTGAAAGATTTTTTTTTATGTATGAAAAATAAATATATAAAATATAATATTAAAGAATAACCTTTAGCTCTTCCACAAAACAGAAAAATAAAAAACTCTGAACCCCCCCCCCCCCAAAAAAAAAGTATGATAAAAATAAAGTATAATATTCTTGAGCTCCCGTTTAAAATTTTTAGGTTAAAATTTTCAGTATTATATTTTTTTTTAATTCAAAAAAATTATCCTACAATATACCATTTCTGCAGTCACGTACAACTAATAACAAAATGTGCTAAATGAAGGACTTACCGGCTGATGTATTATGCAATGCAAGCCAAGGTGTCCAAGGAGATAACTTGCGAACTTCTGCACAGGCATCACCACCATTGCAAAGTTCACTTTGTTCTGCACAGCCCGGACATTCAGCTCCTCCGTTCAGTGCTGCAGGTGCGTCGCATCGTCTTCTACGTGTGCGTAGTCCTGTGCCGCAACCACTGGCACTGCATGCTGACCACGAGCCCCACTCACTCCAGTGTCCGTCCCTGTTTTAAATAAATATGTTTTATTTATGGGAGAAATTTGAGCGTTTTATAGTATAGTGAGAATATCGTAATTTATTTGCATTTTAAATCAATCATATCATATTATCAAAAATATTTCTTAACTTGCTTTTGAGTCGAACGGTCACAAATTGAATTTAAAGTAACTTTTGCTTAATGTTTTATAATTAAAAAAAAAAATTAAAAATTAAAAAAAAAAAGAGAGAAAAAAAAAGAGAAAAAAAAAACGTACAAATTTGAAACTTTTTTGTTTTAAAAAAAGCAAAAAAAAAAAAGACATAATATATTGTTATTAGCGTTTATTTTTTAATTGTTTTTTTAACGATTTTACTCTATTTGATTTTCCATTATAATATTTATTTTATTAATGATTTTTTTTTATTATTATTTTTTTTTTTTAGTTTTCCAATATCATGTACCATATTCCTCAGTAAATATGTATATTTTATTAAAAGTATAATGTTACCTTGGAGGAGGTCCTGGTTTTGCTGGACAAGGCGGCAATGAAGAACAATACATCTCACTGTGATCTTGACCAACACAAACACGTCCTCCATGTGCAGGTGCAGGATTACCACATGTTCTTCTTCTAGTCTTGACCGCCACACCACATGTCTGAGAACATGCTGACCATGTTGACCAAGAGGTCCATCCTCCATGTTGGGTACAATTGGATACCTCTACACTGGGACCAGCACCTGTAAGGTCAAAAGTCAACGTTGTAATTATATCTTAATGTTGCTAAGTTTTCTACATATATAGTGAAAGAAGTAATAAAAAAATAGTGCAAACAATAATGTGCATTTTTCGTATCTTTATTGATATTTTTATTCTATTATTGAAATTGTAAACAGTCAACCGGGGTGACTTTGAACACCCATTTATCTCTACTTTGGGCTCTCATTTCAAAATTTTGAAACATGTCATTAAGATCAAAAAACAAATTTAAACAATAGTAAGATTCTTTAAATTTCTAAAATGAGGCCCCAATACAGAGATAATTGGGCGTTCAAAGTCACCCCAGTTGACTGTACTTAATATTTCTAAAATATATTATATATAATGCTTTGTATGATGCTTATGCGTTTTTTTTTTTTTTTTTTATTCCTGGACTACAAATTATTTTTTTATTATTACAGCGTCATAATTTCTCCCATTCCTCAATTTTTCCTAGTCTGCTTTATTGTTATTATTAATTTTTTTTTAATTCAATTTTTGGAATTATTAAATATTTCTCTTGCTTTGTATTAAATTGTAGCACAGACAATGTAATGTGATTTAGTTCGTACGATTTACTTTTTTATTTTGTATCAAATTATTAAAAATATAAATACTGTATTTAATATTATGGTCAAATGGAAATATTAATTATATTTAAAATTAAATGGTTTAATTTCTAAAAAATTTGAGTAACATATATATCATTAAAAGTTGTAAGCTTATAATTTCGTACAAAACTAATACTTTAAATTAATTAATGTAAAATATATAATATCTTATCTTACCACAATTACGACCACCATGTTGAGGCGCAGGATTATTACACAATCGTGTTCTACATAAACACGAATCTCCAGCGCTGCTAGCTACTTGTTTATAAGCACAACTAGACCAAGGAGACCAAGAACCCCATGATCCATCCACGGGGTCAGTTAATATAGGACATCTAGTTACTGCTTGCTCCCAATGTAATGCTAATGGGTCTCTATTGGGAGGAGAACTACACGATAATTTCAGCTCGTTCCAACCGCAGTGGGGATCTTGAGAGTTCAGACAAGCTTGACGTGAGGGAAATCGTGCGCAATGTTGGATTGGGATACGGAGTACTCCTTCACTTGAACCAACATACACAGAATCCTGGAAAAATAAAAATAATAAGCATAATGCAAAAAAAGTACTGAATAGAATACTTCTTATTTTTTAAATTTTTACAAAAAAAAATAATATAATTTAATGAAAATATTTTTGTTTTTAGTATACATTGTAATAATATATTAAAAAAAAATACAAATATTGTTAGTATTATTTTTAAATTATAACCTATAATATTGTTTTATTTTATTATAATTTATTATAAATTATATTTAAATGTCGTCTTGTATTATTAAGATTTTAAAATACCAAAGAAGTCATCATGAAACCAGCTTCCAGTAAGAGGGTGAATATTTAAAAACAGTGAAATTTAAATGTGAATCAGCATTAAGTTTTGTTACAAACAAGTGATGATGAAATTATAAATTTCTTTATTAATGCATATAATTAGAATTGAAATGCAATAACGTAAGAAAAAAAAATAGTATTCTTACAAAATGTTTAATTATGTGTTCATGGTTTTAATTTTTAAATCAATCGCATAAGTATAAATTATTATTATGATTTATTATTATTTTGTAAATTTCAAACGAGATATTTATTTAAATCGATGGTACTTAATCTATGATAAGTTACCTGAAAACTTATGATAGTACCATGTTATTATTAATGTTTGGCGATTTTATCGTTTATTATTGTAACTTTCAAACACAAAGAAAATACTATATACTATTGCTCAAAGAAATCAAATAAATGCAAAAAAAAATAATAATAAATAAATAAACAAACAGCTCTTTAAAAATATTAACTGCATATATTTAAGATAATATTATCAAATCGTTAAAATATTTTATAAAACTTACCGTATCTTTCAAAAATTTGATACTATGAATTTTAGCAGCATGTCTTATTGACGGAGGAAAAGGTTCCCAAACTTCCAGTATACAAGTTTCAAATGTTCTTGGTAACACGGCTAGCTTCTTTATTTTACCATCAGCTGTTGCAGCAAACATTACAGTTACAGCTCGATGTAGTTTGGTTTCTACTGTAGTTACAGCTAAGTGGGTAAGACGTTCTAATGGAGGACTAACATGAAGTGGTCTAAGACTTGTAGGTTGTATGGCTTCATCCATCAATTGGTATCGACTAGAGTCCAGTAAACCTGTAAGGGGGAAAAAAATGTAAACAACTTTTTTTTCCATCATAGTTGTTATCGACTATAACGTGTGAAAATTTAAAAACTCTTGGGAAAACAGAATAAATATAGTTCCTCATTTCTTGTACATTAGCATCTAAATAGCATTTTATTTTATTTTTTTTGTTTATTATTTTTTGCAATATGTAAAAAAAATTATTGATTTGTGTGTTATTATTTCAAATTTTATTTATTTATTTAATGAATTTCACCAGATAATTTAGTATTATATAGGAGACAATAACATTTTAAAATAGAAATTTAATATTGATGCACATTAGGAATCATTCACGTTATACTGTATATCGTAAAAAAAAAAAAAAAAAAAAAAAAAAAAAATATATATATATATATATATATAATAAACTCGTGATTTTGTGAAATTGTTACTTTCTAGGTCCCTTGTGAATTCACAAAATCAAGAGAGTATTCAAGTTAGTAGGTGCATGTATTTTATATATATTTTAACAATTTATGTGCGTTCAATCATTTGATTTTAATTAAAAAATAATAATAATCATAATTACTCAAATGCGGAAAAAAAAAAAATGAAAGTTCATCATAGTATAAAATATATTATTACTACAACTAACCTCTGTGTGATCCAGGTCCGGAGTTACATTTGCCATGTAAACTGTGCGGAGGATTATGTCTCTCCCAAGCTGCACCAATGTTGGCCTGATGTTTATAAGCACCTTCAAATGCTTTGTTGATCGAAGACATATTGAACACACAAATTGCAGAACCTGCTATGCTATTCCTGTAAAGTAAGAATTATTTAGTACAATTTCATATAATAAAATAGAATTGAGGTTATCGGTTTAAAAAATTATCAAACAAATTTCTATGGCTTAAAACACGTAAAAGTATGTTTAGTATTTCTCATGTAAATATATTCCGGAATCGGAAGAGTAGTTTTCTCAAAAATTGCAAAAAAAAAAAAAAAAAAAAAAAAAAAAAAAAAAAAAAAAAAGTTTTTCCCATAAGCGAAATGTTAAATTAGGAGACTCTTAGCCTTCCACGTGTTTCCCCGCGCTCTAAAGCGATAAGCTTCATTATAAATATAATTATTAACAGCTTTGAAGTATAAAATATCGTAAATAAATAATTCAATACTTTTTGTTTTTAACGATTAAAATGTTATTTAATATCAATAGCAAAAAATTGTATAAAAATTACTTTTACTATAAAATATGCTTACATAATTCTTATATTTTTATTGTATGTATTTTTACATAAATTTCTCGTTGTAAAGGGTGAATGATAATGATGAAAATAATATAAAAGTAAATTGACATCTAGACTTCTTCATTGGCATACAGATGTGATAATTGTTGAAAGTTAGAATTAAGTGGATTGGAAATATTAAATTCAATTACAAAATAATGCAAGAGTGGTAGCTTATAATAATTAACAATTCTAATACTGCCGTTACCAAGGTTTATATAGAGTCTCTGTATAAACCAGAAACCTTGTACGTACTATCGTTACTATTTTATTAAATTAACTTGACTTTTGATGTTTCATGAAACACATTATATTTAAGAAGACTCGTAAAAAATATATATATATATCACTGTTCATCTCCTGAAATTTATAAATAAAATTGTGATGTAACTACTAGACAATTATTGAAGCTGCATAATTTTTTTTTAAAAGCATTGTAAATGTGATTTTTTTGCATAACTTTGTGGTAATCAGAATACTTTTGTCATATATTTTTTTATTAAAATAAATTTATTTATTCATATTCCATGGCCACTTATATTAAAATGATTATTAATTTCTTATATTATATAGTCTGTTACATTAGTTTAATGACTCATATAAGTGGTGACGTAGCACCAATCCAATCAGAGGCGCCAGAAAAATGTACGGGACCCCTAATTTTTTCTTAATTTTTTCGATTTTCTTGACAAAACTACTGCAATGATTCCAGAACAAATTAAATGAGAAATACTAACCATACTTTAACGTGTTTTACGTTGTTTTTTTTTATATTATATTTTTAATTTCTATAAAATAAATAATACAATTTTGATTCAAGCTATTAATGTGTTAAGAATGCCCAACTGAAATAAAAGTTTATTTTAAAAAAGGTAGATAGTTTTTCCTACATGCTATACAATTCATTAACCACCGCAAACTAAGATAACAGTAGCCGTTATAAAATATTAAGTGCAACAACTATATATAATTAATAATTACCAATGAAACCAATACTTACTCAGGTGTATTGAAAGTTGCATAAATCAATCCTCTAGTTTCATCGTGAGCAAATCCTTGGATTTCATTGTAATAAAATGGATATTCTCCAGGGACTGAACAATTAAGACGAGCTTTCAGGAACGTTGTCCAATTATCCTTCAACATGTGTTGTCCTCCAGTATCGTTCTTACATACACGGGCAATACGAGAATATACAATCTAAAAAAAAAAAAAAATAATAATATCATATTTAATTTTTGTTTTGTTAATTTATTTTGTCAATGTTTAAATTATACATAAATGTTTTTTTTTTTATATTATTATAATTTTTATTATAAATTAGTATTTTATATTGTTTATTTAATTATTTAAAAAAATTATAAATATAACTTGAGCTATGTATTTGAAAATCAATTTTTAATGGATATATCTTTAATTTCTTTAAAAAAGATGTGATTTGACTACGAAACTTACAAACAATTAATAATTATTATCTTATGGTATGGCATTTCTAATACTTGAAAATAAAATTATCTCGAATTTTATTATTATATTTTTAAAGTTACATAAATTTAGTGACGAATTTCATCAATATTTTCCAAATATAATACATACCTTTCCACAGTTAATATATTCCACAGCACTCTCTCTAAATAAGAAGTATACATGATCCATAGTTTCAAATGATCCCACAAAATGAGGTTCACTTAACCATTTACTATTATATTGCATAGTTCTTAGTGGTTCCATACCACCCAGACTACGATATATCGCAGTATCTGCTCCAGAGAAATCTGTTGGAGTTGCAGCGAATAATCGGCCACTTTTTGTCATCAATGCAGAAATATTGGAGTGTGGTGAGTAGGGACATTTGGCAGTACCTGGTACCCATTCAAGTACTCGATTGACGTTCTCCACCTAAAAAATAAAATGAATAAGAGTAATGTATATTATACAAAAAATTTGAATTTATTAAATGTTTAAAAGAAGAAAAAAAGTGATATGAAAATTTTGACCCTTACACTCAGATCCATAATAACTTATTTATTAATTAAATTTGAATAATTTAACTAGATATAGATCCAAACAATGGAGCTTATCGGTTTAGCGTTCGGGGAAAGCTAAGAGCCCCTTCCTTTAATATTATACGCGTATGGGGGAACAACATGATTTTTGCGAAAATTACTCCATACCGATTACGGAGATATTTCAATGAGAAATACTAGACATACTTTTACGTGTTTTAAGCCATAGAAATTTTTTGTGAAATTTTTAATCCGATAACTTCCATTAAATTTAATAAATTTAATATTTAAACAAAGTAAAGTGTCGTCATAGTGATATAAAGTCAAATCTGACGTATTTAAACATAGAATCTTTAATATTTTAGCGTTATGAAAAGATAACTATAATAATATTTGAACTCGTAAAGGAAGGTAAATATTAAGTATAAGGATATTAACGAAGTATAATACTTGATCATATTTAATACATTTCACTATTTAATAAAGCTCTATTAGGTTCATCTTTGCTTAAAATATCTCGTTATTCCGTTCATATCACTCACGGTAATGGCACTCAAAGTACAAGTAATTCAAAGGAAGAGGCATTAATTGCTATTAATAGCGTTTATTCACGAATTATTACATTGTATTAAAAATAAATATATAAATTTTTGGTAAATAAAAAGTTTTTTTTTTTTTTTTTTTTTTTTTAGTTTATTAAAATATCCCAATAAAAATTAAATAAATTACTAATGTTTTTCTATTATACTAAATCTTAAATTTTTTCAAGTTTTATTTTGTTGCAAATATTTTGTATATACATATGCTAAAGCATATATAAAAATATTATAAGTAATGTTGTAATTTCAATGTAATTTAATTAATAACTGTATCGATATTTAAAGTAATAATTATTTTTTTAAAAATGAATAATATTATTAGCTTACCTCTCTCCACGAGCATGCTGGTGAAAAAGCATTGGTTCCACATGAAAATATTTTCTTGCCATTGACGAGAAGTACTTTAATAAAATTATGACAATCATGTTCACTTTGTCCTTTATCATGACAAAGTCTTGCCTTATCGTTAGGTGCTGGCCAATCAGCACGCTCTAATGTAGACAATCCACGTAACGACAGCCTGAACAACGTATCTCTGTGAACAAAGAACAGAATAGGATGTAGAATATTATTTATTGTTATAGGGTACTTGCATTGATTTAAAAATCAGCGCCATGTGCGCGCATTAAACATGGGCTGGTATTGCTGAAATTTACTTTGTCACAAACAAAAAAGGAATTTATTTATTTATTATTGACTTTTTATTGATCAAACGTCGATATTGCTTATAAAATGTTATACAGTATTAATAAATTATTGAATTATTTCTCTTAAATTACAATACACACATACGTTCCAGTAATAATTCCTTTTCAAAATGTTAGATTCATCATTCATTTAAAACGACATGTTTAGCAATGCATTAAAATATTAAAATTATTAATATTACAAATTTAATATTTATTTATTAAATATTAAAATGTATTTAAAAAAAACATTTTTTTTTTATTCTTATTTTTTACAAAAAATTTCAAAATGGAAATTAAAATTATAATAAAAAATAAAAAGTAAAATATATTTCCAATAAAACCAATTAAAATTAATAATAATTATGTAATAAAATTATGTAGGTGTTGATATATTAGCATTGATGCAATTTTTATTTATAATAGATAGATAATATATTATTTGAGAAAGCTATGAACATGGTATCGTCCAATATTATATTTTATTTGAGTGCTTGTATAATATAAGAGAATTGAAAATTTTATATTGCTAAGGATAACTTTCACTATATATACGTTTGCTAATTTACATGTTTCGATTTTAACATACGCCGCAAGGTACAGACTTGGTATATATCATAATATGTTAGAGCGTATACTAATATGAGATAAGTTTAAATATACGTCACTCTAAATTTTGTATGCAATCTTTAAAGGCATAGAACATGTTGAACAAAAACTAGTCAAATGACAGAAAATATTCTGACATACCTGAAAATCAACGTTGATTTGGCCAAAGTCATTGATTTCTATAATTTTTTTCAATTAATTTCATTTCCACGAAATAATGTCATATTACGCATCTCTGTGATTACGTTGCAATCACAATAATGAAAAATAAAATAGAAATCAATGACTTAGGCCAAATCAACATAAATTTTCAGATATCTAAGGATATTTCCTGTCAGTGGTTAAGTTTTTACTCAACGTGTTCTTTGCCTTTTTGTAATCTAAATAAAATCTGATAAAAACTTCAGAGTATAGGTCACTTATTCAAATAAATAAAAATATATATTGCCATTAATGTATATTATAGGCCTGAAAATTTCAAACACTATAAGTGAAAAATTTTGCATTGTAGCATATCCACATATTTTTGTATGGTAGAATGTCATAACTGTTTAATGAGTAAGTTTTTCTTGGTCCAAAATATCACTCTTTAGCAAACACGAGAGAGAGAGAGAGAGAGAGAGAGAGAGAGAGAGAGAGAGAGAGAGAGAGAGAGAGAGAGAGAGAGAGAGAGAGAGAGAGAGAGAGAGAGAGAGAGAGAGAGAGAGAGAGAGAGAGAGAGAGAGAGAGAGAGAGAGAGAGAGAGAGAGAGGGGGGGGGGAAGAAAAGGGGCTCATTTAAGCTTTGTTCTTTCTTTTTCAAGTGATCGCTTTTACTTCTTAGCTGAAATTTGCAATCATTAAAGTTTCTGCATAAATGAACCATAATTTCCAACCTGTGTAAGAAATTAAATTGCTACCAATACTATTATATATGACGTATTAATTTTTACATAAATGTATATACGGTAGAATAAGGGTAGAATAGATTACTTAAAACTTTTCAATATATTATATAAATGTATAGTAGAAGAATTATCATTGTATCTACAATACTCAACAGTAAACATGAAAATTGCAACAGAAAAAAAAAAAAAAAAAAAAAAAAAGCTAATGAAGCAAAATGAAAACGTAAAAAAAAAAATAATAGATAAAAATCCCAGTTATGTTTTTTTATCCTTCGCTAAAAACCTAATTAATATTGCACAAACATGAACTACGTATTTAAATGTTTTTTTCTGACCACTCGACGACATTATTCCAGTTAAAAAAGATTAACGAAAGTTGTCTAATATGTCTATATATTTTTCTGGATTAAATTAAAATAAAAATCCAGTTAAAAATAAATTGGCAAAGTTCCCTGACCAAAGAAAAAAAAACTAGGATTAAATATTTGTTTACACTAATCAAGATTATGTTTGAAAAAACTGACCAGCAGTGAAAGCTAAACTCTATATAAAATTTGTATTGTATAATGCAATAAGTACTAAATTCATACTAGATATCATTATATTATGTCACTATTAAATCAATATATATAGTAAAATATCCAATCACATATAGACAATAAGTATCAAATTTATATTACAGTTTATGGAATTCTGATACTTATTAACATACATTGATCATTATGGTTTATAATTGCACATTTTTATAACGGGATAATGAGCTTTTTGTTTATAATTTAAAATATAAAGATGGATATCTTTTTATTGATGGATTGTTTTATTATTATTTTTAAATATTATAAAAATTTATGTCAAATTATTTTATTTGCATTGCACAATTAACTTTTATTTCCTGCATTTTATTTGCAATAGACGAACAGACATAAAAGAACATAATTCTGCCCTAAAATACAAGTAAATCGAAAATTATAATAAAAAAATAAACGCTATTTTTTTCAGGCATTTAATTTTCAGACATTAAAGAAAAAAAAATTCTGCAGTATTTATAATTATTAACTTTTAATAATTTGTTTTGAAACACTATTTCCAATAAAATTGATACTTTTTTTTTTTTTTTTTTTTTCAACTGGTCAGTCAACCACTATACCGGACTCACTGCTCTGAAATACAAAACTGCTTGGGGGTAAAAAAGCTTGATATAAATCGCTTTCACAAATTTGTAGGTTTATCTCTTCTTAATATATCAAGAATTAAACTTTAATATTCAATTTTAATGTTGTTCTTATATATATATATATATATAAATAAAATAAAATTAAGAGATAAAAAGTTGAAATATAAAATTTTTTACGTGATATCTTTATTATTAATTTTTTATTTGCCCAAGAGGTAAGTTTAGTTTTGTATATATTATAAAAACACGTAAAACATAGTTTTTACATATGCCTAATTTATCTCATTTTATTTCCTTTTACAAAAACGAAAAAAAAAAAAAAAAAAAAAAAAAAAACGAAAATGATAGCGATTTTTACACGAGTGAATTTGAATCACGGTGTGATAGATCGTGATTACGAAGACCAATTTTCTTAAATAATAACGATTATTATTGTTTTTTGTAACAAAGTAAAGTTCTTAACTGAAAGTTAATGATAACAATGTAAATTGGAGGTTATCGGTTTAAAAAATTGTTAAAAATCTTCTATGGCTTAAAACACGTAAAAGTATGTCTAGTATTTCTCATTTAAATTTCTCCAAAATCGGTGGAGTAGTTTTCTCAAAAAACGCAAAAAACGTGTTTTTCTCCATAAGCGTAATGTTAAATTAGGGGACCCATGGCTTTCCCCGCAGCACCCCGCGCGCTAAACCGATAACGTCCAATTCTAAAGCTCAATCCAGGCTCAATCTCTCATAGATACGTCCTTCGTAGTTAATTTACATTTCAGTTTTTTTGGTTAAACATTTTCTAAAAAATGAAATTAATAATCGTATTAATACAGTGCTACAATATTTACAGTAATACAATAAATAATTTTTATTTTTATTAAAAAAAAGATTTAAAATAATAAAAAGTTAACATATCTATAATAAATTATATTATAATAATAAAATGTATAAATTAATATAAAACAAAAATTATAAATATAACTGATTAAATATTATCTAAATATAATATTAACATCATATTATATATCTGTATAAGTTTATTTTTTATTATTATTATTTATTTTGTTTGCTGTTCACGCTCTAGAAAAACTCTTGATCTTATACGTTAGTCAGTTTCTTATCTTTTCTTTAAGTTAGATAAGAAAAAAAGGATTAATAAAATGTAACAACCAGCCTGCACGTCTACAACATCAAAATGTGAGCTAATAAAATTTCTTATACAAGATGATAAAAATAAATCTAGTAATCTTTATTGTATGTATGATTGAGTAAGAATTTTGTAATAAAATCTATTTTACAGAAATAAGTTGTTTTTCTGCTTGTTATATGCAATGTTTGATTGCATTATATTATTTATATAATATAATAATATCACCTACTACCATCACTTATTATTATTCAAAATAAGCCCATATTTAAAGACGTAGAACACCTTGAACAAAAAAGTTGTGTAATATCTTAACAAACCTGAAAATCAACGTTGATTTGGCCAAAGTCGTTGATTTCTAATTTATTTTCCATTCACAAAATGACACTGGCGGTACTGACGTCACAGCTCGCCCGGTTTACACGCGCGTGAACCAGGCGAGCTCTGATTTCAGTGACCGACAGTGGCATTTTGTGAATGGAAAATAAATTATAAATCAATGATTCCGTCCAAATCAACGTTGATTTTCAGGTTTGTTAGGATATTAAACAACTTTTTTGTTCAAGGTGTTCTACGCCTTTAATAATAATAATAAATTATGACAATTTGCCATCACTTTTAAGAAATATGAAATACGATAATTGTTTGAAAATGTTGCTTAAAAAAATTGCTCTACAAGGATCCTTTTTTTTATGAAAACAAAATTTCAAAAATAGATGACATTGATGTCTTGATGTTCACACCACCCATAAACCTTTAGAATATTATGTAAATGATATAACACTATTTCACATACTTCATTGTATAAATATTCATTGTACTAAATATTAGTTGTGTAATTCATTGCATGTTATATTGTCACTATACATATTGTAATATATTAATATTAATTGGATTTTAAGTTATTTTGACATGACCAACGCTTGTTGTAACTATAATAAGTTTTTTATATGAACTGCCTGGGTCAATAAAGATTATTATTCTTTACTTCGATATTATTTCTATAGTGCTTCAAAAAATCTGCAGAAATCGTAATGCATATAAGTAGAATATATCATAGAATAGACCCGTTACACATCCTTGAGCTTTGTTACCATGTTTGTGGTGCCTAATGCATTGACAGCATAGGGGAAACAATATTTTCTCATTTTGTCATGCACATAAATAAAATATTATTTTGACTGTAAACATCTTTCTCACTTTCTTCTAGCTTATTATAGGACCTAAGGCTTGTATTGAGATTTAAAGCTTAGTTTGCTATTAAAAAAAAAATAAAAAAAAACCTATTTTCTATGCTGGCCTGAGTATTCCTGACCAACAAAATGCTGCCTCTTAAATATGAGTAAAACTGGTATATATATATATATATATATATATATATATATATATATATATATATATATATAATATATATATATATATATATATATATATATATGCGTACTGTTTGATTATTATCAGTTATCAGTATCACCTTTCGCCGTAACTTCAATATTATTTCTTTAGTGCTCCAAAAAATCTGCAGAAATCGTTTTAATGTGAATAAAAACTTAAACTCTTTTTAGGATAAGTTATATTTACATTTCTTAGAACCTTTCCACTATATTATTTTACACACGTATATATATATTTAATAACATTTACATAATAATAATATTAAAAATATCAACACACCTATATTACACAATTATTAATGCAGTTTAATAAAAAGTATAATGATAATAATAAGTTAGTTGGGACAAGTTGTTATAATAATAATGACAGCAAATGCACTTTAATATAATAATAAAATATTTTTGCACCTACGTACTATTTACACTTTACTATGTCCTAGATATTTTAATTTGTATCATATTAAATATCGAAAGATATAATAATAATATATATTCTTTATTATTACAACTTACTATCTACGTAGATTTTTTTTTTTTTTTTTTTTTTTTTTTTAAGATGCAAGGATAATGCCCTCTACACTGTTAAAACTTTGTTTTTATTTTATTAGTTGGAAATAATTCATTTTTCTAGCTGTTTATATTTTTGAAGTTTCTAGGATGTTTTCGTTTAAAGAAAGGAAGTTCAAGTTTTTAGGTTTGTGGAATTATATAGTTAAACTGCGTAGAATTTTGGGAGATCGGGGGATGGGTATTTTTGACATTTTCAAACGAGATAATTCCATGTGTCAGATTTAAATTAGCTTCGTTCAACATTACAAATCAATCTAATAGTTTTCTTTTTTTTTTTTTTAGATTTAATTTGTTTTGAAAAACTATGTTTCTATCATATACTTAAAAATGTAATTTGCTATGGAAGGTTTAGTAGGAAAAAAAAAATCCAATAATTCATCGTTTATTTTATTATTTCTCACAACAAAATTATGACAAGTTTTTTTAAATCACAATAATGACAATAAAGTGACATTATTATTTTCAGTGTTTACCTTTATGGATATCTCTTATCAGTTCTCTATTCCGATGTAGTATGGTTTTAATCGACAAGCTCATGTTAGTAGCCCATGAATTCATATATATCTTATAATAACTGAGTCAATATAAATTTTATAAATTATTGTGTAATAATCACATTATCCGTCCCCTTAGTCAATTTATTTATATAAATAAAATAATTATATATTTATAATTATTTTATTTAATTTACTTTTATATAAAAAATTAACATAACGAATTGATATATTTGATATATTTATTTTAGTTATTAAATACAAAATAATATAAAAATATAATAAAATAAGGTTACTATATCAAAGTTTATTCTATTTATAAAATTTTAAAACTATTTAAATAAACTATACGTTTAAATTGTCAAAATATTTTTAAAAATAATTTCAAAATTACAAAATTATTTTTAGTATTATGCAATACAAATTTTTATAACTTATTTAAAATATGAAATTTAAAAAAATTATTATTATTTTTTTCCCAGTGTCTGCCTACAGCCTACTTTAAAAAAATATATATTACAAAACAATATAACTTGACTTTACTGTGGGTAGTATAAGTTGTTCATTATAACTTTTGTTTCAATAAGGTTCATTTTTATATTAAATAACTTAATAGAAAAAAAAAAAAAAGTTACGTGAGATATAATGTAGGTGATTATTAGTGTGGGCTTTTTATTAGAAACGCAGTTTCTTTGCAAAGAAGATCATAAGTTTATTTTATTTATTTATTATTATTTTTTATTATTTTTTTTTTCATTTCTTTCCTTGTTTTATATCACGAAAATTATTTTAAAACGTAAATTAAAATCATATTATGTATAAAATTGAACGTACTAAATGTATGATTGAATTTTACTTTAAAAATGTATTAATTTGTCAAATATCGTATTAAGTTCTTATTGTGAAAATTAAAACAATTTAAATTTGAATTAAATATTCGGGTTTCTTTAGACCGTGCCTTGTGGCGCCATTTGGAGTGTTTTGTGGCGCCATTGGCGTGACAAAAACTATAGTCATAGCCTCATAGGGTGTATGATGTCATACTGAATACCCTTCGACACCCTTTGATGGTGTCATCATAGAAAAAACGTATATTTTTGCTTCTTCTTCTTTTTTTACTTTTTTTTTCTTTTTTTTTTCTTTTGAAAATTTGATAACTTTATGGTTATTATTATTTTTCTCTCATACTTGCATCCCTAATGCTCTTAAAATATTGCCAATAATTTTCATATACTTGCAAAAGGTGTCATATTAATAACCTGACCCCTGACCCATGTTATTTAGTGTTCCAACGTTACCTTGCTTTAAATATATGAAGCAACCCTAAAAAAAACTAGACTAAATTAAAAATATTAAAAAAATTTAATATTTTAAAATTTATTTGTTTTCTTATTACTTTATAATTATATTATTTTTAATTAATATAAATATGTTATGTTTTTACGGTTAAATTAAGTGATGTGATAATTAATCCTTTAGTAACAAATTTAAAGTGTTATTATATTTTAAATATGTATTTATAAATTTTTGTTTCTTTCAACAAATTGTATTATTGAGAGTTGAATTCGACAGTGCAATTTCAGGTTCAATCATTTAACCTAGCATCTTGCAACTTGTGTAGACTAACATATATTGATGTAATCATTACAAGAAATGGAGCTTATCAGTATCAGTGTAAATTTTAAGGGAGTATAGTGTACTGACGTACTGACGTCGGCCATTAAACTCAAACTTTTAACGTCAAAAAATTATGCAATTTCGCACAATGATACTTCAGCTTACGACAATGTCGAATATATAAAAAAAAATTGGAGGGTTACTGTGAAAATTAGTCATTATATAATTTTTTGAAATTTTAAGCCCATAAGGCCCAATGTTAATTTCAATAATTTTTTTTCTCTTTTTTGGGGACGGTCAAACATCTTGAAATTTTTATCACGGCTAGGTGTGACCCTTAGCTATATACACAATGACACCAAATTTAGACCCAAAATACGTTCTTGTTTTTGAGATATAAGGTCGGTACCCTACTCCCTTTAGGGAAGAAATGTTTTTATTTTATTTGTTTTGTATTTTTGAGCATTTTGAAGAAACTACTGAACCGATCCTGGAGACATCATCTGGTTAGAGCAAATTCAAACTGTGTATCTACAAAATCAACAAAGTTCAAAATAGTATACAAAAAACAAAAAGTTAGGAATTTCGAATAGCTGCTTTTGTACACGGTTTGTGCTCTAACCCGACGATATTTAAGGGTTGTATTCAGATGGCTTGCATCTCAAAATCAAAATAGAAAACGTCCAAACTTTATGATGCAATTTCAAAGCATAACAGCTACCTATGATAAAATTTTAGAGCTCATGACCATCAGATAAGAGAGACAATAAATAAATGAAATTAACATGGGCTCTTATGGGAGTAAATTTTCAAAAAATCATAATTTTAAATCTAGCATGGTGACCCTCCAAATTTTTTTGCATTTTTAAAGATGCCATATCCTAATGTATCACTGTGCAAAATTTTAGATTTTTTCGTTCTTTACATTTTTTTAGTCAAATTCCGTAGTACTTGAATTCCCACCTTAAATGAAGAATACTACGTATATAGATATTCAACTCAAAAAACCTCAGTCGATTTAAATCGGGCATGCCAAAAGTATCGCCCATTGTCACATTTGAGGAGAAGGGGGGCGGCTGGGCGATACCGTAAAAGGTCGAACGGCAGGTAACTCAGGTTTTTTGATATTCATGTTTTAAAAGAGAAAAATTTTAAGAATTTTTTTTTACCGATAACTTCCATTATAAAAGTATGCAAATTGTGTCGAGATCTTATAAATATTATTAAATCATGCACTAAAATAATAAACAGGAAAAATATTATTAAATTTGAAAAAAAAACTAATATTTTTACACATTTAAATCAGTTTATTTTAATTTAATTGAAATTTTTATTATTTTATTTATATTATTATTATAATTTTTTTTTTTTTAATTTTTTTTATTTTAATAAATTGTTTAAAGTAAATACTTTAAATATTTTTATTTTATTATTTTAAAAATATAATTAATAATATTTTCTATAAATATTTGTATAATGATCTATCGTATTTCGTAATTTTCATGGTTAAAATCTAGTTAGTTGTAAGTGATATTAACTCGTTACTTGTAAAGGAGCTACTAGGAATTGAATTATTTGAAGTATTGCTATAATTACAATAAATACATAATAATGCTGTTCGTAAACCCTGTTCTCTGCTCCTAAAATGACGATCGCCTCTGGTTATTTAAATGGAATGCGCATTTTTTGGTTCAAGAAAACAGGGTTTACGAACAGCATTAATTATTATTATGAATGAATGTCTTATGTTAAATATCATAGATCATGTTCTATGTTAAAATTGAAAATGACATTAAATTAATAAATTCAAACCAAGAGGAATGAAAAACTTAGAAGTGATGGAATCGTCATGTTTTCAAAGTTCATGTTGAATTATCAAAATGATAAGATAATAATTTATAGGAGTGGGCGCTTAGATATAGTGTGTGATAACACTTGTTTATGCTATACTGTATGTTTTCATTTTTCTTACAATATGAAGCTTATTTCTCCTTATTTGATCTAAATAGCATTTTGTAATATAATTTAAAACTATGAAGACAACTGAGATTAACCTCTTTTTTTTTCCCCCTCTTCTACAATGACCTGTTTCTAAATTTCAGCAAAAGTTATATATATTTATTTTTGGATTGGCATATACGAATACGTATTATAATAAATTAAAATGGATTGACAATGCAATAAAATGAAAATAAATAAAAATAATTAGCATTGATTTTTTAATCCAATGTATCTTATATGAAATTTTTCGTACAATCTGTATATTGTAGCAGATTTTCTTTACTGTGGTTGCATTTATATAAAAATCTACGCCATAAGTGAGCACTAAATAACACACAATTTCCCGGTATACGAAAATAGCACATTTCTCCAGTTTAAAAATACTCATTAGCAATATTTTTTATGAGTATTGTTGCTATTAAAGCAATAGACCACATAAAACAACATGTGCTTTTTAATGAATAAACACAAAATGGGATCTTCAAAACTGTTAACAATTTTTACCAAAATGATAATGTAGCCACACGAGAGAACGTGAAAATACTGTAAAGTTGCAATTTGCGTGCCTATTCATGTTTTTGACGTCAGAAACATGCAAAAACTAGTATGAAAAATGTTGTGCGGGTTGCATTAATTGAAATTTCTGATCACTGCTACGGTTGGGTTTTGAGACAAACTAAAGTTGTTTATGTAAGTCCTATCAAATGTTTTGTGATATAAAATATAAATGCTTGTGTTTTTTCTGGTCAATTCCTTTAACAGGTTGAATTAGGTTAACAAGTATGCAAGAAAAAAAAAATAATAAATGCAGCTAATTTGTAAATGAAATTAGGAAAAAAAAAGCTTGTCCTGATGAGCTATGTAATTCACTTCTCTAGTATGGCGTTGAAGCGCATTCAGTATGACGTCATGCCATACACCCAAACATTAATATTTGTGTGTTTTTATTTAACCTGAAAAAAATGTCACAATAATGTTTAAAAGAAAAGCAACGTAAAATTATTCCAATAAAAATTAAACAGCGTTAAAAAAAAAGCAGAAGAAACAAAAAGTTAATTAATTTTATTTTTAATTTATATTTTTATACTCTTTTATTTTTCTTATTCATCAACAATCAAAAACTGTCTATATCACCTATCCAATCAATTTAACAAAGCAACACAATGAAATTTTTTTTTATAATAGAAAAATTCCAAAGATGCATCTTATAACAAGAAGAAAAAAAAAAATGAAAAATTTCCCTTCGAGCCAAATATGAAAGAAAGTAACGTTAATATATATATTTTTTTGTAAGTTACTTGAGTTACTAAAAAAGAGTAAGATTTTTTTTTTTTTTGATCATACGAGGCCAAGGCTGTTACATGCTATATATGGATTTACTGACCATATGCTATGTTATTATAACGTAATAATATTATTATTATTTGTATTTATTTAATATTACCGGTCACCGGTCACTTTAATTTTATATATGCTAATATTAATAATAAAAAATAATAATAATTATATTAGAAATTATGTAATAGAAATGTAGATTAATATTTTTAGAATTTATACTAAGAATTTTATTTGAGGAAAAACATTTTATTTATATTTATATATTTTTTTCAAGTAGATTAACGTAATTTAACTACATTGGTAGTACAGTAAGTATGAATTACGTAATTTATGCTGAATTTATGTCATTTAAGCATAAATCTTGATAAATTAGAAAATAATAATTTACGATGTATTTATGCCGTACAATTTATTGACTAGTAAAGGAACAACGGTTTTGAGACCGACTATAAGCGATTTCGGTCATATCCGCTTCCGTTTCTCCTTTATACGCATGTGCAGTAAGTCGAAACGGAAGCGGATGTGATCGAAATTGCTTAAAGTCGGCTTCAAAACCGTTGTTCCTTTATCAGTCAATTATGCTTAGAGAGCGCAAAAATAGTCGATAATTTTGACAAAATAGTCGACTTTTAAAATGCGCCATTTGTTGAGATCGGTGGAGATATGAAATGATACTAGCAATTATGGTCCATATAGTGACAATAGTCGAAAAACTATTTTTGCACTATCTTTTATGCTATATGTAACATGGATGAACAGATGAGCAGATTATGCTGTATATATTGAACAAATTGTGCTGAAAATGAGATATAATAATAATTATTATTATTACGTATGTATTTTGTCCGTGCGTAAAGTTAATAGATTTATTATTATTGTACTGTGCATACATATTTTTTCTTTATTTAATACATAAACTGTATGTACCATATTATTATACAAATTGCATATTACGGTCTTTATTTGCACAGATTCAGAAAGCATCTCTTTGTCTTGAAGTGTGAAAGAAAGAAAACAATACATCGGGGTAAATAATTAAAAATTCTAAACAAAATTTAAAAATAAAAAATGAATCGTTTATTGTACTAATTTAGCAAATTTGTTTACTTTGTTAAATAGATATAAGTATTTTCAAACCACTGCTTTAAGAGTTATTCACATACAATTACATTTTTTATTTACTGACAATTTTATATATGTCATTAAAACTATAAAAAGCATTACGCATTTGGCGCAGTTGTAAACCTATACATTTATATACTTCGTCATGTCAATATACTATGAAAACTGAAAATTTTATGTCACATTGTTGAAAATTTTGTATCACATCAGTGTGAAATGCTCTTTAATTTTAGTGAAAATAAAATACCAAATAAAATCACATTATGTAATTATTGCATAAGTAACAACTTTAAGGGTTACATTTAGATGGCTTGTATGCTTGTATCTCTAAATCTAAAAAGAAAACGTTTAAATTTTACGACGTTATTTGAAAGTTAACAGTAACAGCTACCTATGGTAAAATTTTCAGAACCAGTGACCATCAGATAAGAGAGAAAATAATGTATTGAAATTAATATGGACTTAAATGGGACTCTATTTCCAATTATAATTTAAAAACTAGCATGGAGACCTCCCAATTTTTCTACATTTTTGAAGATGCCCTGATGTATCATTGTGCAAAATTTCAGATTTTTCTTTCTCTACGACATTTTAGTCAAATATTGTAGTAGCAGTAGCTCATTTCCCAACCTAAATGAAGGGTAAAAATCAAATTATTTTTCAATTGAAAACAGACATACACAAATATAATTTTTAAAACTAATTATAAAATTAAAAAATAATCACGTTAAAAAATAACTAAAAGAAACCAATCGTGCAGTAAATTGTTTTGTAATTAGTTTTTTTTTTTTTTTTTTTTTTTTTTTTTTTTAACAATAATGAATTATATCGATTTATTTTAAAATTAAAAATGATTTATGTGATGAAAAAGAAGAAATCGACACTTTGGTTAACACAAAATATGAAAGATCTCACCATTTATTAATATTTTAACACTTTTTTTACTCATTTAAATTAAATGTTGCATAAAGTTAAAAGCCTAAAAAATGCTGTAGGACTTTTTTTTTCTTTCCTTTTTTAAAAAACAATCTTACATAATTAAATAGAAAAAGCTAATTATAAAATTTCATCATTTAAGATAAACATAAATAAAAAATAAAAAAAATCTGAATATTTTTCTTACATAATATTAATTTTAATATATTTGCATATTAAATTATAATGAAATTTTATTGGTTTATTGATATTTACAGATAGTAATTAATATTTTAATAAACATTTGGCACATAAAGTCTTTTGAACTTATGCGTATATTAAACCTTCTTTTTTTTTTTCTTTTTTTTTTTTTTCGTCTGCTGCGTTGATTTTTTTTTTTTTTTTTAAACTTGATTTTTCTTTCTTTGTCCGACTGAGTGTCTGTACATGGTAATGTTAAATAGAACAGGTTACCATGTTGTGTTTTATGTACATCACCGTGCAAAATTTTACCACACAGGTTGATTGGGGGGGGGGGGGGGGGGGGGTAACAAATATCAACAAAATGATTTTTTTTATGTAATAATTTTAAACTAGTTTAATTTTTATTGATATAATAATTGATACGTTAAACTATTTACCAATGAGTGCTACTGGCAAAAATAGGTTAAAAAAATTATTTAATTGTTTAATAGCATAAAAGTATATATCATTTATATAATAATTTCCAACCTCTGAGCGATATAGATTTTTCAAAATTAGTAAGTGGAGTTTTTGAATTGCTATACGATAAAGCAAAGGAAATAAGCGCACCTTTACGCCACCTGTGATTGGCTAGTACGCTTCGACAGTAACATTCATTTGTTAAGATTATATAATAATAATCATAATAAATACTGCAAAATAAGAAAAACTGCTTTTTTTTTTGACATTTTTTTTAATTCATTGACGTTAGCTAATTACTTAATTTAATAAAAATTGAAAAATACTTCATAAAATAAGTATTTGAAGTACAATTAAAAAAGTTAAATTATTAATGAAGCTAAAAATGCTATTTAAAGTTACGTACTTAAAATTTAAAATTCAGACAGTATAAATAATATTTAAACTACCTCCTTAAATTTATACTACCTTGAGATTAAAAAAAAAAAAAAAAAAAATGGTCCTCGAGTATAATATGGTTAGGAGGTATATTGGGCGCCGATCTTCTTTCTTTCTTTCTCTTTCCTTCTTTTATTTTAAAATATAATGATCTTATATACTGCTTAGGTAGTGTGTATAAGCGTGCTCACGCGCGTCTTACAATTTATATTTTATTTTTTTCATAATATAAATTTTCTGTTTCGTTCCCAAGGTCAGTAACATATTCACAATCTGTTTAAGATGATGCTGAAAAAAAATTTGTCGCCCACTTTGAAAAAAAAAAAAGAAAAAAATCTTATATATTTTTCTGAGGTTAGAACTTTAAATTTTAAATCAACTTCTCTCTCTCTCTCTCTCTCTCTCTCTCTCTCTCTCTCTCTCTCTCTGTTCACTAATTCATACGGTTTTGTGCAAAATTTAAATTTTTTCAATTTCCTTACAACTTTTTTTTTTCAATAATATTATTTATATCTTTCTATAAGTTTTAAAAATAAAATTGAAGTTTTTGTTTAAAATTTAATTTATTATTTTCCATACAATTTATGATTTAAAATATAATTATTATCATAATTTATTTAACATGTTAACTCCATTGCAATTTATTTACAAATAATCATTATAGTGTCAATTTAACTTTGGTTGAAATAAAAAAAAAAAAAAAATAAAAAAAACGCATTGATTTTGTTTGATTCTCAAATTTCAAAATCTTATATCTAATGATATCAATGTTTTCATTACGAATTTTGTCAGATTATAATTATATGATCTTTTCTTTCTTTTTTTTTAACGCAAACACCACTCTTACAGCATTTACTATAGCATTATTTACTAAATTTATTAATTAATGTACTTTTTTTTTTCTGTTTGAACACTTGTTAGCACTTTTAATTATTTTCTAAAGTTACGATGAAAGGTGATAAAAAAATCACCTTGTAATACTTTTAATAACATCAAACGTCAAAAGATTGTTTACAGTAATATCAATTTTTAAAATTACTTTTTTTTTTTTTTTTTAAGCATGACTATTTGTTGTTATGTAGCAAATTTAAAGATCAAATTATTTACTTAATGCTTTTCTAATGGAAAAACACATTACGCACTCAAAGTTTTTATCAATAAAACAAATTTTATAGCGTAAGTCGTGTTATACTAATAATAAACTCTATCGGAATATACAATAAATTTTAATTTAATCTCAAAACTTTTTTTTTTTTTTTTTTAATCAGGTTATATTAATAAGATGAGTATAGTGACTATAATAACATTAGCAGAGATAGTATTACAATCTTGTTAAGGATGTACATATTAGATGTATATATTATCAGTAGCTGATTAATTATATTTATTTCAATTACAATTAGTCATATCTCATTTAAATAAGTGCAATGATATCATATTGTAATACAGTAGCAACTTTCAGCTTTTTTATTATTATTATAATTATGAATAGTATTATAATATTTTTTAATAAAATAAGTTTTTACTTTTTATAAGACACGGTATTTTCATAATTAGCTTAGCTGTTATCCAATATATATATATATATATATATATATTAATTTCACTGTCAGATTATAATTTACGGTCCCCTACCTCCACCAACTCTAATTATTGACCAGATTTTTACGTAAACACACATAACAGTTGCGTTACGCCTGTAAAATTCCCAAGTTTTTTACGTGCAACCTATTGTGAGTGTACAATATCTTGTACTTTAAAAAAAATATCCAATTTCATTAAAAACTTAGTTTAAAGTGTGGAGCAAAAAGCCTACCTACAACATCTGCAGGCGCAACCGCCATTTCCCCTCAATATTCGCTACGCATATGACATATTATGACATAATATATAATTATGACGAAAACTTAAATTCTCAAAATGATAATTTACAAATTAAGCCAATAATTTAAGTGCGGAGATTGAAATTGTAAGGAAGAAGGGAAGATATAATATAATATGAATATAGTTTTGATATTTTCTTATCTATTAATTTTTGCAATTTTTTTTTCTTTTATTATAATAATAAACTTTTATTGCATAGTAAAAGGTGCAGTTAAGAAGACTGTATCTGCTAGCATTGAATCATAAAATTATGAGAGAGAGAGAGAGAGAGAGAGAGAGAGAGAGAGAGAGAGAGAGAGAGAGAGAGAGAGAGAGAGAGAGAGAGAGAGAGAGAGAGAGAGAGAGAGAGAGAGAGAGAGAGAGAGAGAGAGAGAGAGAGAGAGAGAGAGAGAGAGAGAATTATTAATAAAAATGATTTGATATTTTACTATTTGCAAAATATTGTCTAATAATCCACATTTTAACAAACGTATAGATAATAATAATATAATTATTATTCAAATAATAATTATAAATATTTTAATCATGTATTATACTATTACGTTAGAGTAACATTAAATTAATAAATCAAACACAATGTAGGAATTGAAGATGAAGTAGTAAAGGTGATGTAATCATAATCAATATGTTTTCAAAGTTCATGTTATACTTGTATTATCAAGTTACCTTAAGATGATAACAAGAGGGCGTTTAGATATTATGTGATAACGCCTTGCTTATACTATAATGTGTTTTCATTTTTCTAATGATATGAAGTTTATTTCTATTCTTCCTTATTTGATCTACTGTACAGTATATACAATGTGTATTATAATTTGAAACTGAATAAGAATAAATATCTTTATATACTGTATAATGTTATAGATTTATGCAGCAACATGTATATACATAAAAACATAAATTATTTTATAGAATATTGGAGGGATGATATTAGACATAAGCAACAAGTCCATATTATAACAATTTAAATGAAGGGTGCCATACAATGTTTATATTATATACATTCGTAACTCTAGACGTTTTTTTTTTTTTTTTTTTTTTTTTTTTTTGTCTTCTGGAAACTTAATCGCGATCTCAGTCAACACCTGAACTACAATGAAGCATTATACATTTTCTAGTTTAGATGTCAACCCGATTTTTTTTTTTTTTTTTTTTTTTAATATTATTTTTTTAAGACTAGCGAGTATAGAAGACACCCAAGTGTCATTGGATGCCATAGTTACGCACTAACACTTCTTCTTCTTCTTCTTCTTCTTCTTTTTTTTTTTTTTTTTTTTTTTTTTACTATATATGGTTTAACTTGAAGTGATAAAGTAAAATTAATAATAATAACAATTAAAGGTACTGAAACTGAGTGAAATCAGGCATTATTGAACAAAATCAGATGTAACCTTCCTTATCCTTATTATTAATAAACAAAACAATTTTAATTATATAGAGCTAGAGTATTTCAAAAACATATTCATCAAATAATGAATAATAACATCCACAAAAATTTGTCATGTTAATAATTTAAACTAAATTAAACCCTAAATAAATGCTATGTTACATGTAACGTGACCGACTTGGACCGGAAATCGATTAAAGAAGAATTTCACAATAATTTTTTATACATTTATTAATTTCCAACAAAACAAACAATAATTTTCAAATTAAAAACTTTTTTTTTTTTTTTTTTTTTTTTTTTTCTTCCGAAAAAAGTTTTACTAATATTTTCAATTTTAAACAAGTTTCTAATTTGACTAAAACTTGCCGCTAAAATTTGAAATTCCACATTTACATGTTATCTTCATAGTGAAATAACTTAAATATTTGATCGTGTTTTCACATGTTTGACGTAACTAAACTTTTAACTACAGCTCGTTCTGCAAAGTCAGACTTCCGGCGCAACTTTTGTGTCGATATGTTCCTTTGTTATAACAGCTGATTATGACTTCGTTACCTGTTTACTACGTTTATACATATGGTCGATCATTGTTATTTCTTCGTTTAGAACTTTGAACTTGATAAGAATGAAAGAAACTCCACACAAAAAAGTTCCATGCTCTTCATGTGACTCAATTTTTGTCAATTTTGTTAGCTCAAAAAACAAGATCAACCAATGAATGTGTCGTATTTTGTTGGTCAGCCAATCACTGTTGTTGAGATTCACTTTACTTTACAGAACAAGCTTACCATTTCTTCTTTATTTTGTGTTCATATTATATTTCGCGACCGTCAAGTTTGCGAGATATCAGGCGGTCACCTCTCCTTTTAATATAATATTTTAAATTATGCTCGTAGATAATCCTACTAAATAAAAACATTAATACAACAACAGAGATATTAATTGTAATTATATTTAAATAAACCTTCATATGAAAGACCGCAATTCAAGGTGACTAGACGAAATCTTAGTACCGTTTGATATACATTTTTTTTATATCATATTTGGACATTACAGTGGGATGTAGTTGAGACTTTTAAATATTTTTTTATTGACCAGAGGATACAAAAATTCCAATGACTTTTTTTATTATTATTATTATTTATTATAATCTTTGATCACTCAGGGTCAAAAAATATATATATACTTTTGAGTTGGGAGATTTAAAAAAAAATCATTTACATGTTTATATTTTATATGCTTTTCTCTTTAATGTCTTAATTTTTTTGAAAAATGTCGTAACATTTTTTTATGTATTTTTAAAAACATAGTAAAAATGTTAACAGTATTAATGCAAGAAGAAGGAGAAGAAACGGCTGATTTACTTAAAGAAAAAAAAAAAAAAAAAAAAAAAAAAAAAGACGAAGACGAAGACGAAGACGAAGACGAAGACGAAGACGAAGACGAAGTCGAAACGAAGACGAATAAGAAGAAAAAAAAATAGAAAAAAACTTTTGAATTGAAAGCGTTAAGTGATTTAACATTGAATTAGTAAAATAATAACTTACTTAAAATGCAAATTAAGAGTACAAAGTGATTATGTTAATATTTTATTGATGTTTCTTTATTTGAGTCGTATAATTAAGTACTTGATTTACAAGGGAAGGTTAGATTTTTTATTCTTTTATAAAGCAGGAATTTCGCTCGAGTGGTACTCGAACTCAGATCTTTAGTTTGCTGGGGCTGGGTAATGTAATGGTTAACACAGAATGGCCCCGGTAAGTTAAAGATCTAGGTTCGAATCCCAGTCTAGTGAAATTACTTTTAGCGTATTTACTGCTTCATGTAAAAAAAATAAATAATAATAATAATAAAAATGTATATACCATGTTAATTTATTATTAATAAATATAATTTCACTACTGTTCTTCATAAAAGATAATACGTAGTATAAATTTCTAGAGAATTAATATATTATTAGATTTATTAGTATAGAGTTAAATGAAAACGTTCAAATTAAGTATGCAGGGCTTTAAAATGATATTTAAATATTATGATTTTCGTTTTACGAATTTTAATTGCCTACATGTCTATCATAGTGTAATGCCTTCTTAAACAGTTAACATTTTTTTTAAGTGCACTGCAATAAAAATATATAATCTGAAAACGGCATAAACTATACATTTTGTAATTTTGTTTCCCCACATCCGTGCATCTCTCATTTTTAAGTTATAAAAGAAGTATTAATAAGTATAAAGAGTTTCATTCATAAAAAAAAAACACTATATTTTTAAAGAGAAATGATGCCGATTTCGTAATATCAGATTTTAAAGAATACCAGATGTATAAACTGACTTTATATTATAAAAAAGAAGGCATTCATTGAAGAAAAAAAAAAAAAAAAAAAAAAAAAAAAAAAAAAACATTCTAGGAATTTGTTGAACTGAATAAATTTGATGAAATTAAATAATAAAAAAAAATTGATTTACCTTACCTTATATAAACCGTATATCGCTTTTATTTCATATTTTTATATTCTTCCCTATTTCAATAACTATAAAATTAAGATGTTCCTGGTTGTATGGGTCTCTTTGGTTGGGTATGTATATGTACAATATAAAATATATTTTTTACGTCATCAGATATACCCA
This sequence comes from Ecdyonurus torrentis, assembly GCA_949318235.1. Classification (NCBI taxonomy): domain Eukaryota; kingdom Metazoa; phylum Arthropoda; class Insecta; order Ephemeroptera; family Heptageniidae; genus Ecdyonurus; species Ecdyonurus torrentis. Next base: position 25,248,337 of record OX439133.1, on the reverse strand, counting down.
CTCAAAATAACTTTCAATTCTAAATGTTTAAAAATTTAATCCCATACAGTTTATATAAATCCATGTTTATATCAAAATTAATATTAACCTTACTTGGTAAACTTAAGAGTAAGTAATCAATATTCTTTTCAAAATATACAGTATACATGCATGCGTGCAACAAATTTATTTAAAAATATATATTTATTAAATATGTAAAAATGTATATATTTATTTCTTCTTTAAATCAGTATATTTATAATAATGCTGTACGTTTTTAGAATAATTATAATTGATTAAATATTAAATTAAAATTTTAAATATTTTTAATTTATATAAATATATTTAATAACAGTAATAATTTATTTAAAATATTATATTAAACAAAAATAATAATTTAAATATTAAATTTATGCTATATATTTATATCATTCCATAAATGTTTCATTTTTAGAATTGAATAAATAATTATTGTACACAAAATATTTGTGACAATTGTAAAAATGCTTTTTTATTAAATATAGATAATGTTATTACTGATAAATACTGCTGAAAATCGAGCTATAGCATAATTATACGTATTTATTTTTGTCCGTGTAGTAAAGGAACTTTTCTCTTTTGTCACCTAACACTTATGGTATCCCCCCGAATAAATCTGACCGGTCGCGTTAAAGTTTCCTCATATATTATTTAACATTTGGGGACATGAACGCTGCGGTCAGATTTATTCGGGGAGAGTGTACATGTATGTAAATACGCACACTTATCCGTTGCATAAACGTTAACGCACGCATTAAAGAAGATGCCATTTTCATAAGTAAGGGGCTCAAAAGTGAGTTGAGTGCTACATTGCCAGTTCAGCTAGTAAGAGAATTTAACAAAGTTTAGACTTTCTGCGGAACACATGGGCTGAAATGGTTGTCTATATTTGCAGACGGTGTTTTGTAGTAATGACTAAATTAGCAATCAAAAGCGTGGAAATTAAGTAAACCAATCAAATCTAACGTTATATATAACTATGTAGAGCTACGTATCACTAAATATAACACGCGATCTGATTGCGCAACGCCGCCTGCAAACGTAGGCAAATTTTTCAGAATAATTGTTGCGCAGGAAGCCTATATAAATTTTTTGGAAAGAGCTTCTGTTTTTATAGTCTATCTATACCATTTATTTAAGTTTTTTGTTACAAAAAACAACAACAACAACAACAACAACAACAACAACAACAACAACAACAACAACAGGAAAAAACAGGAAAAAAAAATAACTGTTAATATAATGTCAATTAATTACTATTTAATATATTTTTTTACTATTATACAAAAATGTTGACAATGTAAAAATAGTATAGAAATTATAACAATATAAATGACAAGAAGTCGATTAAAATATTTGCTTGTGTTGCGGGTGAAGAACTGGCAAACTCGCAATCAGTTTTGAGACCCTTTCTTTCGAAAGCAGCTTTTCCTTCATTTCATGTAACATTTACGGTGCGGATAAGTGTACTTAGTTACGTGTGTATTATTTATACGACAAGAAGTGTGAGTTAAGGAATGTAAATCAAACCACAACAAGGTAGAGAGAGAGAGAGAGAGAGAGAGAGAGAGAGAGAGAGAGAGAGAGAGAGAGAGAGAGAGAGAGAGAGAGAGAGAGAGAGAGAGAGAGACCACGCAAGTGAAGCTAACCTAAACACGCAATAAAAACACTTGATACTTTTGATTGACAGACTTGGTTGACCACATAAACTTACTATGGATCAAATTGCATTAAAATAAGGTTGCAAACAAAATGAGAAATTTTCTTTTTTTTAAATATATCTTTAATACACTCAGAAAATAAATGTATAGTCTGAACGCACAAATATTTAGTGATAATCTATAAAAAGGTGTATCCGCATGACGGTATACGCTTGGATGCCATACTGGAGTAATGAATAACATTGCTCAGCATAGGACAAACTTCGATTTTGGCTATTTTCTTTGCGAAATCAGTGTAATTAATTATCATTTTTCTCACATCTTGATATACTAATTCAACCTATATATTAACAGCGTCAATGTTCTCAAAAATATTGCTTAATATTTTTAAACTTGCAAAATAAGTCAATGACTAATAAAGGAACAACTGTTTTGAGGCTGACTATAAGCGATTTCGATCACATACGCTTCCGTTTTGACCTGCTGCACTTGCGCAGTAATAAAGAAGAAACGGAAGCGGATGTGACCGAAATCGCTTATAGTCAGCCTCAAAACAATTGTTCCTTTATAAGTCAATGCAGCCCATTTTATCAAGTTATCCAACATGGCGTTGACTTTAACATGAATGCATACACCCTATACGATGTTCTTTAATTTTGCGTCAAAGCACGAGTGTACTTTCAATAAAATTTTAATTTAGTAGAGTAGAGGCTAGCGTCGATGCAAGTATGATGAGTTTGTTGAGTATAATATATGAAACATACATGGTTCCTCAATTAGCATACTCCCTAGTCTACTATACACATTTCACGAGTATAGATACTATGCATTGGCAGTGAGTTTTAATGTAAGTAGATAACTATGTAATCCAAAGAGGATTCTCGCTGAAAAGTACTGGTCAGCTGGAGACGTGTATTGCGGGTCAAAATTACATTGATCAAATGGGCAACAAAATATAACTTCGCAGGATAAAATCAATTAAAGGCAACAGAAAATTGATGAACGATATTCTATTTGGATTACCTAATCTAATCTATCGAAATACCTTAGTGAGTTTAAGAATTCAATAAAATTAATACAATAATATTATTTTCAGTAAATTCTTAAAATCTAGTAACGAATTTTATATAAATTAAGGTACGCTCTCTGCGCCTTACAATTTGTTTTACAATCAGTTTTAATAGCCTCTACTTCTTTGGATTCTTAGTGTATAGTTTACAAGTAGTAACAATCTACTTTGTAGAACTTATTCTTTTTTTTTTTTTTTTTTTTTTTTAACCATGTTCAATTTTGTGATTTTTATAATAGAAATGCATATTGCAACCAATTTCAATTTCTTCAACACTTTTATAATAGTTACAATGTAGCATTGCGCTATAAATTCACTTATTTGTTTACTTCTCATTTAAAGTCCGTAAAGTCTTTTAACACTTCTATATATACCAACTAGACTGTTCAATTTTACGCATTTCAAAGGTATGCTTTTGTATGATTATCTTTTCAATTTATTAATGATGTTTAAAATTCCATATTTTGTGTTTAAAAAAATTAAAAATATATAATTTTTTTAACTAATATTAATTATAAAAGTTTTTATGAATCTATATTTTAAGCAAACAAAATATAATATTTTTTAATATTTAATTATAATAAAATATTATACCTTTATTATTACGTGCATATTATATCTATACTAAATAATGTTTATATAAATATATGTTTTTTTTATGAATATGCATCAGTATAATAGAAATATCACTAAATAGTGGTTAAATATTAAATATCTGGAAAATGTGATTAAAATAGGGTTCTGCAATGCTAAATGTTAGAAAAAGTACATTATATGATTTCTCTCTCTCTCTCTCTCTCTCTCTCTCTCTCTCTCTCTCTCTCTCTCTCTCTCTCTCTCTCTCTCTCACTCACTCACACACACACACTGTGCCACATCTGATTTAGTAACACGCACATTGATAAGACCTATTTAATAATATCACGTATTAAAAAAACATACCTTGCACCAACAAGAAGTTGTGATCTAGGAAGATCGAAGACCAGTTCAGAATATGCTGAGACACCTGGTTCATCAAAAGTATCCGCTGTAGCAAGTAAATCTGAAATATAAATGAATTATTGGCATTGGAAAATTGCTAAAAGTTAACATAAAATTCATCACATTTTTTTTTTTAACCAATAAATTATTCAAATTATTTTTACATGTTTAAGCTATACAAATATATATCATTATTGATAAAAAGAGTTCATATGGGTTCATAATTTTTTAAAGCAATAAAATTAATACATAGGCCCATGGAGGGAAATAGACATAGTCATATAGGCTGTATTTTTCATATTTTATTTCCAACACTGTACCATTTTGCAAACTTTATTATTGTTTTAGGATTATTATAATTAAATTATTATTTTAATTTATTTATACGTATTCGTTTTAATTATTATAAATAAGTAATTATAATCATTATTTTAAAACATATTATATAAGGCTTTTTTTGTAATCAATTCCATTACAATATGATAAAAAAGCTCAACAAAAAATTATACTTTCAATATTTAAATTCATACCTTTCAAATATTAGTGGATTTTTAAAAAATATTATTAAATGAAAGAAAATAAGTGTAGAATTTAAGTGAAAGAAGAAAAAAATCTAATTTATTCACTTATGCACATTAAATTTTTGAATACTGCACTAACATATTATTCTATTTAAAACTAATAAAAAAAATTAAAATATTAAAAATAAAAAAATCCCCTGAAAGAGAAAATCTTTTTTGACCATATTTTAACTATAAATTTAAATAAGGAAATAAAGTACAATATATGCATAAATTTTATAATCTTACAAATATAGAAATATTTAATTAAATTTATATGACTTAGCTTCTTTATGTCAATAAACTTGTCATACTTTTTTTTCCTTCAAGGACGTGTTTGACATCTTTCTTTTTTTTTTTTTTTTTTTTTTTTTTTTTTTTCTTTGTGTACAGAGCTATAAAACCAACGGTAGCTCCTTTTGCATTCTCTTTTTATTTTATTTACACTTCATTTATATATAAAAGGTCAATGTAATATAAATATGCAGATACGTAAAATTATGTACACACTGCCAGATGATCGAGTCTAATTTTATAAATCCATAAATCACGTTGTTTGTAAACCGTTCGAAATTTTTGAACATTTTTTTTATAAACTCAAAACTAGTACATTGCTTTTAACCAGCGATAAAATTTTCAGTTTTTTTTTATTGGCTCAAAACATATTGCCTAGAAGCTATCATTAACATTTCTCCGGAATCAATGCAGTAGTAGTTTTCTCAAAAATTACAAACAAAAAGTGTTTCTCTCCCATTTCCACTGTAGCTATACTATACAGTAAGTTTCTGTGTTTTTCTCCATAAGCGTAATGTTAAAGGCATAGAACACCTTGAATAAAAAGCATGTCTAATATTATAGTAACATATCAAAACAACAAAATGGCATCTGCAGGTTTATGATGTTACAGTTCGCCTGTTTACGAGCCATTGGAATAGTGAGCTGTGACGTCATAAACCTGCGGCTGTCATTTTAAGAATGGAAAATAAATTAGAAATCAATCACTTAGGCCAAATAAAGTTGATATATAGATATGTTTGCATATTAGACAAGTTTTTTGCTCCAAGTATTCTATGCCTTTAAATTATATATAGGAGTCCCGGGCCTTTTTTCTATATAACGCACTATTTATTGATGCTACGTCACCACAAGTAAGAAGCATTGCAATTAGCAATCCTAAATGCAGTAATCTTTAATGCCACAATGATTTTAGATAAAGAAAATTACGAAAACCTCACCGTTTTCAAACGCGTTTTTGATTGGTTACTCGCTTTCAACTGTAACAATTTTTGCAATCAGATAAACAATAATAATTTATGATTACTTTAATTTTAATAAATATTAAATAGTAATAAAACTACGCTGTAAAAGAGTAAATGCTAAAATATTTAATATACAAAATTATGTATTTAGTTTGTTTACTAATTTGCAAAAATAAAATTGTTCAAATAATTAAAAAAAAAAATAAAAAATCTTCAATAATTTGCTGTTTAATAATTTTAACATTACATTTTTCATTAATTCATTATAATATATATTATTCAATTTTAATAAAGTCCTCATAGATATTAGATATATGAACATGAAAGCTTCATCTTTGAATAAAACGCATATATTAATATTTTCTAATTATGCATATGCAGCTGTGAAAACATAATAATATGATTATATTTTATTACTTAATACAATAATTATGATTATATTATAACCAAAAAAAATTATATTTTTTATTTTAAATACTATTTTCATATTCTTACAGAGCATAAAAAATTGCAAGTGCATAAATATTTGATACAAAATATAATTGTCAATAAAACTGGTATTTTTATTTTTATTTTTTTAATATGGACCTATATAAATTTCCAAAGTTGAGAATATTATTAGATCGCATTTATTTGATTTTCCTTCGTGTATTTTACATAAAGTGAAAATGAACATACTCAAATGAATGAGCATGTTTATATGAATGTATGCAATAAATAAACAAAAAATTGCTAAAATATACTGTATATATATATATATATATATATATATATATACATAATAAATTGTATAACATAATTGAGCAAGTAGAATTCAATTATTCATATAGAATTTATATATAAATATTATTATTATTTATAATATACTGCCTTATAGTATAAACATCATTCATAATTATTAATCTTCAATAAAGTCATATTATGTTTAATATACATATAATTTTCCTATCACTTTATTCTTTCAGATGATAAGTTTTTCTGCACTTAATATAATATGTCTCTTTTGTATGCTGTATAGAGTAGATTTTTCTCTTTCTTTTTTTCTTTTCTTTATTTTTTATTCTTTATATTATTATGCATTGTTTCCATACAAATTGGATTTATTATTTCCTAAGTTTTACAGAATTCAAATAGGAGCTATATATATAATTTCAAATCAATTTATTATATTTTTAAATTATTATATAGTTATTATTTGTTTCAAAACAAGAAAATGTGTACTCAAATTGTAACTTAACGTATCTGAACATTCAAAAACTCAATCTAAAAATGTATGTGTGTGTGTGTTATTATTCTTATGCCGAGAAGAAAACGCGCTGAATTTAAATGATAAAGCATATTATCACGCAGTGTGTACACAAGATTGTGATATTATATTTTAACATTTAAAACTTGCGCTTAATTTTTAATGTTATTCATATATAAAGAGAGAGAGAGAAAAAAAACAAAAAAACAAAAAACATGCACTTCATTTGAATAGCAAAATATCAAAATATATTATCAGCTTAATTTGTATTGTGTATATTGTATACAGTAGGTATATATTTTTTCCGAAGTCAAAGAAAAATATTTATGAAAATATAAATAAATAACGCTAAAAACTTAGTACACCAAAATACTAAAAGTGAGTAAACAAAGGGACTCTTCTCCTTTTCTCTATACTAGGCCATATAATGTAATTTCCTGGTATACTTTATACCGATAAGCTCCATTGTTTTTTATGTCAATATGTATTAAAAAAATATGTCAATTAAAGTCTTTGCTGTACACCATTTGATGCCATCATATGACAATATAATCAAATGTAATTATACCATTATAAGTATTTTTACATACAAACATTTTAGCCAGGAAATTTTTAAGTTTATATTATCTCCCACAAGTATCACCCATTTCAAATGATAATTTTTGGTTAGATTAACGATTAATTAAGAAATATCGAACATCCTTAACTGGTGTGGACTTATATACGTATGTATAAATGTATAAGTATTATAAGTAAAGAAAAAGAGTGTGTACGTATACAAGCAAAAAAAAAAAAAAAAAAAAAAAAAAAAGAGTGCTAAAGTATAAAAGTAAGCTATACAGTACATTTATTTAGTCGGACGAGTGACTTGTTCTGTTGACCTCGGAATACACACACAAGAACACAGTTTCAGACATTCGACGCCTCAATACGTCTACTATGGGAAAGCCCACACATGTAAAAAAAAACATATGGAAATTTAAATGCAATTATAAGATGCACCTATCAATTTTTTTTATATTATAATTATTCCATTTTATTGTAAATTAATTTAGTATTTATATTTGATAAATTTCATCTCAATATTTTAACTTTTTAATTAACAATTTTAAAAAATATATAGTTTAATATATAAATATTAATGTAAAGTAATATTTTCTTTATTTTATTTTTTATTTTTATAGTATTATTATATTAAATATATAATACATTTTTATATAAAAATTATTATTATAATAATTAAACTTAAAAAAACTGATAGGATAATACAAAATTTAAATTATGCATTTTTTTAAGTAAAATAAAAATTTATATAAAATAACAAACTTCACATTTATGAAGGGATCATACAATCCAATACTATCTCAAAAAAGGTCGTAGAAAATATGGATTGGAACACATAGGCATAGTAGTGAGAATAAAGTATTATATAATAATGATTGTAATGAATTATGAAAAAACAATTATACTGTAGAAGGGGAATAAATATATGTAAAAATTAAAAAAACAAGCACGTAATCTAAATGTATTTGCAACAGGGAGAATATTATTATAAAGACACAAGTAGTTTAAGTAACAATATTAAACAAAGGAGCTGAAACATGTAAAATTGTAAAGTAATTAATTATTATCAATAATCATTTAAATATTTCGGCTTTGCAGTATTCTCACAAATCACTCTGAAAATATGGTCCCGTAATATGTTTGATGTGTAGTACCACAGGTATCCACATGACATCATATTTAATGCGCTTGGAGGCCATACTGGAGTAATGAACAACATTGCTCAGCATAGGACAAACTTCGTTTAAGCCACTTTTATTTTAGAAAATCGATGATTTTTTTTTCTTACATATATGAGATATTAATTCAACATATTTACAGCATCAATGCTCTCAAAAATATTCCTTAGGTATTTTTAAACTGGCAAAATAAGTTATTTTCCTATGCTGTCCATGTTATTGAGTTATCCAACATGGCGTCAACTTTGACATGAATGCATAGACCCTTATTTTTACTGAATATACTGTTTTTTTCTTCACTATTTATAAATTAGATCGTGTATTTAATGAGTTTATAAATAAAATAAAAGCATAAGAATTTAGGGAGTCAACTTGTTAGGAAAACTAGCATTAGCTAATAAGTATTATAGCAGAAATTAGTTGCGTTTTCCGTGAGTGCCCTCTCAATTGGTTACACGTCACCAGCGATAACAGACATTAAATCCACGATACCGTGAGTATACAAATTCAATTTTATTTTGACAAAATTTGATCTTATTTTAGATTAAAAAAAATATTAGATATTTGAATAAATTCATTATACTATTCATTTTTTTTTTTTTTTTAATTCATAAGTAATATTATAGCGATACCTTAATAACGTAAACTATTCTATATTTAAATTCCATAACATACAATTCTGAAACAACTTTTGTGAAATATTTGTTAAATAATAGTTAAATACAGTATTATATTACAATAATTTGATAACTATTTTTCTTATACATATAGTATATTGATTTATTTTTTTATTTAAATTAAAAGCACAGAGCTTGCACATTTTAATCTTAATCAATCTTAGATATTTATTATTTTTTAAATTTTAAATAAAACTAATAGTTTTTTATGTAGATATTTTAATGTAAAAAACACACTATATTTTGCATTACAATTTTATTATAATATAATATTATATATAAAAAAAATACAGTCATCTTTTTTTTTTTTTTTTTTTTTTTTTTAATTTTGAAAATTTATTTAAAAATATTTCAGGATTCATATTCTTCTTAGAAAAAAACTGTAAAGCAATTCAAGACCAAAATAATAGTAATTATAATTTCTAACAATTTCATTAGCCCTTTTTTTAAAAAAAATAGTTATTCTCATAACGACAATAATAATAAGTATTGTATAATGAAGACATATGGAAATTATATTTAAACATAAAATAATTAGATGTAGGTCACATTTAAAAACTATAAATAAGGTCAATATAAAGGTGGTCTGAGGTCAAAGGGTAACTTGACAAGGTCGTTTTAAAAAAAATATACGGTACTCTCCATAACAACATGTCAAACCTGATTTTATATACTAGGTGATATTTAGATCAAATATAGTTACAATTTTTATCTAAAGTAATTATTATTCAATTTCTTGTTGCTATGCTAATTTTTTAAAATCTAAATTGAATTTCTACTAATTGTTATTATAAATCATAACTATATATAAAAAATAAAAACCGGATTATATTGTTATTTACTTATTATTTATGTATTAATTCTATACTAAAAATTATGCACAAACGCACCGACAAAATGAAATACATAACAATTTAAAATGCTAGTACATTTTCATCAAAATTTATTCATTATAACATATTTTATGCTATATTGTATAAAATTAAGTTATTTGGCATAAATATTGACTTGTTAAGCATAATTATTATTTATGCTATTCCATTTTATAGTGACATTTATACTATAGCGACATAAATGAAACATGAATTACTTTACTTTCAGTGCATGCAAATGTTAGTAAAATTTCTTAGTTTCTGTTGCATTAATTATATGTACAAAAATCATTGGTTTAAAAAATTCATGAAATTATTATTATGTATGTACAAATAATATAACTGCGCCTTTAAATTTGAGGAAATGAAGTTATAGGAAAACTTTGTATAATTACATCATTTTTTTTTTCGACCATAAAAGTTAAAATTATTAAGAATTGTGACTTTTTTTTTTTTAATGTTGATTTTTTCCTCATATAAAATAAAGATTTTTGTTAGTGACGTCTGGTGCAGTACAGCATTAAACGGATTTTTTTTAACTTGCATTTTTTTCTAATAGAAAAACAAAGTAACACCACCAATTTTGTTGAAGTATATAAGCCAAAAGGCTTGAAAATTACAAAAAAAAATATATATATATATAATAATAATAATAATCAAAAAAACTTTATAAAATCCAATACAGGATTATATTTTCTAATATTATTATTACGTCATAAAATATTTTAGTTTTTGTTTAATATTTATATATTTCTTTTTCATAAAAAAAAAATCAATTGCGTAATAAGAATATATTATAAAGTAACCGCCGCGTGTCCGGTTGATGATTTGATCACTTTATGAATATTTTTTGATGTTGTATATTATATGATGGACGGCATAGCGTAATTAATTCAAGAAATTTAATATAGAAAAAAATAAATATTCAATTTTTTTTTTATTTGCTAACGGTAAATTTTAATTAACTTGTTTGAGTATATTATTGCGAAAGAAGAAATTTTATCCGTATTTGGTCTGCTATTTAAAATTTTTGTAATTTCCAAGGTCGACTTACGGATATAAAATATTTTTTTCAATCTCTCTCTCTCTCTCTCTCTCTCTCTCTCTCTCTCTCTCTCTCTCTCTCTCTCTCTCTCTCTCTCTCTCTATTCTCTCTCTTCTCAAACACATTCTATACATTTTCCATTAACTATTTTGCTAATTAAATTTTTGCAAACATTTAAGAGTTTTATATTTTAATTAACAATTATCTTTAAAAGTAAATAAACCTAACTTGTTTCTAAAAATACTTCTACATATATGCATAAAATATTAGCATTTTTTTTTTATTGTTCCACAAAATCATATTTATTTTAGATAATTACTTTTTATATCTATAGGTACACAGATTATTATTTATTTATTTTTAATTACATCCTTACTTGATCTAAAAGAGTGGGTGAGGATAATAACTCTATATGTATTACTAACCTAGTTTGTTGGTTTGTCAAAAGAAAAATACGGAAAAGAGAAAATTAACGACGTTAGTGTTCAATGTTTTATGATTAAAAAAAATAATCGACGTTTTATATAAAACTGGATTTTTGCATTTTTCCTAAAAGAGCTCAACTTTAATTTTTATGTATTTTTAAATTTATTATTTTAGAGCACTACAAATAAGCTTAAATTGCTATTAGTAACAAAAAAAAAAAAAAAAAAAAAATATATATAAAAAAAAAATAAAAATAAAATTTAAAAACATAAAATTTATGAGATATTTCCATCATTAAAACACACTATGTCCCTCAACCCTTCTGTATCCTCACTAACTGGGTAAAAAAAATAAATAAAAAAAAAAAAAAAAAAAAAAAAAAAAAAACTAAAACTAAAACTAAAGAAGGCAATTTTAGGAATTCACGATGTCAACAATTCCTGGTCTACAATATAGAAATGCAGACCAGGTTGTCTACTATACAAGCTTTCTCCATTACATGCATTTTCTGAAAGAACTGAAAGGGTATAAGGGACAAAACATAGTCCCATCTCTTTATTAATTATATTGCACGTACAAAAAATAAATACGGTAATAATTATGCTAGCTCATTTTCAGCACAATTTGTTCAATACAACTACAACATAATTTATGTTATACTGCATAATAACTATGTTACATAATATGGCATAAATATTATCTTGTAACAGCATTAATTCTTATGTTGTTCTAATTTAGCATAATTTATGCTGTATTTTCATAAATGCAGTATAAATTACGTTATTTTCTCTTTCCGTGTGAGAGGATTTTTTTGTTAAGTAATTTTCAAAGGAGTTCATAATAATTAATAATAAGAAATGATATTATATTTTTATCCAGACACCTTCTATATAAAGATGGACTTAAACGGTTCTTGTTCTATTACAAAAACACTCTCTATATATAGCATCATGTGCATTTCCTCTTATCCTCTTTATGTGCATATCCTGTGCATCCTTTTTAAAATTTATAACATGCATTTATGCAACAGAAATAGAATAAAATTGTATTCTGCATTATAAATTTTACAAGCGTAAATTATTTTTTCCGTATATAACTACGATGATGGGAACTGACTATATTAAAAAATTGGCATCAAACTGCATTGCATATATTGAAATATTATTAAGGCATAGACCAGAAGAAAACATTAGCATTAATATCACAAAACACTTGATGGGACCAAAGAGACCTGTCCGATTGGTCTCTTTGGATGGGACTTACATAAATAACAAATAACATTAGTTTGTCTAAAACCCTCAACTGTAGCACCGTATCAGTGATCAGAAGTTTTTGCCTTATGCAACCCGCACAACATTTTTTATACTAATTTTTGCCTGTTTCTGACGTCAAAAATAGGAATAGTCACGCAAATGGCATATTTTACAGTATTTTTATACGCTCTCTTGTGATAGGCCACTTTTATTTACATTCTGGCAAAAAATTTCATGAGTTTATATTAGATCCCATTATTTGGTATTTAATCATTAAAAAGTATAATATACTTTTAAATAAAAAGTATATAACACATTATGTTGTTTCTACTACATGGCTTTAATTGATGGTATAACATTTTTTATACATACAATAAAATTACATCAAATTAATATATAAAATAAAGAAAGCATAGCATTACGTTGAATTTGCAAAATTACACGGTATACGGCAATGTTTTATATATCTAGACATCAACCCAGAAAGTATATGAGAGATAAAAATAATTAATATTAACTTCTCTTGCAAAATGTTAAATTAATACGTAGAATAGTTTTAAGGTAATTAAAAGGTGATGATAATTTTACAATACAAATGTTAATATTCTCTATAAAACTATATATTTTTTAATTATTTTAAATGTAAACCGAAATCAAAGAAAAATTGAAAATGTACTTTGCAATTTTTTTATTTTTTATTTTTTATTATTTTTTATTTATTTATTTATTTATTTATTTATTTATTTATTTATTTATTTATTTATTTATTTATTTATTTATTTATTTATTTATTTATTTATTTATTTATTTATTTATTTATTTATTTATTTATTTATTTACTTATTTATTTATTTATTTTTTTGTTCACTGGACTGATTAATTTTATTGATACATTTGTTTCACTTATGTTAGGTTATGCATGTTTAAATTTTGAATATAATATGACCAACGCTTCGTGTAACTCATGGATATTTAAACTGACTGTCAAAAAAAAAAAAATAATAAAAAAAAATAAATTGTAAATTTGTAAACATAAAAGTGTGATACTGATAACTGATCTGCTAACTGATAAGTATCCGCCATTTAAGTTCCTCAAATTCTACAATTGAAGTTTTTTTTATTTATTTATTTGTTTTCCCTCCAAAGCTTCTCAAAGAATAATCCAGCAATGCTAAAAGAATAGGTAATTAAAATTTCCCTTGCGCCGTTTTCCCTCTCATGTCTGATTGCTTATACCACCGCAGATAACAAGCATTCATTGTTTCCTTATGAACATTACTTTTAAAAACTTCTTGATTTCATCTTCGATTATCAATTGTATATAATATAAATTGCCCAATAAAATAACAAAATCGTATTATCGAATTCAGTATAAAATAAAATACAAGATGCCTGCACGTTGGTCCTCTATTGTTTTATAGTCTGTCTCGAATTCTGACTAAAAAACCTATAACATTAAAACCGGCTTTCTGGCGACATTTTCAAAACATTAAAATGTTGTTGTACATATTATAGTCAGACCACCATAATTCTGGTATACAACATAAACCAGACACATTACATTTGTTGATTTTAAATTAGGTATATAATCATAAAAATACTTTTCATATCCCATGTTTGGTCATTTTATAACTCATATACTTTTATTTATACATTATTTGCTTTATGAAATTATTTAAATCTTAAATTTTTATTCTCTTTATTCCCTCCCCCTCGTTTAATCAAAATTATTGTTTATGTTTGTTTAGATTGAGTAATTTCCTTTTAATTTCAAGTTCTTAGAATTCAAAATAATCAAATATTTGTTTTGAGATTTTTTTTTTCTAAGAAGACTTATTTAAAAATACTAATTTGCAATTTTTTTTGTAAATTTTAATGGACAATCGTAAGCATTCAATTTTTAAACTATAATAATGTGGACTCATTAAAAAAAAAAAAAAAAAAATAGCGTTTATTTTTAATAAATCATAGAAAAACGCAATTATAAAAAAGAATTTGTTATTATATAATACCCAGAATTATATGAATTTAATATAAACAAAATATAAATGAATAATTAAGTTATATACAAATTTGTATTTTTTTTAAAGAGCATAATAGAAAATCTTATAGTAAATTGAACACCTGCTTTATTAATATTAAAAATCATCAAAAATTAAATTACACTAATGCTTCTGTGTATAAATGTTATTATACTATTAATCGTTTTATCGACAATGTTATGTATTTTTATATCTATCTTTTTATTGTAATTTATTGTAAATAGTTGACAAGACCAAAATGCTTGTTGTAACATATGTTACTATATGAACTGCCTAGGAGTCAATTAAGAATTCTTATATTTTTTATACTGATAAGTTATAGGTGGCCTAAGTTTTAATTTACTGCAATAAAATATTAAATATTATATTTCCAACATTCAGCAAATTCTACAATACATGCACGTGCCGTATAAATCACTCACGCGATATTATATTCTGAAATACTTTATATTCTTATTGCTAATAAAGTTGCTAATATAAAGTTGTATTTATTTTTATAATAATTTTTTTCCTTATTCATTCATAATTTCAGTGCTTTTAAAATAAAAATTGGTATAATCTTTAAGAATTATAATATTTTTAATTATACTTACTTTTTTGTAATTGGTAGTATTTTGTTTTTCTCTGCGGTTATCTTCTTTTGAATTGATATTTTAAATATTGGCATGATTTATAAATATATATATAAATAATAAATATAATTACAACATAATAGTTATTTATACCAACTTTAGTGGCATAGCATTATTTAATCAATTATCAACATAAAAAATTAGTACGGTATACAATTAGTACATAATAATTTATTTATTTTATTTAAAAACAAATTATTTATTCATTAAATAATTAATGTTTTAATATTAAACATTAATTTCTCTTTTTTTTAATTAATAAAAATATTTATTAATTTTAATATAACAACATAAATGAAAGATTTCCATTTAATAAAGTTGTGAACATATAGGGTGTCAACGTAATTCATTGAATACAATGCACAGAAATCAGGTAGTGTGGGAATTGACAATTGACTAAAAGTTTTAAAGAAACTAGAAGCTGAAATTTTTGACAGTGATACTGATATTAGGATATGGCATCTTCAAAAATGTAAAAAGTTGAGATGTCACCATGCTAGATTTTAAATTATGAAGTTTTAGTCCCATAAGAGCCCATGTTAATTTCAATAACTATTTTCTCTCTTATGTGATGGTCACAGGTTTTCTTTTTAGATTTTGAGATACTAGCCATCCATAAACAACCCTTAAATCTAATGAAGAAATCGACATAAAATTTAGTTAAAATTAATTCAACTAAATGTTCTTTTAATTTTAGCTATAGTACACTCGAGATGCGATTAATATTGAACATATTCATCAAAATTGCAATTTTTTTCTTACAATATAATATATATATATATATATATAATATATATATATATATAATATATATATATATATATATATATATATATATATATATATATATATATATACAGTATTATATTTTACTATATATAAATACTAAATATTATTATAATAATCGTATACATATAACATACGTTAAATTACACTTAATTCTATTATTTTATCTAATTAAGTAGCTCATTCAAAGTTATAAAGAATTCTGTATATTTTGCTATAGACGCATTAAAATAAAATGTCTAGACTATAAACCTGCTTCTGTATTATACGTATGTGTGTATGTGCTTCAAATATACAACTAACTTCTTCTTTTTTTTTATTACATGATATCTTTCAATTGTAGGTAATACAGTATTAACGCATCTGTTTAAATTAAGTACGATTAATCGATATTATATCAATATTTGATATCAATTTCATATGTAGAAGATATTGATATATAAGTAGATTGATATGTTGATGTTTTTAAAATTATGCTCTTAAATAATGATAATGAAAAAATGATATTAAATAATGATGGTACGCGTATAACACATATAAAGATTTTATATTGCAAAAAATAAAGAAATATAAAAAATAAGTAACTATCACAATAAACGACCCAAATATTGACTAAGAAAAAAATATTCAACATTTTTAAAAATAGCTTTTCTTTTCTATCCTTTTCTTTTCTTTCTTTTTTTTTTCTTTTTTTTTTTTTTTTTTCCTGCACATTTTTATTTTATATTTAAAATAATGTTCGATAATACTACTTTAGTAAACCATATTATGAAATATTGACATAAAAATTTAGCATTACAAAAATATTCATGCCAGAGATTGCAAAATACAACTTTAATATGTCAAAGAATGAACTATAGCTTATAGACATGTTCAATCGATTTTATGTATATTTTAAACTAAATTAAATATGTAAAAAAAATCTTAAATAAATCAACACTAATAATTTTTTACGAAAACTTTATATTAAAAAAAAAAAAAGTGTATTTCACATATTTCCTTATAACTCATGAATAAAACAAATTAAATAACAAAACTAAAACATATTTCTTAGAACATCCCACTTATTTTTAAAATGATAAATATTTTATAATGTAACTTTCATAAACAATAATAACATATTATTGTAGAAATCATTGTACTGTACATGTACTATTTACTGTGTACGTATACTAAATAATAAACACTGCAAAATAAAACTTTCTAAAATATAAAAAAGTATTATCATTATTATAACTGCATTTTAATGCATTTCGGATGCAGTTTTTCAATGATTGATTTTTATTTTAACACTTCATTGTAAATATAAAAGCAATGTAATGTTAAATTATATAGGATATAGGTTAAATAATAATAATTTATAAAAAGTATATTATATACTTGTATGCTTTTCAATAGTAACAATTCAATTTGCCAAGAAAAAGAAATGCAGAAAATATCGGTCATCTTTTTTCAGTCCTTTCCACATAGTGATATGTCATAAAATTTTGTAACAAAATTACTCAGGTTAGTAAATTGCAACCAATTAATCAGTAGTAACTTTGTTTTTTTCTTTCAACAGTAAAATAACACATTTAATTGCCCGATTAACAGATTGCAACGTACAAGCATCAATGTTTTCCAGCAGAAAAAATATTAAATTAGTAAAAAGTTACAAAATATAGACAATATTTCTTTTAATAAATTAGCCTTCCAAATATTTATGCATAATTACTACACTTTGATTTCATTTATTTTTTAAGAATATTATGTATACTGTACAGTACATACTACATACTACAATTGCACTAAATTTTTTCTTCGTAATAAATAATAATATTTACATATATTATTATATTTCATATTAATATTTTATACTGCAAATTTTGTTATTTACATTTGGGAAATAAGATAATGTAATTCATACTGCATTTTTATGTACAATCGAAATAATCATCATAATAATAATTTTATTATACTGTATATTATATTGTTAAATTAAAATTGCATAAATAATTAATGTATAAACAATACATAAAAATGAACAACAGTTATGCTCTGTAGCTAAGTCAATACAAACAAGCATAAAATATATTATATGAATAAAATGACTGGTATTGAGCCAGTATTTTATTACGTATGTAAAAAGTTCATGTATAACGTTCTATTTTATTAAATTTAAAAGTATTAGTTTTATATACAATCAAATTTTCAAGATCAACTTTAAACTTTAGACCTCGCAAGATAATATAGCACACAAGGAATACTAAATTTAAAAAAAAAAAAAAAAAAAAGAAAAAAGTATTTAAAATTCATAACACGTGCAGATTAAACTGACCTACCTCTATAATACCCCCTGCCTTGCAATTTATATAAAATCGAGTCGGTGCGGTATAAGTTGAATGAATAAAGCTCTTGCATTGTAAGTAGCTCCCGACTAGAGTGTTTATGATTCGACGCATATTATATAGTTGCATTAAACAACGAGATGTATTTTATCTTGCAAGAATAATAAAATGCATTTTTTTCTCTCTTATTAAAAGTAAAAGTTGAAAAAAAGATGAAAATTTTATGTTTGTTGCTTGTTTTACAAATTAGTTTTGTATTATAAATTTATAACAACATTTTTACTTTGAAATTTAACTTGTTTTAACCAAAAACAAGAAGAAAAAAATCTTTCAGATATACGATGTTATAGAGAAAATGCTGTACTGAATACTTATTTGAAGTAAAACAATTATCGGTAAAAACCTTCTTTATACTTCAAAAAGATGTCAAAATGATAAATATAATGGAGTTCAAATTAGAATTAATAACATGAAATAAAAATAATATTATGTATACTTTTATAATTTAATACAGAATAAAAACAAAATTCACTTACCCTGGTGTGGAATAAACCTGAAGTCAGAAGCCTCGTCGTTTATTGCAAATGAAGTCAATACATGACAGCACAGCAACACCAATATTAAGGCCATTTTTAACCTGAAAGAAAAACAATAATAAATAGTATTTAATGACCTTAAAAATAAACATTACATGCATAATATGTTTTACCTACAAGTTTGCCTTTCTGTTTTATTTTATTTTTAATATTATTATTATTATTTTTTTTTTCAATTTAATTTGTTGAGATTTTAATTTAAAAATTTGTTTTACGATTTTGGGAACTTTAACGGCACTTTTAAAATTTCAAAAATTTTAATTTTGTTTTTTTAAATTTAAATTTATAAAATTTATAAAGATTTTCTTACAGCTTTTGTAATTAACTCTAAGGCCTGCGCAGCCGTCTTGTTTTATTTAATATTAAATTATTTTAAGAAAATAAGCCACTGTGATTGGCTTATAGTCGACTCTCTGTATATATTATACCATAGTATAAATATATATATGTATTTATACTATGATTATACCATTGTGAGATATTTAAAAAATATTGTTTTTGTAACAAATCGATAAAACAAATAAATATATTTCTCAAAATATAATAATCAAATATAAAGTCATTTTAATGTCAGAAAGTTATAAATATATATTTTTTATGTATATACTTGTACAGCATAATTTTAATTATACCATGCATATATTTTTTTTTACAGTGACAACTTTTAATTATGTAACAATAATAAGCAGGAATACCAGAATTCAAAACTTTAAATTACCTTTTTTTTTTTTTTTTTTTTTTTTTTTTACTCATTTAAAGCCATAGACCACATACATAAAACAGCATGTGCTTTTTAATGAATAAATACCAAATGGGATCTTCAAAACTGATGACAATTTTTACCAGAATGTTAATGTAGCCCTACGAGAGAGCGTGAAAATACTGTAAAGTATGCAACTTGCGTGAAAACTCATGTTTATGACGTCAGAAACATCCAAAAATTAGTATGAAAAATTTGTGCAGGTTGCATAAATCAAAATTTCTGATCATTAATTGCTACGGAGCTAAATTTGAGTTTTGAGACAAACTAAAGTTATTTATGTAAATCCCATCAAGTGTTTCGTGATATAAATGCTTATGTTTTTTTCTGGTCTATTCCTTTAACCTTGAGCACAGTTCAATGATAATTTTTCACCCTAAACATGGATCACAGTCATGAATCATGAAATGTTTATCGTTATCGTAGGATTTTTGTTAGGAAATATTATATAACAACAAAAAATGAGTGGGGCCATTTATTGTTTAATTTTATTTATACTAATTTCAAGAATACTATAGCATTAAATTATAAAGTCGATCCTTAAATTTATTTTGCCTTTTTTTTTAATGTATCGTACAACTGCTATATTATAAAAAAAAAAATAATAAAAGAACTATCTGATTTATACTTTCTCCAAGTTCAATAACCAATATTTGTATGTTATATAATTCAGTTCATAGTTTAAAAAAGAAAAATAAATAAGATGTTTTCCTTGATAATTATTTTAAATGTCTGCTCAGATAAATATAAAATTAAAGCACGCAGGCAGACATAAACATAACATTTTTATTCTTAGAATAAAAGTTTGGAAGAGAAATATATAAAGTGTGTGGGGGATCAGGTAAAATAAACAATTATTAAAGGTAGGGGGTCACATGATTGCCAAGAAAACTTTACTTTTTAACTTAAAAATTTTAAATATCATAAAATTGAATATTACAAAAAAATAAATTAAATAAAATAATTATAAAATTTAAGTTTTTAGTTACTAAAAAAATAATACAAATATATTTTAATTTATTCAATTTTATAATTTTGACAAAATTTAATAAAATAAGTAATTTAAATGACTTATATATTATAAATATAATTACATGTGCTTACTGTATTGCGAAATGTACCAATTTATTTAATTCCCTGGTTTCGTTAATGTCAGTTAAAGTAAGTGTCGTAAAGGATATAGGAACGAAAAATAATTATTAAATTTAATATTAAATCAAGAAGGTGGCAATTTCTACATTTTACAGACATTTTCGTGATTAAATTGATATAGCTTAGAGAAAAGGAGAAATTGCTTAAATGATTTTTACTTTTAAGGGAGTAGGGTACCGACGTTGCCCTTTAGACTCAAACTTTTAACGTCAAAAAAATTTGAAATTTTGCACAGTGACACTTCAGCTTGAGACAATTTCAAATATATAAATATTTTGGGGGGTCACCGTGCAAATTAATTTTATATGATTAAAAAAAAAAAAAATTTAAGTCCATAAGGCCCAATGTTAATTTCAATAATTTTTTTTCGGAACGGTCAGTCAAACATCTTGCAATTTTTATCACGGCTAGGTGTGACCCTTAGCTACAGAATGACACCAAATTTAGACCCAAAACAAGTTCTAGTTTTGAGATAAAAGGACGGTACCCTACTCCCTTAATTTAGAATTATCATTGTTTATATATTTTTCTCTAAACCCAGAGCTCAAAACTATTTTCTTTTATCTCAATCGCCAATTAAAAAATATATTATTAAAGTCCCCGGAATATTTTTTATTAAAAAGATGAAATCATTTATATTTATTAAAAAAAAAAAAAAAGGTACACCGTGCAATATTCATAACACACTATGCTGTGCCATATAGTTGAAATTCACCTTTATTTTTTACACTATAATGAACCTTAATGATGACAATTTTACCATTCATATTTTGCTTATATTATAACACAGGTTTTATTTGTGTCATTCGCCCCCACGTAATGAATTTATTTTCTCTTCACTTTTAAAGAGAGAGAAAGAAGGACAGAAAGAGAGAGAGAGAGAGAGAGAGAGAGACTATAAGATCTCCTACAAGGAAAACCTGATATATTTAAACTTTTTAACTTGGGTATTTAAATTTACATTGCATTTAAAAAGCTTTTTTTTTTATTATTATTTTTTTTTCGTTACACATATCAACATTAATATATGTTTCTCTCATTCTAATTAGTATTTCTGTAATTCTATACGATAGATTTTTTTTTATCATTGTTTTTAAATGGCATACTGAACATGAAAAACGTGCCGAATGAAATAACATTACCACGTGCAAATTTTTTTCTTTTATAATAATATGAGAGATTGCTTTAGAAAGAAAATGTTAATTTATAAATTGTTAAGAAATAATTGTTTTTAAAATCAATTATGTTTTAGCTTTTTGCGTGCGATTTTTTTATTTTTTATTTTTTTTTTTTTTCCTTTTGAAATAAAACATACGATTTACTGTATTGGTTTTTACAGCTACGAAGACGAAACGTTTAAAAGTTTATAATAGCAAAAAGTGTGTAAGTCCCACCCTGATACTATAAGAGAGAGATAGAGAGGGAGGGTTATTTTAGCGATAAAGTCAGATTTTACAAGTAAATTGTTTACTCTCGCGATGTTATCTGTGACCCATCTTACCCTTCACTTTACATCGGAGCCAAAAAATAAATCGATATTTTAGTTTAATCGATATAATAAAAAAGTCATTCTAGGTGCCCGATTATTTACCATCATTTTTTTCTTCAATAAAATGTGCAAATAAATAATTTACAAATCAAATATGTAAAATATGTAAATAAATAAAGAAATGGTGAAATTAGGTACTAAAATTGCCAAGGGATGTTATTGGTTAGTCGCACGTAAAAAGCTTACAGGGACCCCTATATAGTTTCCTATCTTTAAATATTTCGGGACCATAGTATTAATTTTTTTTTCTTTCTTTTACAACTACTGCACATAATACGGAAATATTTAAATGAGGTATCCTAGATACACTTTTTACGTGTTTTAAGCTATTATAACAAAAGTTTTTTTTTTTTGTGTTTTTTTTTCACACGATAACCTTAATTTAAATTGATAAAAGTAAGATTTATTGACGAATATTGCCATTATGAATAAAACCTATATTTTATTTCAAATTTATCTCCTCATTGTTTAATTAAAAATCAGATCAGAGGCGAGACCCTGATACTTGGCATTGAGCATATTTAATTTACATATTATAACGTTTAACTTGGTTATAAATTTTTATTTTAATACATTTTATTATTATGTTATTTATTATTTATTTCTGAAGTAAAATGATTTTAAAAATATAACTTAATTTTTTTAAACACAGTCAGACAACTCTGTAACTTAGAAACGATATTACAAATATAATCGATAACTTAAAAATCACGATTTTTTTTTTTTTTTTTTTTTTTTTTCAAAACATAAAACTCTTCAACGTACATCCCTGTTATATACAAAAGGCGCCTGTTTTCTTTTACCTACTACCTTCCCCTTCTTCTTTTTCTTCCCGCGTTCAAAATTGTGACCTTGAAAATTTCTACTCCCTCATCTCACATCTTTTTTTTTTTTTTTTTTAATCTATTTTACTGTAGATAAGAATAGAAAAATAAGCCTTATGTTATTATTTCACGTGTTTAAATTTATATTTGACAAGGGTGAATAGAAAGAAGAAAAGATGGGTTTCTTTCCTGCTTTTTCATATGGAGAAAATTTTGAGTAAAGATTGAAATCCAGATGGCCAGTTATAAGTAGAAGAAAAAATATTGTATAGTATAATAAGTATAAAAGTATACAATAACACTAAAAATAGAAAAATAATATAAAATTATTATTTCGAAAAAAAAGAGAAGAAAAAAAAAAAAAAAAAAAAGATATTTAAAATTTATTATTATTCTTTTTTAAAATTAAAATTTGTATACTAAATAATCACTTCAAATTCATTTAATTTGTTGATACATCAAATTGAAAATACGTCAATTAACCATTTTTATGATTAAAAATAGATAATAATAATAAAAAATCTCATTTTAGTTCATATAAGAACCAAATGAATAAGAATTATTTACCTCGAATTGCAAAAAATAGCGATGCCAAACACAAACAGATTTGTATGTTATTTTTTAATTCAAATGCCAGATTCTGGCTAGTATTTTTCTTTTTATGTTTCGTTTTATTACGATTTTCAACACTGCATCATTAAAATGATATTAAGATCATATAACATAAATATGAGAGGGTTTTTTATTGTATTTTTTTTATCATTATTATTTTTGTTTTATGAAAAAAACAATAGAAATATTTTAGATTAGTCTCTATGCATTTTATTGTTTCCACTTTTTTTTTTAAAGGAAAAAAAATGGAGTTTTTATTCACAGTTTCATAATTGTATTATTTTTGTTACTACCTTCCATCTCAATAATAATGAGAGACAGAGAGAGACAGAGAGAGAGAGAGAGAGAGAGAGAGAGAGAGAGAGAGAGAGAGAGAGAGAGAGAGAGAGAGAGAGAGAGAGAGAGAGAGAGAGAGATTTTGAAGCACCATTTAATAGAAAAAATTAAAAGGATTTCTTTTTTGTTCTTGTCAATTTTTAAAAAGTATTTCTAGTACAAGTAATATTTTAAAACTGTCAACATAATCGTTTTTTTTTTTTTAATAATAATTATAAAAAGATTACTTATTAAGTAAACGGCCTTGAAAGGTCAAATATTTTAACTATAAATTTATTGTTACGGAAAATTGGTTAAAATTACTACTTTTTTATATTAAAACAATATTTCACCTTGAAATCAAATCCTTGATAATTTTTTATTGTAATTTTATACGCTTAATCAATTTTTTGATTAGGGAAGTATATTAATGCATACACAAATTTGTCTTTTCCTGGTAGAAAATTATATGATCTTTTTGTAGTGATGAATTCATATTTTTGGATCAGATTTACATTATGTTCTAAAGTTTTTTTTATGTTTTCGCTAACACTACATTATCTACTATTTAAAGTCAAAATATCAAACTTTTACTGTAAACATTTTCAACAGCTATGGAAATCCTATAACGTAAATTATGAACCATTCTCATTCCGAACGATTCCGAACAATATCGACGTTAAAATAATAGATTCTAAATAATTTTAATTTATTAAATAAATTCATAACATTGTAGCAGCGTCATAAATTTAAATAACATATTTTTTAAATTAAATAATAAATAATATAATTTTTATTTATCATTATATTTAACAAAATATACTATAATATAAAATTATTATAAAATAAACAATAATAATTTTTGTTTTTGTATTAAATATTATTTTATATGTTTTTAAAATGGTACTGAAAAATTGAATATTATATTGCTAAGTTACAAGTAACAACATGCATAAAGAAGTAGGAGAGATGTATGTAATTTTACTGCTTGGAAAAGGAAATATTTCTTGTAATAAATGTAATAACAAATTATTCCTTTAGGCATAAAAAGAAAAGAAAGGAGAAGAAGAATATTTATAATGGATTGAAATTAGCTACTAAAAAAAGACACTAAAAAAAAATGCTGCTTTTCAATGATATTATTTTTTAATTTTCATTTAATAACTAATTCTACTTTGATTATATTTTATTTTATACATATTCCTATTTTTTTATTAAGTTCATTACAGCAAAAAAATGTCACAAATATAGAATTGAAATCTCAATCGGAGATACCAATGCTTGCAATTTATAGTTGTAGTCGATTATTGAATTAATAATCGATTTTTAGTCAGATTTAAAAAATCAAAGTATTAGTTTTGTTTGTATTTGTTAGCACGTTTGTGACGTGTTTTAGCTTTTGCTTTGTTTTTTATTTTAATTGAAACATTTAATATGAAAAATTAAATTTTGCTATTTGGCACATATATTTTTCATTTATTTTTCCGAAGCTTCACTTAGAATACGATATCAAAAGATATTTTATTAATAACTGAAGTGCTATTATTTAAACACTTTTTGATCGTATTTATACGATGCTATAGTAATTTTTAGTGTTTTAAAAAGTAAAATAATACTAAAAATTAATGCAGAATAAAATTAGATTTATTTATAAAATATATATAATCCACTGTCAGAAAAAATGAAAAAATATTATATTATATATTTTTTTTTTATAAAAACAGAAAACTGTCAAATAGTTTGAAAAATTACATTGAATATTTTTTTTTCTTTCTTGTATTTCATGTAAGTTACGACCTTGTTTGAGGTTCAAGGATTTTAAAAAATATTTCAATGATTGTTGCCCAAAAAGTATTCGCTGCTTACCAGGAAATGAAATTAATAGCTTTATTTGTTTCATTAAATACTTGAGATTGTACAAATTTACTTAAAAAGTCATCATTTTTAAGCTCAAATTGCTCGTTTCTCAAAATTGATCATGTTTACTTATTTCTACTTTTGTCATCATTGCAAATATAATACATAGATCAATACAAAAATTATTATTGCCTAATTTTTCAGTAATTAAAAAACAAAATTGGTACATTTCCATGATAAATAAAATAATAAACAAAATAATCGTGTCATAATTTATTTAAATTTTTTGCCCACTATTTTAATTATAAGTTTTATTTTCGATTTTATATAAACATGCTAATTTTTACGCAAGATTTCTTACATTATAAATAAAATGTGGATACACGTTTAATAAAAAAATTGAAAATGTCGGCCTCATTAACATTATCAGTATGCAGATCTTAGTAACAAATGAAGAAAAGGAAGAAAAAAAAAAAAAAAAAAAAAAAAAAAAAAAAAAAAAAAAAAAAAAAAAAAAACGCCTAACATTACAGGGAAAAAAAATTGTCGCCAGATGTTCAAACTTTTAAAACTAAATAAGTTGCCCCAGGTCATGAACAATTACAACAAACAAACTTAATATAAAAATATAAATTTTATAATTACCCTTACATGCAATTTATATGCATAACAAAATATGCATAAATAAATACCACTTACAGGTGTATAAGAATCAATACATACCTTTGAAATATATTAATTAAAAATATAATCCATGTTTAGATTTATGATGTGGAAAAAAAAAATGTTTGTTTTTAAACTATATATTCACATGAAAAATTGTATTTGATAATTCACAGATCACATACATACAAACACACACACATATAAAGGTAACAAGATGCTGAAGCAATGGACCACGTCTTTACACTGCTTGCTTGCTTGTTGCTTGCGGCTCCAGAAGAGAGACAGGCTGCTGTAGCGGTGTGTGGAGGTGGAGAGGGGAGAGAGAGAGAAAGATAGTAAGAAAAACCTTGTGTGTGTTCATCATCGTGGCAACGTTGTATTTTAGAGTACTATAATACTAAGAATGTAAGAGTTGTATAACTTTGCAAATAATGTATGTGCATTAGGTTAAAAATTTGGCTTTTTGCATATTTTTAATTTTTTTTTTTTTTTTTTAGTAATGTAATTCCGAGAATGTAAGAGTTTTTATATGGTCTCAAGTATTGTGTGTGCTGAAAAAAAAATCTTCTGTTTTTAGATATATGAAATAAGAAATAAGATATTTTAGTGGCACAGGCTGTGCTTTATAAACACAAATGTTTTAATAATTGTCATTCATCTTGACATTAATATATTTCAATTAGTTTTTCTTATTTTTCCGTGCATATTTTAATGGAACCTAATTTTTAACAACGTTCCATTCATATTTTTAAGATTTTTTTTTTAACAATTTTTTATTTTATTGTAACTTTGAAAACGTTTTTAGTAAACCTGTGAACTTATATATGATAGAACTTATTGGTAATCTTAGTAGACAAAATTGCAACTTTAGTAAATATTATATGATTAAATATTACCAAAAAAAAAAAAAAAAGAAAAAAAAATCTGAAAATAATCGCCTAAATTAATAAAAACTCGATCTTTTACAGGAAATATACTATTTTTTTCTTTGTCTTTGGACCTAACTAAATACAAAGCGTACATATTAATAGTGTTTTTCATTAGCATTTTTTTTTAAAGCAGCAACACAAAATAATACACATAACATAATTAAAGTTATTATAATTAAAAGACTTAATCTAAGTAAAGTTGTGCGAATTTGGGACTGCTCTACCATATCAAATTTCAAGTTGTATAATAACAAATATCAGACCTACTATATTCTTACTATACTTATTCCGAAATAAAGTATTGATAATCTTTTATTAGATATAGATGATAAATTAATATTTATTTGTGCAGTATGACTTTTTTAAAGTGAGATCAATCTTTTTACCATGCTTATTTTTATTGTTTTATGAATTAAAATTATGTTGAATAAGAGCTATCTCTTTTTGACTTAAAAAATTACTACATAATATTACAAATCTTCATTAATCTATTAAGAAACAACGCATGCCTGAAATAAGCTTGGTCTCAAAATGCGACAGATAACCTCAGCCTGTTAGCTGGAAAAAATAAATAAATAAAATGAAAGTGCTAAGGAAGATATAAAGTGAAAAATACTTAAATTTTGGAGTAGTGATCTATGATCAGATTAGCAGTCCAGTAAAAATAATATATTGCGGTTTTTAACTGAAAATAAAAATAAATATCATCTTATATAGGATTATTTTTTCTCATATTTCTTAATATACAAGTAGCTTATAATGACATTATTTTTTTACACACTAGATATATATAAACTTAAATTGATTGTATGGGTATAATACAGTATAGTTGTATCTTTAATTTTTAACATTAAAAATATAATTTACATATTAGAATGGAAGAGCAAACATTTAAAAGTGTGTTAAAAATTTATTATTGCTTCTTTATTATTATTATTTTGCTTATTTTTGTTTAGTTTATTAATTTATTTGACATTTTTAATAATTAATATACCATGACAATTCTAATAAATGGCCACTTTCAAATTTTAATGAAAGCCGGTGATGAGATGTGAAAAATAATCGCTTTAATAAATACTGAAAATAAAATATATGGGTTTAATTTTAAATTATGTTAAAGGAAAAAAAATATTGCGTTATTTATGCTGCATTGAATATTGTTGAGGACAAATTGTTGCTATTTTGTATAATAACAATTAATTACTGAACATCTTGATCACTATTATAGTTTAGTTTATTATTAACCAAAAAAAGGCAAATTTATTTACTCACTACTTTGGTGGTACAAACAGTACAGTATGTACATTTGTACATTAATTAGAGAGTACAAATTTATTGTAGAATAAAAATATAGAAAAATACAGATATACTTAAAATAATCAAATAAAATTATGAAATACTTGAATTATAGTATAATTACACTATATAAATTAATTGCTATTTAATATATAGCATAAATTGTGAATAAATATTGCTGAGGATTGATCTTGCATATAATCATTAAGAAGTTGTTTGTTTTTTTTTCTGTGTGGATTATAATATTAATAACTCACTGATACAGCTGAAATAAAATCTGAAATACACAATAATAGTAATAAACTCATATATTATTCATAATAAAAAATGCTTAGCCTACAAAATGTAAATTCCAAAACACTATAGACTTTTTTTCTAATTTTTTTTAGAACTTAAGTCATTACTCATAACGATTAAAAAATTAAAGCAATAATTTCAATAAAATAACAACAATAAAAATTTAATTTTAAAAACTCGTATATTGTTTTTTTTTACCATTGTTTACAATGCCAAAAATACTTTAAAACTCTGAACGTGATACAAACAAAAGGTACACCATGGTTACACCCACCAATCTCGCAACGTTGTCATATTTAATTTTATTTAAATTAAACGAACACACAACATTTCTTTAGTTATGAAGAAAAAAAAAAGTATATTTAATATTAATAATTTTTAATACCTCAATATAATATTAATGACTTTAAAACCTACATTTAAAAAATTACAGGAAAAAATCAAAGAAAAAAAAAACTTTAGTAAAAACATTTCTTACTTTCGATATATATGCGATTGTATAAAAATACAAGTATAAAAAATAAATAAAATAAAATCAACATAAAAAAAATGCGAATATAACATATGTTTTAATAATTATTGAATAATTAAAGAATTTTTTATTAAAAATTTCAAAAATGATTAAATATTGATTATAAATATGAAAATATGAATATTTATTAAAGATTTTAATAATAGGATGATGAAAAAACGGTAAAATATAAGCAGATTGTATGCCGGTTGCTACAGGCTAAAGAGATAAAAAAAATATTTTTCTGTCTAGAGATTTTTTAAAAGAGAGAGAGAGAGAGAGAGAGAGAGAGAGAGAGAGAGAGAGAGAGAGAGAGAGAGAGAGAGAAAAGGAATGCTGAATACGCATATTTTAAAAATACATTTATGTAATGGTAATCTCATCCTTTTATATTTTTATTTTTTTAATGATAAATTTTCAAATTAAAAATTTGATTTTTTTTTTTCTTCATTGGACTGTTTATTATTATAATTTTGTAAGTTGACATTTATACTTCATGTAATGAAAAGTGCATTAATTATTACCAAATAGTACAGACACTTATGACTAAAATAATTATTTTGTATGAAAATAGATCAAGGCATTATTTTCCAAATATCCCATCAACATAAAAATAAAGAAATTTCCTTCTTAAAAATATTGGAAGATGGTTTATGGTTTATAAATTTAATTTTGAACGTCAAATAGTTGTGTAAATAATTTTATTTTTTTAAAGTAAATTAAAAATAGAAAATTTCAAATAAAACTGAAAAAAAAAAAATTATAATAATAATAAATAAAAAAAATAACACTTAAAATATATGAACCCATGTTTAAATTTACAATCAGTATTAAGTCTAGTATCTTTGTCTAGTTTGTACAATAAATATTCAATACAAATGAAATTCCTAAACAAAAATTTTAAAATTGAATTTATACAAAAGGACGCCAATATACCATTTACTAATAATGTACCACTTTTTTTCTTTATGAAAAAAACAAGTCCATTTCCTAGAAATTTTATATGGCGCCTAAACACTTTAAAAATTTTAACTTTTCAAACTAAAACGAACATCCTATTATACATAAGCTATACTCTTGGGGACTTGTCGCGCTTATTTTATTAGAATTAAAAGCTGTAAAATAAATTATACACAGGTATATTCAAAGGTGAGTAACGAGTATAGATGAGGGTGTAGAATTTTTGAGAGTGTCATCCGATTGTATTTTAAACTGTCATGTCTCCAGTGTAGACACAGGTAAAGAGAGATAAGAGGAAGAGAGAGAGAGAGTTATAAAAAGTAATAAAACCAGAGTAACAGAGTTGAATTTTTAAAATTTGTTGCAACAATAAGAATAAAAAGTCTAAGAATTAACCTCAGAAGTGGCGGAACATTTTTTTAAATTGATAATTTGTTAAAAAATATATATATATTCAGCATAATTTTGTATTGTTTTCAATAGCATGTGTAGCAAATTTCGAATCGAGTCCGTTATATGGGAAAAAATAGCATGGAAAACAGAACGTTTTATGCTCACCATGTTATTTTTTTCCCACCTAAAACGATGCACAAATCAATTTGAAATTTGGTAATTAATACAAACTTATGCTGAAATATTAAAAAAAAAAAAAAAAAAAAAAAAAAGGCATCCACCGCTCGTCTGAAGTTCATCCAAAACTTTTCAGATATTTTAATTTATATTAGATTAGAATGATATATAAAATTACATTACAGTAATTAAGTTTTACGTTTTTGGCAAAGTTTTTGAAATATATCCTTTTACAAAAATACCTTTCGTTTCATCTATTTTTGCCTATGATATTATGCTGTATAATTGTATTGCATATGCATATAGTTTTATGATATAATTATGTGATATGATAATCTGATATTATATAACAATACTTGAACAAAAGGATTGAATATAACTTTACAATTACGTTGATTTTGCATCTCTAATGAAAATAAATAACTTCAATGTAAGGGTAAATGAGACTAGCATTAACTCACATACATCGAACCGTGAAAGCCTACACCAACACAACTTCAATGTATTTTGATTTTTCTATATTCTTAGAACATACATTTCTTTCCTTTTAATGGAATTTGGATTTTTCAATGAAGAAATTGAAATATAATTAAATAAATAATCGTCTTTATTCAAAAAAATCCATAAGAAAAAAAAATACAACTTTTTGAAAGGGCGACGTTTAAGCCTGACAATATGTCTGGCCCATAGACATGTCTATGGTCTGGCCCACTCTTACACCTAACCCCAAAAGAAAACATCCATGAAATTTAAAAAAAATAATAATAAAAAAAAATTACAAATATCACAAATAAGAAAATTTTAATATTTGTTAATCAATTTATGGAAACAAAATCATATAGAACAAGATGTGCAAAATCTAGTGAAGAAAAAGAATAAAAGAGGAAAATAAAAACTGACAATTAATATAATAATTTCTTTCTCTCTACTAAGAGACTCTTCCAATAACTCTATCTTTTATGTCGTCACTTAAGCCACAGTGCACAAGTAAAAAATTTCCCTCAATACAGTATATTTGTAAATATAATACAATATTGTACATCATTGTTATAAATTTATAAATAAGTTTACTATATAATTATATATAATAAATTTATTTTTTAAAAATACATATCAAATAAATTGTTAATATTATATTATATTATGTGTCACTAAAATTATTATATTCATTAATATTTTTATAATATATTTAGTAAAGTTTCTTTTTATAGGGTGTATGTGGATGACGTCATATTTAGTGCGCTTGTAGGCCATACTGGATTAGTGCATAACATTGCTCAGCATAGGACAAACTTCATTCAAGCCAATTTTCTTTGGGAAATCGCTTAATTTTTTTGTTCTTGTTATTTTTCTCATATATACTTGAGATACTATTATAATTCAATATATTTACAGCATCAATGCTCTCAAAAATATTGCATAGGGTTTTTAAACTGGCAAAATGATTTTTTTTCCTATGCCACCCATGTTATTGAGTTATCCAGCATGATGTCGACTTTAACACGAATGCATAGACCCTATATAGACAACAAATCTTATTACTGCATTATATATTTACAAGAGCAATGATGTATTTACATGATTGCAATATTTTTTTTTTAGAAATTAAATTTAATGCATTTTTCACATTATAGAATAACATAGTAAATATTTAGTGTTGAGTTTTATTATGGTAAATATATATATTATCATTATCACAATCATGCGTGTGCACATATTTTTTTTTTCATTTACTTATTTTTTTTTATGCACTAAAAAAATGTAACAATTAAATGTTTGCATTCATCTATAAGTGTAGAAGATTTTTTTTTTTATCGTATAGCATAATATGTATTTTTATATGCGCATCGGATTGGTAACACGTCTCTACTATGGTATCAAGCATTACTACATTCTACAGTATTTGTTATAATTGTATTACAATTATAACAAATATTGTAGAATGTTGTAATTGTATATACCTATAATACGTAAACACTATCAATCATTGTTTAAAAATTTTAGGTGATATGATATAGTCAATACATTTGATGATCATCTTGGTTTCTTAAATTTTCATCATTTTATTTTTCTTTCATTTTCTATATTGATTTTAATGATTTTCATATGTGACATAAAATAAACTTTTAATTGTAATAGGGTGTATGTGCGTATACGAAGTCATACTTGAATGCGATCTTTAATGCCATAATGGAGCAATGAATTACATTGCTCAGCATAGGACAAACGTCGTTTTTGGCTATTAACTTTTTTTTTAATTTTTTTTTCCCTTGCATACTTGAAAACCCAATTCAACCTGTTAAAAGTTAAAACCATTAATTCTATCAAAAGTATTTTGTTAATTACGTGGCAAAATGTGGCTTTTTTCCCCATACTGGCCTATGTTGCTCACATATGGTACTGTATCAGCCTTTATATGAATGCAAACCACTCTGTGCGTATTACAGTATTTTTTTTTTTTTTTTTTTGCATAATTTTAATTTTTAAGTGATAATGAAAAGGTCCCTAATCATAAGTCTAAAATATTAAATCTAACAATGAATCTTCCTTGATGGTTACAAGTTCTAAATTAAATATTCATCTTTTTTTTTTTTTTTTTTCTATTTATTATTAACTTTTATATGAAATCAAAGAAGTATAAGAGGTCAACCTTTTTAAAATTAAGAGATTCGATATAGCCTTCTATTATATAACGACAATTCATATATAATTACATTTATGAGTTCATTAATAATAATAATAATAAAAAAAAAATTCAATTGCATCAATATAACACATTTCATGTAACAAATTCTCACTTATGGTGAACTATACGTAATAATTATTATTTAGGTGTACATACATAACAAAAATTTTGACCTCGGGGATTGTAACAAATAAACAGGTGTAGTACCATATGGTATACCGTAAGTTTTAAATTATTATATTATGTTTCTTTGCATAAGTATTATATTGGTTTTATTTGAATTTCTATATATATTATACTTTCTCCTTCACTTTTTATATAAAGCTATTATTTAAATATAAATTTGCATTAAGTAAATAAAATGCAGATTAATTATAAGTAGTTTAATAGATATAACACTCTGTCATTATTTTTATTATTACTATTATACTCTTTACTGTTCAGTATAAAATACTACATCAGATTTCATTAAATATATTATAAGAGCAAATTGAGATAAAAATATGACAGTTGGACCAGAAAACGCCCTTAAATTTTTGCGTTTTTTATTATTATTATTAAACTTATTATTATTATTTTTTTTAACATTCTAGAGTGAATAGCGGGTCCGCAAAAGTAAGAAAACGTTTTTGACAAAAGGGACATAGATTTTTACTTTTTGAGAGGCGCACTAATTACGTGGTTTAAAAAAGTCACGGGGACTGAAGAGGCTATTTTTAATTTGTGGTCAACTAATTATACAAGTTAATTATTTTTTATATGCAATAATTGGTATAATAATTTTAGTTTTAATTTTTTAATATGTATATTTTTTAAACATAAATAATATTTTTTTATTTTAAAATTTGTAAATTTTAAGTTTATTTTATTATTATTAACTTTTTAGTAAATATATATTTAATTATCATGTTGACATTGGACATTGATCAGCTGAATAATATATTCAATTTAGGTTTCAAATGCAGAATCTCTTTTAAACGCTTCATTTCGAAGAGATAGAATTATTTTAGTAATTGGATGAAAGATAAATGATAAATTCAAATGTTCCCTAAAATAAAATTTTTTTATCATTATAATGATTTTATAAAAATTAGTTCTTTTTTATTCAATGTTATATCTTGTTTTTTAATATGTGGTTTAAAAAAATCTTAGCTTATGTGGTAATTTCAATTTTTATTGGATATATAGTGCATCGTTATGTATGAAATTATGAAAAGTTTAATAAAATTAAGTACTCGCAATTAAATTAAAAATTACTTAAAGCCATAGACAACAAGAAAACAAGTATTTATATCACAAAACACTTGATGGGACTTACATAAATAACGTTAGTTTGTCTCAAAACCCAACAGTAGCCTCGTAGCAATGATCAGAAAATTTTGAATTATGCAACCCGCACAACATTTACATACTATTTTTTTTTTGTGTTTCTGACGTCACAAACAGAAATATTCACGCAAATTGCATACTTTACAGTTTTTTCACGCTCTCTTGTGGAGCCACAGTTACATTTTTCTGGTAAAATTTATCGTCAGTTTTGTAGATCCTATTTTGTGAACGTGTTGTTTCATGTTTTCTATGCCTTTAATATAAAAAGTACATATTATAAGTTTTTTCAGTAAACTTAATGAATCTTTATAAATAATGATAGAGAGTGGGTTTTTTATTATTTTTTTTTTACTATTATTTTGATCGCAATATTGACAAGAGCAACTGTTTTGAGACCGTTTTTAAGCAATTTCAATCACATCCGCTTCCATTTCTACGTACTACACATGCGCAGTACGTAGAAACAATCACGGATGTGATAAACACAGTTTGCTTCTTTATTATAGTAATTTAATTAATTTTTTTTTCTCAGTGTAATTTTGCTCTCACAGTGTAGTGATACTGCACTATTATATAGAGAGAGCTGTCAATCTAATGTTACCCTACCTTGTCATAAACTCAGGTTACACATACAGGTAAAGTTCTGTCCGTGATGTTATTTATTGAATGTTAAAGTATGACATTTAATTGTCAGCTCTGTGTCAATAGTATTAGCAGGATGGCAAGCAAATCTGTCGTATATAAGCCTTTCTCTCTCTCTCTCTCTAACATTTCCTTAATACTGTGCCTTTTTAAAAAGATATTATCCTAAAATTGTCTACTTTTTTTGACATTATTAGTACCATAGACATGTCTATGATTAGTACTTAAAATAATAGTACTCACATGTAAAAAAAATAATAGTAAAGAACAATTAAGGCAAGTTACTTATACAAATTATGAGGGCTCTTAAATAAAAAAAATATATGAAAAACTTAAGCAAAATCCGAATAAATGTCGATATAATTTGTTTTACTTTTAATGAAATATTAAGTGAAGGTTTGATTTGACAAATTATTATATACTTCAAAAAAATATAATAAAAATATTGTTATAGTGTGACAATTTTATGCCATTTAATTTAATAAACATATAACGCATAAGAAGTTGAACAAATTTCAAAAAATATTTTATTTTGCAAAAATTATTATCACTGTCCATTTCACCAATTATACTTCTTTATATTTAACTATACTGTCCTATTTTATTTACTAATACAATAAACTTATTTAATTGTATAAATATACTATTGGCAACTTCACCCATTATATTAAAATAAAAATTTTGATGTTACACAATAAAGATTTATTATTTTTCATATATATATAATATTTGGATCATTTCATTCTTCATATATTAATTAGTTAGAAACTGCAATTACATCATTGTAAATGATTGCAAATCAACACAATTTACACTGATACAGAGGGGATATGTATTGGATTTATAAAAAATTAATAATAATAATAAAAAAAATATTAATAAAATAATAAAATAATTAATACAATAAGTTATATTATTTTAATTTTTTAACATATTTAAAATTTAATAAATAATATGTTATAAAATTTATAAAAAAACACACATTAAAATAATTATGTTACGTATAGTTTAAGTTAATATTTATTATTATTTTAATCAAATAACATTTTATGCATTATAAAGCAATTTATATTATACTACGCAATAATAAAAATCAATATTAATAGTAATCATAGTAACATTACTTTTATAAAATATAATAAAAAATTAAATGAAGAAATATCTATATATATTATACTAGTATTTTATGATAATTTTCTCTCTCTCTCTCTCTTTTAACATTTCTTCAATTGCACTCATTATGTACGACTTTACGGCGCCAATATACACTTGCAATGTTATTATTATTACTGCAAGTATATAGTAAATTGACTACCATCCCACATCTGAAAACATAAAACATGCATTTGCTTTCAAAACTTTCAAAATATAAAGTCAATTCAATATAAATATCTTCAAGTACAATCGATATATTTATATTGTTAAACTATCAGGAAATAATCGATGAGTTAAATAATGGTTAAAAAAAATATGTTATTTATTGCGCATTTTTACAAGATTTTGAAATTTTTTTCAAATGTATATAATAAATATTTACTTGTAAATAAAAAGAAATAATTATGTTTTGTGTGGTTTTGAAGTGTTGAAATTTTTGTTTTTAGTATTAAATAAAAATGCGTCGTTGAAAAACTCAATATCTTAATTAGTTGCGTACAAGGATTTATATTAGGCGTCTAAAGTTGTATGATTTTCACTTAATAACAACTGTCGATAGTAAATGCAATTTATAATGACATTACAATTATATTATACACCTTTTTTTGTAATAATTAATATTTTTTATATGAATTAATGTTATTTTTTAATGTAATTTTTTATTATTATTATTATCTGTTTTTGTAAAATTAATTATCAATGTCATATTTATTATAAAATTCTTTCAGTTCCACAAATTTAATATTATACTTGAACTAATATAAACACGTTTCAAATGTCAAATTGGAAAATCAACCCGAGTTATTAAATAGAAAATATTGCTATTGGATGTTCTAAGAGACTATTATGCACGTAATAAATATTTGAAAATATTTAATTTTATAATAATGAAGGTTATCTGTGAAATGCCCGGGACAAAACTTATGGTCCCGTATATTGCAGGACCAGAAAATAATAATTTTTTTAAAAATTCTTCACTCAGTGGCTGAAAATACAGAATTCCCTTCTATATTGATATATATATTTATAATAATAAATTTATTATCGAGTTATTTACTTTATATTGATATGTTGATCTATAGACTTTTTTTTTTTTTTTTTTTTTTTGTTGAAGTTTCTATATTTTTTTTAACTTTTTTTGAGCTGTCATGCATCTGGTTGTCCAATATAACTGCGTGTTTTGAATGCGTGATTCATTTTTAACGAAACTGATACAATTCAAACAGTTTAATAAAATAAAAGCAATTGATTGTTCATATATTCATAATATATATTATATGAAAAGATTTTTAAAATAACATTACCTGATATAAATTTAAGTCATCTCATTAAAAAAATAAAAAAATAAAATTAAAACCCATTTTATATCCTAATTATTCATTAGTCTGTCTGTCTCATTCTTATTCGTAAATATAATGTTTTATAATACATATATCTAAATTATAACTATAATAGAAATAGAAACTTGCCTTGCACATCTGCAATCTGTCTCAAAAAATATAATTTTGACTCTCTCTCTCTCTCTCTCTCTCTCTCTCTCTCTCTCTCTCTCTCTCTCTCTCTCTCTCTCTCTCTGTCTACAGGCTCAAAAATAAATACGAACTATGTTGTGTTAGCTCAAATGTTTAAGCTATATAAATCGTATATAGCACATTTCCTATACGCAGCATAATTAATAATGCATAAAACTAAAATTTTAAATAAATTTGTTTTCCGTTTTTGACCATCAATATGTTACTGATATTCAATTTAAAAAACAAACAAAATATTATAAATATTAAAAAAAAAAAAAAAAAAAAAAAAAAATCAAAATCAAAATCAAAAAATAAAAAATCCTCTGTATTGTTGCCATGTTACCAAGCCGATAAGCTGGAAACAATTTTTGGTTCAATAATAAATAATAATAATAAAAAATTCTGTATAATAATTATTACTTTCTTCAGCATAAATTACGTAATGTAAATTTTTCCGTGTACATTATCCTCATGGTAATAAGAAAATAAAAATCTTTCCTACACACACACAACGTATTATACACTGCAGCCACTGCAGCTTTTACATCGACAAGGTCAAATCTTACGTGGCAACAATGGAAAGGTGAAATTTGTTACCTGAATATATAGAAAAAACATCCCCTTCATGTTAAACAAGGAAAGATATTTATTTTTAATTATCTTCCGATGCATTGATAAAAAATATATTTTAATTATATGGTAATAATTTAAAGAAAAAAAAAAAAGAGGGTTGGTCACTTCTTGTATTTGATTACTAATTATAATGATTTTTAAAAGATAATTTTTACTATTGATTATATTACTATTGTATTTTTTATTATTAATATTATTATTTTAGATTAGAAATTTAAAATTAATGTAATATGCCTAAAGATTATATAATAAATTTAAAGTCAAATTCAAGAAATTATAATTTTTAACCCCATAATTTAAAATATCGATAATAATATTTGAAGTCTGTCTCTTATTCTCATTCGTTAGTATAGGTATTCCATAATAATATTTCAAAATTTTAACATAAGAACATAACTATAGAAACTTGCACATCAATCTGTCTGTCACAATTTTTTTGTCATTTTGACTCTGTCTCTGTCTCTGTCTCTGTCTCTGTCTCTGTCTCTGTCTCTGTCTCTGTCTCTGTCTCTGTCTCTGTCTCTGTCTCTGTCTCTGTCTCTGTCTCTGTCTCTGTCTCTGTCTCTGTCTCTGTCTCTGTCTCTCTCTCTCTCTCTCTCTCTCTCTCTCTCTCTCTCTCTCTCTCTCTCTCTCTCTCTCTCTCTCTCTCTCTCTCTCTCTCTCAGTGCGGTGGTGACGTGGAACGAATGAGGGAAACTAAGAAAATTTAGGAGGTAATAATTTTATATGCATATATTGCATATATTCTAAAAGAGTACATTGTCTTTTGAGGAAATTCTAAGAAAAATATTGGTATACTCTATAACAAAATAGCTAAACCCTAAATTTAAAGGACGGAATTTGAAGTCGTATTTCTCTACGTACAGCTGTATTGAGCTGTAAAATAGTCAATTAATACGGAAAAAAAAAAAAAAACAAAAAAAAAAACAAAAAAACAAACATGGGTATATTAAGAAGAAATGGTAAAACATAAGATATATAATGTATATATCTATAATATAAATATAATATTTTGATTAAAAAGAAGAAAAAAAAATGCAGAAATAGTTTTTATTTTTTTATTTTTTTAAAATTGAACTGAGATTTTTAGAGAATAATGTTATTTTCTTCTTCCTATATAGGTTGATTTGAATACTGTCCCCTAATAGGAAAACAATGTGTATAAAATATTATATTTTATATAATTTACTTTCCTTTTGTGGTTACAAATTTTTTAACCTGGCGTGCATTGTTTTCCTTGTTGAATTCAACTGAATTCATTAAAATCAATCTCTTATTAACTTTTAAGGAAAATATTTTGTTCCAACTTCCCCGCCTTAAAAATTAGATCATCTCGCTTCGATAAGAACCGTTTATATTATATATGTACTGTATTATACATATTTCTTTTCCTGATTTTAATTTATAAATTAATGCATATGAGATAGTAATCCAGTTTTTTTTTTCTATTGTATAAACATTTATTCCTCACAAGAAAATATTATAACGAAATTTATTTATATACTACTTTTATTGTACCATAATTTAAACAGTTTTATTTCATATTATTGTAATATAAAATATTTAAACTGTGGTTTTACGCATTATTATTAAAAGTCTCTCTCTCTCTCTCTCTCTCTCTCTCTCTCTCTCTCTCTCAAATCACAAATCTTATTATTTATAATATATTTGAACCATCCAGCCAGGCTCGGACTGGCCATAAGAGCAAGTCCACGATAGCAAACGTAGCCCTCCCCCCCCCCCCCCCCCCTGTTTGGAGGCTCCTAAGACCCCAAAAGGGGTGTAATCAGGGTGTTACGCTCCCTTTTGTGGCCCCTAGAAAGGGTGTTACACCCCTATAGCAGACGAGGCCCCTTGAGTGCCAGTCCGACTCTGCCAGCCTGCATAGAGTTTCCACGGTTTCTCTAGACTGTCATGGCGAATGCCGGGCTGTGTATTAGGCCGTAGCCAACCCGTATGAACGGTTTCCATATTTTGTTGTACCTGTCGTGAGACTTTGTCTTGAGCATAGTAAAACCATACTGTGGTCTTGAGGGGACTATGTAGAAGGTGAAGTGTGAAGTATACTATAAAAGCAAGAAAAAAAATCTTTGCATTTTATAATATAAATTTATTTATTAACAGTTCATATTTAAGCAATTATAAATTATAAATAATGCATCATAGTCATCATACCAATATAAAAAATATAATAAAAGCTTTTTTTATTTATTATTATTTTTTTATAATAAAATATTACCTCATTTCTGTCACTTCTGTCAGTGCTATGTACTTAAAAATTATACTTTATCGATTAATTCTAAAAAAAAAGAAAGCAAAAAACTGCTAAAATGGTCTCATCATACGAGAGTATACTGACAGTTTTATACTAAAAATGCCATCACTTAACTCTAAATAATCAGGTTTGCGGTATATTCTAAATACGTTATACAAAAGCTCTTGCGATGAAGTAATTAAATATGAGAAGATTATCGAGTGATTGGTGCATCTTATATATATAATGTATATACATCAGATCAGAGTGTATATATATATATTATATACGATGCATGTCAAACCATATAACCATAAGTCTTATGCATATAACTCAATAACCATTAATAACCATTTATTAAGTCACTATAATGTAATGTAGTATATACGTAGGCATGGACTCTTGCTATATTTATTTATAATTTCCCGGACACACAGTACATAAAGTTGCAATGGGTGATCGAGTATTACTAATAGGAACTATATAGGATGCATGCCAATCTAATAAAAAAATATATTTGAATGTTATATAAAATAATAATAATAGTCCCCCGCACATCACCATCGAGTGTGGATGTATATAAAATCTAATAATATTAAATAATAAAAATATTAGGAATTCTGTTAACTTTTGTTATCGGTGATAACGTATATAATATATATATATAGGACCGCAATCAGAAGCGTTTTAAAAAAGCATGGAACCCCTAATTTAACATTTGTATACGGTTAAAGGAATATAGAACAGAGAAAAACATATAAGGACTTATATCTCAAAAAACTTGATGGGACTTATAAATAGCTTTAGTTTGTCTCAAAACCAAACTGTATAGTATAGCTCCGTAGAAGAGATCAGAAATTTCGATTTATGCAACCCACACAACATTTTCATACTAATTTTTGCATGTTTCTGACGTCATAAACATGAATAGTCATGCAAATTGCATACTTTACAGTATTTTCACGCTCTCTCGTGGGGATTAACATTCTGCATGGTAAAAATTGTCATCAGTTTTGAAGATCACATTGAAAGCACGTGTTGTTTTATGTGGTCTATGGCTTTAATTATTATGAGAAACACGTTGTTGTTATTATTATTGTTGTTGTTGTTGTTTTTCTTTTTGTTATTTTTAAGAATACTATAACTGCACCAATTCCTATAAAGCTTAAATTAGGGATATTCTGCTGTTTTCAGTTTTTCTTTTCTCATTTCTTTTTGAAAATAAAATAAATAAATAAAATTTACAAAAATATGTGACAAATTTTGCTTATATAATATTTGTAAATCGCTAACCAAAAGCATGGTCGTGCATATTTTATTTTTATAATAAAGAAATAAGCCATTTAAAAAAAAATGTTGTGAAATTTTAATTTTACGCGTGCAGCAATAAATGGTTACAAAAATACAAGAATTTTGATGGTGATGAATCATGTTTATCATGTATGACATTCCAAATCAAATAATCAAGTTTTATGGAACCTAACGTAAAAAAAAATAAAAAAAAAAAAAAAAAAAAAAAAAATCCACGAGGTTAACAACAATTCACGACTTTTTTTATTACATTAATAGAATATTTTTCATTGTTGCAAACTTATTGATGGAATTTTAGATCACTGTAACTATAAGTTTAACAATTAAAAAAATTCTAATTCAAGTCGAAAATTGTGGCATTTCTCACCATTTTTAGCTTATGTATATATAGGAGAGGAGAGAAATAATTTTTTATTTATCACGGTTCAGAAATTGTGAAGCATGTGAGTTCCTAAATTTATTTTTATAACATTCTAGCATTGCAGCTGATTTGGACAAAACTATCGTGTAGTGGAATCTAAAATACAAAACTATGCGTGTGATAAATGGGAAAATTAAGTCTTAATTTTCTCAAAATATAGGATGGAAAAAATGATCGAAACAAATCGATAGAGGATGGAAATATCTTTACCAGAAAGTTTAAACAAAAGTAAAAATAAATAAATAAATAAATAAATAAACAAACAAATAAATAAAAAACATAATAAATGCAACTCTATTTTATACAAATTTTAACCTTATAAATATCTATGATCACATGATCACAATTTAAAATTGAATATTGTGCCAACTTTACGATTATATAGTTATAGTTTTTTTCCTCACGCAAGC
Organism: Ecdyonurus torrentis; assembly: GCA_949318235.1. Taxonomy (NCBI): domain Eukaryota; kingdom Metazoa; phylum Arthropoda; class Insecta; order Ephemeroptera; family Heptageniidae; genus Ecdyonurus; species Ecdyonurus torrentis. The sequence continues at coordinate 25,204,492 of OX439133.1, read as the reverse complement.
TTGAATACGTAATTCAACATGTTAACAACATCAATAATGCTCTCAAAATATTGCTACTTTAAAAGTGGCAAAATATGTAATTTTCCTATGCCCCCCCTCCCCCCCCCCCCCCCCAAAAAAAAAAGAGACCATGTTAATAATAGCTTACCTTTGGAATTGTTTTTATATGAATGGCATGAATGCACACATGTTATAAAAATCAAAAGGACGCACTGTAGTTCGTAGATAATTCCTTTTTCTTCAATGGTCCTACTATTAAATAATTTTTGAACCATTTTCGAAATATTTCAATTTTGCCATAGAACTAAAATTCATCCATATTATATAGTTAACAAAAATTTTCATTTTTTTTTTATCAGCATAAAGCATTATTATTGAATATAATTATAAAAAATTTCTTTTTTTATTATATTTTTTATTTCATGTTATTGCACTAAAACTATTTATTGTCCATTTCGATTTTTATGGTATTAATGATAAATTAAAACTTGGTTGCCCACTCAAATTAAATCGATGTTTAATTTAACACTAGGCGTGCCTTTATTTTTTAAATGCAATGCATTTTGCATTTTATTACTATAATGTCATATAAATAATACACATTGATGATAAATAGCTAACTATATACATTATATTTTATACATTATATTTTTTCGTGTTTTTTAAGCATAAAATTCATGTTCACTTGTAATTCTGTATAATTCAAAAGTGTGAAAATAATAAATGTTCATGGAGCAATAAATTGTTGTACAAAACTAATTTGTTAATAAATGCTTTTGGTATATAACCTTCAATATTATTATGCAGGATAAAGAAACTCTTTTAAAAATAATAAGAATTCTTTCAAAATATAATAATTTTAAATTTTCAAAAAAAAATATTGTTATTTATTGATTGCATATGGTTTTTTATTGTTATTATAATGATGTAAGGTTTTTAATTTTGTGTTATTTTATTAATTTACTATCTGCATTTTTTGTATATAGATGGTGTATGCGCATGACGTCATACTGTATGAGCTTCGATGCCATACTGGAGAAATGAATAACATTGCTCAGCATAGGACAAACGTGGTTTTTTGATATTTTCTTTGGAAATTTATTACTTTTTTTTTTGTTACTGTTATTATTATTTTTTCCACAAACTTTTTGAATACCAATAATTCAACCTCTTATCAATACTCTCAAAAATATTAATTGCTTTATTTTTAAACTAGCAAAATATGTAATTTTCCCATACCAGCCATGTCAATATAGTGCTCACATTATGGCATTGACTTTTATATGAATGCATGTAAAAACTTTATAAAAATCAAATGGATGTCACTGATTTCCAGCTCTTAAAGTAATAGACCAGAAGAAAACATAAGCATATATGATATCTATATCACAAAACACTTGATGGGACTAATATAAATAACTTTAGTTTGTCTCAAAACCCAACTGTAGCTCTGTATAGCAGTGATAAGAAATTTCGATTTATGCAACCCGTACAACATTTTTTTTTTTTTTTTTTTTTACTAATTTTTTAATGTTTCTGACGTCATAAACATGTATATAGTCACGCAAACTGCATACTTTACAGTATTTTTACGCTCTCTCGTGGGGCTACATTATAACATTCTGGTAAAAAGTGTAAATAGTTTTGAAGATTCTATTTCGTATTTATTCATTAAAAAGCACATGTTGTATTATGTGGTCTATGGCTTTAAACAGATTAAATTGTCAAAATGTGCAATTAGCAACGACATATTTTCTTCAAACAAATTTAAATTAATATCTTCAATACTTGTAAAAAGTGTCTTTCTTCCATATAATTTCTAAATTTCTGGCCTCGGTACACTAAATCTCTCGCAAAAAAAAAAAAAAAAAAAAAAAAAAAAAAAAAAAAAAAAATGAAATTGTAATTGTAATTGAAATACATAGGAAATGCATAGGAAATTATAGAGCGCGCACTTTTTTTTTATAACTCGTCCTCTATATGCATGTATACTGTATCTTTCTTTTGGACAATATTTAATCAAGATTCTTTCTAAATTTAAATATTGACACCAACATACATTTTTGATATCTCGCAATATTGAATATTTCATATCTCCGTGTCCGTATATATGATTATAAAGTATAAACTAATATTGAAAGTAAATTGATATTCACATAGTCAAAGTTCATTTTATCTTGTAAATTAATGCAATTTATATCTTATTTAACTAACACACCCGTATATCTAAGCGCTACCATATATAGGAGAAATTTGCCATACTGGAGTAATGAATAACATTATGAATAATATAGGGCCTATGCATGCATTCATGTTAAAGTCGACGCCATGTTGGATAACTCAATAACATGAGTGGCATAGGAAAAAAATCATTTTGCTAGTTCAAAAACACTATATGCAATTTTTTGAGAGCATTGCTGCTGTAAATATTTTGAATTAGTATATCTAAAGTACGTGAGAAAAATAACAAATATCTCAAAATTAACCGATTTCCCAAAGAAAATGGGCTTAAATGAAGTTTGTCCTATGCTGAGCAATGTTATGTACTACTCCAGTATGGCCTCCAAGCGCAATAAATATGACATCATCCGCATACACCCTATATTAATATTATAATAATAATAGTTGTTGGCTATTTCCTTTTGGAAATCAGTTCATTTTTTGTTATATATTATTATTTTTCTTACATATACTTGAGATACTAAATCAACTTATATTATAAACATTAATCAAATAAAAAAATAATGCTTTTATAGCACTTTTAAACTGCCAAAATGAGTATATAGTTTTCCTATGCCGCGGTCCATGTTATTAAGTGATCCAGTATGGCGTCGACTTTAACATATGAATGCATAGACACCGTATGTTATATAATTTAAATGTAATAAAAGCTCCGTCGTATTCAATGTCCGTATACCAAGAAGCCAAGAAGTGAAAGAGTCGTAAGCATTATAAGTATTGTTTTAAGTGAGTAATGATACATGTATTGTGATTATTTATAAAAAAATTATTTTAAAAAATAGTAAAATATTTATATTTTGTTTAGTGTTACAAAAATAAAATAAAAATTCAATAATTATAACTATAACATTATAAATATTTAGTAAATAAAATAAATATTATAAATATTTTTATTCTAATATTTAATAATATAGCATTGAATTTAGAGTATATACTCTAAATGCAATGTTATAACTATATGTTAATGTAAGTTTAATAGCAAACCAAGCTTCAAATTTCAGTTATAGAAAAATGATTATACAGTCATAAAAATAAACTTTAAATTTTGCGACAGATGAAGTAAAATGTGATGTTTCCCCTATGCTGGACAATGCCTTAGGCACCACAAACATGGCGACAAAGCGCAAGGATATGCAACTGATCCACATAGTCAACTTGTAGTAGAATTATTATATATATATATATAAAATATTAAACACTTTCACATATTAAAAAATATGAAAAAAAAAAAAAAAAATAAATAAAATAAGAAAGATCTTGTGTATATTAAAAAAAGGGTCTACACATATAGAAGTGGTTTTGATTGATTATGTTTTTTTTGTTTTCATTGTTACCGTTAATTAAACAAAAGACGATCAAGGTAAAAAAAGAACAAAGGGGCGTTAACAAGAAGATTTCATAGAAAAATCAATTTATCATAGTAAAAACCTTTTTTCTGCTATCTTAACTAGCAAATCAAATTAGGCAAAAGACTTAATTTGGGTTACTTTCAAAAATTACTCAAGAATGGTTTTTGGTTGCTTTACAAATTTCCTAGTCTGTTATATTTTTATATTTTATATTTTTATAGACAGACAGACAGACAGACAGACAGACAGACAGACAGACAGACAGACAGACAGACAGACGGACGGACGGACGGACGGACGGACGGACGGACGGACGGACGGACAGACAGACGGACAGACAGACAGACAGACAGACAGACAGACAGACAGACAGACAGACAGACAAAATGTATTAAAAATAATTGAAAATAAAATTAGTTGCACTTGTAAAAACCGTATAGAAAAGGGCATTAATTTGCATATATATTTATTATTCAATTTTACTTCAGAATAAAAAAAAAAAAAAAAAAAAAAACTATTTCAGCTGCTTTATTAAATTATTATTATTATTTTTAATTATTTTGTAAATAAATGACAATAAAATCACCATCAGCACATTAGTACATTGAATGATATATTCAATTAAGTTAAATGTTTGCAAAAAAGCAATTATACTGTTTTAAATAATCTTATAAAAATGGTTTTCTTTTATTTCATATCTTTATAAGAAAAAAGGGAGGTAAAGAGTACATTTAAAAAGTATAAATGTAGCATTTTTTTTATGCTAAAACATTTTATTAATTACTATTCTTATCAAAATGTTCTTTATCTTTTTATTTTATCTTAAATAATACTCCACACCACAATCAAAATTTATAACCATTCAAAACGTGATTATGATTAAATTAAAATAAACTTAATTTTAAACTATTATAGTCGTTTTTGTTAAAAATATATCCAACACTTTATTTATACCTTTTCATCAAATTTCCTTTTTAAGAAAATATGAAAGTGAGAAAAAAATAATAATAAGATATTCTTATGCAGAGTCTTGTTAGAAAAAATAAATAAAAATAATTACAAGAAGGTCTATTTTTATATAAAATAACACTGTATTTGTTACGTTTATGTAAAATAATACATTTCAGGTGCGACCTGAACACATTTTAACAATAGAGAGCGAAAAAATGACCCTGCCCTTATGAAAAAAAAAAAAAAAAAAAAAAAAGAATAAAATATTATATTCTTCTATTATTATTATTTATATAAAAAAGGGCATCAGGTTTGTATAGTTATAAAAAATAAACGGTTATATTTAAAAATGAATGTTAAAATAAGCTGGGGTTAGAAGATATTTTTTGGAAAAGGAAATGAGTTGTAAATTCTGTTTTTATTTTTTAATCATTACTTTTTTTTAATTTTTTTTTGTAGGTTATAGGTAGATAATATATTATGCTTATAGTTATATCTGCGATAGAAACAAATATAATATATTATTCAAAAATATACATATTTTACATTTACATTTATTTTTAGAAGAAAATTATAAAATTTTATACCTTTAATTCTCGACTTACCTTAGAATTTGTTTCAATGTTGAAAATTTAGTGAATAAATTGTTTATTCAATACTTTTCTAATGGGGAAAAAAAATAAATACAATAAGTTTGAAATAGCTTTAAAATGATAATAAATTAAATTTGATGGTATTCGGATACAAAATATGAAAATTTGAGAAAATTGTGAACCTCCGCTAATCTCTATAACTCCTTTATTTAAAAAAAAAAAAAAAGTTTCTTATTTCAAATTTCTTGAATTACTCACAGAAAGAATAAATTACGTAATTTATGCTGCATTTATGTAATAATTATTATTTATTTATTTATAAATAACAATATTTATAACAGCAGGACTAACGAACTTTTTGGCTATTTTCTTTGATAAATTGGTTATATTTGTTATTATAATTTTTCTCGCAAAATCTTCTATTAACAGCAATTATAATAATGCTCTCAAAAATATTATATAATTTTCCAATACCAGCCCATTTTATATAGAATAATATAGTATAAAGTCTATGTCTATACATTCATGTTAATAATGTCAACGCCATGTTGAATCACTCATTAACATGGTCCGCATAGGAAAATGACTCATTTTGTCATTTTAAAATAGCAATATTTTAGAGAGCATTGATGCTGTAAATAGGTTGCAATAACATTGCTTAGCATAGGATAAACTTCGCTTTTGGCAAATTTCTTTGGAATATCTGTTAATTTTTTGAGATTTTTTTTTTCTCATTTGAGATACTAATTCAACCGTTGAATTAGTATCTCAAATGAGAGAAAAAAAAAGATCTCAAAAAATTAACAGATATTCCAAAGAAATTTGCCAAAAACGAAGTTTATCCTATGCTAAGCAATGTTATTTACATCATGCGCATACACCATATTGCTAAAATATGGCACGTTGAGTTTTATATGAAATGCAACCGCCCAATACACTTTCTGTCGTAAACGTATAGGGTCTATGCATTCATGTTAAAGTCGATGCTATGTTGGATAACTCAATAACATGTGTGGCATAGGAAAATAAATGATTTACCAGTTTAAAACCACTATGCAATATTTTTAGAGTATTTATGCTGTAAATATTATGTTATTGAATTAGTCTCAAATGAGAAAAAAAAAATAATATTAACAAAAAATTAAAAGATATTCCAAAGAAATTTGCCAAAAACGAAGTTTATCCTATACTAAGCAATGTTATTTATTACTCCAGTATGGCAACTAAGCGCATTAAATATGACATCATGCGCATACACCATATTGCTAAAATATGGCACGTTGAGTTTTATATGAATGCAACCGCCCTATATACTTTCTTGTTGTAAACGTATACGAATATTAAAATATGAGAAGCAAATTTTGCGAACTAAATCCATTCAAAAACTGAAAAGGAAGACTTATATTGCACAAAGGGGTATTTTTATTTCATACAACAAATTTCATTGTTGTAATAATATAGCAATTTTTTTTTACCATCATTTCCTGTGTGTATGCATGTTGTTATACAATGAACACACTATGTGTATTCATTTTTTTTAGCATACCTAATTTATTTATTATACATCAAAGGAAAGCGATTTTTCCCCTTGCATTTTTTAGGTGTTACTATTTTTTTTTAACTATATACTGTATATAAAAAACTAGGATTTTTACTTCTTATAGTTTTTATATGGTTATCTGGTTGTTCTATAGTTGAGATTATCTCAATATATTCTTCTGATATCATGTTTGTTATGTGTGCGTTCTTTTTTATCTTGAAAATCTAACACAAAATATAAGTTTTTTATTCCTCAAAAAAAAAAAAAAAAAAAAAAAAAATCTTGCAAATTTTATCAGTCCTTGTTTAGATACTCAAAATTTCTATAATGATAGAACGATACTAATATATTATATATTCTAGACTTAAAACTACAACGATATCGTTATTTTGAAAACATCGCCCACGATAACGATACTATATCGATAAGTAAATAACGATAATTTCAATAACGATAAAACTATAAATCATAGTTTACAATGTTTTTTATGGATTTTTTTTTAATTTGCTTCAAAACTGTGCTAAAATAATACTATATTATACCTACAATGACTAGTTGACTACCCACCTCATATTCAGTTTTTTTTCTTTGTATTTTTGTGTATTTTTCTTACTTTTGTGTGTATTTTGACTATTTTGTCTTAGTTTTTTTAGCAAGAATGAGGAAGTCTACACGAAGTTAACCACTATGTTTGAATATATGTCATTAGAAAGAGAAAAAGTAGTAGATAAACTTAGCATAGGCAATTACCTGCAAAATTGGCGTTTTATTTAATAAAAGAATGTTAACAAATAAAATATGGGTCCCACTCTGATATGTGAGATATAAATAGGTGGTTGTGGTTAAGTATAAATAAGATAAGACTCGATGATCTAGGTTTAAGATATGTATTGGACTTACACACTAATTACACACTAATAATACATTTAAATACCCGTAGGCTACATTATGATGTTTCTTCGTTCGCTGTCTCCGATCGAATCTCTCGCATCGGACCGTCTCGTGCGTCAAGCGCACTCGACCAACTCCGGCGCTCACGCCTCGGCACTTGCCTTGGCGCTAACCCATTCAAATAACTACATGATATGCAGGCTGGCCATAAATATCGCTAACAGTCGACCATCCTGAAATATGCAGGTTCCATTCGCATACAAAATATACGAGAAAAGGGCAAAATTTAGCGATTTTTATGAAAATTGATATTTTTAGGTTGAATTTTATTGGATGAGGCTAGGTTTAGGGCTAAGTTACGTTACGTGTGTTCGGGCATTCTGACAATAGATGTGTCCGCACACTATATATAGGAAAAAATAACCGGCAAATGGAATATAAGCATAAAATCAGTACAAAATACAAACAATTGCAATGATTTTAAATTAAAATGAGACAAATACTGTTCAAATATTGGATATAAGTTATGAATTACATAGGGTTAAACACGTACATAAAATACACAAATACAAAATATTTTGAATTCACAAGAAAAAATTGAAAATTTCAGATGATTTTTTGTGAATAAACATACAAATTTAACGTATAGCAAGAAAATTATGAAAAATTATTTGAAATTTATGCAATACAAAATAACGACAAAAAAATAATAATGAATTTTTATCTGAATGCAAAAATTTGAAAATATTAAAAAAAAATTGAATGAAAAACAATAAGAATAGTTACAATTGGTTGTGCACTGGTCAATTGTAAAAATTGTATTGTTGATTTAAAACGATTTGAAACCAATATTATAAATAAATGGAAAGATAAATTTGAAATTAAATGGGCAATATGAATGGAAATAGGTAAAAATTAGAACAAATTTCAAAGTTAAAGTGAATTAAAATGAAAAATTGCAAGTTAAACTACGAATGCAAATTTAAGAAACAAGAAATTGCATTTATATTAAATTAATAATTGAAAAAAGACAAAATTTAATTAATTTTATCAACAAACTAGACTGAATTAATGTATTTGAGGCAAAATAATGATAAAATTAATGCAAAACATAGAATGTAAAATATAAGACAAGAAATTACATTGATGTTTTATGAATAATTAATATAATAGACAAGATTTAATATAATTTTATCAACAAACTAGAATGAATTAATGTTTTTAAGGCAAAATAATGATAAAACTAATGCAAAACATAGAATAGTTGATAAAATTAGCAAGTTTCTTTATAATATTTTAACTAACACGAAATTACAAAAATTAGAACATATGCATAAAAAAAACTTGAAAAAAAGATCAGATTACAATAAATAATATAATCAATAAGATCAATTTGTAATTAAATAATCGAAACAAATGTAAATTAGCAGATTAATAACCACAAAGTGAAATAGGCTATGCAAATAGCAAATAAATTATAATTAAATGATAGCAAATTTAGACGTTTTTATATAAGAATCACAAATTAAATAAGCAATTATAATTAAAAATCCAAAAAAAAAATGTATATAAGTTAGCAATCAAATGACTAACTGAAATAGGTTTTAAACCAAATTGAATTATAATTAAATGAAACTACGATTAAACGTTTTTACACAAAACAAATATTAGATGAGCGAATTTAAGTAAACTTTAGATAAAAATTATGATTATTATTTAGTGATATTATTGATAAAAATTACAGTATAATTATATGGATTAATTTAAAATTAATTTGAACAATTAAAGGACATGAATGAACACTACTTTCAAGAGTAATGGACCTAAAATTGTTATTATTTAGCAAATATAGCAAGTTTAAAAATAAAATTATGATATAATTTATATGAATTAGATGTAATATAATACCTGAATGAATATTTGTAATAGAAAGATGCAAATAGTAATATGATACTTGATTGTAAAATACAAAAATGAATTATTATGCGTTAAAAAAAATAACAAATTTTATATAAAAAATATTTAAATTAAGGGAATTATTAAGTGAAACTATTAACTTCATAAAAGGCACGAATGAACAATATTAGAATATTGGTACTTATGTTTTAAATGATGATTTAAGTTACAGTTATTTATATGAAATTATTAAAATTAAAGTAATTAAGTAAATTTAAATAATTAATGACATAAGGCATGAATGAACATTATTTTAAATATAATGGTCCTTATGTTTTGATTTAATATAGAAAAAAAAAATTGATTCAAAATTTTAATATAATCTAAATATGAAACACCGTAATTTTATACGATTTGAATTATTATAGAAAAGAAAATTGATTCTAAATCAAAATTAAATGTAACGATATAAAACCAAGATTTTAGATGATTTGAATTAAATAGTTAGCATATATGAGGTAATTTTACGTTAATTTAATAACAAAACAAAGGTATTTTTTCTTTACGAAGGCAAAATTTTCAATACGTAAACTTGAAACAAATGGCGCGACGAAAAATTGAAGCGATTTAAGTACAAAATAGATGAATATCTTAAAGATTAATTAATATTAAAGTTGATTAATTACTAGAAAATGCTTTAAATGTAAATTATGATCGTATTAAATTTAGACGTAAACTCTAAAATGAAATGGAACGACAAAAGTATGATAAATTTTCCCACATGTGAATGGAAAATAATAATAATTAATTGAAAATAGTAATAATATTTTGGAATTGTTATTTTACTTAAATTACACTAGAATTAAACTTAAAGTAATCAAAATTGAATAAAAACATGAAAAATATTGAAGTTTGGGGTTTACGTTACTTTACGTTAAGTTTAAATTCATCAAAAATAACGCAAAAAATGAGATTTTATGACTTTTAAAAATGAAATGAATTAAATTAAAACCAAAACAGTTGATTATAAGATAATATACGCAATTATAATGAGAATTGAATTTTATGATTAAAAAAAAAAAAAAATTGAAATAATGATAAGTAATGGTAAAAATTAACACATATGAGCTTAGAAATAACAGTTTACGATAATTAATTTAATGATTATATATGCACAAAATATGTGATAATTACGATAGAATTTGATTATACAAATAATTTAATAAAATATACAGATGTTGACAACTTAGATTAGAAATTATCACCAAATGAGTGCAATAATAACACAAAATAAGGGGAGTATTAGTAAAACGGCTAGGGGAGGCAAATCTAGCTCGATGTTTACACTTTAAAAGGGCATGAAGTGCGATGTAAACGTCAATTATAGATCTCTTTTTCAATGAACACGGGAAGAGATTATAATTAATTAAGTACTATAGGCATTGGCAACCTCTATAGCACAAACAAAATTGAATACTATATGGCATAAAGCAAACTTTAGAATAAAATTTTGAAATAATAATATAAAGGAAAGTTAACGTAAGCTCAAAAAAATAAGCTAACAAAATTTAAGGAGATATCAACTCTCTGACGAGCAAAAATATCTTACGATTGAAATTAAATTAGAATTAAATATTATTGATTGATTTAGCTTAAAATAAACTAGAGTTGAATTTAAAGAAGTCAAAACTGATGAAAAAACGAAAAAATTTTGAAGTTAAGATGTTACGTAAAGTTGACGTAAAGCTTAAAAATGAATTGGAACCACAAAAGTAAGATGATATTTTCACACCAAAAATATAAATTACTATATTGTTTAATGAAACGCTAAAGTTACATTTAAGAATTACTATTTTACTTCCATTATACTAGAAATAATTTTAAATTAGTTAAAATTGAATGAAATTGTGAAAATTATTGAAATTTGAATGTTACGTAAACTTATCGTAGAGTTTCAAATGATTGAAAAATGAAAAATTAGACTTGAATTAAAAGTATGAATCAAATAAATTTGAATTTTAGACAAAATGAACTTAATTATAATCAATGATAAACTCAGTAAAAATACAAATTGAATTTCACATTAAAAAAAAAAAAAATTAAAATAATGAAATATGAAGTCACCAGTGATAATACTTAAATAGCACACAGAAAATTAAATTTACAATATTATTTTTTACAATTATAATAATAATAGAATCACACTAGGATTTAATTATACAAATAAAATTAAACAAAATACAGGTATGTTAATGATTTTGATCAGAAATCATCAACGAATAACCCATATAAAAATTTTTGATTTCTATTTGAATTCTATTAAATTTCAAATTTAATATTTTTATAATGCTTTTATATTGCTTTGGAAACGTCAAGAAACGTTTCCAAATGAATTCTTTTGTTTCAAATAGAATGCTTTTAGAAGTGTCCATATAAAATCTCAAAAATCATAAAATTAATTTTGATGGAAATCTTTTGTAAAGGTCGCGTGCCATTTCAAAAAATAATAATAATAAAAAATAAAAAAGAATTTATTTGGAAGTGTAAATAATTTTTACCCCTCACACGTTTACAAAAGAATTCTATGACATTTATATATTTCCCCTACATTTTGTTTATAGGAGCTTCTTTAGTGCTACGCTAGCTCTAAATTTTGCAGCTCGTGTAGCTCGTCAGCTCGTACATGGGCAACTGGGCCAGATCTGATCTTAGATCATAGTTTCGATTTCCTGTCGATTGGCACTATTTCCAAGATCCTCAGATTTGCGGTTCCCGAGATAATCGCACTTTTTGTCCGAATTTCAGGTTAAAACGGGTCGAAGGAGACAAAAAATTAAAATTCTGACAAGTCATTATCGAGAGATCTCGCTGAGATATAGCCGGTTTTTAAATTACAAATTTATAGGATAAAATTTGACGAAATGCCAGGGGGTTTTCGGTTTTGACTGGCGGTTTTTCTCTCATATCTCAAACAATTATTATTGTAAATGTATGAAATTTCGTACATAGATCACCATAAAGACAACAATTCTGATTATAGGTATTTTAAATTTTTTTAAATAGCCGCGACCCTAGAAATTGCAAAAAAATAAAAAAGCAGAGCTTTTTTTTCAATTTTGGTTTGCAACCTTATATTTTGATTTCAAACTATTTAGAAAAGAAAATATTTCAAAAAAATTAATTTTAATCAATTAATTTATTAATTTACTAATTTTTGAAAATTCGCGCATTAAATAACAATTTTACTGTAAAATAATTTTATGGAAATCTTTTATAAACGTTTTTTAATACTTTCACTTTTATTTTTCATTTTGAATAATATGGAATACAATTGGAAACTTTTAAATCACCCACAGCTATAAAATAGAAATCAATTGGAAATGACTATAAAATATAGAATTTGTGGAAATTATTTCCACACGTCAATAAAATTTTATTTGAAAAAAGAATTCAAATAGAAACCTATGTTTTATGCTAGAATTCAAATAGAAACCTATGTTTTATACTAGAATTCAAATGGAAAGGTTTTAATAATGTAGAAATTATTTAGAAAAATAGTTTAAAATATTTCTTATTGCAGTGGAAATGTTTGGAAGCGTTTTTTATTCCATAGAATTGCAATAGAATTCAAATTTATTTTTTAGAATTGCACTCTACATTTTTTCCAAGTCTTTTATTTTTATAAGGGAAGTGCAAAGGCACAAAAAAAATGCGTGTACACGAAATAATTGAATATCAGAGGCCAGGAAAAACGTCCAGCGTAATATTAATAATAACTCAAAGGAGTTTTAATAATAGAGCTAGGGTAGCAAACTAGCTCGATATCTACATTTTAAAAGGGCATTAAGTGCAGTGTAGATATCAATAATATAATTCTCTTTTACAAAAAAACCATGGAAGAGATATTAATTATTATATTAAACTAAAATACTAGGCCATGGAAAACTCTAGCACGAACAAAATGTTTACTAGGCATGGGAAGACACTAGTATAAAACTTTGAAATAATATACAATAATTGAAAATATAAATTTTATAAAATATTGCAAAAGAAAAAAAATTTGATTTAATTTGATAATAAATTTGATGAGAAATTGAATGAAATTTATATTTTTAATTCAAAACACAAAATGTTCTGTACACAAATTCAATAATAATTATACACAAGGTGTTATATACGCAATATTAATAGTGAATTCAATGAATATCAACACATTTTATAAATAATAATGTTCACTGTACGTAAAAACAATGAGAAATAGTTTTAATACACAAGATTTATTGAATAATTTAAGTAATAAATAGGATATAATGTCAATATTTATGTAACAAACACATTAAAAATTATGCAATGTTGCATAACTTAAACAAAGGTTTGTTATAGAAATGATCAGCTTCTAACAAAACACACAAGTTAATGGACAAAATTTAGTAATTATAAACATAAGATATGATATATGCAATAAAAATAGTTAAATTAAATGAATATAATAACACATAAATGTATGTATTTGAAGAAAGTAATATACAATACATTCTTCAAACACTGAAAAATAGTTCAACAATACTGATTTTAATTGAATAAATTGTGTTTATAAAAATAAAATATAGTGAAAAGTTACAAGGAAATTAAGTAGTAACACTCAATTTAACTGAATGTGCACAAAGCTACGATAGAAATGATAACTTCGTACAAAAATGACGACAAAATACATGAATACAGTACGTATATTTATAAGCAGCAATAAACAGAAAGGCTGCGCAAATTATAATGAAATTTATCAAAACACAATTGAAATATATATTTGATATAAATGACGCACAAATATAATATTAAATGAAGGGAAAAACCAGGAAGGTCAAATTGCACGAGAGAGTGCATCAAAATATTATGATGTACGCACGTGGGGCGACAAACAGTGGTGTAAACACAGGGGGTAAATGACCTTGAACGAAGGTTGGACTCTTTTTGGTTGTGTCGTCACACAAGAGGGGAGTGGAATGAGGGGCGAGAAAAAATCTCGTAGAGTCTCGTTGATTGATGACGTCATAGATAGGACTTTTTTAAGACGGGAATGGTGGGTCGTTCGCCAGCAAGTGGCTGCGAACCAACTGACTTTGAAGGCTTGAAGGTCAGGCAGGGCTTTGACAAAACAGTGTTGCCTAAATTATGTTATGTCGAATCCAGTCCTGAATATGCCCCTGTTGCCAATTTTCCCAAAAGATGATGCAATCACAGGAAAATTTGCAAAAATGATAAAATTTCACATTTTAAAGTCAAAAAATTAAATGAATAATCAGAAATATCACTGAGATTAAATATTATTATAAGTAAACACAGAAAATGTTAGAATATGGCACCAATTAATACATGAAAACTAAGTACAGATGGCAAAATTCATGACCAAGTGGGTCAGGGTTCAGGTGCCAAAATTAATGAAAAAATTTGACACAAAATTAAAAATTAAAATGTTAAAAGGTGTCAAAACTCATCCACTTTAAAGTTATGTTGAGAAAAGTTTATAATATTGATGCACAAAGGCGGATGATTAAAGATTTGGACAAAGTTATTGAGCGTGTGGTTTGGCCGTGCCGACCGCATGAGTCAGGTTCACGGGCAGTTTTTAGAAAAAATGTTCACCAAAATTAGAAAATTATTATGTCAATCAATGGCAAAAATCACTCACTTTATAAATTTGATGAGAAACGTTAATAATATTTGCACACTAGGTGGATGATGACAGATTTCTAGGATGTGTGGGTGGCCATTGCCCATACATACCGGTAGGATCAAAGCAAAGTTTAGATTTCACACACGTCAAAGTTTATATAATATATGAGTGCCACAAAATGAAAAAAATAATGGCAATATGCAAATATAGTAGGATGTCAGGATAATATAATAATGAGTTCAAAAGTTATACATGTGATCATATATTATACATGTATAAAATATTTAATGTAAAAAACACTATGGCACACACAAAAAAAATTAAAAATGTGTGTAAATTAGAGTACTTAACCAGAGTAACCACTTATAATTGAAGTTCTGGACGAAAATCACAGAAGGCTTGACAAATTACGTGAAATAAAAATTTTCAAAATTCACGCAATAATGGCGCAAAGGTGGTAATCCAGGCAATATGGCGCAAAGGTAGATATCCCCTTCTGAATTGTTAACAAATAAAATATGGGTCCCACTCTGATATGTGAGATATAAATAGGTGGTTGTGGTTAAGTATAAATAAGATAAGACTCGATGATCTAGGTTTAAGATATGTATTGGACTTACACACTAATTACACACTAATAATACATTTAAATACCCGTAGGCTACATTATGATGTTTCTTCGTTCGCTGTCTCCGATCGAATCTCTCGCATCGGACCGTCTCGTGCGTCAAGCGCACTCGACCAACTCCGGCGCTCACGCCTCGGCACTTGCCTTGGCGCTAACCCATTCAAATAACTACATGATATGCAGGCTGGCCATAAATATCGCTAACAAGAAGAAATAAAAAAATTCAATTTCCAACCCTTTGCCGACTGTGACATCATTTGTTTACATCCGATTTTCAATTGTCTTCTGGATTTCAAACGATCCCATTGTTGAAAGGCGGCAGTTGGCCGTTAATTTTTTTGAATTTATAGCAGTTGCATGAAATCCAGAAGACAATTGAAAATCGGATGTAAACAAATGACGTCACAGTCGGCAAAGGGTTGGAAATTGAATTTTTTTATTTCTTCTTTTATTAAATAAAACGCCAATTTTCCAGGTAACTGCCTATGCTAAGTTTATCTGCTACTTTTTCTCTTTCAAATGACGTATTCAAACATAGGGGTTAACTTCATGTAGACTTCCTCATTATCGTTATCAATGCGACGATAATATCGGCAATTTAAAATACAAACATATTGGCTCAAAATAAAAAAAATGAAGAGAGAGTGTGTGAGAGAGAGAGAACTAGATTCACCATTTTATTCAAAGAAAAATAATATAAACGACTTTTAAATGGGTAGAATCTTTATCATAATTATTATTTATTAGTTAAAGCTCACATAAAAGAAGTAAAATTTAAGTGCGACTTAATAATTTTTTGTAAATATGGCGTGGTAAAAATGAAAATATTCCGCAATAATACAGGATAGGAATTTAGTGGAAACGATTCTTTTACCACTTTATGGACTTTATCTGTAATTTATTGGCTTAATTGCCATACCAGCAGCCTCCATTGGTATAAGTTATAATCATATTTGAATTTAAAAATTATTAAAAAAATTATTTGTTTTATTTTACATTAAAGTGGTGTTATAATTACTAAAGTTGAAAGCTTAATACTAAAATCTCTCTCTCTCTCTCTCTCTCTCTCTCTCTCTCTCTCTCTCTCTCTCTCTCTTTCACTCACTCAAATCATTTATTTCCTAACAAGAGCGACGTGCTGACGTGATAGACACGAGCTGTCGACGAGGCCGGACGATTATGACAAAACTTTCAAACATTATTCAATTCCCGCGAAAAAACTGAAAACAAGTGACGATCCATAAATAACAGCTGTTAAAGAAAACAAACTTCCAAATTCTTAAAAACTTTTAGATTTTTTGTCAAGCTAGTATTTTACTTGATATTTTACCAAAATACAACTAAATATTTATAACAGTTGAGTACATTAATAAATAATAAATTGATATTATAATGGCTGAAGTTTTGCAAGGAGAAGAAAATGATATAAATGATGCGTTTGATTCCATTGTTATGCTGGAACAGAAGGTACTGATAAACACGTGTTGTTTTCTTTATTTTATTCTTATTATTTATTCGTATTTTTGTAGATCAGAAGTTTTCAGACTCTGTAAGTATTTTTGTAGATCAGAAGTTTTCAGACTCTGTAAGCTGTAATATAAATTTTAGCATTGAGAAAATAAATCCTAACTCAAGTTAAAGCTGCCTTCATTCCTCCATAAGAAAGCATGCCATTTTATTATTCTCCCCCCCCCCCCCCCCCCCCCACACACACTATCATACTTCTTAGTCCTGTCTAGACATTGTCTGAACCGAGGCTGGCGTGATTGAAGAGGACAAAACTTGACCAAAAGGAGTAACACCACTTTTCTCCGCTGTGGGTTTCTTATACCTACGGCGGATAAAATCGAAAACTAAATACGGACGGCCTCCTCAATCTCGCCAGCTTCGGTCTGAATTTTCCAACAAATGGAAACCGCAAACACGGGCCGACCATGGACGGCATGGACTTAATACACAGTCTGGCATTCGCCATGTTTATCTAGAGAAACTGTGAGAACTCTAGGTACGTAGGCTGATTGATGCAATGACATCAATTGATGCACCTCCCGAATGTGGTGCATTGTAACAGAATTCATGCAAGCATGTATCATGCAACGTGTTGTACTCTCACACTTCACATACACACTCAGCAGTGGCTTGAATCTGAGCTCACACCTGTGACACCCTGACCTTCCATAACAATATATCGATGCTGTTGCAGTTAAACCACACACTTCTACTTTTAGCTGGTTTGCTTACTTTTGCACATCTACATTTATCATGATAGCCATAGAAATACAATGTTCCTCATATGTCTTCCAGCTCCAGGCACTTTTTGTAGTCCTTGCAACACTAGGGCCAGGCCCGGCTTGGCATAAGGCCTTAGGCCGGGATCCCGGCCCGGGCTTTTACCTTTGCGGGCCTTTTGGCTTGCTCTTCAGTAAAAAAAAAAAAAAAAAAGATAGAAAAAAAAAAGGAAAAAGAAAAAAAAAACGTTTAAAATTTTGCCCGCATTTTTTAAATTTATTTAGTATAATATGAATTTACTCTACAGTATATCAGGGGGGGGGGGGTCAAACTCGGGGCCCGCAGGCCGCATGCAGCCCACGATATCATTTAGTGAGGCCCGCGGAACCTCCGATTAAAAAAGAAAATTAAATAAAAAATGTTGCTGTATAATTATAGTTTTTGTCTCCCCTTTTTTTAGTTTCATATTCACGGTGTTAATATTTTGAGTAAAACGTACATTATTTGCGTTAAAAATCAATAGCTAAGTCCCCTTTTTGAGCAATTTTTCGCCTCTGGCGGGCCTTTACCCCCATTCAGTGAAAGACTGCGGTCCGCAAATGATTCTTAGGACCGGATTTGGCCCGGCATGCGAAATGAGTTTGACACCCCTGCAACTGAATATTATGCATGCACACAAATTACACGTGAACGCGCATTTTTCCATTGTAATATGAAAAAAAAAAAAGAAAAAAAAACATTGATATCATTGCGAGGCAACCAAATTTTATATGCATTTGGACTGGCTTTGCATAATCGGGCTCCAGGACCGGGACTTTGCTTTTGCGGGCCTTTGGTTTTGAAGAGGAAAAAAAGAAGAAGAAGAAAAAGAAGTTGAAAGACCCTTTGGAAAAAATGGCTATTTTTTATTACTTTAATAGAAGTATATTATCATATTTTTTAATTGTTATAGTTTTAATTGAACTTCTTAAAAAACTGCCGTAATTGTGTTTTTCCACATTATTTCTTGCGCGTATATTTAAACAAATTATTATATTTTTGAAAGTTATTAAATTTACATAATTATATTTTTTAAATGAAATATATTTATTAAAATTTTTTTAAAAATATTTAATCGAATTGAGCCCGTGAATGACTCGTTGAAAAAGATTAGGAAAAGAATAAAAAAGTTTTTGAAAAGAATACAATTAAGCTAATTTTTTTAAGGAAAATGCATGATTTTTTTAGTATAATATGTTTATATAATTCTCTAACCATGCTAAATCTCTTGAATTTAATATTAAAAAATATATATTTAATTAATGACTTGTTTTTTACAAAAACACATTTTTTTCATCAGGCTCGATTTTTTTTGGGGGGGGGGGGGTTGGCTCAAATATAAAATTTACCATGTGTATAGGCTCGTTTTTCAGATTTAAGCTCGATTTCAAGCTCAACCTAGGGTCAAGTCAAAACTATTCTAAAAAATGTCAAGTTCTTTACACGTCTAATTATCCTGTTCAGCCTCATTTTTTTTTTTTTTTTTTTTTTACATATTTTATTTGCACATATAATTTTAAATCACTCCAATGTATTCCTTCAATGCGGATTTTTTTTCTATCATACATTTCATACGTCCATTTTTTTGCTAATATATTTTTAAAGGCAGCTGAAGGTCATGAAATAATCAAATGGCATGGTTCAATCGCTTAATTATTTTTCAATATGTATAATAATTTAATAATGCTTGTATACATTAATGTAATAAGTGTGAAAAAATAAAAATTTAGTTCAGAATTAGCGTAAAAACCCGGTGCCACGCCCCTTTTTATAAAAATTTTCGCCTGCGGTGCAAGCTGGGGGGCTGGCGCCCCCCAGACCCCCCATTGCTATGCGGGCCTTTTCATAAGGTGCCCAGCCCGGGCTTTTAGCTCCCAAGCCGGCCCTGACTAGGGCAGTTGCATGCGACACCTGAATTACAATTTTAAGCTTACAAAACTTTTTGTAGTTCCAGATGTTACTGCTATTGGCGCATCGTAGTTTCTATTGGACTACGTGCTAGCATAGGGACTTGGAAGACATGTGAGGGACATTGATATAAATATGCATCTACATTTATTGCAACCACAGGTAGAAAAGAAATCTACTTAAGAAAACAGGTGTAGAAGTATTTTTCACCTGTTGTCACGATAAATGTAGATGTGTGTTTCCAGGGGTGTATTCAGGATTTTGTAACGGAAGAGGTCCAGCCTATAGTGAGCATAGGCAAAGGGGGGAACCACCCCCCTTTCCCATGTTTTTTCAGACTTGATGGGGGGGGGGGGGCATCTGGACCCTGAAAATACCCCCTGAATGCGCCCCTGCGTGTTTTTATGGCTATTGCAATAAAGGTAGATATGTGAAAGTAAGCAATACCGCTAAAAGTACAAGTGTGATTTATAGCCGCAACAGCATCAATATACACTGCAGACAGTCTAGCTGTCCAGGAAATAAAGATTTCTCCTCTTGTCTCAACTCTCCTTAAGTTTGTGGTGAGTTGAGGGACAACCCATTCACCACCCACTCTCCTATGTTTTTACAGTTTTCCCATATAAACAACGCAAAAATTAGTTTTATAGTACAGTAACTGTACAATATTTTATTGTTTCAGATTGCAGCTGATGGATTTAGAGAAGGTTATGCAAAAGGACAGTTAGAAGGTACACAAGAAGGCTATCAACTTGGTCATAGACATGGTCTAAATATAGGAATTGAACTTGGATTTTATCGTGGAACTGTCGCAACTTGGCTTGACGTTGCATCTAAATTTGAAGGACAAGTTTCAGAGAAAGCTATCCCTGCGTTAGATAAAGTAATACATACTTTAGATAGCTTCCCTACCAAACTGACAGAGGATGTGGATATTAATGTTGAAATGGATAAAGTTAGAGCTGCATATAGAAAAGCATGTTCGTTACTTAAAATTAGTGCCAGTGTTCCGTCAACTGTAACTATTTCTTTTTAAATTTATTATCTAGTCAATATGATGGACTTTTATATGGAAAACAATAGGGAAACTATGTAAGATGTATAGCACTGAATGTGCTTTGATGCCATATTGGAGCAATGAATAACATTGCTCAGCATAGGACAAACGTGGTTTTTATATACCGGTATTTTTATTTTTATTTTTTTTTTTTTGAATTTTTTTTTTATTTTTTTTTTTATTTTTTTTTTTTTTTTGCTTATTTGAAAACCTAGTTCAACCTGTTAAAAGCATAGAACACTTTGAACGAAAATCATATATAGTATCCTAACATACCTAAATATCAACGTTGATTTGGCCAGAGTCATTGATTTCTAATTTATTTTACATTCACAAATGTCAGCTGCATGTTTATGACGCCACACCCTGCCTGTTTCCGCGCGCGTGGACTATTAAGCTGTGACGTCATAAACATGCATCTGCCATTTTGTAAATGTTAAATAAATTAGAAAGCAATGACTACAGTCACATTAACGTTGATATTTAGGTATGTTAGGATACTAGACATGTTTTTTGTTCAAGGTGTTCTATTCCTTTAACAGCATCAATGCTCTCAAAAACATTGCTTAGTGTTTTTTAAACTGGTAAAAATTTTAATTTTCCCATACCAGTCCATGTTATTTAGTGCTCACATATGGCGTCGATTTTTATATAAATTCAACCACCATATTAGTGCACGTTCACTTTGATATAATATATAAGTTAGAAAAATATGTATATTAAGGAAAATAAACCATCGCGGTTAGGTATGATAAATTGAAAAAAAAGGATAGGAGAAAACCAGCAAGGGCCTTACCATAGTGAAGATAGTCCCATAGTTCGGTGAAAATCTTGCTAGCACAGATATAAAATAACTAACACATTGGAAATATTTCGGCAATCGACTCCAAGAGAGATATGGAGCGTGTTATGCCTTCATCAGTCCTTACAGACTCAGAGAGAAACTAAGTTAGAATTTTTTTTTTTTTTTTTTTTCATAATTATACCAATATTTTTTCATCATTTATGAATTTGAAAGATAGGGGAAGGAGAAACCAGCAAGGGCCTTACCATAGTGAAGTCCCATAGTTTGATGAAAATCTTGCTAGCACAAATATAAACAATACAGTTTAGCATTAATTTTCCACTAAACTCCAAGAGAAATTGGAGTGTATGTGTGTGCCTTTGTCAGTCCTTGCAGGAAAAAAAAAAAAAAAAAAAAATGATAATAAAGTTTTTTTCACAGTCTGAAAGGAATAGGCAGACACACACATTCTCCATTTAGTGTTGAAAGGTATGCAATATTTTGGCTATAATTTTTTATCATTATTTTTTTTCCTTCACCTATCGTCATTATGGTAAGTAACTTGCTGGTTTCTCATGTTCCTTTCTTTTTAAATTTGAACAAAAGTTGCATTTTTTTTTTATATGTACATAATATAGCCTATGTATATATTTGATGCAGTAAAATCTTAAACTTGTAAAGGTGCATGCTCATATCCATTTATTTGTTGTATCTTGGTGCAGCTAATTGTAAAATAAAATTCTTTTGAATGGGAACAGCATAAATACTAGCAAGGGTCTCACCACAGTAGAAGTTGTATGGAGAGGTTGAGGTCTCACGTGGCACAGTGTTTAGTTATAAATGTTAACATAACAGAGCTTTCGTACTCGTGATGACATTATCAATCATATAGAAGAAATTTACTTGAGCATCACTAAAGTACTCTTTGATGTGCTCAAGTTAATATTTTCTTTATTGATTTGTATACAAGTTAGCAGCTTTAGTAGCCAGTTCAATGTAATCCTGGTGACGAGCAGAATTCATTAAACTGGCTACTGAAGCTGCTAACTTGTACACAAATCAATATTCAAGAGATTTACTTGAGCACATCACAGAGTAGCATGTAGTCTTATACTGTACAAAGTAAATCTCTTCTTTGATTGATAATGTCATTACAATGACAAAAGCTCTCAGGTATATGACGATTTATAATTATTTCTTTGCCACGTGAGACCTCAACCTCTCCATATAACTTCTACTTTTGCTAGGCCACAGCTGGCATCTCTGTCCTTTTTTGATAATAAGCACAATGGTTTTTTCCTTAAATTGATTTGAAAGGGAATTATTTTACTGCACAAAAAATTACAATCAAATAAATATATGAGTGCATTTTAAAATGTTCTTTGTAGAATAGAAAAGAAAGTATTCCAAAAATTGATGCAGTACATGTTTATTATGCATTTTCTTGAAACTGGATTTACAAACAAGTATGTTTTAAGTCATGTTTTTTGTATTCAAATTTTATTTAATTTTATAATAAATTTTTTTGTAATAAAATTTTACTTTTATTTTCATCACTGTACCTATTTGTCCAATGTTTTAGAAAAAAAAAAAAAAAAAAAAAAAAAAAGGGGGGGGGGGGGCTAGTTTTAAAAAAATAAATTTAACAAAAGATTTATACATGAAAAAATATTTATTTTATTGAACATTTTATTTTAATATTAATTTAATTATTTTTTTTTTAACATTTTAATATTAATTTCATTATTATTTATTTTTTTAACATTTTTTTTTTAAAGTTGATACATTTACTTACTTATTCTATAATATTTTTAAATGATAAGTTTTTTTTAATGCATTTTATTATTATTTATTATAATGATTTATTATTGTTTATTATGATTATTTTTAAACTTAATTACTTTTGTTATTTTTTTTATTACATATTACATTCAAGACTTTTTTGAATAATAATATGCTACCATGTTTGTAATTAAAATAAAGGGGAAAAAATAAAATTAACTAAATGAAGAAGAAAAAAATGGAATGAAGTTTTGCAATGATTGTTTTTTTATAAGATATATTTATTCCTTATTCTAAATTTTAGAGCCTCGAAACTTTTAATATAATATGGAAATCAGCTGCTTAGAAACTCACTAAAAAGAAGTATTTTTATGGAAGATTTGAGCCACACTTAGTTTTTGTGATGCTAAATGTCTAAATATCGTTTTTTTTTTTTTTTTTTTTTTTTTTTTTTTTTTTTTTTGCTCATATATATTTTTTAATCCAATAGCAATTTATAATATAAGGAGATTTTTTTATATTGAATAAAGAAAAATGATCTTAATTCTGATCATATTTATGTTAAGAAATTAAAATCTGATAAAAAAAAAAGAAAAAAAAAGGTATTTCAATTTTAATTCAATTTTTTTTAAACATTGAGATAAATTGAAAGTAGTAGATTCTTCTTATATCTAAAAATGAAACATGGAAAGGAAAAAAAAAAAAAAAAAAAAAAAAAAAAAAAACTAAGATTTGCAAAAACAAAGTATAGATTAAATACTTGTTTGTCAGAGAAAGAAAAAGAAATCAAATTTTTAAAACTAAAATTATTAAATTGAATAACAAAAATTGAAAAAGTGCTATTAGTTTTTTAACATTGTTTCAATTTTTATAGCATTAAAAAAAAAAGCTCTTAAACTTTTTTAATATTAATATTTTGCCTGATTTTGGCAAACAAAAAATGATACAAAGAATATTTTTAAAATAAAAAAAAGCTATTTTTGCCACATTTTACAAATCTCTTGAAGAAGTAAAAAAAAAAAAAAAAAAAAAAAAAAAAAAAAAAAAAAACTAACTAGAAAATGATAATGAATTATACACTTAAGAATAAAAAAATTAGGATATTTAATTGAACCAATAATTGAGTAGGGATTTTTTTTTTAGAGGTGATATGACCATTATTAGACCATATTTATAACAACGAAGCTGAAGATAATGTAAGGCAACGACTGCGCATTTTGTGCGTCATTTGCAAGATTTAAATCTATATTTCCGGTATTTTTCATGTTTTAATGGCGGGTAAATATTATCGTGTGACATTTTTTTTCTGAAAAGTTGAATTTTTACCGGAAATAGATCTCGGCGATCAGGGCAAATTCTGAAAAGACGAACGAAATGCGCAGTCGCTGCTTTGGTTCAGCTCCGTTGGTTTAGAAGGTCTAATCTCTCTCTAAACGTTCCAAGACCTTCCTGTATTGTTCCAACATGATCTCTGTGGCTTGATTTAGCAGACTTTCTCTGTACATCTCATTCAGACTTGGCATCGCTTCCAAGATACGTTTGAAACTGAGACGTTCAAACAGCTTCTTACGTTTGGCACGAGCAAGCATCACCTGTAATATTGAGAAATTAATTAATATAATGTATAATTAATAAGGAAAGGTCAAAACTATTTTGGTTTGAATATCTAATCAAAGAATAGAAACCAACAAGCGCCTTACCACGATGAGGTCTGTAGCTTGGTGAAAATCTTGATGGCACAGCTTACTTGCTAACAGGTTAACTTGTAAATATTTTTGTAAGCTGTGCCTTTAAGATTTTCACCATGCTCATCGTGGTAAGGTGATTGTTGGTTTCTCCTATTCTATTCTTTGAATTATTATTATTATAAATGCTACACATACCACATGTTTTAACTAATGGCTATTAGTAATCGCATGTAAGTCAAATATTTACTGCACCAATGTGAGTTGATGCCGGGGGGCGGGGGGGGGGGGGGGGGGGGGCTACTGGCTTTTGCCACTACTGAGCTTGCCGCTGCCGGAAAAGGAAGCCACGTGATGGTAAAAGTGTGAGGTAGCTCAGACCTAGCTTGAGGCCAACTTTTCTCCCACTTTTACTGTCACGTGGTTTCTTCTTCCGGCACTTCCTTTTCTGTATTTTGAGTAAACATAAGTGATCTTTAACAGAGAAGTGACATCCCCATGTTTTAGGTTAAACTACATCACCAATGAGGAAGTCTACACGAAGTTAACCCCTATGGATGAATACGTCATTTGAAAGAGAAAAAGTAGTAGATAAACTTAGCATAGGTAATTACCTGAAAATATGACGTTTTATTTAATAAAAGAAGAAATAAAACATTTCAATTCCCAACCCTTTGCCGACTGTGACATCATTTGTTTACATCCGATTTTCAATTGTCTTCTGGATTTCATGCAACTGCTACAAATTCAAAAAAATTAACGGCCAACGGCCGACTTTCAACAATGGGATCGTTTGAAATCCAGAAGACAAATGAAAATCAGATGTAAACAAATGACGTCACAGTCAGCAAAGTGTTGGGAATTGAATTTTTTTTATTTCTTCTTTTATTAAATAAAACGCCAATTTTGCAGGTAATTGCCTATGCTAAGTTTATCTACTACTTTTTCTCTTTCTAATGACGTATTCATACATAGGGGTTAACTTCGTGTAGACTTCCTCATTGCAGCCCAGTACAGGCCATTCTGAGGCACCAATTAGAGAGTCCGTTAGCACATTTTTAGCACTTTCGCTCTATCGCATGCTCTGATTGGTGCCTCAGAATGGCCTGTTCTGGGCTCTTAATGGTGTCTTGAAATAAAGTGATCAAAGCTTGCTGTTTTGCATATTGATGTTGTTGCAAACAACATGTTGATGTTATTGCAGCTAAACCATGCTTCTACTTTTAGTGTATTTGCTTACTTTCACAAATCTACTTTTATTCTAGCTACGTTTCGATGTAGTTACACGTTTTTATGGCTATTGCGATAAACGTAATGTGTGAAAGTAAGCAAATACGCTAAACGTAGAAGCGTGGTTTAGCCGCAACGGCATCGATGTGTATCTTGTTATTTGTCACGCATAGATAATTTATTATTATTATTATTTTTTTGTCACGCAAAGCAAAATGTGTAAGTCCAGCACCATCTACATAACGTTCAGAAACGACTTACACATTTTGCTTAGCTTGACAAAAAACCAGATACACATAATGCTATGTATGACATAACGAGATACATATTTTGCTACTCATGATAAATAACAAGATACACATTTTGTTTGGAACAACATTGATATGCAGTCTACTTAAAACATAGAGATGACACTTCTCTGTTAAAGTTCTCTAGTTTGAAATGATGCAAATAGGTTTATGGATGTCAAATTTACATGTATTCATTTCTTTCATCCAACATACATAACACAATCAAATGCCTTAGTCTAGGTTATTGCCATGGTTATTTCACATGTCATGTGAATGATACATAAGTGTTACCACTTATGGCTATTAGATATGCTAATTAGTTTGTTGTTGTCTTACCTGATGAGGTCTGTCCACCTGAGACCTGAGTGTTCTGATGTAACGATCCAGGTCTATGGGATTGTCTTCATTGACTTGACCCAAGCGTAAGATGTTGCACACACGCTGGGCTTGTTTCTGAAACATTAACACAAAGGAGCAAATTATAATATGGCTTGGGAAGTTATTGTGTCAGTAAAATCATTTTAAAATAAATTACATAAGAAATGAAAACAATAATATCAATAAAAGCAAAATTATAGTTCATTTTAAGGCATAGAAAATATGAAAAATGTTCTTTTTAATGATTAAACACAAAATGGGATCTACAAAGCTGATGATAATTTTTACCAGAATGTACATGTGGACCCACAAGAGAGCGTGAAATTACTGTTAAGTATGCAATTTGCGTGAATATTTCTGTTTATGATGTCAGAAACATGCAAAAATTAGTATGAAAATGTATCCATGAGTATGATAAATATAAAAGGAAAGTGCAGTGAAAACCAGCAAGTGTGCATTTATTATCTTTTTACTAGCAAGATTTTTTACCCAACTATCAGACATTTTCCTTATGACAAGGGTGTTTCCTCTATTATTTCCTCTTAATATTGCAAATATTTCCTGCCATATCTGTGTGCATACCTTGTTCATCTTCAGTTTCTCCTTAGCCTCTTGCTCCATATCCTTAGAGAATCCTTTCTTCAGCTTGGAAGGAGAAAAGCTACTCAACCTGGAGCACACTTTGCAGTCGATGAAGTCGCGCATACGTTGGAAATCTTCCGAGGGACTCTCAACTGTAGCAAAACAACACAAGATTAATATAATATGGCATTTGTTAAAAATTTCAATGAATGTTAGTGGCAACTGTTTGACAAGCTAAGAAGCTCCCAAGCTTTAAAGGCATAAAACACCTTAACAAAAAAAAAAAAAAAAAAAAAAAAATTGTGTATAATATTCTAAGAAACCTGAAAATCAACGTTGATTTGGCTGTAGTCATTAAGTTCTAGTTTATTTTACATTCACAAAATTTCAGCTCCATGTTTATGACGTCACAGCTGACATTTTGTACATGTAAAATAAATTAAAAATCAATGACTCTGGTCATATTTACGTTGATATTTAGGTATGTTAGGATACTAGACATGTTTATTTGTTCAATGTGTTCTATTCCTTTAAAAGTTTAGGTACTTATAGCGGGTTTTGAAAACAGATGTATTGCAGGTCTGCCTAAAACATGAGGTTGTCACTTCTCTTTTAAGGTTCTCTAATGCGTAATTATAATTTACATACCTGAGATATCAGTAACTTCAGGTAACTCTCTGTAGTGAGTGAAAGCAGTCTCCAGTAACTGAGCTCCTAGACCACAGCTCTGGAATGGTGGTAGTATCAACATCTGGCTGACACGTGGACGCATGTTGTTAGGATAGCAGAAGAACTCATACACAGTCATGTAGCCCACTGTGGCGTAGCGAGGCTGACCATCTTGTTCAAACTTCTCAAACCTGAGGGGAAACATATCAAGAGTCACATAATGAATAACATTAGGGTATCACATGGACTAAAGTCATTAGAAAATACCAAGTGATATCACTGAAACCATTAAAAACCTTACTCAAATAACACTAAATAAAAAGAAAAGGGAAAGTAGTGTAACGACCCCCCACGGTACATTGTTATAATACAAGGGAAAACTGCAACTATGCAGAATTATAATATAAATAATAACGCTCTGCACAGTATTAGAAAGAAGCGGCTACCAGCAACCTTGCGCTCGCCAGCATTATTATTATTAGGACACTAGTTCATATTAAATAAATATCTTACATTGGGAACGATGTGTTATTTTTTTAAAATGTCATACGATCTGTAATAATCATAATCAAAATAGAATGATGAAAAATATTTGTAGCCTGGATGTGATTGAATAATTCTATTGTACCCCCCCCCCCCTAATTACAGTCCATGCCAGCTAAGGTTGCAACCAATAAGATTGTGCCGAACAAAAAAAAAACTTTATTTGGTTAACATCACCCCACCTCCTAGTGATCTTGAAAGATTGATCTGCCCAGGGGAAATTGATAGCCACATCCTTACGATCAGCCACTGATACATACATCAGTCAAATAACATGCAGTTAAATGACAATCATTAGCTGTCAACAATGTAAGGAAAAACAAAATCTTTAGGAGAAGAAATATTAGCTGGCAAGAAGACTCACATGAGGAAGGTCTTCCACTTGTCATCGTCCATATCAATGAAGTTAGCAGCCTCAATGTACCACAGCAAGAAGGTCTGCAGTCTGTTGTGATATGACACAAAACCTGGGGTGGCCATGGTGGCTGAGTAGATCTCGTAGCACTGCTCTCCTTCCTCTGTCAATATCAACAACGTCAGGTTAGTAACTTTGTGTTGCATTCTTTTCATAAAAATAATAATTATAAAACACGTCCTAGCTTTGTGTAGTGAATTCAATTGAATCCCATTCTCTTTCAAACTATCAAAATCAAAGAATTTCACTTTGTAATAATAATTCAATTCACAGTAATCTTAATTTATCTTGCATTAATTTGCTTCTAATTTCTATCCTGTTGTTTTAGTATCATTTGCGATAGTTGGTTAATAAAAATGTTTTGTAGAAAAACACAGATTTGAAAAAAATTAGGAATTTAGAAGAGGGAGAAAGAGATGGTTACCAGATGGATTGTCTACCTGAGTGCCTTACTGCACAGGTGACTCCTTTTGGACTCTGTGCTAACTATTACGATAGTTGAAAAATATATCATTCATAAACATTTAGAAGGAGCAAAAAAAAAAAAAAAAAATAAATAAAAATAAAAATAAAAAAAATAAAAAAACGTTACTCTTTATTTGTCTTATTTACATTAGGTTAAAAATATTTTATTTCATACATGCAAGGAACCAATGACAGTAAAAGCTTAATCTCAGATTTCCCAAAACTTTTCAAATCAATATTGTGTTCTTCTAACAGTCACCTGTCACAAAGTCTATAGTTCGTTCTATAAACTACACACAACTCTTGAGACAGCTTCAACATTTTTACTTTGTTAAAAACCTCTGATCATGACTTCACTACCTGTTTACTATGTTTATATGTTTGGTTGATCATTGTTATTTCTTTGTTTAGAACTTTCAACTTGAAAAGAATGAAAGAAAATTTACACAAAAAAAGTTCCATGCTCAATATGCGACTCACTTTTATCGGCTCAAAAAACAAGATCAACCAATGAATGTGTCTAATTTTGTTGGTCAGCCAATAACTATTTATGAGCCTCACTATACTTTACAGAACAAACTAATATTTCTCATACAATTATTGTCATTGTGCCCTGTCTTGGCCTTGGGAGAAATTTACCATAGGTGCTACCTATATAATCATCATAATCTCTTTGATATTTGTTCAAACTGACCTGACTCAATATTGAACTGGTTGACAAGTGTTCCAGGAGGCTTGAAGTCTTTCTCTTTCTCCAGCTCCTTGAGGAACTCTGACATCTCAGTGTGGTAGCCAGGCTGCAGTTTGCTGCCAATCAGTTCTGTCACGTCATCAGGCTGAACATACAATTACATTGGGGTTATCACATGTGTGCTTTAGGGTTGTATTCAGATGGCTTGTACAGTATCTAACATGGGCTCTTATGGTACTAAAACTGCAAAAAATCAAGAATGGTGAACGTCCCACTTTTTTTTTTTTTTTTTTTTTTTTTTTTTAATCCTATTATTATTATTATTATTTTTCTTTTTTACATTTTTGAAGATACCTTTATAATTATATCACTGCAAAATTTCCGATTTTTATTTCTTTACTACGTTTTAGTCAAATCCTGCAATAGCTGACTTTCCGACTTAAAGGTATTCAACACATTAAACAAAAACTTGTCAAAACAAGCACAAAGTTGCAAAATTGTGAGTTGTAGAGGGACTATTTTGTAGATTCTGTAAATATTTATTGTGTGTTTTTTTGTGTTTTTTTTTCCTTGGACAAGATCTATATTACTGTATGTAATCCTCTGATCAATAAACTTATTTATTTATTGACAGGTAATACCCTAAAATACCTAAAAAGCGACATTGATTTGGTCAGAGTCATTGATTTATTGTTCATTATTTTAATTTCCACAAAATGGCACACTGATTAAGACGTCAAAGATTGCTTGATTTGAGCGCATGAATGAAGGAGCTGGGTCGTTTTGTGGATATCAAAAAAATTGAAAATAAATTGGAAATCATTAACTCCAGCTATATTAACATTGATTTTCAGGTATGTTAATCAATTACCTGTCATTACACAAGTTTATGTTTAACCTGTTTTATGACTTTAAAACAAAGTCTATTCATACCTTGAGATCCATAGGATAAGCTTTGTTACACTTCTCATTGTAAGTCAAGTTGAGGTAGGTAGCCAGACTGCCTGCAGTGTAGTACAGATCTACCTTAGCTCCTTTGTAACCAACTATGTTCTCACTGAAACAAAAATTGTTAATTTTTAATTAATTATTTATATCAATGTTGTTGCAAGCGATATTTGTACAGTCAACCGGGGTAAAATTGAAACTCCAATCATGTGCAAGCTTTCACTTTTCCCTATCTCGCTAGACACAGAGCACTTTGAAAGCAGGTCTGTGATTGGCTTTCAATTTCACCCTGGTTGACTGTAACTTGTTTGTTTTTTTGCCACACAAAGCAAAATTCCTATCTTGTTTTTTGACATGCGTAGCAATATGTGTAAGTCGAGCACCATCTACATTATGTTCGGAAACGACTTACACATTTTGTTTGCAACATTTGCAACAACATCAATATTAGCATGTATTATGACGTTTAATTCAGAAAATAATGACAAAATAAATATCTTTGTAATTCTTATTAAAGAAAAGGATATAATTACCAGCACTGGCCTTACTTACCACAGTAGAAGTTGTATAGAGAGGTCGAGGTCTCACGTGGCACACATTTATAATGTTTATATAACTGAGAGCTTTCGTCATTGTAATGACATTATCAATCAAAGAAAAAATTTACTTGAGTACAAGACTACATGCTACTCTGTGATGTGTTCAAGTAAATCTTTTCAATATTGATTTGTATACAAGTTAGCAGCTTCAGTAGCCAGTTCAATGTAGTCCTGGTGACGAGCTGATAACATTGAACTAGCTACTAAAGCTGCTAACTTGTATACAAATCAATAAAGACGAGATTTACTTGAGCACAGTACAAGACTACACACTGCTCTATAATGTGCTCAAGTAAATCTCTTCTTTGATTGATAATGTTATTACAATGACAAAAGCTCCGTTATATAAACATTATAACTAAACTGTGTGCCACGTGAGACCTCGACCTCTCCATACAACTTCTACTGTGCTTAGGCTCTTGCTGGTATTTCTATCCTATTCCTTATTATTATTTGTCCCCCATAAATTGAATGAAAAAGATAATAATAAAAACAAAAAAGAAGAAATTCAAGCTTAATCCAGTGGAGAAAAAAAAGGGGGGGGAGGTCAAATATGAATGGTACAGTTAAAATAATATCACAATCATGTGTACATTACATAATATGATTCTTTACCTTTCTCCAAAAATCTGATAAGTCATTTCAGGGTGGAAAGTTGATTCATCATCTTCCAAATCCTCTGTGGAACGTACTGTAACAAAATTACTTTAAAATTAAGTACCAGTACCGTTTTTCAAAGTATTTAGGAAAATCATCATGTTTGTCTAGGCTCATTTTTTATGTGTTTGTGCGGGTTTATATGAAACAGGTTAGCGATAGCCTAGTTAACATCCCGGCATTCGCCATAGCAGACTGAGGAAACCGAGGAAACACTCAGTACTAAGGATAGTCAGAAAGGTTGACTTTGCTCCCGAAATTAAAACATGATTTAGCTTGATGGCAACTAAATGCCCTACAAAACTACCATATCAATTGATCTTGTTGTGAACAAAATGTATATTTCAATTTTGGTCACGAGAAGCAAAATTTCTATCTTGTTTTTTGTCACGTGAAGCAAAATGTCTATCTCGAGCGCCATCTACATAACGTTCGGGTACGAGATCAACATTTTGCCTACGGGGACAAAATACAAGATAGACATTTTGCTTCAAGAGATAAAAAACAAAACAAGATATACATTTTGTTCGCAACAAGATCAATATGTATCTCGTTTTTTTTTTTTTTTTTTTTTTTTTTTTTTGTCATGCGAAGCAATTTGTCAAGATACTACCCAGTAAACCACAGCTTTTCACAAGTAGTTTGCAAGTACTTTTCTGATGTAAGAGTGTCACTCCCAGCTCATGTGACGTCACTGGTACTGACATTCTTGCATCGGAAAAGTACTTGCAATGTACATGTGAAAAAACTGTGGTTTACTGGGTACCTACAAGATAGCGACACCAACTGGTTCCATATTAATTGTTAGCAGCATTGTGATTGGTCTATTTTGATCACGTGACCTTTAACTCGGGCGCTGATTGGCTTAGAGGCTCATAATGAATATTGCGGTGGCCCAAATTGGCCGAGCGTGTCCTTATCTTGTATGAAGTATCTTGAATATGCGTGTAAGTCAAGCACCATTTACATTACGTTTGGAAATGATTCACACGTGACAAATAACGAGGTAGACATTTTGCTAACTGTGACATAAAAACGAAATGTCTCCATTACGTCAAAATGTTTCAAGTGAAATTATCACGAGCTCGCCAAACATTCCATCTACATAGGGGTTACTGTGTCAGATGGAACGTTGGACACGCTCGTGATAATTTTATCCGCAAGTGACAACATATTGTTTGCAACAACATTGATATACTCTCACTATTGCCATTGAACTGCATGTTATTTGACTGAGGTTTTTAGCAGTTTCGGTGCGCTTCAGTTTTCAGTAGGTAATTTTTGTGAGGAAACCACCAATAGCTGAGATTTGACAAAATTAAATCTTTGTCACAAAAAATCTTCAGGTCTTAAAATTGTATATACCTGTACCTGTAGTAAAAAAAAAAAAAAAAAAAAAAAAAAAAAAAATCAGTAATAAAAAAATAAACAAAAAGGTCAAAGTGGGCTGCCAAAAATTATTAACATTTTAAATACTGGATCCTCTAACATACTTCATACTTTTAGGGACTTCCAATGGCTACTAAAGTACACTAGAAATTCACAAGTATTCTAGACCCATAAGAAATGTCTAGAATTCCTTTCATTATTGATATGCCACGAATTTAAATACATATTATGTTATTTTAGAGAGTATTTCAACAATATAGAAATAATTTGGTTATACAATACTTTATTAGTCTTTAATGACAACAAAAATACACAGCTATGTCTGTCATATAAGAATATTACTATTTCATTCACAAAGTAGCATTTTAAATAGAGAGTATGTAAGGTTAAAAAAAGTTATAAATCAAATGCCGAAATTCTGTTTCTTCAGATGGAGTGGTGGTCTTTTGTTTTCAAACAACAAATATTTTTCACACAAACAACACAAATTTAAAACATATATTTACCTAGTTTGAGATTCACTGCTTTTAAACTGTCCTCTGCATAAGCAGTCAAGTCATATGGAGGTAGCATGAATTCTGAAAATAACATACATATTGCGTCACAAAACGACATTCTCGAGGAGAAAAACAAGAGTGAATAACATGCACAAATTTTTTGATGTCATATGAAATTGGATATTAAAATCCATTAACATACTATTATATTATCATCAAATTAGAGTATTAAATAATGATTATAATAATTTATTTTCCTATAATTTTTACTTTAAGAATGTAAAGAAATTCGTTATAATAATGTGGTCATAATAAAAGCATGGACCTCATGCTTTCAAAATTTTTAAAGACGTACCTTCCCATATTTTCTTTTCTTCTGGCAAATCTTCAACGAGTCCTCTAAAACTCTCAACTTTGTCTTTTAATGGTTCCAGATCAATAATGTATCTTGCCACCTTTTTCTTCAATTCTGGTACATTTTTCTTTGGAACTTTATGAACGCCATTTACTTTAGACGCCATTTTTAGCCCGGTTCTTACTTTTTTTTTCACGCGGGAAAATTTCCCGCAAAAAGTAATAGAAACTTCATATTTTATTCGGTAGGTGACAGTTTTGCGCGGGGGAGTGCAACAATATAGGACGAGCTCTTCAAAAATTTTCATTGGATAGTGGTGCCCCCTGAGTACGCGAATCTCAACTAATTCAATTAATGCGCCAAAAATTTGAAAATGCTGCGCAGATGCAGCGGCTCCTGTGGGCTTTACGGAAACTAAACATGTGATAGTACTACTTTTTCCCGCCTTTTTTGGTGCCGCGTATTTTGAATGACAAATGCAGAAATAAGGCTAATGGGACGACTAAAGACCCCAAAGACATGCCAAAATCATCGCTAAAGACGCTAGATAATTTATTGAAGGTATTTCACGCAAGAAAACATCAAATTACGAGGAAAACGTGCAGTAAATTGAAATTATACGTCTTAAAATTTATATCGTCACTGAATACTTTGGCGCAATTTTATCCATGGCGCGTGACTTAAATAGTGAGAAAGAAAACAGTCCAGAAGGGTTTATTTAGCTACACTCAAACATATTAGTGTAACAAAAACTAAAGAAACAGACACTGAAATGTATTTATCAACGTAATAAAAACATTTAAGATGAATTTTAGGTGTAATATTATGATTAATATTGCTGCACAGCTATCGGTTTGCCGAGACGGTCGTGCTTCTCTAAATGGCCGATAGGTGGCAGTAATAAAGTAGAAGCTACAACCATCTATCGGCCATTTAGAGAGGCATTTGATCAAACAGATAGCTATGCAGCAATAATCATAATATTACACCTAAAATTCATCCTAAATGTTTTTATTACGTTGATAAATACATTTCAGTGTCTGTTTCTTTAGTTTGTTACACTAATATGTTTGAGTGTAGCTAAATAAACCCTTCTGGACTGTTTTCTTTCTCACTATTTAAGTCACGCGCCATGGATAAAATTGCGCCAAAGTATTCAGTGACGATACAAATTTTAAGACGTATAATTTCAATTTACTGCACGTTTTCCTCGTAATTTGATGTTTTCTTGCGTGAAATACCTTCAATAAATTATCTAGCGTCTTTAGCGATGATTTTGACATGTCTTTGGGGTCTTTAGTCGTCCCATTAGCCTTATTTCTGCATTTGTCATTCAAAATACGCGGCACCAAAAAAGGCGGGAAAAAGTAGTACTATCACATGTTTAGTTTCCGTAAAGCCCACTGCTGCTGTGTGCGACTCGGGCGACTGCACGAAGTCGGTCGGTTGAAGCTGCTCTGCCCGATAGCCCGATTGAGAGACCGTCGCACTTCGCAATTGTGTACTCTATAACCTCTAACAATTTGATTTGTGTTGTGTACCATAATAGTATCAATGTTAATCATTAAAAAAGTTGAATTGTTATGTTTTCTATTGTTTTAAAGAAAGCAGAATGCGAGGCAAAAGTGGTATTACCTGTTGCTACTGTGGAAGATCGCGATTGAAAAACTCTTCGTTGTATGAAGATGGTTTGCACCTCTTCACTTTTCCTACGTCGCATGAAAGGTATGATATCTGTGTCTATAAGATACTGCTATATCATATATGTATGTACATACATATTAATTATTCATGCATATGTATGTATATGAAATATATACATGTTTTAATAAGATTATGATCGATGTTTATCCATTACGTACATATATATACCGGTATACGGTATACGTATGTATGTATGTATGTACTGTATACGCAGTATGGCCGAGTATGTGTCCATTTTGTCATGTCATATATGTCATTTTATTTATGTATGTATGTATACTTTCCTAGTTTATTAATTGTATGAACAACAACAACAACCGTGGATGTGTGCAATATGACACGCGATATATTTAAGTACTGTATAATGATGTGCTTTCATTCATTTTAAAACCGCGGAGCCATAAGTGAGCACTATAAATATGTAACACTAATTGGGCTGTACGTAGGATATTGTACTGACTCATTTTGCCAGTTTAAAAATAATTCACAATATTTTTGAGAGCAGCATGCATGCATTACATGCTGTTTACTTTTTCACTATTAAAATATTATAAAACCCAAAAAAAGAAGCTAATTTTCTATGGCAAATAGTCTAAAACTGCTTTTGTCCTCTCAGAAAGATATACATACATATATAATGTGAACAAACTTTTATTATAAATTATACTTCCCAACTTTTTATACACAACATTAATTTTTTGAGATTCAATTACAGTATCATTATTTCTTGCAGGTGCTATGAATGGATAACAGCATCACATTTATATGAGTTGTATAACATTCATCCATTAGAATCACATACATCATACAGGCTCTGCCAACATCATTTTCAGGATCATCACTTTACAAATGAAAATAAGAATCGATTAAACAAAAATGCTGTGCCATCAATATTTGATGTCACAACAGTAAGTTCCATTTTTCTTCATCGCTTATTATGCCTTGTTCACATTAAGCTTTTTTTTAATGGGAATTGTTAATTATTTGATCAAAATAATAACCTGCGCGCATTACTTACAGAGCTCACTTAACAATTTCAATTAGAAAAAGCTCAATGTGTACACGGCAATATAAATATGTATGTGTGTTGTCACTTCCGGGCAATAATTATGTCTGACTGCGTTGATCTCTCCTAATGTTATTTATATGGGAGACTTGAATGATAGCCTGACATATTTATTGACCACCATAGTGTAATATGCGTGTTGTATGTTATATAAACACACACACACACACATATATAAATATTATTATATGTGTGTGTGTGTGTGTGTGTATATATAAAATATACCTTTTGAATGTATAATAACTACAACAGTATACTATTTACTATTTCTATACTATGTATACTATTTCTAATAAAAACCTCTGCAAGTATACAGTGATTATTGCAGAAATGTTGAGCACATATATGTACATTTTGTTACAGTCGTCGCCCCCCCCCAAAGTACCTGAAGAAGATTCCCACCTCTGTACTTCAAAGGTAGGGAAAACCTCTAAAAACCATACTGATTCTCCTCTTTAAAAGCTGCAAAATGCAAATAGCATTATAGATCAGCATACACAGATTTTGGTACTTATTTGACAAAGTTTCATTGACAAAATAAAGTTTTTTTATTATCATAAACATTTTCTTTGCATTGTTTTGCAAACAAAACACAAACAACTTTAAACAACAACTTTTATTTATTTTTTGTTTATTTATTATTATTATTATTTTTTTTTTTTTACTATTTAAGAAATTAAATGATGGAGAAGACAGTAATGTTCTTACGTGATTTAAGCCATACTAAATATTAAAGAATTTTTTTAACCGGTAGTCTCCATTTGAAACAAAGAAAATGCAATTATTTTTTCAACCTTTTTTTTTATAATTCAGACACCAAATGATGGAGAAGACAGTAATTTTCTCCAAGATTCTGCCTCTGAAATGGAATGCCAGAGGTCATCTGCTGCCATCCATATCCATAGTGATAACTCAAGTGAAGTGGCTACAGTTGATAAGTCCAAGGAGGTGGGTACACTCTCTTAATGCGGGCTGTAGTGGCATTTCCATTTAATGTCGTGTCAGAGGAAGTTATGCTGTTCTGCTAACTTTTACTGAATTAGTAATAAAATGTTACTTGCTGTTTTCTGTGCTCATTAAATTTTATTTAACCTAATTTTGCATTTAAAAAAAGTTAAGTTAAGTAATATTATTTTTATCTTTATTAAATCCAGTGTATTCAACAAACTCAAAACATGGAGGTGGATTCCCTGCACCTACATACTCATGACTGGAATGGTAATTTGAATACCTGCCTAGATGATCCTCCTATTCTGCAGCCGCAGAAAGAAAGAACAAGTCAAGATGTTGTCTCGATTAGGGACCAGCTCTCACATTTTTTAAACTTTAACATGGTTTGTACAATATTTCATCAATGTTTTTTTCTTAAGATAAATCAAATGCACATACTTGTTCATAAATAAAATGCTATATTTTTTTTTTTTTTTTTTTTTTTTTGGAGACCTAAGTAAAATTGTTGTGTGCTGGGTTAATTAAGAATTTGCAAGTACAACATATTGTCTTTTTGTCTTATTGACATAGTTCAAAATCATTCAATAAGTGATTTATTGAAGCGTATCAAATATGATATGTGATTTTTTTTCTTTGCAATTTAAATAATACTGTACTCATTATCTTTTACAACTCCCATGTGGCACTCTCCAATTCCTTTCTTTTGTCTCATTGCAAGCAATAACATCAAATAACATCATTTATATAAGACTAAGTATAATAATATTATATGCATCTTGAAAATATTTTAGTAATATTTTATTTTTATATTCATTGCACTTTTTGCTAGGTTTATACTCTAAATTATTTTCATACCTTTCAATATTGTTTTACATATAATAATAAAAGTAATGCAAAGTTTCAATTTGGAATAATTTAAAATGCAAATCATTTGTAATCCTCTTTTTATAATTCAGACACCAAATGATGGAGAAGACAGTAATTTTCTCCAAGATTCTGCCTCTGAAATGGAATGCCAGAGGTCATCTGCTGCCATCCATATCCATAGTGATAACTCAAGTGAAGTGGCTACAGTTGATAAGTCCAAGGAGGTGGGTACACTCGTTTATTGAAGTAATGAGACACAATGATATATTATAGAATTTGTTAACTTCATTTTTGTTGATGTTTTATTTACTTTGTAAAAACATAAAGCAAAATAGCATCGTACATCTTAACTTAAAATACATTTTTCATGCGTAGCATAGTGAATAGTATGTACAATAATTGGAGT
Source organism: Ecdyonurus torrentis (assembly GCA_949318235.1). Taxonomy (NCBI): domain Eukaryota; kingdom Metazoa; phylum Arthropoda; class Insecta; order Ephemeroptera; family Heptageniidae; genus Ecdyonurus; species Ecdyonurus torrentis. The sequence continues at coordinate 25,164,546 of OX439133.1, read as the reverse complement.
ATATGACACCATATTACTCATGTTAGTATTACTATTATTATCAATATTAAAGGCGTGGAACACCTTGAACAAAAAAGTTGCGTAATATCCTAACAAACCTGAAAATCAACGTTGATTTTGCCAGAGTCATTGATTTCTAATTTATTTTTCATCCACAAAATGCCACTGCAGGTCATTGACGACACAGCTCGCCTGGTTTACTTGCGCGTGGACCAGGCGAGCTGTGACGTCAGTGACCGGCAGCGGCATTTTGTGAATGGAAAATAAATTAGAAATAAATGACTTTGGCCAAATCAACGTTGATTTTCAGGTTTGTTAGGATATTATGCAACTTTTTTGTTCAAGGTGTTCAACGCCTTTAATGATGCTCTTATTTATTATCTTTACCTTCTTCCCTGTGTGTATGTGTCTGTAGACAGTGTCTATATAGAATGTATGTTTGTATCAGGGACCGGAACCACCTCTAATATTTGCGCTTCTTAAGTACTGTGGTTCCGAGACATGCAGTTCGTGGAAAGCGGTTCTCAATGTGTGCTAATTTGGTTCTCAAGAACCGGTTCCCAGAACCCGTTTTCAAAAGGCAGTTCTTCAGAACCGCTTATAAAAAAACGAATCTTTGGAATCGGTCCGAAAAAAAGCGGTTCTCAAAACCGGTTCTGGTCCCTGGTTTGTGTGTAGAAATGTATTTATTATTTTATTTATATTTTCTTTAATATGTTTTAGTTAATACTCAATGCATTGAGTTCAGAGGTACCTTGTATTTCTAACACCGTAAAAGATAATATAAACACATTCCACCACCACCAAAATACAGGTAATTCAAAATATACTATGAAATAAAATGTTTAATAATTTTTATTGCTTTACTGCAGGGATAGAACTTTTGATAAGCTCTTAACTAATAAAAATAAAGAAAATGAACACCAATTGGTGTTCATTTTCTTCATTTTTATTATTTATACCTGGAATGTGCTGATTTGCTTATGGTTTTGGTAGCCTTCTACGCCTGTCTGAATAGATTCACTCAGAAACAATTGATACCATTTGCACTGTTTGTGACTAGTTGTTCTGGAATATGCTTCTTCTGCTTATGGCGCTGTTCAGGGATCGGTTTGTATGGCTGCCTTGCTGATGAGATCAGGCATGAGATGATCGAAACAGTATTTGCACTGTCCAAGGCTTAAATATTTCTTGTTATAAATCAGTATATGCATGTATGTACAGTCATTTTATTAAAAATTGAATCTCTATTGGTACAATGGGAATAACAGTTCCATCATAACTAAAATCTCCTCCATCTGATTACATTAAATAGCCATATAAACCAATAGAAATTCATTTTTAAGTAAAAAGACAGAACGTGAATGCAATATGAGAACAAGACCATCAGGTATGGTAATTTTTATAAGGTAACATCCACCATTGATAATGACGTATGGCATATAACATGCAAAATTGAAGGAAGGAGAAAAATAAAAATAAAAAAAGGTAAACTCAACTTATATATTTAATTTTATTATTATTATTATGTTATATAAATTATTGTTGTTAACTTATTGCAAGTATAATATATGTATTAATGAATGATTCTACTTTCTATAATTATACTAAAGATTCAAATATGCACCTCCACACAAAAATATCTTAAGTTAAACTTTGAAAAAAAAAAAAAAAAAAAAAGTTAATTCTGCAACTATTTTTTCTGTATAGAGAGTTGCAAGTATTTAAAAAAGAAGTTGCGTGGGATTGCATTCTTCCTGAAACATTATGGAATTATTTATATCTGGAGGTGTAATGTACATATTTATTAGGTGTTAAAAATGTAAATGACTTAAGATGTTTTAAAATAAGGCTATATAGCTTCAGATTTTGGTCAAACAAAAATTACTCTATGCTTTTGGTGCTCTTAATTTTTGCTTTTTGCTGCTTTTGATCCTTTGAGTCTTTTGTTGATTGCTTTTGCTGCATTTTATAAATTACTATCATAATTAATTGCTTATATTTTATTCATACAGCTTGAAAATTAGGTGTATATAACATCAATTTTCTAACATAAATTCTTTCGTATAAAGAAATGTTGCAGGAATCACATTTTCAAATGAGACTGGAGAGTATTCAAAAACAATTGTTACATTTGAAGAAAACAGTGAATAAGGTATATTAAAAAACAAAAAACAAAATTAAAAATACCTATTGATAATAAAGAAACAACTGTTGTAAGGCCGACTTATAGTTATTTTGCTAACATCCGCTTCTGTTTCCCGCTTGTTGCAACGTTCTGCACACGAGTAGTAAGTAGAAACAGAAGCAGCTGTGACTGAAATCACTTATTCTTGGCTTCAAATAAGTTTTGTTCTTTTTTTTAGTCAATAGTCAAAATTTAGAGTCGCATATGTATGCAACTTTGATGCGTGGAGTAATGGAACTTAGCAGTTTAGCGCGCGGGGAAAGCTAAGGGTCCCCTAATTTCACATTACGGTTATGTGAAAATAATCACTCCCTTTTTTTTTTTTTTTTTTTTTTTTTTTTTTTTTTTTTTTTTTTTTTTTTTTTTCGATTTTTGAGAAAACTAGTCCGCCGATTCTGGAGAAATTTTAAATGAGAAATACTGGACATACTTTAACATGTTTTAAGACATAGTCATTTTGAAGCATATTTTTAAACCGATAACCTCCAATACTGCAAACTTTATTATCATTTTCAGGAAACTGCAGATCTTCAGCAGTGCAGTGTCAGTAGTAAAACAAAAATACAAGCAAAACAAACACCTAGAGGCAGAGGTTTAAAAAATATTGGAAATAACTGCTATATGAACTCGTGCTTGCAAGCATTGTTTAATTTAAAACCAATTAAACAAATGGTGAGCAGAATTTCAGCTACACACAGAGGTATATATAATAAAATTCATTATTTCAAAATTACTTCATGAATTTTTAATATGCACTACATCAATATACATGTTATTTGTATCCTAATGTTATGAAACTTGTTTCTTTTGACATGAAAATTGCGCAACTTTACTATACCCTAAGCATAATTTAACCCCGAAAATAAGTACTATATTTTTAATGCTGCCAAATGCTATGTTTGATAAAACTACTTTGGCATATTGTATCCTTTAGAACCTGTACATATAGCATTATCTTCAATGAAAGTTTCTGTGATGTTGGATTTCCGTTACTGACTTTGAAAATGTGCAAAATTGTTATTGTCATTGCAATTTGATGTAATTACTTAAATCCATAGGTGATTTTAAAATTGACACTTTTGAATGTGTGTGTCTTGTTTACATAAGCATTTTCTATTGGTGATTATTGTTAATTGTTTACATTTACATTTCTTATTAAGCTCCTATAACAATTCCGATTAGAAAATTCTTATTGTAAACAATTAAGGCTGTATGTCAACTTGTTTACTGTTTCTAACTCAGGACCTTAATGCATGATTGTATGTTGTGACTTTCCTTAGATCATATTGGAATGAAACCGTGCTTGTTTTGCACATACCTACAATTATATCAAAGTTCGCAAGACAGTTCTACAGAACCAGTCGATCCTGAAATTTTAGTTCACAGACTTCCAGGTAAATCTTGATTTTGCAAAAATCTTTATGAGGAAAAAATATAACAATTTAAATTGTATGCTTCAGCAATTGAATCCATTGCAAAATCCATAAATTACATTTTGAAACAATAGACCACCTTGCAGTAATCAAAAAAAATTTTTTTTTTTTTTTTTTTTTGGACCCATTTAAAATATTCTTAAAGCCGCATGGTAGACCACATAAAACAACACGTGCTTTTTAATAAATAAAAACAAAATGGGATTTTCAAAACTTTACAATTTTCACCAGAATATTAATGTAGCCCCACGAGGGAGTGTGAAAATACTGTAAATTATGCAATTTAAGTGACTATGTTTATGACATCACAAACATGCAAAAATTATTATGAAAATGCTGTGTGGGTTGCATAAGTAGAAATTTCAATCTGATCAGTCTGATCACTGCAACGGAGCTGCAGTTGGGGTTTGAGACAAACTTAAGTTATTTATGTAAGTCCCATTAGTGTTTTGTGAATATAAATGCCTAGGTTTTTTGTCTGGTCTATTCCTCAATGCATTTGTTATAAAATATCGTTTTTACTTTCACGCAATAAATAAAAACAAATATTTTATTGTAAGTGGCCGGATCGTTAATATATTATTATAAAATATGCCATTTTAATGTGTCAAATTTTATAACATCATTGGATTTTTACAGAATTGATTCAATTGAAACCATATAGATATTTAAATATATTTTGAAACATTATAATGAGAGAAATATGTATATACAGGAGATTATAGTCTAAACTGATGTTAACATCATATCTAATGAGAAAAAAGTCTCCATTTTTTCTAATTATTATTATTTCCTTTAATTAGTTCATAAACCAGAAAATAATACTTGAACATGTAGTTGATTTTTTTTTTTTTTTTTTTTTTTTACTTCTTTATGCCAATGTTACAGAAATTTCCCTTTTCCTTGAAATTGGAGAGATGGAAGACTCATCCCACTTTTTCAGGGCATTGGTTTTGTCTTTGTCTGCTGAAACCGGCTCACTTTTTGAAGACCAGTTTGCTTTTGCCATGGCAACTGAAGGTAGCCATTTTTTAATAAGTTACATTATATTATAGGTTCACCCTCATATGCCTATACTCTGGCACAACCGGCCATGTATGAGTTTTCTCAGAAGTATGTGTGGTAAAACAAGATTAGATAGGGTAAGGAGTACTTGGGTGTTGGAGAAATGTCGAGTAAAAGAAACTGTGACAGAAGTATGAGAACAGTGTATTATGATGGTTTGGTCATGTTGAGAGAATGCGGGTGATGAAAGAATAGCAAAGCAGGTATTTCATAGTAGAGTGGATGGAAGGAGAGATAGAGGCAGGCCTAAAACATCATGGTCTGAGGTGGTTGGAAGATGTTTGAAAAATAAGAATGTACGCAGTATGAAATGCAAAAGGAAATGTATGAAACAAAAGGTATGAGACTGGCGGAATCAAGTGAAGTATGTCAGGATAGGAAGTTGTGGAGGTCTATCACTTGGTCAGGATAAAACATCTGTGTTGTTGGCTTACCCCGAAAGGGATTTATAGCGTCATGATATGTATGTATGTATGTACATTAGGTTGATTATAAGGTTCTAACGGTATAATTATAAAAGAGGTTGCAGTCTTATGTGGGTCAGGTTTATGTTTCATAAAAAATTCAATACAGAACTGAGAGCCTTCGTCAAGTATTAATGACATTTTATCAACCACAGAAGAGATTTACTTGAGCACATCACTATCACTCGTCCATATCTTGTTTTGAAGTTATGCGCACTTGCTATAGTTGTGAGTTGGTGAGGAGAGGGTGGGGGTTGAATCAGGAAAGAAGTATGTGTGTGAGTGAGGGAAAGTTGGGGAGGTCCGAGGAGAGCAGAAACATAGTACACTTTTGAAAAATTATTATTAGTGGCAAAGTCCAGGACCCTTGGAAAAACCTCTGTAGCTGAACATGCAGCCCCCCATGGGCCTAGAGCAAATTATGCAAATTAGAGCGTATTACGAAATACAAAAACCCCATGGAAGCTTGAAATTAATAGTCGCTAATAACTATATTGTATCAAAAATGTACCCTAATCCCACTATCCTATCCCGTTTCTCTAACTTTTCCATCAATAACACACACTCTTTCTGTGATTCTACCCCACCCCTCGCCTCACCAACTAACAACAAGCAAAGGCATAACACAGCAAAACAAGACAAAAGACACACACTGCTCAGTGATGTGCTGTAGTAAATCTCTTCTTTGCATGGTTGATAATTATAATGTCATTTATACATGACGAAATCTCGCAGTTATGAAAGGAACATTTTTATAAATGAAATAACTGTGCCAAGTGAGACTTTGACTCCTCCATACAACTTATTCTACTGTGGAATGCCCCTGCTGGTAATTCTATCCTTTTGTTTATTATTATTGATCCTAAAACCATTATGGTTTTTCCCTTCATAACAATATAGCGTGTATGAAATTGTTTTTAACTCTGAGGCAGGATTTATTCTAAAGTATTCTGTTTTCATTTTTTTGCAGCAAAATGTGAAGGCTGCAGCCATACAGAAGTTACTGCCATTGATACCTATATTGATTTGAGTATTCAGCTTACCCCTACCATGACAATTGAGCAAGAACTTGAAAAACTTTTTTTTGGTATCAGGCCTTTAGACTACAGATGCAATAACTGCAAAAATCTGAATACCTCCATTCAGATTAAAAAAATGATCAATTTTCCTGAAACATTGGTCTTTGTTTTGCAGAGGTATATAATATTTCTTTACTATTTTTATTACATTTGAGATATCAATTTCCTTGACTTACATTAAAATTCAGTAATTTCAATAAATTAATAGATGTAAAATTGTGTATATAATATCATTTTAATGAAATGTAAAAACAATGCAAACCATATGATGAAATTTAATTACTAAATTTATAGATGTACTCTGTGTAAGGTATCCAAACTTTATTAATAACATTTAAATACTTATTATACTATTTAATTCCTGAATTTAGTGCCCAACAAATAGTTCTGGAAAACATGCATAGTTTATATATTCACGTGTGTCAAGTACAGTTCATTTCTATAATGGATTGACTGTTGCTCTAGTGCTATTCCTTAAGTTGTTTCTGATTTCAGAAATGTATATTTGGAGTTCTGCTACACAATTTCAGCATTTGTTATACAAATGTCCGCAACTGTAACTTGATAAGGTTACAATTGTCTTTTCAAGTTTCATGATGGATACATATAGTTATCAAGCGTGGCAAAAAAAAAAAAAAAGGAAAAAAGAAAAAAGAAAAAAAAAAAAAAAAAAAAAGAAAGAAAGAAATAGCATGTTACTGTGTTACTCAAGCATATATATATATATATATATATTCCTCTCTTATAAAACTACACTTAAATGTATGCTAACTCCAATGCGCTAAAAACTATTTACACGCATACACACATGCATAGAAGGGAGTATTGTATATATCGAGGCTGCTATGCTATTTGTCCCAAGTCCATTTGACATTAGAAAAATATTTTTTTTGCTGCAAATGACCTAAATGGACAAATCCAACTTTGGAATTGATCCGTCAATGCATTATTTTTTTAAAGTCAAGTGGACTTGGGACATTATATAGCGGGGAGTATACCCTCGATTTGTATTGTAACCTGCAGAAATGTAAAAATTAGATAATGTACGTGTTGATTCATGCATGCATGCATTTGGACAAACTTCCTAATTTATTTCTGCACGCTGTATGTTGAATGTTTATATTAGAGAAGCCAAAATTTTGGATTATTTGTGAAATTGTACATTCCCCCCCCCCCCCCCCCCCCCCCCGAATAAATATGACCGGTCCGCGTTAAAGTTTCCTCATATATTTAACATTTGGCGACATGATTGCTGTGGTCAGATTTATTCGGGGGGAGTGTACATAGAACTCTTTGAAGGAAAAAAATAGATTTTGTTTTCTGTATCTTTATCTATTTTAAAGAAAAGGATAGAAAAACCAGCAAGGGCCTTACCACAGTAGAAGTTCTATGGAGAGGTCGAGGTCTTGCATGGCACAGTATAATATATGTTATAAAAGTTTCTTTATAACTTGAGAGCTTTCGTCATATGATAATGACATTATCAATCAAAAGAGAAAATTACTTGAGCACATCACTGAGCAGTGTCTTGTCTTGTACTGCCGTGTTATGCTCTTGCTGGTTTGGAGTTGGTGGAGAGGGGTGGGGGTGGAGTAGGGAATCTGGGAAGGAGTGTGAATGAGTGAGGGAAGGAGTGAGTGAGGGAAAGGGAAAAAGGTGGGGAGGGGAGCGGGAATAGGGTATATTTTTGAAATATGTTAGCGAATATTAAGTCCAGGCAGCCCTTGGGCTTTTCTGGATCTTAATATATGTTGATATGCTAATTCATATTGTCGTAATGTCGCATAGTTGGCTGGGCCCGGAATAGTGCGAAGTATTGTTGATTTATAACATAATTGGAAATTTGATATGCCATGAGAGGCCGCATGTTCAGCCACAGGTTTTTCCATCTCATTGTTTTTTACGGATTGTCTGTGGCCATTCATGCGGTCTCTCGCTTTTTGTGTGGTTAAGCCTATGTAAAATGCTTGACATTTTTCCTGTTGGCCTGTGGTGGGGTTGGTGGTATGTTGGGTACATTCAAGTTTGTAGATTACGTTTTCTGATGTGCATGTATTGTGGCCGTGGATAGGGTATGTAAGGTTGGTGACGGGACTTGTAAACGTTTTGCTGGGGATTTGAGTGATGCATGTATCGCATCTCCTTCCTCTGTTGCTCTGTTTGCCGTTGTTTTGACAGGGGAAAGATCCACTAGGTAGGGGCTTAGGTTTTGGTGTGGGATCAGTATGGGATAAGATTGCTTTAATATTTGGTGGTTGACGGAATGCTATTGGTGGTATTTTTGGTAACAGTAGGTTTGTTTCGGTGGTGGCTAGAATGGGGTGTGCAATCTTATCCCATACTGATCCCACACCAAAACCTAAGCCCCTACCTAGTGGATCTTTCCCCTGTCAAAACAACGGCAAACAGAGCAACAGAGGAAGGAGATGCGATACATGCATCACTCAAATCCCCAGCAAAACGTTTACAAGTCCCGTCACCAACCTTACATACCCTATCCACGGCCACAATACATGCACATCAGAAAACGTAATCTACAAACTTGAATGTACCCAACATACCACCAACCCCACCACAGGCCAACAGGAAAAATGTCAAGCATTTTACATAGGCTTAACCACACAAAAAGCGAGAGACCGCATGAATGGCCACAGACAATCCGTAAAAAACAATGAGATGGAAAAACCTGTGGCTGAACATGCGGCCTCTCATGGCATATCAAATTTCCAATTATGTTATAAATCAACAATACTTCGCACTATTCCGGGCCCAGCCAACTATGCGACATTACGACAATATGAATTAGCATATCAACATATATTAAGATCCAGAAAAGCCCAAGGGCTGCCTGGACTTAATATTCGCTAACATATTTCAAAAATATACCCTATTCCCGCTCCCCTCCCCACCTTTTTCCCTTTCCCTCACTCACTCCTTCCCTCACTCATTCACACTCCTTCCCAGATTCCCTACTCCACCCCCACCCCTCTCCACCAACTCCAAACCAGCAAGAGCATAACACGGCAGTACAAGACAAGACACTGCTCAGTGATGTGCTCAAGTAATTTTCTCTTTTGATTGATAATGTCATTATCATATGACGAAAGCTCTCAAGTTATAAAGAAACTTTTATAACATATATTATACTGTGCCATGCAAGACCTCGACCTCTCCATAGAACTTCTACTGTGGTAAGGCCCTTGCTGGTTTTTCTATCCTTTTCTTTATCATTGATCCTAACCGCGATGGTTTTTTCCTTAAATTGTCTTTATCTATTTTGTTGAAATAATGTTTTTTTTTTTAGACAATATACTGGACAAAGTTTTCAAATTCCTGAAAATTTGAGCATTCCACATTGCCAGCCAAATGAGCAGAACCTAGAATATCGAGTTGATGCGATTATCAACTATCATGCACCAAATGCACACTACACGTGTGACGTGAGACATGGTTCTAATGAATGGTACAGATATAATGACTCACAGGTATACATACTATTTATTTCTTAATTTCAGTTCAATTGTATGTAAGAAGGTAATATATTATGTCTTTATTCATATAGATTGAAGTTATTGATGAGTATTATACAATTGTATATTATCAAAGTTTAAACTTTTGCATTTTAAGTATTATGATTTAATCTATTCATCATATATGCTATTTAAGAAGTTAACTAGCATTATTATTTTCTTTCCTTTGGCTTTGATTGAAATAAGTCATAGGTTTATACTTCACTTGCTTCCTCCGCAGTCTCATATACCTTTTGTTTCATACATTTCCTGTTGCATTTCATACTGCGTACATTATCTTATTTTAAAAACATCTACCAACGAACTCATACCATGATGTTTTAGGCCTGCCTCTATCCCTCCTTCCATCCACGCTACCATGAAATATCTGTTTTACTATTCTTTCATCACCCATTCTCTCATGACCAAACCACCGTAATACACAGTTCTCATACTTCTCAGTCACAGTTTCTTTTACTCCACATTTCTCCATCAACCAAGTATTCCTTACCCTATCTAATCTTGTTTTACCTCACACACTTCTAAGAAAACTCATTCTCATAACAGCATTCACCCTACTCATATGCCTACTCTGACATAATACCCATGATTCAGAACCAAGATAGTTGGGACTAAGACACTGTAAGTTTTGCTTTGTTTGATAAAGCATCACTCTTGGCAATGCTAGCGTTAGCGTGCCATGCTGCTAACTACTTTCCTGCCGCCACTCTCCTCTCAATCTCCCCATCTATACTTCCATTTTCTTGATATAATCTTTCCCAGGTATACAAACTCTTTTGTTCTTTCAAGCTTTTTTCCATTCAGTGTGAACTCATTTCCATCATCATTTTCTCAACCAAATACTATATCATTAGTTTTCCTAACATGTATTTTTTCTGTACTTTCTTCCGTAATATATATATATATATATATATATATATATATATATATATATATATATATATATATATATATATATATATATATATATATATATATATATATATATATATATATATATATATATATATAAAATAATATTATAATAAATAACTCAGTTTTATGTTAACATTTAAGGTTTATGCAGTTTCTCCTGAATTTTGCAATGGTGAAGAGATGGTTATTTTTTACACCAAAGTATTTAAGAAAAATTCAACATCAACTCCAACGACTCCAACATCAACAACAACTCCAAATTGTTTTATCGCCATTGCAAAAAAAGGAATCAATATCTCACCTCCTGTTGTTAATAAAAAAAGAAAATGTCCAAGTGAATATTACAAAAATGATTATGAAACACCACTTAAGGGAAGGAAATGTGAAGTCCTTTCATCCTCACATAATGTGACACCTGATGAAAAAAAGGAAAGTCCAGATGAGTTTGGAAATACATCTGAAGTTGATCACGATCTACAATGCTGTAATAGTAAAAAACAATCTCAGAAAGGGAATACACCTTTCTCCACCATAAGTAAACATTCATCCTCTCCTCCCTATTAAAAATTTCATTATTTCTAATTACGATTTCTAATTAGAAAGGTCCAAATCTAGGTAGAAAAGCACCATTTCTAATTAGTTTTGCATTATTCTAATTAGAAAAGTAATATTCTAATTAGATTTGCTATGTTCTAATTAGAACAAGTTTCTAATTAGAAGTAAAGGTCCATTTCTAAGTGGAAAAGCACCAATTCTAATTAGATTTGCTTTATGTTCTAATTAGAATCAAGCTTCTAATTAGAAGTCTAATTAGAATCAATATTCTAATTAGAAGTCTAATTAGAATCAAGATTCTAATTAGAAGACTAATTAGAATTAAGATTCTAATTAGAAGTAAATTAGTTAATATTTATAAAAAATATAAAAACTTATTTTACACAATTTCTAGGATTCTATGCAAAAAATTAAAAAATACATAAGAATAAATAGTGTTTATTTTTTATTCTGTAAATAGAATCAACGAAAAAAAAAATTTCGGGTTTTTTTATTTTTGCCCAAAAAGTGCGTTTTTTTCGAAAAGTTGCCAACCCGTTAGAATTTTTTTTGCGTTTTTGGATGTATCTTGATTTTAAATACCCAGATCAGTCATCTAAAATTTTAAATAGTAAGTATTTGTTAATTAATTATGAATTAACTTTGGTTCTTTTCACCAAAACTTGAAAAAAATTCTAAAGCAATGTCTATTTCTAATTAGATCGAACATTTCTAATTAGAATTATTTCCAATTAGAATTATTTCTAATTAGAAATTTGCTCAAAATCTGAGTAGAAAATTTTTTTGTTTCTAATTAGAAAATCCTAATTAGAAATTTTTAATAGGGCTGGATCCTTTATTTCAAGTGAAGATGTGTCTCCATACAGTGAAAGTGTATCAACAAAATCATTAACTCCGCAGACAGCCAATAATAAATTTATTGTTGATCAAACCTCGCTTAATAGAGCAAAAAAGACTTTATTTAGTGCCAACACTGCAGCCAATACTTCAGATTTTATTCCGTCTCCTTTAAGAAAGACAGGTCAAAAATTGTCATTTAAAGAAAGATTCAATACAAGACGTATTTTAAATAGATTGAACGTAAAAAGGAAACGAGACCTCTCACCCAAACAGAATTATTTATTCGATCACATGAAAATGCTAGAGAAGAAATGCTCTATTCTTATCACACTGTTAAGTAAATGTAATGGAAAACTTGATGAATTAACTAACAATGAGGAAAGGTTAATGGCTGATTCCCTGCAGAAATCTATTGCCCCCTCCATGGTTAGAATCATTCTTAGTAATGTAAGATTTGGTAAGAAAGGAACCAAGGCAAAGGGCAGAAGATGGAGCATGGAGGAAAAGCTGGATATGATTCAACTTTTTAAAAACAGCCCTTCTAACTACGAAATGTTAAGATCAATGATAAAATTGCCAAGTAGAAGAACATTGCTCTATTTAATAAGTAAATTAGATATACAGCCTGGTATAAATAACCAAATTTTTAATCAAATGGAGAGATATGGTTCTAGTATGCTACCTTTGGATAAGTATGTAAATCTTGTTTTTGATGAAACAAGAATAAAAAGATTGCTTATGTTAAACAGGAGGAGAGGTTCAATTGACGGCTATGTAGATAGTGGGTCTTTTGGAAGAGAAAATGTAGTAGCAAACCAGGCACTAATATTCATGGCGCATGGTATTAATGAAAATTGGACTATGCCCCTGGAATTTACTTTTGCTTCTGGCACAACATCAGGTCCAATTATTAAAGATATCCTTGTTGAGTTGATAAGAAAACTCCGTTTAATTGGATTTACTGTAGTTAGCTGCACCTGTGATCAGGGATCGACCAACAAAACAGCATTAAATTTACTGGGTGCTACAGAAGAAAATCCATATTTTATGGTAGATAATATGAAAGTAATTTGTTTATTTGATCCATCCCATATCATCAAACGTACTCGGTGTGGATTAAAAAAACATGGGATGGTATTGGATGGTGCAAAAGCCAAATGGGACGACATAAGAACAGCTAAAAAGTTAGATAATGCTAATAATTTTAAACGTCTGAAACATATAAAAACCTACCACCTAGATCCTGAAAGACAACAATTAATGAAAGTAATCCTTGCCCTACATATATTCAGTAACACGATGGCTGTTGAAATCCACAGAAACATTATTCTGGGGAAAATGCCAGTTACAGCAGGAGCAACAGCACTGCTTCTATCAAAACTTAATAAAATTTTTGATACTCTTAATAGTGGTGATCAGAAAGATTACAAAAGTGAGTATAGAGATCCCTTGACAGACACCTCCAAACATTTAAACTTGTGGAAGAAATCCTTACCTTGGATTAAATCCTGGACATTCAAAGACAACCTTAATCGAGACCTTCCAAATAAATCAGCTTGGATGTGGACCATCAATGGAGTAATTTTGATATGGGAGGAAATGAAGGAAAGTAGGTTTAAAACAGCTCAGCACCAGATACCTCAGCTCTGATTGCATTGAAAATTTAAATGGACGTATCAAATCTTGTGTAAATAATCCAAAACCTGATGCAAATCTCTTCCAATCAGCATTTAAAAAAATCCTCATCTGCAATAAACATATACCTCATAGTGATAAAGCCAACTGTGAGGATGACAGAAGCATCCAATTAACAGATTTGTCATCATTATTGGTTGGTGAAGAAGAAAATGATAACATGTTAAGGGAAGATATTCAAGAAACAGCAGTTACAGAAAATTTTGACTCTATAAATCCAACATTTGACAGTCCTTGCAACATTTCTTTGCAAGAATTGAGTAAAATTGACTATCAAAATGGTTCTGTAGTTGCAAGGAAAATTTTGAATAGAATTATTAAAATAATTAAGTGTGAGGATTGTAAGAGCACAATGTACACAAAGTGTCTAGGAGATCTCTCTCCAGCAACAATGAACTTGCATCGTTGGTTGGATCATGACAAAACAGCCAAAACAAAAGCTTTGTATTTTCCTAGTGAAAAATTTTCAAGGAGCTTCACTAAAGGATCTGTTTTAATTGATAAATTACTTCCTGATTATGGTCATAGGAAAGATCTGTTTACATTCCTTTCCTCAGAGTTGGATAAGAAACTTGACTTATCGTGGCTTGGATGTGCAGCTCACACTGAACATTTAATATGTGTATTTAAAGAAAATATTATGACGTACTCATGTAACACATTCTGTAACAACACAAATGACTATCTTGAGAAATTAGAAACAGAGGAGGGGTGGTACAACGAGAAAGATGATCAAGAATGAAAATAAAAGTGCAGGCAGGTATCTGTCGTGTGTGTTATTTCAAGTAATTCTCAATCGTGTTATATATATATATATAATATAGAACATATCCCATATTTCTTTTCATAGTAGTTTAATTAGAATTAGAATATCTATAGTTTTAATGTCAGTGAGTCAATTTATTGTTAAAGACTTTTTTAGCTGTAATAGTTTAAGTCCCATGTAAAAATAGCAGAAATACTTTTTTTTTTATAGTGAAGAAATAAGTAATATCATTTTATTTATAAATATTTAGAAAACCGTGGTGAGTTCCTTGAAAAGTTGCAGTGTGAGCTCGTTCATACCTCTAGCACACCAATGTTAACCAAGCCTGGTCCTTCTCGTCTGGTAGGTATAACGTCTCTTTTTGCCAGTCGCAAGGACGGTGAGCTGCACATTCACAATTCTGAAGGACAGCAAGTGAGTATTGCACGCACCAAGCTACATACTGATATGTAATTTGAAAAGAGCGTTAAAATTTTGTGAGGTGGTATTTTTTCTTAGAAAGATTGGAGCACGGGAAGTATTTTTAAATTCTTTTTTGAAAATTGACCTAAAAGCCTGTGGCGTCATCAATCGTGCATTTATTTCGGAAAGTATTGATCGTAGAAGGTTCAGTAGCCAGTTTTTGAAATCCTGAGGATGAGCTGATTTCATTTTTAACTGGTTACTGAACCTCATACAAACGAATTAATATATTTGCCGAGAAAAAAGTGGACTTTATGACGTCACAGGCCGATTTTCACAACTTTTTTAAAAAAATACTTTGCATGCTCCAATCGTTCATAAGACAAAATAACGCCTCAAAATTTGTTAAACCTATAGCTCTTTACAAAAATATCATAAACTCAAAAAAAGAAAAAAAATCAATTTACCTTTCCTTTCCTTTTTTTTTTTTTTTTAATTTATTGTATTATAATTTTTTAGGAGATTGAAAGTGAAGAGAGGAGTAAATTTTGCAGTTATGCTCGCCAGAAAACTGGTAGCAGTTTTAGAAAAAATTGAGAAATTCCCTGTGTATTTGTATGATTAAACACGCCTTGCTCGCATATATGATATGGTCTTCAAATCTTAACTAGATGCTGAGATTTAGATTATAGAGAAAGGAAGTGGAGAAAGTTCACTCATTTATAGATCTGGTTGTACACTCTGAATGGAGCCTTTATATAAGCACTGTACAACAGTTGGAAAGATATATCTACTTAAAATGGTTGCTAAACAGTGGTATGATTTTGAAAGATCAGCATTTGCATTTCTTCATACGCTCAAAGAAGGAAATAAAGTTACATTTGGACATCAACATGATTTTGATGAGAAATAATGGTATAATATATTGGATTAATTGGCACCAATGAAAAGTAAGTACACTTATTTATTGTAGAATAATGTTATACACTTTACTAAACATATATTTTAAAAAATCTATTATATTTATGTCATATGTCTAGCATGGGCCTACCCTCGCTACACAGTATATTATGGCTTAGTTCTGGTTACTTCATCAGAAGGACATAACTTGCCATATGTTATGATATATGGTAGACTTGAGTACATTCTTAGTAGAGATTCCTCAGCTCTCAATTGTTACACAATTAAGTGTCACAATTGTCTCAATTGTCACACCAAATGATGATAAGCGAGCATGGTATGCAATGGATCTATAGGTCTCTGGGTTATTCCAAATTGTTACACTTTGAGACATGCTCGAGGATATGGACGTTCTGCTCCAAGAAATTGGCTCTTCTAGGATATATTCTCTTACATTTTTTTTTTTTTTTTTTTAATGAGTATTTTGCTTGTATGTTGTTGTAATAAAATGTTACTCAATTTTTGTCAATAGAGTTTTCTAAAGATGATGTGACTTGGGTTACATTATATAAACACATGTGGATGATTGCCTTCTGAATAAACCTAGCTATGTATCTTCTTGGCCAGTTGAATCCCCAGCAGAGGAGACTCGAGGCTGACGTCACATTCCACTGCAACAGACTGGCAAGATGAATGCTTCAGGACAAACACATTATCTCGGTCTGTCTGGATTTGAGATTTACGGCACAGTAACTGCGGTGTCCGTGAAGAGCTAGGTTAGAACTAGATCTTTAAAGAAGTATATATCTGTGTTGTTTTATTATTCATAGTAACGTAGTAGTATTTTATTTCTTGAAGATGCCACTTTTCAATTGGCCTTTTGTTAATTGTGTTTAAGCTTAAGGCAACGCCTAGGCAACGCAGTTAAGGAAGCTGAAGCCAATTTGAGACGCGCAGAGACGTTTACTACCTACTCAAGTCCTGAAACACTTGGTAGTTGGTACTGTGGTGAGAGGACTGGATTGGAAGTGGAGAGATCAGGATTGGGAACCCTGCCGGTGAGGGAATTAATTGTCACTGGAGAACTACACAATGGCTGGATTGACGTAAATGGGATCATGGAGGCTCCAGGTCATTGTATGGGAGCTGAAGGCAAATATGATCTGGAAGCTTGCTCCTGGGTATGACACAGAGTCCATGGCTGCTTCTCTATAGCTCTTAGTTTAGCCATCAATACACCTTCAGGTAAGTCATTGCATGGTCACAATTAGTGGGAATTGTCTCTAAAATGTTGTATTAATATTTATAGGGAAGAGCAGTAAGAATCTCAATGAAGGATGCAAAGGAAATTAGTGTTTTGACCAGAGCAGAAAGTCAAGCTTAACTCCTAGTTTACCTGATGCAACAGCGACAATCATACTAAGAGATCAGTGGCAAGCACAGACCAAGCAGCATCTGCTGAAAATCTTGCAGCCAAGGTAAGAATTATCTTGTTGCAAAATCTTTCAAATTGATAGATAATGTAATGTTAAAATTACAGCAAGCTTCCGAGGCCATTGCAGAGGGTGTTTTGGTGCGGCGTGTGCTAAAACTATTGTATTTAGTTACTGGAGAGAGCCAGTCAACTTCTACCACTGCTGGAGAATAATCTGTGGTATAGTTCATGCCCTGCGTGACCAGAATAACTGGGAGCTATACTGCCAGTGCAGGTAGTTCCTCGTACTTCCCTCGATGTCCTAGCTCATCAAGCCTTGTCGCATCTGGCGCTCTCCTCCAATTTCACAGGTCAATTACTCGAGGCTTATAATATCATAATATTGAGGCCTATAATATACAGCTTTTATATTATGTATGCAACCTCTTTTCACAAAAATTGATACGTAATTGCATACATAGCATAGAAGAACGAATCAGTTTATGTTGGAGGAGCTGCCAGCCACCTATTCTACTCTATTTTATGAAACATATAGACAAAAGTTTAAAAAACATTATTGTGTTTATATTGAAATTTGAATGGATAAATATTGGAAAGAAATTCTATATATATACAGTAAAAAAAAAAAAAAAAAAAAAAAAAAAAAAAACATCCTGACCTTTTTTTTTTTTTTTTTTTGTAATTAATATGAAAATTGGAATGTTTTTCAAAAAAATAAATACGTGTGTGTATGTGGACATGCACTTCATTATTATAGTATTTTATACTTGTTATTATAGTACTACAGGTTATTAAACATTATAATTATTTATGTTCTAAGTTAACATTTATTGTTTATAGCCTCTAATATATAAAAATATTATATAATTTATATATATATATATATATATATATTCATAAAGTTATATATTATATGTTGTATTTATTACGTGTGTATATTTTGCAGTTACCTGCTATAGTTGGTGCTGTAATTTTTTTTTTTTTTTATTATTATTATTTTTTTTTTAACAACTTATAAAGCAAAACTTCCCATGCCTATATCATAAACCTTTCCTAGACCTTTATTGTAAATATGTGCAGTTTCCACTAACAAAATTTCATTCCAAAGGTTGCGACAGCTTGAATATCTCCCAGTCAGTAGTAAACCTGTGAGCACCCCTAGTATACAGAGGTAATTTTTTTTAGGCTTTCTAAGGGTTTGCCCGAAGCATCTGAAAATCCTTCCCAAAACTGCAGCGATACTAGTCAATCATTCAGAAATTATTTTTAGAATGCTCCGGGAAAGGTTTAGGCTTGTCTTATAAGGTGCATTACATGATAATTCTTATATTTGTTGTCATTTTGTGCAGCAAATTGTGTAATTTTTTTTTTTAAAGTGAAAAAGTATAAAGTTAAATTTAAGAATAAGTTAATGCACCTTTAGGTTTTCTGAACGAAAGCCAGCTGATACCTGGGATTGCTCTTAAAGCCCTTATGCACATATTTTTTTAAAATTTAGAATACTAGATTGATAAAATTAGCATGCTTTATATTATACAGATACTATCCATTAATTATTGACACCATCAACATGTTATGTTTGTATTTATTTTTATTTATTTTCATTTTGACAGTTGACATCACAATGTACCGGTGACTGAGATTGGCTGACTTTATAATGTGGCCAGACCCAGTGGCTGTGATTTGCTGATAAGTCAGCCAATCAGTCACTCGTGAAGTCAGATGATAAAGTCAGGCAATCACAGACACCGGTACATTGTGACGTCAGATAAATTTTATTTCAACTGTCAAAATGAAAATAAATACAAATAATTCAACATGTTAGTGTCTAATTCATGGATAATAAGGTATGGTAATTATCAATGTAGTATTATAAATGATAAAAAAAAAAATTAGTGCATTAAGGCTTTAAAAAAAAGCAAGCCATGAAAAGGAACACAGTAGATGGTACAGTAGTCCATCTCCTATGCTGGGAATGTCAGATCAAAAAATGCGCCATAATTCCGACTGGGTGAAGTGGACTGAACTAAAAGTAACTGAAGTAACGTTACGCGTGTAGTTCAGCCCGCTTCACCCAGTCGGAATTATGGCGCGCATTGATCTGACATTCTCAGTATAGGAGATGGACTACACTATCATCTACTGTGGAAAAGGAAGTTTTTAATTTCATTGGTTTAAAATTTTGAAGCACACCTTATCATTTTCAGCAACTCATCCGTAGTCCTGGACTGCTGAACAATCCTTAAATCCTTACCAATAATGAGGAAAGCCAAAAGTATGTATATATTTTATATAGCTTGCTTGGCTATATGGCATGTCCAAACAAACTGAGGCACCTGTCATATTTTGAGTGACATTACCCTGAGACTTGTATATATAGACTAGAGAAAAAAAGCCAAAAGTATGTATATTTTTTATATAGCTTGCTTGGCTATATGGCATGTCCAAACAAACTGAGGCACCTGTCATATTTTGAGTGACGTTACCCTGAGACTTGTATATATAGACTAGAGAAAACTGGCTAAAATATATTTTACAATTAAGTGTATATGTATCTCACTTCAAGCAGGTTTAACCCTTTGTTATTGCAAGCTATATGTTTTTGTTTTTTTACTTTTGATACCTGTCAAATAGGAAAATCATATTTTTGCATTGTCACTATATGTAATGTTTAGAAATTAGCTAAAGAAGTTGTGATCCTTTACACAAAATTTAAAATTTAAATTAACTACTAAATTATTCCAGCAACTTATATATATTATTATCATTAAAAGTTTAAAACATTTTACCATTCTTAAATGTTATCAAGAAATACAAAGTTGCAAAAAAAAAAAAAAAAAAAAAATAGTAAATATATGTTTTGCCATCTTGTTTTTTGGCTTTTGCACCTTATTCCACTTAGTTTGTATAAAGTTCTAATTAACTTGCTGTTTTATGCTTTTATATTTTGTGTCCCCCTCGGTAAAAAATTATTTCACTACGGTGGTGTTCTTGTCAGTCAAAGCTCACTAAACTATTCCAAAATTGTCCATATCTATTGACTAGCGGGCTTCTAAAGCTTTTATTGTGTTGTATGGTAATTTTGTCTAAAGTTGTGATGTATTTTATATAAAATAAAAGAATCTATATTAAATTTATTGTTTATTATTACAGTGTTTTTAATAAAGATAAAAAAGTGGTTTGCAGGTTGCCTATACAAAATCATTTGGGAGCTTTTGTCTACAGCAGTATACTTCGAGCACTTCTAGAAAATAAATAATATATAAAGGCAATATAATCCTATAAAATATAGGGAGAGAGCATCAAGCTTTAAAATGTAAAAGCTTTATATATTTATTAGTTTGCATTACATATAGCAATTTGAAATAATTTTTATATGACTGATTTTTTTTAAAGGGGTATATAGTCAACAATAGCTTCTAAGATAATGATCATTGATCACTTGTTTTTAAACCTCCGGAATACGCAATCACAATATTTTAATATTAACGCGCTGCGAGCAAAAACCATTACAGGAATCCCGAACTTGAGTCCCAGCTACAACTTGCTCTCACGGTATAGTTTGGTGTGTAAGTGTGTATGCGTTACTCTTATTTTTGTCCTGCTACTTGACGTAATATTTTACGTAAATAACATGTTTTTACAGCTACAGATATGTAGTAAAATTATGTAAAGATAAGAGTAACCCAAACTCATGACAAACTATAGTGCGAGAGCAAGTTTAGTTGTGATGTATGTTTGGGATTGTTGTATCTGCTTTTGCTGTCAGCGCATTAATAATTAAAATTTTGAGATTGCATTTTCGTGAGGTTTAATAACCTTGATGCTATTTAAAAAAGCCTTCGTTAACTATATACCTCTTCAAGGGAATATACATACAGACATACATATCATGACGCTATAATCCCTTTCGGGGTAAGCCAACAACACAGATGTTTTATACTGACCTAGCGATAGACCTCCACAACTTCATATCCTGACATACTTCACTTGCTTCCTCCAATCTCATACCTTGTTTCATACATTTCCTGTTGCATTTCATACTGCGTACATTCTTATTTTTCAAACATCTTCCAACCACCTCAGACCATGAAGTTTTAGGCCTGTCTCTATCTCTCCTTCCATCCACTGTACTATGAAATACCTGCTTTGCTATTCTTTCATCACCCATTCTCTCAACATGACCAAACCACCGTAATACACGGTTCTCAGACTTCTCAGTCACAGTTTCTTTTACTCCACATTTCTCCATCACCCAAGTATTCCTTACGTACCCTATCTAATCTTGTTTTACCACACACACTTCTAAGAAAACTCATACCAACAGCATTCACCCTACTCATATGCCTACTCTGACATACCCATGATTCAGAACCATACAAGATAGTTGGGAGTAAGACAGAATTGTACACTGTAAGTTTTGCTTTGTTTGATAAAGCATCACTCTTGGCCAGTGGCGGTCCTACGAATTTTGGGCCCGGGGACAGAAATCTGACAGGGCCCCCTCAATAGATGCGTGAAGCGCCAATAGCCCGCCGCAGGCGCGATTTTTTTACCACGTGACTTTTTACAGGCAATTCCGTGCATAAATTCAGTATACTTGTCAGTGCAGATAGCTTTAAGAAAAAAAAAAATCTTTTTATTTTGTTTTTTGTTTTTTTTACTTTTTTTTTTTAAACAATTAAACTTTAATTTAGAATGAAATATTTAAAAAAAAAAAAGTGTACAAAAATTCATAATGCAAATTAAATTATTTTTGATTACATTGCAGATTTAGGCGAGATTAAGCGCATGCAAAAAATGTTTCCTTCATATTCTCAAAAAGCTAAATTTTAGTTTTTTTTTTTTTTTTTTTTTTTTTTTTTTGTTAGAATTATTTTCAAATTTCCGAAACAAAAGTGATGTTTGTAAACCCTAGTCTCTTGCCAAAAAAAAAAAAAAAAAAAAAAAAAAAGCACATATTCTATTTGAATAGCCAAAGTTGATCGTCATCATCATTTAAGGAGCAGAGGACAAGGTCAATTTGACGAATACAAATGTTAAAATTTAGGTAGATCGAGCTATAGTGTTTATTTATCATTGAACAATTTTTTACCTACGCCAGGCCAATGAGGAAGACTAAAAAAGTTTTCAGGGTAAAATTTTATTTCAAATTCTAAAAGAAGACATTGTCCTGAATCGATTTATTTGCAGAATTGTAAATTTTAAGTTCAATAAGCATTTCTATTAAAAAAAAAAACTCAAAAAATAAAAAAATGTCAACACGCAATACCTCTATGCATGCGGGCATAGGAAAAGTTACCGTAACGTCAGTTTAAGAATTTTAAAAAGAATTAATACTCAATGAGCTCAAAGCTTAGAAATGTCCATATCTATCGACTTAGGACATTGCCCTCTTTTAGAATAAAAATGCAATAAAATAACACCCTGAAATTTTTTAAGTCTTCATTATAATTCTAGTTCTATAGTAAGTATAGTTTATTTTACCTTTTTAAACCAGGGAGGCCCTTGTTTAAAAATATAAGAAAATACTGAAGTATTATTACTAGTAAATTAAAGAAATATTGTATTTTATCTGTAGATTTATATATGCTTAAGTTTTTTTTTTTTTTTTTTTTTTTTTTTTTTTTTTTTTTTTTTACATTATAAATTTGTTTGGATAATTTGTTTGCTAGGAATAATTTTACTAATGAAAATCATTAAATTGGTTCTTAAACTTCTCTCTCTCTCTCTCTCTCTCTCTCTCTTCTTCCCATCCCTTAAGTTCCTTTTTTTTTTCTTTTTTTTTAGCTTATTTGAATTTTTTATATGTAGGCCTCGTCCCGGGCCCCCCAAACCTAGTGGGCCCGGGGATATCCGCCCCTCAATCCCCCCTGTAGGACCGCCACTGCTCTTGGCCAATCCTGCCATGCTGCCAACTACTTTCCTACCTGCTGCCGCCACTCTCCTCTCAATCTCCCCATCTATACTTCTATTCTCTTGATATAATCTTCCCAAATATGCAAACTCATTCACTCTTTCCAGCTTTTCTCCATTAAGTGTGAACTCATTTCCATCATCATTATTTCTCCACCAAATACCATTACTTTAGTTTTCCCAACATTTATTCTCAGATCCATTTGTTCTGTACTTTCTTCCAACCTATCAATCATCTCTTCTCAGTTCTTCCTCACTCTCAGCCACCTTCAAAGCATCATCAGCGTACAACAGCATCCACACCATTAACAAACATACGTTTACTCCACATCCATACTTTTCAGCCAACTACATACATTTATCCATGAAAATATTGATTAACCACGGCAACATCAGTTACATCACACATCCTTGCCTAACGCTTCTACCCACTTTAAACCACTCACTCAACTTTCCGTTTACTCTCACACATGCCTTACTACCTGCATACATGGCTTTCACACCCTCAAGTAACTTCCCTCTCAACCCATATTCATCTAATACACTCCACATCAAACTTCTGTTCGATAATAAACTCCAATAGAAACGGAGTGTGTGTTATGCCATCATCAGTATATCCTTACAGACTGAGAGAGAAACTATGAATGACAAAACAAATCATAGTTTCTCTCCGAGTCTTAAAAAAATGATGAAGGCATAACACACTCCCTCTCTTTGAGTTTATATTGCAAGGTTAGCCTTGTGTCCCCCCCCCCCTTCCCCCCTCCCACACACACAATCCTGCATACACAACTTTATTGCATTAAGAAATTACTATCATAATTAGCATTATTATCTTTTGTTTCAAGTCAACACTAATCATTGGCAGGTGCAAACTGCATTATTATTATTAACTAATGCAAACCTGCTTTAGAAATTCTTAATAAGCAAATGGAGGTGCATGTTTGACACATAAACAGCATCTATAGCTATGTACGTGTCCATTGGGCATATCTGTCAGGTGTACTGTACCTTATACATATAGCTAGATCTTAGTTTTAATGTGGCCCTGCAATGTGGGCAAAACTGACAACAAAATAGCTGCCCTCCATCATGAACTAAAAAGAGTGATGTTTCCAAATTGTAATGCCTTTAGTATCTTTTGCTTTGGTTTGTACATACACCTCCGACGAAATAGAATCTTAGTTTTAATTATCAGAGAAAAGAAAGCCCACATTATTTCGCTAAAAATCTTATTATCATATGCTATTTTTGTCATGCAGGTATAGTGCTTGCAGGATATCAGGTTTTTGTCGTTAGGCGGCATCTAAAAACAGAATGTTATAAAAGTATTAAGCTACGATTACATGTACGAGACTAAAAATCTGAATCGTTAATCCTGTACCTTTTTGTTTCCAGTACCCCTAACAAATATACAAGCAATTATAAAGTAATATAAAAGTTCATTGTTAATTCGGGGGTACAAAACAGGGTTTACGATCAGCATTAGTAAAGAGTAAAATATAATGGTTATAAAGCAATATATATATTATATATACCTTAATTGTTCATTTTAGTGTCTTCTCATCCAATTCATTTTAGCTACCAATTTTAGATTTATCAGGATTGAAGGACGCAATCTGTCTTATGTCGTGTTACAAAAACCTGGTTAAGTCCATGGACTCCCTCAAAATTGGTGGTGGGCACAGCTCTTTACTTTTGTCTTCTTTATCATATTGAATGGCCCTGTGTAAGATACAATGAAATGTGAATATTTGTATTAAAACATTGATTTTTTGTTATTTATAAAACATACATATCACTAAGCTTTAGTCCCTTTTGGGGCAAGCCAACAACACGTTTTTATCCTGACACAATGATAAACCTCAAAAAAAAATATAAAAACCTGTTTTTCCGGTATCATTTGGTTTGTTGTAAAATATGCAAATATGGCTTTATCGTACATATAAAGAAATAACTACAAATTTTAACCATTACAGTACATCACAAGGTTCTGTACCATAATGATACAACTTTTAAAATATATATCATAATAAATTACCCAATAAACTGCAGTATCATCATGTATGTCAGGCAAAAAGTTAAATGTACATATATTGATTATAATAATGAAGGAACAACAGTTTTGAGGATGACTATAATTGATTTCATACTCACATTGCCGCTTCCGTTATGATGTACTGCGCATGCATATAGTAAGTACAAACTAAAGTCCCGAGATTTTTACAATGTGGGTGATAGGTCAACTTTTGGAACATCACCCAAAATAGCATCATACATACCTGTTTGTATTATATGTACAAATGATCGATTGTTTTAGATTTTCAAATGACCTAGAAGCATTGAATCATTCTTAAATTCTACCAGACTTATAGAAACGGCAGCGGATGTGACCAAAATCACTTAAAGTCATTCTCAAAACTGTTGTTCCTTATTATGTACTGTATTAGTAATTACATAGTGTGTATGTAACTTTTATAATAGAAACATAAACAATTATTGGTCTAATTATATATACCCCGCCCATTCTTATGCCAATATTTATGTTAATGCCTATGTATGTATTTACATACATACATATATTATTATGTGTAGTGCGTTTTATTCTTTGTTGGTATGTATTATCTTTATTTATATATTTATGTACACACTACGAAATAAAATTTGCATATGATATAACCATGCAGGCTTAACATATGTATATGTATGTACATACTATGTATGATATCGTGTCCGCACGCATATATCCGCGGTTGATTTATGTACTGTACGTATCATATAATGACAAATGACATATATGACACTATATATTATGCATATATGGACAAACCCCATTATAAATACATATATACTATGATGCGTACATACGTATACCGGTATATACATATATGTACGTAATGGATAAACATCGATCATAATCTTATTAAAGCATGTATATATTTCATATACATACATATGCATGAATAATTAATATGTATGTACATACATATATGATACAGTATCTTATAGACACAGATATCATACCTTTCATGCGACGTAGGAAAAGTGAAGAGGTGCAAACCATCTTCATACAACGAAGAGTTTTTCAATCGCGATCTTCCACAGTAGCAACAGGTAATACCACTTTTGCCTCGCATTCTGCTTTCTTTAAAACAATAGAAAACATAACAATTCAACTTTTTTAATGATTAACATTGATACTATTATGGTACACAACACAAATCAAATTGTTAGAGGTTATAGAGTACACAATTGCGAAGTGCGACGGTCTCTCAATCGGGCTATCGGGCAGAGCAGCTTCAACCGACCGACTTCGTGCAGTCGCCCGAGTCGCACACAGCAGCAGGAGCCGCTGCATCTGCGCAGCATTTTCAAATTTTTGGCGCATTAATTGAATTAGTTGAGATTCGCGTACTCAGGGGGCACCACTATCCAATGAAAATTTTTGAAGAGCTCGTCCTATATTGTTGCACTCCCCCGGTTTTGTACAGAAAGCTATTTTTTTAGTTCTAAATTTAACCAAGAGATGGCTAAAAATTAATAGCGCGAAAAAGTTTGTTAGTTTTTTCTTGCTGTTGCTATGGAAATTTAATTTATTTAATTTTTGTTATTCAATATTTGGAAAAACAAATGTTTTAAAATAAAAATGAAGAGATTAGTAGCAAAGTTAAAAGAAGTTCATCTCTTAGAATCTCAGCACAAGGTATAATAATGTATTTATGTATAAAGAAAAAAAAAAAGTTTTATAACCACATTTCGAATTTCAATGTTACTTTTAACTCATCACTCATCATACATCATAAACTAATGAAGTACTATATTATAGGGTGCATGGTGTAAGAAATCTTTTTAAAAATGGCTACATATTGGATTAGTTAATAACAGACCGCACAATGACTTATTTTGCCAATTTTGCTAATTTTGAAAAGAAAAAAAAAATCCAAATACCATTTATTTGTCCTGAGCTGAACATTGTTACTCATCGCTCCACTATGGCGTTGAAACGCTGTCTATATGACGTCATAGGCATAAACTACACCAAATTAAGGCAAACAAAAATATATGCTGCTCTATTTATTTATTATTAATTATAATACGTTTATCTTTTACTGCCTTTCTTATGAAGTTTTTTTTTTTTTTTTTTTTTTTTAATTTGTTTATTATTACTTTTTTTTAATACTTAAATATTTTTTTAAATATCTGGTCTAAATAATTATTACAATTTTAGGTATTCGATGTGGATGGAAATGAAGTTACTCCTAAACCCTTGGTCAGTCCTTATGCACAAAAAGATATTACGAGACCAGGAATGTTTTCTGTAAGTTTTTAAAATAATAAATTATAAAATAATCTAAAAAAAAACTTTTAATTTATTTAGCCATGCAGTTCGTTTGCTAAAAGTCCTTCAATTCCTGGCTCAGATAGATCAGGAGAACCACCACCCACTTATCCTGATCCTGAATCAGCAAGATTATTTGAGAGTTTTTTACAAACACCTAAAAAACGTAAGTATAAATTTAATAACAATAGAGAGAGAGAGAGAGAGAGAGAGAGAGAGAGAGAAATATCAACGATTTCCATAAATGCATACAGTACATTTTTCCTTTTTCTTATGATTATTATTTTTTAATTATTTGAAAAATATTCAAGCATTGGATTTTTTTTTTCAGTCGTAACTTTTTTTTTTTTTTACATATTATTTAGTCATTCCGATTTAATTTTCCCTAAAAGTAGCTTTCAAAACCAAATTTGTAGGTTTTTAACATATTTAACTGTCGCCGAACTTGGAAAAATATGTTGTTGTTTTTATTTACTCCATGCTTTGTTATATTACTGGAAAAAAAATCAACTATTGATTGATATTTTATTTTTCTATGAGTAACATACAGTATTATAATCAGTAATTATAAACTTTAAAAGATAAAAATGACTTACAAATTTAATGTCTATAGCAAAAGAACGTCCTAAAAGCACCCAGCCTGCAGTCAGCTCTACGTTACCTGTAAAACTAACCCTCAGAGAGACAAACACAATTTGGTTACTGGAGTTACCCAGCACTGCTTTACCTGAGGATGACCCGCAAGCTTCGGAACTGAAGAAGCAAATAGAAAGATATGATTATGTGAGTAAGCTTTTGCTTGAGCCTTTTTATATTAAACTGAAATTCAATCTTAATGAAAGAATAAAAAAAATTTATCGTTGAGGATAGATGAGGGTGCAAAACCCAACTTTATCAAAACTTAGAAATTATTGAATGAATGGATGGATGGAATGAATGAATGAATGAATGAATGAATGAATGAATGAATGAATGAATGAATGAATGAATGAATGAATGAATGAATGAATGAATGAATGAATGAATGAATGAATGAATGAATGAATGAATGAATGAATGAATGAATATTAAATAAATAAATAATAACATCGTTATTAAGCGTTATAATAAACTTGTTAATAAAAAAAATGCACAAGTATTTAAATTAATTTCTTATCAACTGTAATATAATTTGCAGTTAACTCGCGGCAAAGGTAAAAACCGTAAGATGGTAGACGCAGAGACTCAAACCCTGGACCTTCAAGCTAAGAGAAAAGCTACAATGACGACACCAATCGAAACCAAAGTTTGTACAACAATTTAGTTTTCATAAAAAAACTATTAAAAATGTGTTGTTTTTTTTCAATTTTTTTCTAGCTTATAAACTAACTAATTTGCTTCTAATTAATTAAAAACAAATTTGCCCCTTTCAGAGCGTCCATACTTTTGTTTCTGCATGGGATCTCTATGATACATACGAGAAAACAGGTATATATATAAGCGATGGTATAATATCATTATAGTAAATATTGAAAAAAATTCTAGCATAACTGTTATTGCATTTCCTGAAGAAGAAGAAAAAAAAAAAAAAAAAAACTAGCTCTTTTTCATTGTAGAAATTTATCTGCCAATAATTATTATTAATAAAAATAGTCGAATGATTGAAAAGTTATTATTATTAACTAGAGCAGATAATTGAAGAATTCTCATAATAAATTGTAAATCACACATTTACGATAAAAAAAAAAGAAAAAAATGTTATGCTCATGAAAACTATAATCTTTATTAAATTATTACACTAGTTATTTAAATTCAAAATATTTGAGAAAATAAATTAATGATTTTTATTGTCTCAGATAGAATTTCAAAATTTTAATTTCTGTTTTTTTTTTTTTTTTTTTTTTTTTTTCTTTATAAATACCCAGAAATATTGCAAATTGTATATCGCACGCCCTATATAAAAATTAGAACTATATATTATTAAAGTAAAGTCGGAACTCCTAAAAAAAAACATCACAATTTTCTGTTTTGTACTGAAAAGATGAATAGAATTAATTATTAAATATACCTTATTCCTTTCAGCAAAAGTAAAAAAAAAAAAAAAAAAAAAAAAAAAAAAAAAAAAAAAAAAAAAAAAAAAAAAACTTGTGTCTATTTTTAAATACGATTTTTATATTTTTAATTTAACTAACGAATAATTTAATTTAAAATTTTACTATATTTGGCAGACCTTGAAGAGAATTTCAGTGACAAATTAGACTTCCTAGCTGATGAGAATGAAGAAGGCAAATTTTCAATAAATGACGTTGACAAATTTCTCCAGTCTGCTCTTATTATGGAACGTCTACTTGCCTCAAACAACTTCAAACAACAACAAGCAATGTTTACTGGTTATCCTGGAGTATCAGGTCAAATATTATATAATATAAAGTAATAGTATAGTAATAAAATAACTAATATAATAAGTAATTGAGAAAAATAAAATGACAATCTCACTCAGGGTCGGACTGGCAATCAAGGGGCCTCGTCCGCAAAACGGGGTGTAACACCTTCTTTAGGGGCCACAAAGGGGGCGTAACACCCTAGTTACGCCCCTTTTTGGGCCTTAGGGGCCTCCAAACAGGGGGGGCCACGTCCGCAATTGCGGACTTGCTCTTATGGCCAGTCCGAGCCTGAATCTCACTTACATTTTCAAATCCTATCAATCCACCCTTACTTTCCTTAAACTTTAAGGCTTAAAGGCATAGAAAACATAAAACAGCACGTTCTTTTTAATCATTCATTAAATACAAAATGGGATTTACAAAACTGATGATAAATTTTACCAGAATGTAAATGTAGCTCCACGAGAGAGCGTGAAAATACTGTAAAGTATGCAATTTGTGTGAAATTATCTGTTTATGACGTCAGAAACAGGCAAAAACTAGTATGAAAATGTTGTTCGGGTTGCATAGATCAAAATTTTCTTATCACTGCTATGGTTCCACAGTTGGGTTTTGAGACCCATTAATGTTATTTATGTAAGTCCCATCAAGTGTTTTGTGACGATATAAATGCTAATGTTTTCATGTTGTCTATGCCTTTAAAGTAACTGTTTAATTGGTTACAAACGGGCATTATTAAACAACAACAGCATGGGAATTATTAACATTTGACAAATATAATAATGAAAGTGATTATTTTACTATTATTATTTGTTACGATCTTAAGCTTATTTATTTATTACCTTATAAATAAAAATTAAAAGCAGCAAATTTTTAAATTTTAAACTCTTTTTCTATCAAAGACTATAACAAATTCGTAATTGCAGCCTTTTTTTAATGTATATTAAGTCTATCTAATTACGTACTATGTATATATGTCAAATGTTTCTTAAAACAATATAATGTTTATTTTTATGTTTCTTCTCCTTCTTTTTTATTACTATTATTATAAGCCGAGCCGAATTCCTTTTCAATGTCAGTTTACTGCTTATATAACACGGTGTAACACGAAAGCTAAACCCCTTTTATTATTATAATTATTATTTTTATTTATATGCCACGTCAATTAATTTATTTAAATGATTTTTTAAATTTCTGTTTGAATGAAATAAATCAAACAGTGGTTGCATTCATTTAAAAGTCAACGCTATTTTTGAGCACTAAGAAACATTGACCATGCGGTGTGGTAATATGATACAATCAATAAAAAACACAGTAATATTTTTGAGAACATTTATTCTGTTACTCTTAATAGGTTTAATTAGGTTTTTAAGGAAATAATAACAGCAACAAAATTACCCGATTTTCAAAAGAATAATAATAATGTTTATTCTATGCTGAACATGGTTATTTATTGCTACAGTATGGCGTCGAAGCGCATTCCTGCATTTTTTTTCATGCACACACTCTATGATATTGCAAAACATATTTAAATTAAAATTCAATAAATTTAAAATGAAGTAAAAAAATCCCAACGCCTGCAAAAACTGAATGTATGCAAACTGCCGAACAGATATGAACAAAGAGTTGCATAACTTTCAGGCGTTAAATACGGTTCTCTTTACACTTTAAAAAAAATAGTTTGAAAGGTTTTGGCTTTTATATTTAATATTTATTTTAATTTATTGTTTAAATTTAGAAAGTGGAGACAAAGCCTCAAGATTCCAATATGTTTTACGTCCACTCTGGGTATTCAAATCTATCTCAGTTCAGAACAGATCAGTCATGGCGATGGTTTGGAACCCTGCTAACAAGGTAAATAATCCAAATATGCTTTTTTATTACTTACTTACTTACTTACTTACTTACTTACTTACTTACTTACTTACTTACTTACTTACTTACTTACTTACTTACTTACTTACTTACTTACTTTTAAGTATTTATTATTGCTTTTCATTCATTCATTCATTCATTCATTCATTCATTCATTCATTCATTCATTCATTCATTCATTCATTCATTCATTCATTCATTCATTCATTCATTCATTCATTCATTCATTCATTCATTCATTCATTCATTCATTCATTCATTCATTCATTCATTCATTCATTCATTCATTCATTCATTCATTCATTCATTCATTCATTCATTCATTCATTCATTCTCTGATACATTCAATGCTGTATTAACAGGACTTACTGGCCGTAGGCTATGGTCAGACAGAAGAACATAAGCCAGGCCTTGTCTGTTGCTGGAGCACCAAGAATCCCACTCAACCAGAGCGGACTTTCAATCTACCTGAATCTGTGACAAGTGTGGCGTTCTCACACGAAAGTTCTAGGATTTTAGCAGTTGGTCAGCAGGATGGTACTATTGCTTTGTTAGATGTAGCTACAAGGAGTAAGGAGCCTTATACCACTTCTAGGTGAGAAAATTTTATAATCTTGTAAAATTTATATTGAAATAAAAATTGTAAATTAAATGTTTAATTAATGCATTCATATGAAAAAAAAAATAATAATAATAAAAAAAAAACTTTTAGTTAAGTTGCGAAATTGATTTTTGGAATTAAACAATTATTGTTTCTCCACTACATTAGGAATTTTTTTGTTTAAATATTACCGAAAAAAGAAGCAAATAATAATAATAAAATAACATGCTGCCCATATTATTGAGTGATCCTACATGGCGTCCACTTTAACATGAATGCATAAACCCGATAGAGTAAATATCTACTATCGTTTTCGTTGTTAAATTGGAATATTTTAATCATATTTAGAATTTTTTTGGGTAAAATTTTCTTTTAAATTTTTCAGTAACAGTTCTCTACAACATATGGGTCCAGTTTGGTGTCTACAATGGAGAAAATGGGGCTTGGGTAAAACTAGCAAAGAGGTTCTGGTTTCTACAGGACAAGATGGACAAATCTGTCGCTGGACTCTCGCAAGAAATTTCTACTCTTTAGGTATGTTCTAAACATCGTAAAATATATTATTCATTAATTCTGTAATTGTAACTTCATTTAAGGGAGTAGGGGACCGACGTCGGCCATGAGACTCAAACTTTTCTCGTCAAAAAAATCTGAAATTTTGCACAATGATACTTCAGCTTGAGACAATTTCAAACATGTAAAAATTTGGGGGGGGGGGGGTCACCGTGCAAATTAATTTTATATGATTTTTTGAAATTTTAGGCCCATAAGGCCCAATGTTAATTTCAATAATTTTTTTCTATTTTTCGGGACGGTATAACATCATGAAATTTTTATCACTGCTAGGTGTGACCCTTAGCTACACAATGACACCAAATTTAGACCCAAACACTTCTAGTTTTTGAGATATAAGGTCGATATCCTACTCCCTTAATTGTGTTATATAAAAAAATTAACGATAACAACAAATAAACTTTCTTATTTGATAAACTTTAATTAATTAAACTTTATTAAATATTTAATAAACTTATACAAAATAAGAAAGCACTAAATTTATATTATTACTCATGAGGATATGATATATTGTATCAAGTACACAATGACATTGTTTCATGTTTATGTAAATTTTATTCAATCACTAAGGCAGGGCGTCATAATGAATTTATTAGTTAACTATATCAACCTATAAGTTCATTAATTCAAGTAATTACATGTATTTATAATAATAAAAATAAAAAAAAATAATAAAAAAATACAAATAAATATACAAAAAATATGTATAAATAATATGTATGTATATTTTTATATAATATATAATTAACAAATAAATAAAAACACAAAATATAATTTAAAAATATTTGATTGCATTTTTTAATTAATAGTTTTTAGTTTTTTAGGCAAAATTTTTACAGATATAAAATTTCATTACAATAATTATAAAAGGTATTTAAAAATTAAAACAGGCCTTAGAAATTTCCAATTAGAAAAAGCTCAATGTATAAACACGGCATAAAAATTCAAACAATTATAATTTGAAATCTAGCATGGTGACCCCCAAATTTATTACTGTTATATGAATATACATAATCCTAATGTAATGCGGATGACGTCATATTTATTGCGCTTGGAGGCCATACTGGAGTAGTCCATAACATTGCTCAGCATAGGACAAAGTTCATTTAAGCCAATTTTCTTTGGTAAATCGCTTAATTTTTTGTTATTGTTATTTTTCTCATATACTTGAGATACTAATTCAACATATTTACAGCATCAATAATCTCAAAAATACTGCATAGTGGTTTTAAACTGTCAAAATGATTTATTTTCTTATGCTACCCATGTTATTGAGTTATCCAACATGGCGTCGACTTTAACATGAATGCATAGACCCCTATACTCTGCAAAATGTCAGATTTTTCTTTCTTTTCAAATTGTTATAGTCAAATCCCGCAGTAGCTGATTTCCTGCCTGACAATAAAACTTCCAATGTGAAATGGATATTTCATGAAAGCATAATGAGAATGGGCTGTTCACAATGACGCGTAAATTCACCTAACTTTCACGTAATTATCTAAATGACATTGATTGTCCTATCTTATCACGTAAGAGTACTGTTAATTACGCGTCAATGTGAACAGACCTTAAGGCGGGAAATCAGCTACTGCGGGATTTGACTTAAAAGTTGTAAAGGAGGAAAAATCTGAAATTTAACACAGTGATAGATTAGGGTTAGATAACTTAAAAAATGTAAAAATTTTGAGGGGTCACCATGTTAGATTTTGAATTACGATTTTTGAAGTTTTAGTCCCATAAAAGCCCATGTTAATTTCAATAATTAATTTCTCTCTTGTCTGATGGTCACGGGTTCTGAAATTTTTATCAAGGGTAGCTGTTTACCTTTAACTTTAAGATGGCATCAAAAAATTAGGAACTATCCTTTTTAGATTTTGAGATACAAGCGAACTGAAGAGAACCCTTAAGGCTTGACCAACGATAGTAATATTATTCTATTTTTAATATGTATGTATAACGTTAACAATAACATTTATCACATTAATATTACTTTTCAGCATCGTGAGCCGTGAGTTATTCATAATAATGAATTTCTGGCCCATGGCCCATGTGAGTCTTTGCGCGCATGAATAATTTGTATCTATAAACATTCTCAATAATGCAAAATGATAGTTTAATTTATAATAATTAAATTTAAAAATAATATAAAAATATCTAAAAATATAAAAATATTTATTAATGTAGTTATTTATAACAATTCATAATTTAAAAATTAACTAAAATTATAATTTAAAAATAATTTTTTTACATTCTGTAGTTAATTATTTTAGAATTTTATTTGTTACAAATTGAATTAATATTAGAAAAATGTTATGACTAATATTACATAAAAATATATGATTTGAAATCATTTCACTCTTATAAAATGTGGTAATACAAGAAATATTCTGTATAAAATTAATACAGAGGTTATCGGTTTAAAAAATTATCAAAATATTCTGTCTTACAACACGTAAATGTACACATCTAGTATTTTTTTATTTAAATATCTCCGGAATCGGTGGAGTAATTTTCTCAAAAATCGCAAAAAAAAAAAAAAAAAAAAAGTGTTTTTCTCTATAAGCGTCGTAATGTTAATCCATTAGTATTACTTATGTTCTAGATGGTATGTGGTTAAGAGCTCCTCTACATATGCCATGTATCGACAGTTTAAACAACAGTAATGTGAGCTGCGAGTTACCTGTACAAAAGTTTTTATCTGGACTTGATCTGTCTTTGTCACTGCAGGAGAAAACACCAACTTTGTACGTCGCTACCAAGGAGGGTTATCTAGTAGAAGTACGTATATGCGCAGTAGACACGTTATAAGCTCTGGCCAAAAGTTCCCGAAAGATTTGCATAAGCAACCCACAACCACACTATGTTATCTTTATGAGAATAAATTGCAGCAGCCGCCGCTGCCCCGTTCGGGAACTTTTGTCCGCAGAGCTGAGCTGCACATACTGTAGATATTTTTTGATATCGTTGATTTATCCAATGATTCTTATATGCCAGCAATGTTGTTGTTGTTTTTAACACGTTAAAGTATGCCTAGTATATCCCCCATATAAAATTTTCAGGAATTAATACATTAGTTTTCTCAAAAAAAAAAAAAAATAATAATAATAATAATAACAATAAATAATAATAAAAAAAACGGGTTGTTTCTCTTCATCTAGTCTTCATCGCTCCCCACAAGCTTAGTGTTAAATCACAGTAGTTAAAGTACTGTGATGTCTGATAAGAGATTCCGTACCTTTTTATAGAGCGCCATATATAAACCATATAGCGCCATATAAACCATGATGATAGCGCCTGCTACGTTACTGCCGGCAAGAAAGCATTATTAAATCATATTTATACCATAATTTTGGAAATTTATATTTAAACTGGTGTATTGATTTTCAATGAAAAAATATCGCATAATATGTGTAACTTTGAAATCAATTTTTGTCGTTATTATATTTATTTCGATATTAAAAATAAAAACAATAATTTTAATAAAAACGAAAAAAAAAAAAAAAAAAAAAAAAAGGTAATAATAAATTTGATTTTTTAAGTTTATATTTTTTAAAATATGATTATTGATTACACGATTATAAATGCACATTTTATCATGATGAAAATTTTAATTTTAGTTTAAGCAAGCAAGCACACTTTTTACTTCAATATTTTAATGTAATTAAACTTACAAAATGAGCATTTTTTTTTTTTTTTAATATTGCTTGCAAAATTGTGTTATTGTGCTGCACGAATCCCAGTCCCAGTCAGTATCAGCAGTACAAAGTATATGCGCATGGAGCATATGCGTCATTGACAAGTGACAACAGTAATGAATAAATAAATGTCTACATTAAAATAATAAAAGTAATGGAAAACTAAACAAAACTTCCTACATATCTCTGATTAGTAGAGAGCGCAGAAATAGTTTTTCAACTATTTGCGTTTCGGGTGCTATTTTGATTATTTAACCAGATCTCCATCGATCCATTAAATTGTGACCTTTTGACCCCATCTAAAAATCACCTATTTCATGAAAAACAACTATTTCAACATTTTTCACCTATCAGCTATTTTCATCTTTTTTTCATAATTTGTTAAAAACATGTAATTTTTAAAGAAATTTGAAAAAAAGTTAAAAAAAATTTTTTTTTGAAAGAAACAAAAAAATAATTTTTTTTTATTTTTTTTTCTTTAAACTTTTTTTTTAATTTCCTTAGAAATGTACACGTTTCCAACAAATCATGAAAAAAATATTAAAAATAGGTGAAAAATAGGTGAAAAATGATGAAATTGTTGTTTTTCATGAAAATATAATAAAATAAAAATCAACTATTAAATCAACTATTTCTTAAAAATACCTGTTTTACCACCTATTTTGCCCCAAAAAACACCTATATAGTTAACTATTTTGGGGAAAAAAATACCTATTTCTGCACTCTCTACTGATTAGGAACATTTTATAAAATTTTAATTCATACTTGTAATAAAATTCACTGAAGTTTTGTTCTCCAGGTTGAGCTAGAACTTCAGTGTCGACGTATGCGTAAGATCCACCGCGGTCCTGTATTTTCAGTGCAAGTTTCTCCGTTCTGTCACCAAGTAGTGTTGACTGCAGGAGCTGATGGCAATGTTTGTATCTGGTGCAAGGACTCTGACAATCCACTTCTAGTTCTTGCGGTGTCAGACGTAAGACAAATTTATTTATATTGAATTATTTATTTATAAAATTTAAAAACTTATTTCTTATAATACGATATCTAGCTGCTAGCTGTGCCATTGAACATAATATATTGATTTATAAAGCATTTTTTTTAGCATGCTAATATCAGGAAACATACATCTCAAAATCTCAGGAACAATATTAAATAAAATTTAAATGTAAATAAAATAATAAATATTAAAAAAGCCAAAATATTACTATGCTTTTTAGCCAGGAATTTTATTTTATTAATTCAAATAAAACTAATATAATAATTAAAAAAAAAAAAAAAAAGTTATTGAAAAAAGGTAATAAAAACTAAATATCTAATTTATTATTACTTTTTTTTTATTAGTTTTATTTGAAATACAAAAATAAAATTCCTTTATGAAAATTGAAGAGCAACATTTTTGCTCTCTTTCGAATTTTACCTAATTTTTTCTAAGACAATTTAATAAAGCCTGTGTGGTTTTCGAAGCTATATAAATATATAAGTCATTAATAGCAGTGAGTACATGCAAAATATACGGTACATAAAAAGAAGAAATAAAAGTTAATATTGATGTAGGTGCACAAAGGAAGCTACATTACATTAAAAAAGGGAAAATGATTAATTTGTTACATTTTCATTTTAATGCGTATACGACGAAAAAAAGTTAAACCTTATTATTTTTTTTTATCCTATAGGCGTTTACCGCTGCTTACATAATGCATTTTTGTTTACATTATTTAATTACACATTTTATTCTTTTCTCTATTAGTATTTAATTGTTAAATTAATTTGAAATTGTATTTTAATTTAATTTTTACTTGGACACACGATCTATATCTTACTCTGATTAAAATGATATATTTTAAAATTATTACAGTGTGCAGTTGTGGGTGCAGCATGGTCTCCCTCTCACTCCACGATACTGGCATGTGTTAGTGAATATACAATGAGCTTATGGGACATCAATCGTAAGACACATGCACCTGTTACCAGTGTCCTCATTGACTGTCAACTGACCACTCTAACCTTCTGTCCTGCTGGCAGGGTATGTGATCGAATTATGCAATGAATAACTTTCAATAAATTGGCCTTAAGGGAAAGTAGAAACACTGACAATATTATAACGGTAAAAAATAATTGAGATAACATGTATCAAAAGAACATATAACGCTGAAATTAATAAATAGAAAAAAAAAAAAAAAAAAAAAAAAAAAAAAAAAGGAGAACGGCGGACAGTGTTGTAATTCAGTTTATTGTCATGAAAGCTTTTGATTTTCCATGCGGAAAAATTACGCTATAGAAATTTGACTTTTAAGTATTTCATCACCATAATAATTTTTATGTGATATATATATATATATATATATATATATATATATATATATATATATATATATATATATATATATATATATATAATATATTTTCATATTATGACTCTAGCAGAGTCCTAGACGAGGCCTAGCTGTCATAAAATGAACATCAATTATAAATTCTCTTATGCTTATATGACCAATTCAACTCCTTTTGGCACTTTATCTATATCTTTATCTTTTTTTAAATATAAATTTATTGTTGTTTTCTTTTGTTTTAGAATATTCTTGTCGGTGATAAATTAGGCAATGTTCATGTTTTCAACCTTCAAGACATGCCTTACGCTCCTTATATGCAGGTTTGTAATGATTTTGTTTTTAAATGGAGGTTATCGGTTTAGAGCGCGGGGAAAGCTAAGGGTCCCCTAATTTAACATTATGCTTGTGGGGGAAAATAGTTTTTTTTTTTTGGGGGATTTTTGAGAAAACTACTCCACCGATTTTGGAGAAATTTAAATGAGAAATATTAGACATACTTTTACGTGTTTTAAGCCATAGAAAATTTTTACACTTTTTTTAAACCGATAACCATTAAATATATATATATATATATATTTATATTTATATATATATAGATATATTTGAAAAAAGAAAAAATAAATAAATTTCTGTCATTATTAAATTATATTTGTATGCCTAAACTTTAAATTGTTCGGTTAATTTTTTTTTACATAATAATAAGAGAAAACAGGTTTCATTTAGAAATATGTAAAACTATTGTCTATTATTACTAATCAATAATCATATATATGCATTTTTTTAATTGATTTTTTGTTATTAATTTTTTCTTTTTCTTTTCAGATTGAAGCTCTTACACGAGCTATTCCAGGATTGAAGCATCATTTAGTTTCAACAGAATAAAATCAATAAAATAAATTTACAAAATGCGTTTATTATTTTATAAAAATGACTTAATTTAAAAGTGCCTACATATTATTTTATCAATTAACATTTACAAAGACGAACTTTTTCAAGCTGCATGATTTCAATTAATTTTTGTAGACTTTATTATTTTTTTTTTGTCAATTACAAGTTATGAGTTATGTTAACATATGTTTGATATAATAATAAATTGAATAATTTGAATTAATTATTTTACTATCAAAACAATAAAAACAAACGTAACAAGGTTAAATTGCTTTTTTTTTTTAAATCATGAGACTGGCAAGAAAAAAAAAAAAAAAAAGAGAGAGACACACGAA
Source organism: Ecdyonurus torrentis (assembly GCA_949318235.1). Taxonomy (NCBI): domain Eukaryota; kingdom Metazoa; phylum Arthropoda; class Insecta; order Ephemeroptera; family Heptageniidae; genus Ecdyonurus; species Ecdyonurus torrentis. The sequence continues at coordinate 25,124,364 of OX439133.1, read as the reverse complement.
CCAGCACAATTTCTATTACAATTCATCGTTATTGGGAGCAAATCACTTACACACCGCATGCATTACAATTATTTGTTTTGTATGCATAGGCCTTGCTGGTTAAAAATTAGTATCAATTTTAAAAAGATCTCATTTTGTATTTAATAAATTTAAATTAGGTAATGCGTTTATAATGGTATAATTATGTCTTACATTTGCAATTATTTAAGTATTAATTTTTAATGTAATTAAATTAGTGTTGTATTTATTTATTTAAAAGATTTTAAAAAAATGCAATGAAAAAAAAAAAGAAGAAGAAAGAAAGAAAGAAAGAAAGAAAGAAAGAAAGAAAGAAAGAAAGAAAGAAAGAAAGAAAGAAAGAAAGAAAGAAAGAAAGAAAGAAAGAAAGAAAGAAAGAAAGAAAGTAAGAAAATAACACATCACGCAATTTTTTAAAATCAATTTTAAATTTTCAGTATATTTTCAATGCACCCCCCCCCCCCCCAAAAAAATACACCAAAAAATCAAAATCAAAAATAAATATACACATACGTATATTGTTACACCAATACACAAAGAAGTTCAATTTAAAAACACAATAAAATTTCACTTAGTTAGTAAATCATTTCATGCAGATTCACAAAATAGCCCTTAAAATCGAAAATTCCTATATTTATTGTTAAATTAATTCTATTAGCCAAAACTCAATAGAAAATTATGCACTATCTCTTTTTGAAAACAATTTTATATTGAAACTATTTTCTTTTCTACAACTCTGAAAAAGTCGACCATCCTTGATAATATTATTATATATATTTTCAATTTACAAGTTTTATATATTTACATGATTGTGTATAATAGTAATTTTTACAGTTTCACTGTATTTTATTTTAAATATAATTTTATCATATTTGTAATTTTATTACGTCATTTAAAATTGAATTTTGTTATATTTATTTTACAATAATAATAATTATTATTGATTAATAATGCATACAATTTTTGAGCTTTGATTAAATATTTGTGTAGAAAATACGAGTTTTAATTTTTTATAAAACAGAAATTTTAAATACATGGAAAATGTTTTATTGGATAATAAAATATTGAAAAAAAGCGTTAAATATTAATTTCATCTACATATATTCATTAATTTAAGTGCCCTATTTATAAGTTATTAATATTATATATACATTTTTTTTCTTATGATTTCAATAAATTAAACCCTGAAACGACATTATTTTAATGCATATTCTGATAGCTTAATTTTTTTTTTCGATCATTTTTTTTTTTTTTTTTTTTAATATTTTTATAACTATATTGTTAATCTCAGTCATGGAGTATCGGTATCGACTGCGATACGATATCCGATACTTTTATCGTATCGGTATCGTATCGGGGCCTTTTTTAAACTCAGTATCGAATATCGGTATCGGTCACCGATATCAGCAAAATATCGTCGAATTTCGATACTTTTTTTCGATACTTTGCGACTTTTGCTCTCTCATAAAATAAAAGTAAAATTACAAAAAAAAAAAAAAAAAAAAAAAAAAAAACTTATGAAGCAACGAGAACATTCCATTAGTGATTACTGTTTATCTATCTTTCGTACTTGGACAATACAATTCACTCCTTTATTTTTCATTGTGCTATAACAACAGGGCAGGGCGCCGTGCACAGTATTTTTATTTTATACTTTTTATAAAGCCACCAGGTAAAAAGTTTTTTTTTTTTTATTTTACATACAATAAAAATAAAGAAAACGGTGTTTAAACGTTTTTCTTCTTTATATGAAAAAAAAAAAAAAAAAAAAAAAAAAAAAAGAGCGATCGACTGTCGCCAAGTTTCTGAGAAATCCGTCGTGTGGTCGTACAGTACTATCTATGATCTCTCCTAATGACTAAAGCGCCGGTAGAAATCACAATAAAATATAGTCAATGATTGACATTTTAAATCACTGCAATTGTATATAAATTCAATGCATTACAAATTACAAAAGATGGAGAATACTTCCGTTAATGTCTTTATACAAATTTTTTACAAGGTTAAATTTTTAAAAAGTTTACAAAATCAAAGGATTTTTACGACCAGAGGGGAATTTTGGACTTTAACCCCTTTGGTTTAGCGTAGATGATTTGAGCCAATAAAAGAAATACGAAAGCTAATGATACTTTGTTTACTTTAGCAAATTAAAAAAATACCATGAAAAAAAATTAAATTTATTAAATATTTGAAAATTACTTCTATACGACATAAAGAAATTGCCAATTTGTAAATAATTAACAAAGGTGATTGGAAACAGTAGAGGATATTCTAATCGTATAATTTCATTAAACGAATGAAATATATATTTTTAAATCTACTATAATTTTTTTAGTCATTTTAGTTTAACAAACGAACATTAGAATAAAATAAATAAATAAATGAGTAAATAAGTAAATAAATGAATAAATGAATAAATAAATAATTAAATAAATAATAAATGTGACAAAAATATACATAGATTTTATGATACCAATTTATGTCTCAAAGGTGGAAAAAAAAAATAATGAAATTTATAGTGCAATATTTATTGTATGAGATATAGCAAAAATATCGAAAAAGTATCGGAAAATATCGGTATCGTATCGGTATCGTATCGGAGCAAATTTTTTTGAGCAGTATCGTATCGGTATCGGTATCGGGTAAATTTAAAAATATCGGTATCGTATCGGTATCGAAAATTTCGGTATCGGCTCCATGACTGGTTAATCTAATTTTGGAAAGGTATATTTCGACTGTTATGATAAAACTGCCAACATCATAATCATAAGTATTGGCAGTTAATGTTTACTGCATCTCGTAATAAACTAAAAAAAAAAAAAAAAAAAAAAAAAAAAACTAAAACTAAAACTAAAAAATGGCTAAAAAAAAAAAGATCATCAAATTTGATAAAAAAAAAAATCAAGCTCTTTCAGAAATGCATTTTTCTTTAGCTCCTCACCTTTTTGTGAAAAATTAACGAAAATGAGCTAGCACAGTTAGGTTCATATTATAAAGAAAAAGGATAGAGGAAACCAGCCTTACCATAGTGAAGAGTCCCATAGTTTGGTGAAAATCTTGCTAGCACAGATAATTAATGATGTGTTAGTTTTGAATCTCCAGCAAGATTTTCACCAAACTATGGGACTCTTTCTACTATGGCATGGCTGTTGCTGCTTTCTTCTATCCATTCTTTTATATTATTATTATGTTATGACCTTATATTTAGTATTTTTCATGTTCAAAGAAAAGGATAGAAATAACAAGCAGCATTGGCCTAACTTACCACAATAGAAGATCTATGGAGAGGTGGAGGTTTCACGTGGTACACAGATATTGTTTATTTAACTGAGAGCTTTTGTCATTGTAATGACATTAACGATGATGCCATTACAATGACAGTTATACAGTACGTACACTCTCAGTTTTGTGAAATCACAATGGACCCAGAAAATGGTCATTTCACAAAACTGAGTTTTAACATTGGCATTGTTATATTGAAGTCTGCTGCGGACCTAACTGAGCATTTCACAAAATTGAGAAATTGACAGAATTGAACTTTACAAAATTGAGAGTTTACTGAATAAACATTTATACTAACTATAACTCTGTGCCACGCAAGACCTTGACCTCTTCATATAACTTCTACTGTGGTAAGGCCCTTGCTGGTACTTCTATCCTTTTTGTTATTATTGAACCTAACTGCAATTATTTTTTTCCTTTTAATGAATTTTAAAGATACAGTACATAATTAAAAGACACGTACATTACAAAAAAAATGGAAGCACAGAAACCTACAGGAAGAAACATGAAGAAAGTACATTACCTTCTCCCCTTATTTTTTTTAATTTGATGTTCCTCACTAATATGTTTATATAATAATGCTTTTTTAATAAATTTTAATTGACAAATAGGACAATCAAATTTAAATGGATTATATACAAATACTGGTACATTACTTTGATTTGTTGAAGTTTGAAATTCATTTGAATTACTTGTCGTTGAACTTTGAAGCTCATTTGAATCAATTTTATGCTTTTTTCCAACATTATCATTAGATTCATCTAATTTATTTAAACTTCTTTTTTTAACATTACCACTATACTGTACAAAATCAGAATTTTCTAAACATGTTCTTTTAGTAGATGCATATAAATTATTAAGATAGGGTATACCATGATTATGTATTAAATGTGAACCCATATGTCTATTTTTAGTTGTAATATAATTACAATTTAAACATTGAAATATTGAATTATGTATTGATGCAGTATGATATTGTAAATCAAAATTTTTATCAAAATTTTTATTACAACCAAAACATTTAAATATAAGTGAACGATGATGTTTTTTCTCATGTTTTTTTAATTCTTCATTATTATTTAATATATTATTACAAAATATACACGTTTTACGTTTAAATGTTAAATTTTTATGTATTTTAAGTTGATGATTTTTTAATAATTTTAATGATTCAAAATTTTTATCACAAGTACGACAACTATAAGCATTACTTTCATGTTGATTTCTTACATGATCTAATAATTCAATGGAATTATTAAATATTATAGAACAATTTTTACATTCAAATTTTTTTAAATGTTTATCAATTATATGTTTTTCTAACCATTTTTTAATTCTTGTTTCATAATTACAATATTGGCAATTATAAAAAATTTGTTCATGAACATTTTTTAAATGTTCGATGCAGTATATTCTTGATACAAATTTTTTATTACATATTATGCAGTAATTTTTATCCATATGTCCCGTAGTATTTATATGTGATATTAATTGTGTTTGATCTTTAAATTCTATATTACATTTTGTACATTTTAGTTTAACTGCTATTTCAGTTTGTGAACTTGTAGAAGGGGTTTCTTGAGTTGGTTCATTCACGTTAGATTGTAAGAATTGTGGGTTTTCAAGAAAGCCATCAAGTAGTATTTCCTAAAAAAAAAAAAAAAAAAAAAAAAAAAAAAAAAAAAAAAAAAAAAAGCTTATTATTAATATGGGAAATCAGCTACTGCAGGATTTGACTAAAATAAAATAAAATTTTGCATTTTTGCACAGACATTAGGATAAGGTATCTTCAAAAATGTAAAAAAAAATTGGGGAATTGCTATGCTAGATTTTAAATTATAATTTTTTGAAGTTTTAGTCCTATAAGAACCCATGTTAATTTCAATAATTATCTTCTATCTAATCTTATGGTCAAGGGTTCTGAAAACTTTATCATATAAGTAGCTGTTACTACTACTATTGCATCATGAAGTTTGGAAGTTTTTTTTTATTTATATTTTGAAATATAAACCATCTAAATATATGACCCTTAAGTATTGTTCATTATGTAATGTAAAAGTTACTTACGTCAAAGCGAGTCAACAGATGAACAAAATTTGAACAATGTAAACACAATTTCTCATTGTTTTTGAAAATTAAATGTGAACGGCTCTATTTGATTGCATTGTTCCAACTTTGTTTATCCATTGAAGCACGCAACTTTTACATTACATGTGAACAACACTTTAAAAAGTAGATAGCAAATTGATGTTGTGGCATACAAAATGAATACTTTTTTTTTTCTTTTTTGTCACGGTAAGCAAAATCGGCTCTCTTTTTTTTTTTTTTTTTTTTCTTTTTCTTTTTCTTCTTCTTTTTTTCTACAGCTGGCAAAATTTGTAAATTGTTTCCAAACATACTGTAGATGACGCTAGATTTAAATGTTTTGCTTCCCATGACAATCAAGATAGACACTTAGCTTCGCATGATAAAATACGAGATAGACATTTTGCTTTGCGTGACAAAAAACAATGTTCCCAACATTGAAATATAACTTCTTTATTATTATTATTTGTATACAAATTACCATCTCAGCAGTATTATCAGCTCCAGTAGTCCTGTCCATTTCATTATCCTCACTGCATACTAGCGTGATATATCGAGATGGATCATCACTACATACTATCTTGATATATCGAGGACTGTCTGTTGTACCTTCACTACCTTCTATCTTGATAAATTGTGGCATGTGAAGTGGATCTATGTCACCTTCAACTCTAATCTCCATCTTACAGATGTATTACGTAGTAGCAAGATATCTGCAAACATACATAATTGTTAAGGTAGGCTTTTTTTTTTTTTTTTTTTTTTTTGAAAAAAAGGGTTATGTCAAACAAATTATACTACACATTTTTTATTATTATTATTTTGCCATTTATATAACTATGAGTAGAGTAGCTATATGTATAGACTGGTTGCACTCATATTTAAGAGAGCAGTCATTTTGTTGGTCAGGAATATATATATAGCATGATATAATTAAGACGGTAGCCGCAATGCTATAGCTAACGCATAGGGGGAGCTTTGACGGCTGGCCGTCGTGTTTGCTCGCTCTCGCTAGCTCTTCGCGCGCTTCCCATTTCGATCGGATTTTAAAATTTAACATGGGAAATTTTCGTTTTTATTTTTTGTATTTTTTCGTAATGAAATGTTAGCATTCATTTTTTCAGAACTTTATCGTAATATGTTTCCGGTTATTTTGCATATAATTTTATTGCGAAATTCACATTATTAACAAAGTTACATAAAATGCATATCAAAAGATCCGGATAATTATGCTGATTAATTTCATGAATTTTTATTGTTAACATTTCATGCGTTCAGAAGTTATTGCAGTTTTTGTGCGTTTTCCCTATGCTTATACATAGGCGCTCGATCGAAATGGGAGAGCGGGAAATTTCATTTGAACCCGCTAGTGCGGTAACACGACAACACGACGCGGCGCTATCACAGATACAGAGGCCTGAGCTTGACTACCGTCTTAATTATATCATGATATATAGGGTGTGTGCGCATGACGTCATTCTGAGTGCTTTTTGATGCTCATCTTGAGTAATGGATAACATTGCTCAGTATAGGGCAAACATAGTTTTTGGCTATTTTCTTTGGAAATTTAGCTATTTTTTTGGTTATTATTATTTTTCTTGCATACTTGAGGTACTAATTCAACCTGTTAACAGCATCAATGCTCTCAAAAAAATCGCGAAGTATTTTTAAACTGGCAAAATGTGTCATTTTCCTATACCGGCCCATGTTATTTAGCACTCACTTATGGTGTCGACTTTAAGGTACTACTTTAGGGTAGCGATGTTGTCGTAAAATTTAATTTAATATCACTTTTTAGGTTCATAATGAACCAAGGAACAATTCTCTATACTCCAAAAAGTTTCGGCTCAAATCAAATATTCCGCAAATTAGCATTAAAAGTCGTTGGGATACGCCCCCTTTAACACGCAAAACATACAAAACTTCAAGCTCCCCGTGTGCAAAATTTTTCTTGACCAACTTCTAAACAAAAAATACTAGTGTGTTCTATAGATCAAGTTTTAATGAATTTGACTTTTTAAACGATTTTTACGAGACATTTATAGAGAAAAAAATTAATGAAGATTGCATATTCACATTAACATGGGTCAATTTGCGATAATTTTTTTCTCGGCAGATTCGTTCTAGAAAAATCATTTTTCATTAAAAATCAACACGAAGAACACGCTAGTGATTTTTTTAACCGCTGAAAAAAATGTGAAGTTGTTCAAAATTAGGGTCCAAATATAGATTCATTAGCATTAGGGGGCGGGGCATTTGCAATACTTTGACGCTCTGTTGCGACGCGAGTTTTTAAGATAGAATTTTTTTGATTTCATTTTTGGGTACACCAGCCTTAACTTAATTCCAAGTCATAATAAAAAATTTTCACTCCTACCCTAAAGTAGTACCTTAACATGAATGAAACCACCCTATAGGCCAGCATAGGAAAAACGTTTTTTTTTTTTTAATAGCAAAAAAAGCTTCAAACCTCCAGCAAAGCCTTATTTCTAGCTCCTAATAAGCTCGAAGAATATGAAATAAATTCGTTCAAATGAAATAAACTCATTTAATGAGAAAAATTAGGAGAAATGATGTTTCCCCCTATGCTGGACAATGCATTATAGGCGACAAAGGACAAGGATGTGCAAGGGGGGTCTATACATACATAATTATGTACTGTAACAATAGCAAATCCAAATCAAAGCTAGAAATAAGCCCACTCCCTGAGCATAGCTCGGAGAATGTGAATTGGATCATCGATTCTCTTCATCATACGTTATCTTTTAATTTTAATACATACACATTTTTCATTGCATATCAGCAAATAAAGTTTTTTTTTTTTTTTTTTTTTTTTTTCAAAGTTCAAAGTAAATTATCCAACCAAGGCCGATGCCTTATCGTTTGGTTACAATACATATAGTCAAGATAATATTTTCAGATTGTAAAAAAAGACTCGACGACCCTCTGAACAACTTTTAAATCGAAGCTAAAAAAAGCAATATCTTTAATATTTTCAGGACATTTAAACGAATTAAAGTTATTAATTATATATTTATAAACATGATACTTACATAATTAAAGCTATAAATCAATTATTAAAAGAAATATTTAATAAAATGCACGGATAAATAAACTTTAGCTGAGGAATGCGTTTGTTTACAAATTTCAGCTGGTGACTTTTTCGTTATTCATTTGTTTTTGCGTAGACATTTTTGCAAAATTTGACAGGTGTAAAAAAATGTCAACATTTTATTAAAATTTGTAATTTTTGTACTGTTTATATTAAAAATTTAACCGCCAATACATTTATAAGTAAGTATTAGTTGTATGAAAATATAAAATAATAGATAAATTGGTTTACATAGTGTGGAAAGTTGATATTTGGTGTTCAGTTTTGATGATTTTTTTTTCTAATCTCTTTTTTGGACAGAAAATATGTTAATAACTTAGATGTAGTTCTTAATTACAATGTTATGAATTTTTAAACTGGACTTTTCATTAGAATACAAAACCTAGTTACAGGTAAATAAATATCTATGAGCTTTTAGGGAAGTTAATTGACGTTCATTGAATAGGTCATTTACCTTCATGCCCCATGAGCCCCGCCCACTTAAATTTTTTATTGTTATCTGTTGAAAAGTCATTTTTGCAGCAACAAAATCGTGGATTGATTATACCGTATGCTATATATGGAACTATAATAAAAAATCATGGTACTTTAATTTAAAAAATTTTAAAGTGGAGTAACTCATGATTCTCATGTATGTATGTATGTACGTCCATGTCTGGGTGTGTATGTATTTGTATACATATATGTATGTACAGTGTGTACAGTTATACGTACCAAATGTGGATCATATAGCATGTAGATCCCATAGTTGCTGCAACTGTCCTTTAAACTGGCATATGTTTGAGTCACAAAGTTATACCTTGCTACCTTTTACGATACGGTTTGTATGCATAGAGAGAAAATAAATTACAGTAGTCTTTGCTTGAATTAGTGGTATTGTCCATAACAAATGCCATAAAATTTTACTAGCTGAAGTCACGTAAAAGTTTGTCCAGTATTCCGTCATTTAAAAATATATAATAGCCAGCCATAGTTTAGTAGTTTAGAAAAAATAATAATAATAAAAAGTTCCGCAATGATAAAAGATAAAAATTTAGGAGCTCTCTGCCTTTTCTTGCATTATGTGTAGGTATGGTAGCTTGCTCTAACCCCATTGAAAAGGCCAGAATAAACATAAGTATTATCCTTTACATTAGGTAATAACTAATAAGTATTGACTAATAAAGGAATAACTTTTTTGAAGCCAATTTTAAGCGATTTTGGTCACATACGCTTCCATTTCTACTTACTACCCATGCGTAGTAGGTCGAAACAGAAGTGGATGTGAGCAAAATCGCTTATACTCGGCCTTAAAACCGTTGTTCCTCTATTAGTCAATATTATCAGGTTAGAGCACAAACCGTGTATTTAAAAAAGCATCAAAGTTGAAAATCTTATCTTTTTGCATGTTGTTTTGAACTTTGTTGCTTTTTTTGATACACAGTTTGTGCTCTAACCTGATGATGTAGTCCAATGAGGATTCCCACTGAAAATTACTGGTCAGCTGATCACGTGCATAACAGGTTAAAATTACTTTGATCAAATGGACAACAAGATATACACTAAAATATAATAAATCCAGGAGTAACAACAACTTAAATAATGTTCCCATTGTTATACATAAGCCTTCTACTTATCTTACTTAATACTGGTCCTTAAAAACTTGTATCAATTGGTTTAAAGTTTTTCTTAAGAGCATCGGTTGAATTTTATACAATTCATAGACATAAACTGTGTGTTCAGACTTTCTTTGGACCAATGTACAGTTATTTCAAATTAAACCCAAACTTTATTTTAAATAAATCTTGATTATTCTTGCATATAATTAAATGCATTAAATTGCATGATTAAATATTGCATGTAATATAATTAATATAATTATACATATCGATGCCTCCGCGTCAAAAGCGATCATCTACACTTTCCAGATTTCCGACAAAACGACTATCTACACTTTCCACCGCCGAGCATCTGCACTGTTAAGCTTATGGCCGCTAGTTGGGTTACAGTGCTGCTCGGAAAGTGTAGATAGTCGTTTTGTCGGAAATCTGGAAAGTGTAGATAATCGCTTTTGACGCGGAAGCATCGATATACTTACGTCAATTTTACGTACAGCTCTGTACAAAAGTTCCCGAACGGGGCAGCAGCGGCCATTGCGTTGTCTCATAAAAATAGCATAGTCTGGTTGAGGGTTGCCTATACAAATTGTTCGGGAACTTTTGGCCAGAGCTGTGCAGTACTATACAGTATATGTTTGTAAAAAAAAATAATAATAAAAAAAAATAAAATAAAAAAACTATTATTGTTGTTTAAGTTGTTAATGTGACAATTGAGGTAACTGATGGTCACATTGTATATCTAATGTGATGATATAAGCGCTATAGTCATGGTTGTAGTGGATGGATGGTGGTGGATAATGAATAATGATAAGTGTAGATTGTCTATTTAACTATTTATTCAATATATAGGTATTATGGAGTAATATGCGGTAGAAGCTCTTACTTTGGCCAAAGCAAAGTCAAGACTCTCTTGTGCACACAACACGCACTTACTGAATAAAACATTGTATGCATTTCCTACACAATGTAACAACATAAGCATATATAATATGATGATATGATATTTATTGAGGGTTGTTACATTAATAATAATTTGTAAATCATTTGTGAATAGGCAATCACACCATCTTTCTTTTTATACAGTATTCTATATAATTTGTAACTATGGTTCACTTCAAATTCAACATGCTCTCTGAAGTACAATAATATATTGACCACTCAATAATTATGTATTGTGTTTTCTAAGATTTGAATAAAAAAAACAATCAATCAATAAATGAAGATTCTTGTAAGTACACAATCAAACCCCAAGATGAATTCCATGTATGTATAACATCTTGCACCACTATTTCAAATTAAACCAAAACTTTATTTTAAGGGTTATATTTAGATGTAGGGATTCTAAGGAAATCAACATATTTTAATACATTTATGTATCATATTAATTAAATTAAACACAGGCAAGCAGAATGAAATTGAAAGTGTGGGTGAAAATTGAAACTCAAATGATGTGCTTTTATTTTTCCGTAGCTCACTAGACACAGAGTATTTTGTGGAATTATGATTGGATTTCAATTTCATCCCACATTTTTAATCCCCCCCCCCCCCCCCCAGTTGACTACTCATTTTTTTATAAATCAATTTAAAGAAAGAACCATTGCAGTTAGAGGATCATTAATAAAGAAAAGAATAGATCTAAAAGAAATCTAAAAAGAAAACTTCGAAACTATAAGTCACCATTTGAAAGTTAATTGTGACAGCTACCTATGATAAAATATACAGAACCAATGACCATGGTAATAATGAAACTAAAACTTAAAAAATAATCATAATTTAAAACCTAGCATAATGACATCCAAAAAAAATTCAATTTTTGAAGGCGAACTCCTCCTAATGCATCACTGTTCAAAATTTCAGATCTTTCTTTCTTTACAACTTTTTATTCAAATTGACGCAGTTTTTCTGCCTTAAACCCAAACTTTATTTTAAATAAATCTTGATTCTTGTAGCTAAACGATGGAACCTTGAGAAGAATATCATCTTGTATTGTTATTTCAAATTAAACCCAAACTTTATTTTAAATATAAATGTTAATTGTTGCAGCTACAAGATGGAACCCCGAGATGAAAGTATTCCAACACAGATGCAGTTTGCTGAGGTTAACATCAAAGTTGAGCCTGCAGAAATATCAGAGAATGAAGATGAGCCATGTGACTTGAGTATGCCAAGACTTAACGAGAGGAGAGAGCAAGAAGAAGAAGAGTTGTACGAGCAGAATATCTCCGAGGAAATGAATGATTTTCTTGAAGTGGTGAGTTTGAGTAGAGTTGGTCTATGGGCTGTAAGCTGCAACCTCTAGTTAAACCTTAGTTATATATTTTTAATTGTTGTAAAAATCAAAATAACAACATAAATATGATTTAACTAGTTAGTTAGCATTGCAGCTTGCAGGGGCTAAGTAACTTTCACAATGAATGTAGAGATTCTAAGGAAATCAACATATTTTAATACATATCATATCATTAATTTAAATTAAACGCAGGCAGCCGGGGTGAAATTAAAACTCAAATGATGTGCAAGCTTTTATTTTTCCCTATCTCACTAGACACAGCTTACTTTGTGGAGTTATGATTGGATTTCAATTTCATTGCACATTTTTACCCCCCCCCCCCCCTCCAGTTGATGACTTATCTTTTTTAAAATCAATTTAAAGAAAGAACCATTGCGGTTAGGATCAATAATAAAGAAAAGAATAGAAATACCAGAAGGGTGATAAAAGTATTTGTAGTACAGTATTTGTATGTATACACTAAAAGTTCTATGGAGAGGTTGAGGTCTCAAGCGGCACAGAGTTATAGTTATAAATGTTTATATAACTGAGAGCTTTCGTCATTGACATTGACATTATCAATCAAAGAAAAAAATTACTTGAGCACATCACAGTACAATATGACTACATGCTGATCTGTGATGTGCTCAAGTAATTTTCTTCTTTGATTGAAAATGTCATCACCATATGATGAAAGCTCTCAGTTATATAAACATATAACTAAAACTGTGTGCCATGTGAGACCTCAACCTCTCCGCAGAACTTCTACTGTGGTAAGTAAGACCCTTGCTGGTATTTCTATCCTTTCAATATTAATCTTAATCATGATGTGTGTTTTTTTTTTCCTTAAATCAAAACAAAGTAAATTGTTAAGCAAGAAGCCTACCTATGAATCTTGAAGGCAAAAAATGCCAAACCTTGAAATCCAAATTCTAGACTGGGGAAAAAAAAAAAAAAAAAAAAAAAAAAAAAAAATTATTAATATTTCTATTTCATATTTTTCCACAGACAATGGATGAAGATGATCCAAGATTACAAGAACCACAATACGTCCTAAATGAAGACTTCGTTCCAGATAATAGATCACTATTAACAAATTATATAATAGATAAACCAAATACAACAAATTATATAACACAACGAAGTATAATACCATCAGAACAATTATTACCTGATTCAAATGGTAACTATACATGTGATATATGTAATAAATTATTACGTACAAAATTATCATTATATAATCATAAAAAATTTATACATAATCGTAATAATTTAATACATTTTATATGTAAAATATGTGGTAGTAGTTTACCAAGCGTTAGTAGATTTAGAGAACATTATAATAATGTACATAGTAATGATATATATAATTGTACATTATGTAATTATACTACTAAAGCTAAAAAATATTTAGATAAACATTACGCTAGAACACATTTTAAAACTAAAAAATTTGAATGCGATATATGTCAAAAAAGATTTGCAAATACACAAGAATTAAATCGACATAAAGTAATACATGCAGAAATAAGAACAATACATAAATGTGAAATATGTAATAAAGAATATTTAAGTAATTGTGCATTAAAAAATCATAAATTAAATTATCATAATAATGATAATAATAAATTAGAATTAAATTGCAAATTATGTGGTAAAATATTTAATCAAAAATTAAATTATAAACAACATTTAACAAGAGCACATTTTGGTAAAATATTTTATTGTGATCATTGTAAATTTTTTACAAGATCAAAATTTAATTTAGGTGCACATATATTACAAATACATTTAAAAAGAAAAAAAGATAAAAAAAAGAAAAAGAAAATTATTAAAATTGATATTAATACTAGTAAAAAATTAATTAATGATAAAGAAATTAATAAAAATAATATTAATAATGAACCATTACAATTAGATGTATTTGAAACTTATAAATGTAATATATGTGAAAAAGTACTTAAAACTAGAAATATATTAGCTAAACATAAAAGAAATGTTCATAGTAATTTAGAACATAAATGTAATAAATGTCCTAAAAAATTTAGATCAAAAGATAGTTTAAATACACATTTTTTTAGAGTACATGAAAATATTAGATTATTTAAATGTCATTTATGTGAAAAAACTTGTAAATCAAAAGGAGATTTAAAAAAACATTTAGTTGTACATAGTGAAGATAGGCCATTTAAATGTAAAGATTGTAACGCTGCTTTTAAATATAAAAGTATTTTAAAAAAACATTCCAATATTCATAATAATTTAGTGGTTATTAAAACTGAAATTGAGATAGAAGAGAATGATATTGACTAATAAAAAAAAACTATTTTGAGGCCGACTATAAGTGATTTTGCTTATATCCACTTCCATTTTGACGTTTTGCGTATGCTTAAGAAGTAGGAACAGAAGCGTATGTGACCGAAATCACTTGAAGGTGTAGAACACTTTGAACAAAAAAGTTGCATAATATCCTAACAAACCTGAAAATCAACGTTGATTTAGCCGGAGTTATTGATTTCTAATTTATTTTCCATTCACAAAATGCCGCTGTCGGTCACTGACGTCACAGCTCGCCCGGCTTACTTGCGCGTGGACCAGGCGAGCTGTGACGTCAATGACCGGCAGTGGCATTTTGTGAATGGAAAATAAATTAGAAATCAATGACTTCTGCCAAATCAACGTTGATTTTCAGGTTTGTTAGGATATTACGCAACTTTTTTGGTCAAGGTGTTCTACGCCTTTAAAATCAGCTTCAAAACAGTTGTTCTTTTATTAGTCAATAGTTGTTATATTCATATAAATGTCGACGTCATATGTGAGCATTAAATAACATGGGCCAGATTGGGAAAATGACACATTTTGCCAGTTTAAAAATACAGCAATCATTTTGAGAGCATTAATGCTGTTAATAGGTTGAATTATGTTTTCAAGTATGCTAGAAAAAAAAATTAATTTTCTTAAGAAAATAGCCAAAAACCACATTTGTTCTATTCTGAGTTATATTATTTATTGCTCCAGTATGGCGTCAAAGCGTATTCAGTATGATGTAATGTGCATACACCCTATATATGATGTTAAAATTTAAATTTATAATCAAATTTTTATTTTTAATTTTTTTAAATATCAGATTTTTTCTCTCGTTTTACAAAGGTAGAAAAAAGACATTTATTTTATGGAGGGAATAGTGAAATAGTTGTAATAGCAGCGCCAGTTTCAAAACTCTCAATATTTACTTTGTTAAATTTGGTAAATAATAACAATAAATAAACAAAACAAAAATATCAATTTTTTTTTTAATTATTATATACTTCAAAATGTGTTCCTTTGTTGTTGTTTTTATCAATGCAGTCAAAAAGTTTTTATTATTAATTTTTATTTTTTGGAGGAATTTTGAAATAATAATAATAATTTAAATTTCAAAAAGTTCCAATTTTTTTTTTATTAATTCAATTCTTTTTAGGTATTTTGAATACTGAAAAAAAAAATTAAATATTTTTTTAAGTTGCTTTTGCTATGATTAGCAATGAAACGCAGCTGCTAATACTTGTAAAATATATTGTAGGTCTATATCTTAAGATCAGATCAAAAGTCATTAGGATATATATAAAATAAATATTTTCACAATTATTTAAGTAACAAAACAAAAATATTTTGTGGTAATTGTTATTATTTTTTATTTATATTTTTTGTTAAGAAACATTAATGTAGCAAAATGATAGAAAAAACAGTATACTGTTAGTTTCAATAAAATCTTCTTGTTAAAGTAATAAAATATGTTTTAAGAGTTTAATTTTTTTTTATAAGTTTGAGGACCTCATTGACTAGAAATGTGCTTGAAGTCATGTTTATTAACAATATTAAGAGCAATAATATAAAATACATTTATTTTCTGATGAATATTTTTAAATCTTTGTTTAAGGAAGTAGTTTAATGACCTTATATCTAAAAAATTAGACGTGTTTTTTGTCTAAATTTAGTGTCATTGTGTAGCTAAGGGTCACACCTAGCCGTGATAAAAATTTCATGATGATTGACTGTCCCGAAAAAAAGAAAAAATATATTGAATAAAGATTGGGTCTTATAGGCTTAAAATTTCAAAAAATCATATAAAATTAATTTGCACGTTGATCCCCCCAAATTTTTATGTATTTGAAATTGTCTCAAACTGTACTATCATTGTGAAAAATTTCAAATTTTTTTGAGGAGAAATTTTTGAGTCTAAATGGCCGACGTCGGTCCCCTACTTCCCTAAATGAATTGTATCTCCTGTAAAAAGTGAAGAAAAAGGGCACAATAATTTTATTTCTCCTTTTAAATATCAGAAAATAAATGAAAATATATCAGTTTTCTGTATAGCTGAGTATTAAGAATTCAATATTCTGAATATTCATAATATTTTTATCTGTTAAAATAAATACTAAAAATACAAAATAAATAATTTGTTGTTTGGAGAAAAAAAAATGTATAAACTAGTAACTTAAAACGAACTTAAACTTTTTTGTTATTTATCGATTATTATTCCCCTTTAAATATTTGATGGCAATAGTTCCAATATAAATATCTTAAAAATTACTGGTTTATGTTATATTGATTTGAATGAGAAGTATATTTTTCAAGATTAATTCCACTGTATTTTTTATTTCTGCTTTTTAAGTAAAATAAAAAGTATTTAAAAAATTTAGAAAAAAAGTATTTTTATTATTTGGCATAAAGCCGCATAAAGTTTCACAAAAAAAAAAAAAAAAAAAAAAAAAAAAAAAGTAATAAAATTAATAAAATTGAATTCAATAAGATTAAATAACAATAAAATAAAACATTTTACAAAATTTGTTCTGAAAGTAATATATTGTTTAACAAATTGTAATGCATGTTATATAATATACTTGTATCACTTGTATGTTAATTAATGATAGCTTTCGTAAACATAACAATATTAATTTTTGCATATATATATAATAATAAATAAAAGTAATTTTTGTTTAAATATTCATATAGTTATATTCGTTGTAGTTTAATTTTAAAAATATTTTTTTAAATTTCTTTTTTAATTGTCACAGGAAATTATTTTATCTCAAAGCTATACCTTACATAAAATTACCCTAATTATTCAATCAAGATATAACGTGTTTTATAAAAATTAACAATTCAAATTAGGCGTTAGCTTGGGAAAAAAAAGTGTCTCAAATATTTGAAAGCAGGTGTTTTTCTGTATAAAATACTAGCCTTAAGCTGAACAAATATTTTTCTAGTTCTTCCTAGAGGGATATTCTATTTTATATACTCTAACCAATTTTGGAATACATTTTACTAAAATTTAAAATATTTGAAAAATAATACTAGTCAAATGGGTAATAATTGTATATCATAATATGCATTTTTTTTTTACAAATTATATTTGTAAGAGCTTAGAGCAAACACCATTTTTTTTTTTTTTTTTTTTTTTTGTTATATCATTCTTATTCTTATTATTCCCTTCCCACGCAGCGTTTGATCCTCGTATCGGTCAAAACAGGGTTAAAATCTTTTAGACGAATAAAAAAATAATAATAATAAAAAAAAACGGGATAATTAATAGTAAATAATTATATTAAAATTAACTTAAAAAAAAATTTCGAGCTAAATTATTAATAAAAACCTATTAATTTGAATTATTACTAAAAATGACTGAAATTAATATTGACCCCGGTAATGGTAATCTTAAATTAAATACACTATAGAAGTGCATTGCACTGTTGCATCTATTATATATCAAAAGTCAACTTAAAAGCTAATGCGCGCATCATAATGCATTTTTGAACGTTGGCATTATAAATTTGGAAAAATAAACAATTATTTAAATACTGAATAAATATACAAAATTATATATATTTATTATATTTTCATTCACTTGTCAAGTGAGTATAATAATTTTATGATACAATTAATTTATTGTACTATAATGAGTATTATGTAGGCGCGACTATGAGAGAGAGAGAGAGAGAGAGAGAGAGAGAGAGAGAGAGAGAGAGAGAGAGACTTGTGAAACAGTATTCATTTGACAGAAGGACGTTCACGAAGCAACAATTGTTTTTCCTGTAAATTAAAATAATAATTAAAAATTTAATAAAAAAAATATATGGAAGAACAAAAAGAACAACAAACTCAAGGTAAGTTCTTAAAATTATTATAAAATTTTTAGTTATATAATAATTATTTTGAATTAATTTGAATTTTTCTATTTTCTATTTAAATTAAATGTTAAAATTTCGATATCTAATTTGTTTACTATGATTGCATGTAACCTGAAGTAAATATTGTTTTGAATGCACATTTTTATATACTGCGTTGAGATAAAAATAAGAAAAAAATATAGTATTAATTTTAAACGCATTATACATTACGCATACAAATTGTATAAAATTTAATTAAAAATTGACATACAAAATTTTTGTTTATAAATTTAATTTTAATGTAAATAAAATATAATTATATAGTAAATTTATTAATAGTATTTGTTAATTTAATTTTATATTTTAATTAAATAAATTATTTTTTATTTAAATAATATTTCTGTAATAGTTGGTGTTGAATTATTGGACAAATTATTTTCTTGTTTCGGTATCGATGCACTTAATATGAATTAGGAATAATGTGAAGATAAATAGTGTGTACTGTGTACTAGTTAATATGGAATTAGATATGTGATAAGCTGCAACTGTTAGATCGATCTATGGTACATATAAAAATTAATTAATTATATTATCATACTAAACAACCTAATTTGTATAAATAATATATGGTTATCATTTAATGTATCAGCTAATTTAATTTTGGAGTCTATGCACTATTGTAATATTAATTAGCACTTCAACTCAATACTTTCAAAATGTTACTTCAAAATTTGTCTAATATTTTACAAGAAAATCAATTATTTTTTTCTCGAATTTTAGATTTTGAAATTACGCTTTAGCGCCATGCTTGAGCATATACATATAAATATACATTGCACTGCAGCATATAGGAGGGCAAACATCGGTTTACATAATTTTCACAGAGAATTTAATTTTTTATTATTTTTCTTTGGTGCATATACAAGCAGATATAATTTAAACTTGAAAAATCATCAATATTTTAAATTACATTTTAAATAATATGCGTTGGAATTTTTGGATTAAAAAGATTTTAAAATTTTTGTCGTACCACGTATAGTATTTCTCATTTAAATATCTCTGGAATCGGTGGTGTAGTTTTCTAAAAAATCTTGTTTTTTTCTCGTAATCGTAATGTTAAATTAAGGGACCCTTATAGGTTTCTCCGCGCTCTACAGTATACCGATAAGGTCCATTGAGAAAAGTTAAACTTTTCCTACAATTACATGCTATTTTTTTGTTCATATAATTATGTATAGCCAGTGCAAATTGAAAGCATCCAAATTAGAAGCAATGGTATTGTAGAATATAACTTAAGCCACAAATTAATATAGCAATAGTTATTTATATATACATTTTAAATAAAATACAATTTAAATTATATAGTAATTATTTAACTATCTAAAATGTCAAGGGGGTTGGAGGAGGGGAGTATAATATTTATCACGTCTGTGTGTTCAAATTCAAACTCAGTGGAAAGTTATGGATTGATGGTATTATATTATTATGCTAAACAATTTAAATAATATGTAATATGTATTCAAGCAGATATTGATATGTAATATCGGGCATTATGCCAGTGGCCTTGAAATTATAAAGTGCGTGCGTGCATCAATAACAACTTTCTATAATATTATAAGTATTGCAACAATATAATCATTGTAGCAAATATCAGCAGAAAATATTATTTTAATAATTACTTATTCGTACTCAATTTTATATTTATTTAAAGCCCTTACAATGGAAGTTATCGGTTTAAAAAATTCTTAAAAAATTTCTGTCTTAAAACACGTAGTAGTATATTGTCAAGTATTTCTCATTTAAATTTCTCCGCAAATCGGAGGAGTAGTTTTCACAAAAATTGCAAAAAAAAAAAAAAAAAAAAAAAAAAAAAGTGTTTTTCCCAATAAGTGTAATGTTAAATTAGGGGACCCTTAGCTTTCCCCGCGTCTCCCCGCGCGCTAAATCGTTAACCTCCATTCAGAATGATTAAAAATAAGAACGAAAGAAAGAAAACGGAAATGGCTTTTTATCTTACTTTCTTTCTTTTTTTTTAAGTAACAAGTGTTTATAAATGTTTCTGTATAGAAATAGATAAAATAAATAAATAAATTATGTAATTGAATTGAATTTTGAAAATGCAATTATTCTACATATAATAATTAGTACATTATTTATGATACAATTTTGATGAGGTGTTTATATAGCTTTTATCAAATTCTTATAGCACATTTCTTCACTCACATCAAATCCATATCTCTATAGGGTGCCATGGTTTCATTCATGTTCTAGTCGACGTCAAGTGAGTACTAAATAACATTGGCCGGTATAGGAAAATGGCACATTTTGCCGGTTTAAAAATACTTTGCAATATTTTTTTAGAGCTTTGATGTTGTTAACAGGATGATTTAGTACCTTATGTATGCAAGAAAAATAATATTGACAGAAAAGTAGCTAATGTTCCAAAGAAAATAGCCAAAAACTACGTTTGTCCTATGCTGAGCAATGTTATTCATTGCTCAAGAAGAGCATCGAAAAGCATTCAGAATGAAGTCATATGTGTACACACCCTATAATCCAATAAAAGTCACGAATTTATAGAATCAATGGAAATATTGTATTTATAAAGTATTTAATTATAAAATAATAGTAGTTCATTAATAAATTAGAAAATTAATTTAAATTATCTAAAAATATTTGAAATTTAAATTCTCTTAGTAAAATGTATTTTGCATACAATAAATATGTTCTAATTCTAATTATATTATACAACCATAAAAGACATTCTTTTAAATCTGTTCTCACTTTTATATGAGATATAATTATTCAATAAGTAATAATAATTTCTTTTGTATTTCAATTTCCCGTCTAAGATGGTACGATCATATTATGTTCATAAAAAACGATTATCCAATTCAAAGGTCAATGAGACATGACTGTATTGAGGAAAAAAAG
This sequence comes from Ecdyonurus torrentis, assembly GCA_949318235.1. Taxonomy (NCBI): domain Eukaryota; kingdom Metazoa; phylum Arthropoda; class Insecta; order Ephemeroptera; family Heptageniidae; genus Ecdyonurus; species Ecdyonurus torrentis. The sequence goes on along the minus strand of OX439133.1, from coordinate 25,102,917 downwards.
AGAGCCAACTTACGTCCTGATAATTGTTAAGTTTTTTAAATTGTTATTCATTTCCACTTCCGCGTAGCATGCATGCGTATTGTTTTATCTCAGAAATAGATTTTGACATAATTTATATAATCTGAAGCTCATAAGTTGGATGCGAGAAGATTTTTTTTTTCAAAAGAGGGCGCTACGGACTATAACCTGTCTCTATATAAACCTTGCTGACTATGTATAGCATTTTGTTTAAAGAAAGCAAAATCTGAAATTTTGCACAGTGATACATTAGGATAAGGTCAGGGGTATAGAAGTGAGGCGGGACATGGCGGGACGAGTCCCACCTAGAAAGATTGGTCCCGGTGACCGTTTTTCTGTTAAAAATTGTTAAACTTTACTACAAAAGATATCAGGGAAAAAAAAAAACAAAAAAACAAGTAACTGGAACTGGAAATTATTACTTTATTTTTCATGATTTTAAAAATATTATTATTCATTCATTTTTCTTCTTCTTAATCTACTATACGTAACTATAGTATAGTGTAGAATTATTATTATTAATTTGTTTGTTAATTTTAAGACGAATGATGATTTATATTCATTCATCAAGTAAGCAAAAAATAAATACTTTTGATTTTAATTTTTTTGATAAACTAGCACAATACTATAGTGAAATTAGAATCAGTTCCGATGTAACTAAACTTCAAAAAAAGAAGAAGATAATTTAACTGTGTAGAGCCTATCCAATTAATAACAATAATAATAATAAAAAAAAAACGCTTTAATAAAGTCCAAAAGTTTGTTGCTTGAGGTGCGATTCGTCATAGGCCTAAAAATCATAATAAACGGACAGATCCGAGTTTCTCAGCTGGTACTCCGTAGGGAAAATCTATACATAATAATAATAATTAAACAGCTAGTGCTAGTGTATTATTGTACTTGATTTTGCCCCTAAAAAAAGATTCTTAAACGTCTTGCCAATTCAATATAAAATGTAAAAAAAAAAAAAATATAAGGAAAGTGTACTTTCAAAATAGCAATTATAAAAATAATAAAGTAATGTTTTGAAATAGATTTCACGTCCTTCGTAAAAATGTAAAATCCGTAAAATCTTCAATTTTATTTTTATTAAATTTTGATAAAAGCGGCATAAAAACAAATTTACTGCATAATATATTTGATAAAAATTTAAATAATTAATAAAAGAAAAAAGCAAAGATAATTTAAATATTTTGCCATTTACTATACAACATTATGAGTGTAAAAACATAATAATAATAAGGCGTGTGTTTGGGGTGCTGCGCGACCCAAAAACGTTGAGAAACCTGCCTATATACTGTTGTAGAGTACAGGCTATCTGAGACTCATTATTACTAGGAATTTTAAAGCCTGTTGATGACTTAAACTAGTGCAGTGGTGAATTGCACCCCGATACATTAAAAAAAAAATTTAAAACTAAAAATAAAATAAAAAGTATACTTTTAATATTGGCATAAATGTTTTCCACTCACGAGTTGGCCAAATTTTACGTGTTTTTAAAATAAAAGTTTTAGATTCAGCAGAAGTGCTCTACGCAAAATCTACATGTATATTATTATTTTCCTATTGTTCATTTTTAAGATTTATTCTGAGCTCAATACGAAATGCGACCTAAAATATTGCACCATTTTTCAAAATATTAGTATAATTTGACAAAAATTGGATTTGATTTGTATTTGTATTATTTTTTTTTTATTTTTTATTTTTTTGCCTTGTCTTAAAAAAAGAATTTTAATTCTATTTTAATGTAAATTTATTTATTTAAATGTAAAAAAAATATTGAACACTTCTATTTGCTTTTGCACGAATGCATTTTGTGCATTATAATGCATTATAATGCACAAAATATTAATTCTAATGCAATTAACTATAAATTTTTAATTGCAAAATAGTTGAAATTCCAGTATACTATTAAAGAAATTCGCGCCTCCGGCGGTAAGGGGGTTCCACCCACTTAACCCCCGCAAGGGGCTCCGCCCCCTTGACCCCCTTCAGGGGGGTCTACGCCCCCCTGACCTTCCCACATGGTGCGAGCGATCCGAACAGGTCCCGCCATGAGAATGAAAACACTTCTACCCCTGGATAAGGTATCTTAAAAATTGTGAAAATATTGGGGGGTCACCATGCTAGATTTTATATCAAGATTTTTTAAAATTTTAGTCCCATATGAGCCCATGTCAATTTCATTAATTATTTTATCTCTTATCTGATGGTCATGAATTCTAAAAATTTTTATCATAGGTAGCTGTTACTATTAACTTTCAAATATAGTTTCTAAGTTTTTTTTTTTTTAATTTTTTTTTTTAGAGTTTGAGATGCAAGCCATCTAAATACAACCCTCATAATATATAAGAAATTTTATATATACTGATGAACGTCATTCCACATACTTTTTCAGATGGTTTCTTTCTATACATTCAATTAATCACCTATTTACTTAAAGGCGTAGAACACCTTGAACAATAAAGTTGCGTAATATCCTATAACAAACCTGAAAATCAACGTTGATTTGGCCGGAGTCATTGATTTCTAATTTAATTTCCATTCACAAAATGCCGCTGCCGGTCACTGACGTCACAGCTCACCCGGTTTTCTTGCGCGTGGACCAGGCGAGCTGTGACGTCAGTGACCGGCAGTGGCATTTTGTGAATGGAAAATAAATTAGAAATCAATGAGTCCGGCCCAATCAACGTTGATTTTTAGGTTTGTTAGGATATTACGCAACTTTTTTGTTCAAGGTGTTCAGGTGTTTTTTGTTCAATAAAAGCACGAAGTAAAAAAAAAATATATTATATTAATATAATAAACTATTTTACATTTATTTAAATAAAAATTGAAGTTTTATAAGTTGTGTTTTAAAAAACCTGGATATAAAATGACATTTATAATTAATTAAAATTATTGTAAATTTTAACTTTTTAAAATTTTTTAAAATTTATTTTATAATATTAATAGTTCTTTATTGAATACTTCCAATCGAATTTATTGGCGACACTACGGAATCTTGAATTATATTAATATTTTTAACGTCACATGATTTAAGATTTAATTCACTTAGTCTTCATATTTGTACGATGATATATATCATAATAATGTTTTTGTTTTTCCAATCCATTACTCAATGTATGTATACATGGGCATACATGCGAAGTATTGAACATAATCCGTGGGCATATGTGATTTTTTAATTAAATATATAATAAATATTGTTATTTAAAATAAAATTATTATTATAGTTATTTATTATGAAATATTGTAAAAAACTACATTTCTTTATAATTAAATATTTAAATTGTTGAAATATAAAATTTAAAAAAAAACATTTATAACAAAAATTGTAAGTTTAAAATATAATTTACCTATAATTTAGTTAAATACTTTAATAGGATCACAATAAATAAATAACAAATACATAACAAGATTTATTTAAAAACAAAATCAGAACCTGTGACCATACGCATAAACTAAAAAATTTTAAAATTCTTTATTAGTAAACATACGTGTAACGATTATAGAAAATATTAAAACATTAAAATTGTTAACTTATGAGTAAAATTCTGAAAATTATTATTACAAATTTTCCCTTTTTTTATATATTATACTATATTTGCAATGGTTTTATATTTATAACTTATAAGTATATCAATCACAAATCACAATATATTATAATGCATAACATTTTAAGCAAAAAAAAAAAAAAAAAAAAAAAAAGTGTCTTTATTTTTTATTTTGTAGCCATATCAACTCAGTATTTTAATTCACAAACAAATCCTTGATTCACTCAATGCAACATATGTTGCAAAATGCATCTTGTTAAATGTACTATGACTTATTTATATAATATGTAAATTTTATTATCTTGATATTCTAACCCAGTAATTTTACTGTGTAATTTAACTACTTTTTAATAATAAATTATTCAATGTTGCGACACATAATAAAAATTGTAAAAAGAAAAGTGTTAGAAAAAATAGTTTCATTTTATAGCAAAATTTTCAAACAGCAACAATAATAATAATAATAATATTAATAATATTAATTAAAAAAAAAAAATGGAAAGAAGGAAAGAAAGAAAAAAAAGAAGACTAATATTTTCCGAACGAGAGAGAGAACCAGACAGAGACTACACACTTACACAGACAGACAGACAGACAGACAGACAGACAGACAGACAGACAGACAGACAGACAGACAGACAGACAGACAGACAGACAGACAGACAGACAGACAGACAGACAGACAGACAGACAGACAGACAGACTGAAATATGAGAGAGAGAGAGAGAGAGAGAGAGAGAGAGAGAGAGAGAGAGAGAGAGAGAGAGAGAGAGAGAGAGAGAGAGAGAGAGAGAGAGAGAGAGAGAGAGAGAGAGAGAGAGAAAGAAAGAGAGAGAGAGAGAGAGAAGAAATATGACATTATTTAAAAAAGTTCCAAGGAAAAGTTTTAACTTTTAATAATTTGCTTACTGAATTGTTAAATTGCAGATCGTCGAGAAGGTCTGGAGTTTGGATCTCGTCACGTGGTTGTCATAATGCTGTTCCTGGGCATGGCAAATGCTTACGTGATGCGCACCAACATGTCAGTAGCTATTGTAGCAATGGTAGAACATCCAGTTTTACCAGCTGATAAGTTATTTGCAGACATTGGTGAACTGTCAGAGTGCGAGCAAATCTGGCATGCAAATAACTCTCAGCAAAGTAAAATACAGGTGAGAGCTTACGTAGTTCAATAGAGTGAATGAATGAATGAATGAATGAATGAATGAATGAATGAATGAATGAATGAATGAATGAATGAATGAATGAATGAATGAATGAATGAATGAATGAATGAATGAATGAATGAATGAATGAATGAATGAATGAATGAATGAATGAATGAATGAATGAATGAATGAATGAATGAATGAATGAATGAATGAATGAATGAATGAATGAATGAATGAATGAATGAATGAATGAATGAATGAATGAATGAATGAATGAATGAATGAATGAATGAATGAATGAATGAATGAATGAATGAATGAATGAATGAATGAACGAATGAAAGTTTTATGTTTGTATACAGTAATTTTACTTAAAAATTATTTCTATTGGTTTATGGCCATTCAAGACAATCGGGTGGAGATTTCAGTTGATTCAAAATTCCATGTTATTCCCATCCGATATATGCCAATAGAAATTCATTTTTAAATAAAAATATCAATATAATTGTTTATTTTGTATAATTAAAAAAAAAAGTCATTTTTAGTACACTTCATATTCAGCTGATATTACAAACATAATGTACGTTGCTCAGCATAATAAATATGTAAACTAGCATACATTACTATGGTTGAACGTACTACGTGTACACTGTAATTGTTTATAATGCTGTTCCAAATTAGCAATATTAAGACTCATATATGCAGCATAAATTACGTAGTTTATTCTTACCGTGATTAATAGGAAATGAAAATATAAGTTTCCTAAAGAAAATTTCTAAGATTTGTTTTTATAATTTCAGGCCAATGCAGGATCCCAGTCACACGTAGAAAGGTTTAAATGGGACAGCAGAGAACAAGGCTTCGTTCTGAGTGCTTTCTTCTATGGTTATGTTCTTACACAGGTGCCTTTTGGTTTAATGGCTAAACGATGGGGTGCTAGAAGGTAGGCAACAGTTTTTTGATTCGATTGTGTGGGAAGAAAAAAAAAAGTCCATGATTTTTGAGATAAGATAATTTAAGATAATATATAGGAAAAAAAGGAATCTTTCTGGAAGAGTTTCATTTTTCGAAAATTTATGCAAATTTTTGTATAAACAAAAAATGTAGATTTTAGTATTTATACATTAATACCTTAGAAATATTTCAACTTTTTTCTAGATTTTTTTTCAAGTTATGAAATTTAAGTGTTAAAAATCTGTTACCAATAGTTATGATTTACAAGTGATAACATGCTATAGTTCTGTTATCGGACAGTAAGATGTGTAAAATAAAATAATAATAAAGGAAACGAAACAAATCAAATAAATACAGTAAATAATAAAAGTAAGTTTTGTCAGATGCATTTTCTGTATCTTATTATAATAGTATATATCTTAAGATTTAGGACCTATAATTACAACTGTTAATGTATAACGGTATAATAATATTACAATATTACGTATATGTTTAGTTGTTAATATAATATATAAAAAATGCGGATAGCATTACATAACTAAATTAGATTCAAAATTATTTGCTATTATATTTTCATGTATTTTCAGGTTCCTTGGTTATGGCATGCTCCTCAACTCTGTGGTGGGGTTGCTGGTTCCTCCTGCCGCCAAATATGGAGGTCAAGGGTGGCTTATTGCAGCCAGGTTCATACAGGGTCTCGGTGAGGTAAAATACGGTTTTAAATAAAAAAAAAAATTGTATTAGTTTTAAAGAGAACTATTATTTCATTATTCAGAGTTAAAAAGCACGTCCAAAAAAAAATGTATGCTGTAGCAAATGCATTTATTATTATGCTAGCGACATTTACTTAACATAATTTATGATACTTCAAATTCATAATGGAATGACTAATGAGTAAGTACTAAAATTACATAAGTTATTACAAAATATAGCAAAATTTATGCTCAACAATTAAATATAGGTAATTATAGGAATTATTCAATGCTGCATAAATTGCATAAATTATTTTTTCCAAGCCTTTTTTTTTCGTGTTTCGGAGTATATTATAAATAAAATTTTAAAACAACAACAACATTGCGTACTGTTTGTTAGCTAAATTTGCAACATAGCAATAAAATCTATATTTTAAATCGTGAATAAAGACTTAATATTAGTTCTGTTTAGAAGGTGTAAATGAGTTACTATTATGCTTCTGCTTCTATAGTGGGCAAAATAATTTAATTTTGTTTTAAAGTTTTCATTTTTTTCTTCTCTTTACTAATTTTTATGATTTCAGGGTCCGATTGTCCCTTGCACTCACGCATTACTTGCTAAATGGATTCCACCAAGTGAAAGAAGTAGAATGGGAGCTGCAGTATACGCAGGTAATAAACAATAATTCACAATCTTATAATAACAAAAATATTAAAGTACATATAATTAAAGTTATATTAGCTATCGTTAACAATTGTTCTATTAAACAAGCAAAACAACTATTTTGAGGCTGACTTTAAGCAATTAAGCTCACATCCGATTTCGTTGTTACGTACTAAGCATGAACAGTACGTTGAAACGGAAGCGGATTTGAGTGATATCGCTTAAAGTCGGCCTCAAAACATAATTGCTTTTTTGTTGGTTAATAGAGAGAGCAAACGAGTGCGTATAAATAATATCATTGTATATAATATGTATATATGTACATATAATAGTATTGACTAATAAAGGATCAATTGTATTGAGGCCAACTATAAACAATTTCGTTCACATCCGCTTCCGTTTCTACTTACTACGCATGCGCAGTACGTCGAAACGAAAGCGGATATGAGGGAAATCGCTTATAGTTGGTTTCAAAACAGTTGTTCTTTTACTTTAGCCAATTATTAATTAGTATATTATAAGTTTATAATCCATATTTTTATTTCTTAGGTGCTCAGTTTGGCACTGTGATATCTCTACCACTAAGTGGTCTACTCTCGGCATCTTCATATGGCTGGCCTTCCGTCTTCTATGTATTTGGTGCAATTTCTACCTTATGGTGTATAGCTTTCTTATGGAGAATTAAAGAAGACCCTGAGCATGACCCTAGAGTACCTGTCAGTGAGAGAGCAATGATCAGGTCTACCCTGGGAGATGTTCCTTTAGATAAGGTAAATAATGGTAAACAGTGTAGATGATGCCGTGTTAGAAAAATCTATTGCCAAATTCCTATAAAAAATTTATGTTACAAATTTTGATTTTTTGAAGAAGAAAAAAAAAAAAAAAAACAAAAAAACATGAGGACACTCTAAAAATTGGTGCATTACTTTAGTTACGAATACTACCTTATTTACCTTACTTTACCTTATTTACCGAGCTGGTATGGCTGAGTGGTGAAGGCAGCTGACTCGCAACTCTGTACTCCTCACCGAGTATAGGTTCGAGCCACTGCTAGGTGCGTACGTGAAGTGTGAGAGCACAAAACGATGCACGAAGCATGTTTACATGCATTCCATGACGACGCACAGTATTCGGGAGGTGCATGATTGATGTGATTGCACCGACCAGCCTGCCTAGATGTTTCCACGGTTTCTCTAGGCTGTTATGGCGAATGCCGGGCTGTGTACTTAGGCCGTGCCGGCCCGTGTGTGCTTTTCCATTAATTGGAAAGTCCTTACCTGTCGATAAGACAATGTCTTGACTAGGACTGGGATTGGTGTATAGCACGATAACACAAAATGGCAAGCAAAAAAAAAAATAAAAAAAAAAATAAGATAATCACTTTTAAGTTATTAGAAGTATAGCTAAAATAATGCGTTTTAGGAAATTGTTAACAATAGCTATTTTAACTTAAAATAGCTTTAAAAAACTTGAAACAACTTAAAGCTATTTTTAATAATCTGGTAAAATGCGTTATTTTAGCTACTCATAATAACTTAAAAGTGATTAATGATTTTCTTAAATAAGTTAGTATTCGTAACTAAAGTAATGCACCATTTTTTAGAGTTGAAGACTATAAAATAATAGTAATAATAGGGGTAATTTGATTTCATATTCTAAAAGAAGAAATTGGCCTGAGTAGATTGATATATGCAAATGTCTAATTTTTTAGTTTGAATTAAATATTTTAAAATAAATTTTGAAAATAAAAAAGTGACTTCACGGGCGGCAGCTTATGCAAGTGGACATATAAAAACATTTACGCCTGTGACGTCATTTTGCAACTTTCAACAATTAATTAGAAATACTTATACTCAAAAATGACACATTTGCATATATATATCTATCATTTCAGGACAATGCCCTTTCTTTAGAATATTGAATAATACTGGTAATTAGTAATTTAATTACCCTTTAAAAATTTCTGGTCTCTTCTTATTTACAAAATCCAAATCCGAGTTCTTGTTGTATTGATATTGTTCAATATTCTGAAAAGAAGCCTTATTATAATAATACATTTTCTTTTCCTCTCAAATTAAAAATATAAATTAAATAATACAAACTCATGTTATTAGCGTTTTTTTTTTTTTTTTTTTTTTTTTTTAATTGTTTCAGTTATATATAAAATAGATCATTAGTACATAGTTATTTTATTAATAAAAAAAATATTAATAACTATTATTTAACATTTTTAATAACTAAAAAATATTATTATTTATTTAAACTTTTTATTATAAATATTTTAATGTTGACAATACTTCATGTCTAAGTGTTAGCTTAAGTATAATGAATTACTTTTAATGCTTTAAATGACATTAGCATTTTACTTTATGATTCTGCGATGGAATTAAATGATAGAAATTTTAATATAGAATGATTCATACAGTACATTAAAAATTAAAATAAAACAAGAAATTTATCATCTTAATAATTTAGTAATAAAATATGAACATTATCTATTATAGTTTTAAAAGTCCACGTTGACTCTTTTACTGACTTTTGTGAGTTAATTTGATTAATTATGTTATAATGAAATGAAAAACGTAATAAAAACTGCATTATAAGTGACTATCAAAAGATTTTTTTATTATTATTATTTATTTTTGATGTGATACTTACTCTTTTATATTTTTATTTTATCTTTAGAATAAGAATTTTTTATTGACCCAGGCAGCTAGTTCATGGTAACATTTAATATTACAACAATCGTTGGTCTTGTTAACTATTTACAATTAATTACAATAAAAAAAAATACTCTAGCTTGTTCTGTAAAGTAAAGTGAATCTCAACAACAGTGATTGGCTGACCAACAAAATAAGACACATTCATTGGTTGATCTTGTTTTTTGAGCGAACAAAATTGAGTGGCATGAAGAGCATGGAACTTTTTTGTGTGGAGTTTCTTTCATTCTTATCAAGTTCAAAGTTCTAAACGAAGAAATAACAATGATCGATCATATGTATAAACGTAGTAAACAGGTAACGACGTCATATCCAGCTGTTTATAACAAAGGAACATTTTCGAAGCCGGCTTAATATTTGTGTTTAGTTTACAGAACGAGCTTCTGAATAGGATATTTATTGACAAAATGTGAGGGAAAAGAAAATTTAAAATAACACAAAAAAATACAGACTAAGCAAATATTCACGCCAAACACTACGTTGAACACGTGCTGTTTTCTATACCTAACTGAGGTATAGCACTGCCTAACTTAGTATACGTAGAGGGTATACATGTTCTTAACAAAGGGTATAGGTCTTAAAATTTACCCTTGCCTAATTTTTAAGAGTCGTTTTCTGACCCTGAATGCCAAATTTTTTATTATTTTTGAGGGGGGACAGAACTGCCCATCTTAAATTAGAATTAAAAATGCACATATTTCTTTTTCAAACTTTCGTATCGGGGAGAGAGAGAGAGAGAGAGAGAGAGAGAGAGAGAGAGAGAGAGAGAGAGAGAGAGAGAGAGAGAGAGAGAGAGAGAGAGAGAGAGAGAGAGAGAGAGAGAGAGAGAGAGAGAGAGAGAGAGAGAGAAGAGAGAGAGAGAGAGAGAGAGAGAGAGAGAGAGAAAGTGCCACAATTAGTAAACAATAATATGTAGTATACTTAATATTGTTCAATGAATATAAAATTGTAGATTTGAATGTGTAGTATGCATCAGCACATCAATATCAACCTATTTTATTTTATTTCTCTATGTTGTTGTTTATATAGTCAGTGTCTGCAGTACCTTGGCGAGCCATCTTCAGCTCTTTGCCATTCTGGGCAATTCTCTTGGCACACATGGGACATAACTATGGTTATGAGATGTTGATGACGGAATTACCTTCTTTTATGAGACAAGTTCTTCATGTGGATATTACAGACGTAAGTTATATTAATAAATAGTTTTCTATACTTTTAATCAAGTTTATTATCATTGCGAATGTTTGAGTGTAAGTGTTAAGTCATTGCTTACTGTATCAATGTAATATGCGTTGTTTACATGCAATCAGGGATAGAACTGGCTTTGACTCTTATGCAGGGACTTTAAGGGGAAAAAGAGGGGAAGTTTCCTAAGCCCAATGTTAATTCAAAATTCTTTTGTCCCCTCAAGTCCCCTCCTCACTTCTATCCCTGCATGCAATCCTCAGCAACAACAACAAAAAAAGTTTGAATAAAATTGCTCAGCATAGGACAAACTTCATTTTAGTCCATTTTTGTCTTTAAGAAATCGGTTAATTTTTTGTTATATCTTTATTTTTCTTACACATACTTGAGATACTAATTCAACATATTTAAACTGGCAGAATGAGTTATTTACCTATGCCACCTATGTTATTGATTGAGTGATCCAACATGGCATTGACTTTAAAATGAATGTATAGATCTTCTTATACTATATTTATCTATTATTCTACTGCATGTCAAGTTAATGATATGTTTTATTTAGATTAGTATATTTATAGTGGAAAAATCTTTACATAAAATTTTGGTTTAAATCACCGGTTAAATGTGGATAAATTATTTCTCTAATTTCAAATTTTCTGTCTTAATCGGTGCAGTATTTTTCTAAAGTGTGAGAGAAAATTTTATTTATTTAACATTCAACAAAAATTAATCCTCTATATTATATTTTGTTAAGCTTAATACTCCTGTAATAGTGTAGTCAGCAACCTGCATTACTGATGTGATGGAACAGTTGTATATTGTACTTTTTTTTTAAAAAAATAAGTGAAATAAAGGGATTAAAAAAAGTATTAGTATAATGGAGCTTTCTAACGAAATGACGGTTGGTTCAAAATTTGACCTTGAGCGAATTACGGCAACAGTGTCGTGGGGACCAGATTCAAATAAAAGCAATGGATTGCATAGGAGAGCGTATTGATTTTGATTTAATTAAAATAGAAAGAGGTAATAAGTCGCGGTTTTCGGTCGTGGTCTGACTAGATGAACATCTTAGCTTTCGATTGATATGATTTGGCTCCAAAAAATTAATTATTATTAATTAACACAGGTAATTAAAAAATACCTTATAAATAGTGCTGATATAAAAATTGTTGTCAATCGAATTTAAAATGAACTAGAATCATGAAAATTGGTACAAAGGTAGATCAATACCTTAGTCATTAGTTATCAAAAGGTTAATTACCTAACCCACCCCTAAAAGGTGTAAAAGGGGTAGTTAACCCCCGAAAATTAAACTAATCCGATGTCAAAAGTTTTAACGATGTTGGTGGGGTAAAGTGACCCGCCTAAGAAGACTGTGATATTAATTTTTGTTAATTTCCACCCCTAACCGACCTAAGGGGTAGTTTACCCTTAAAATTGCATCATTTCGAATTTGTAGGTTTTCAACAAAACAAACGTTGTTTCCGGGGTTTCTGAACTTGCTGAAGACAATGGTGCACTCAAAAATTTTCTAGCTTCAACCCCTTAAGAGCAAGGGGTAGTTTTAACCCTAATTTCCAATTAAACCAAAATCAAAAATAAAAGTGTGTCATTTCCGGTGAAAAGCAAAGTGCTAAAAATATAAGTGGTAGTTTTAAATTTTTATCTTCCACCCCTAACGTGCTAGGGGGTAGTTTTCACCCTTAAATTAAATTTAAATAAAATCAGGCCATCAAAGGGTCATTTCTGAGGTAAAAAATATGCTGAAGACGATGATGAGGTTTAAAAATTCTTTCTTCAACCCCTAGCGCGCTAGGGGTAGTTTCACCCTAATTTTTGGAATAATTAATAGACTATAAAGGTGTCGATTTAGGGGTTAAAAATTCTTCTGAAGACGAAGACCTCCCAGTGCTCCGTGAGCATTCCTTACTCCTAAAAGTGCTCCGCAGCTCAAAAAGGTTGAGAAACCCTGATATAATATATATTATATTCATATTTGACGGTATACACTTAATAATAATAATATTTACAAAAGTATACAATATTTAAATGGGGTGTGAATAAAGAATAATTAAAAAAAATCATAACAATAAAAAGAAAGTATACCCTTAGGTTATCAGGTTATGTTTTTAATTGGAGAATGGATTACGTTAAATTTTTCGTAGCTAACGATTTAACATATTTCTGCATTCCGTGAATACACATTTTTTTACATGCATACGCCCCACAAACATAATACCTTTTTGCTTTCATTATAAAAAAGTTAGAAAGAATTATATTTTATTCTTCGCGAGCGTTAAAATTTATATATAATAATATTCATTTCATAATATTCATATCTATTTAATTATTAACATTTTAAATAAAAATTCAATCAAAGTACCATTATTTAATTAAAAAAAAAATATATGAAGAAAATATTGAATTGAAAAAAAATATGATAATACGTATATTATTCATTGATTTTAATTTTAAAATTTTAAATAACATTTTTTTTTAATTACTCAAAAATAGAGAGATAGACTGACCTCTCTAGTTATTTCTTCCGTGGTGGGTAGTTTGTCAGGAACTTTTCTCCATGGCAGATCCAATGTAGCGGTCCAACGAAGGTTGAATCATGGGTCCTCTTCTGCGTTGCCATTAAATCGGATAAAAAATCTTGATGTAGAGGTTAAAATCTTATACGCAGGAAACTAAATCGCGCACTTTTCTGAAACCAATTGTAACCTCTAATTTTAATGATAAAAAATAAAATAAAATTTATGTTGAAATAACGAAGAGGAAGATTCATTGTTATAAACCCGATTTTATTAATTAATGAAAACTGATTATAATATAAAAATGTGCATAGTAAGAAAGAGAGTGGTGAGTCGCCGGGCAGAGTCTCTCTCTCTCTTACTATGAAGAACAATATTAAATTAAGTGACCATTCTCCGGTGATGGGTGATGAATAAAAGATAGTGATATTGAAAGGTGGTTGAATGGTTAATGCCTGATATCAGCGAGTGCCTTATATATTACACTCGGCACTCGACAAACAGTTATAATTGCTGAGGGCTAAGTAACAAGGATGTAAAAAATAAATGACACTTTCTCTTTGATTGACAAATTATTGGTGACAAATAGATTATTTACGATATAGCAGAAATAACTGCTACATGTGTATAGCATCTACATACCCACACATACTTATTAATATATTTAATAAATAAAAATTAACGATTTAAATAAAATTTTCAAAGAGACTGTTATTTATATTTTAATAACATTTAAAATTATACTTACTCATTAGTAGAGACCGGATTTTCTGGTATATTCTTGACTTTTTTTCTGTTAGTTTTAGGTAACTTTTAACCAAAAATGAGTACGAATTAGACAATTTGAAGTCGTTTAAGCGTTACCAATTTTTAACATTTTTACCATTTTTTCAAAAAAAGTACCATTTTTTACCAATTTTTACCATTTTTCAGGAAAAAATCAACATTTTTATACCATTTTTTTCAAAAAGCATCAATAAAAAGCTAAAAAAAAAAAAAGACGAAAAAACGAAACGAAGTATATTTGAAGACGTAATTGCTATGATTTTTACTTCGTTTAAACTTAATAACATTTTTTTTAAATTTATAAATTATAAGTTGGTAAAGAAATAGTACTGAATAATCTTAGCATGTGTAAAAAAAAATCTCCAATTCACTATTAATATCTTCTATTGTAGAATATCTCCGATATACATATTTCATTATGCATACATATTAAGGGCACGCAATTAAGGGTTTACAAAAAAAAAATATATATATAAGTAAAAAATAATAATAATAAAAAAAAGCCGCCTATAGTTTTTAATTTTTCGGGTTTAATTTTCTTATTCATTTTTTAGAAAGAAAAAAAAGCTACAACAGTAAAACCTCGATATAGCAAAATTTCATTATAGCGTAGTAATTTCACCATCCCGGGTCCCGCTGAAATTTACAAGTATAAAAAAAGCATAAATAAAACCCGTTATAACGAACTTTCGTTAAAGCGAAGTCAAAAAATAATAAATTTTTAGCCAACATAGGCAATGAATCCAAATTTTCGTCGATTCATCGCGTCCTATCTTACGACAATTCTTCTAGAAACGCGTGCGATAAAATAAAAATAAAATAATAAATAAATTTGAATAAGTAAATGCTATCTCGATCGAATATCTAAGATTACGTGAATTTTTGTTGTAATGACAAGTTTCAATAATCCCAAAAATTTAAGTTTCTATCACTGTGCAAACTGCGAAGTATTTTTCAATTATTTTTGTTATCATTTGTTTATATGAATACGAGATTGCTGTCGACGTAAACAAATAAATTTAACAAAGTCAATTCAATTAAATAAAAAAAAAAAAAAACGTGTTCAACTCCTCATATTTATATAGTATTTCAAAAAAATTTCTTTCCTTTCATTTCGCACAGAATTTATGTATCTATCAAATATTATTGGTCCACATTTATTTCTTTAATTTTTATTTTTTATTCCATAAAGTTGCATACTTTACAGGCGTGCAGTATATATATATATATATATATATATATATATATATATATATATATATATATATATATATATATATATATATATATATATATATATAATTTTTTCACCCACTGCGAGATAATTTTCTTGGATTGTATTAATCTATGTAGCGCGTCTGTCTTTCAAACAGCTTATAAAACTCTTATTTTAATATGCTTTAGTGGAGCAAATTGTAAGTTATAAAAAATTTTCTTTGGTTTTACTTATGCTAAAGGTGATCGGTTTAATTGTTTTAGCTCAAAACAAAAATGATCTTAAAAAAATAGAAGCAAAAGCAATGAAATAACAAGTTTCAAAATATCAAACTTAATTTTTTATTTCTGTTATTGTCCAATGATAAAATCTTGCTACCAAAAAAAAAAAAAAAAAAACGACAGAAACTGCTTATTTACAGTTTTTACGCTATTTTAAACGTTTTACCATTTTCACCATTTTTTCGATTTTTATACCATTTTTTTACCATTTTTGTACCATTTTTAGGCCCAAAATGTTACCATTTTTTTTACCATTTTTCAAAAAAAAAAAGGACCATTAAATCCGGTCTCTACTCATTAGATTCCAAAATATATATATAAAAATATTTTTTCTAATATTTTAACCTGTTTATTTTTATTTTTTAAATATTTACAATCGCAGTTGTAAATCCTTTGAGAATAAAAAAATTGTTCTTTATTCTCTATATTATTTGTAACACGTCGCGATAGGCCCTGACTTTATTTATCAGCTTTCTTATGCTGGCCTTTATGAATTTGAACCTATGAATGATAGAATAAGCTAAGCTGGACCTATTCACGGCGAGTACACCTAGCCTGAGCCTTACCTGGCTGCTATATATATAGCTAATAAATTCCTATATAACTTATGGAGCGGGGAGACGTCTAATGTCGACCCGGTCTGACTCAAGCTATATCTAATATAAACCTCTGGGTTCAATGTTAGCCTAGGGTAGTTTTTAATGATGAAATAAAATAATAATTTATAATTATTTTGCCGAAAAAATAGTTTATTATTTTTTATATTATATATTTGAACAATTATACAATCTATTTAAGTACTGCAATCGCTAATTTATCTCTCTACATTGAATTTAAAATAAAAGCAAAATTTAAAATGTCAATTATAAAATGAACTAAAATTATGATAAGCGTGATCAATTTCGCAAACTCTAATTGGATGACAAAATTACCTGTTATTTTAATCTGAATATTGAATTTGCTATATAAAAACGGAAATAGCACGGCTAAATAGCAAATAACCCACGTGAGTATATTAGCAGATCCCTGCTAAATACCTACAAATTCAGCGTTCTTTCGTAACCACTCTTTCGAGCTATTATGTCCGACCGCTAAATGACCTATGCTGCGATTTTTCGTGATGCACATATGCTTCCCGTCCGCCTGCAGCGTGACCCCCGCAGTAACTTAATTTTACTCCCTACTAAATCTCGCTAACTTTCAGAGATTTCTCTCCGTCCGTCTACAAGATGTTCTATGCCTTAGACTTTCGTGAGACGCAAGTCTCATGTCCGCCCCAGGCGTATAACCACCAAATAACTTTTAAGTCCCAAGTAATAATATTACTTGAGATTCTAAGTCCCAAAAGACACTCAACCCAAGTTATTTGTATGTAACAACTCAAGAGAGAAGCTGCATGTTCAAATAACCTGGACTGACTGCGACTCCTTCTTCGTAGTTTATCCTTTTTGTTACATCGCCTCGGGGTTGTGCGCAAGCGCTGAGCTTACGGCGACGCCTAACGGGATTTTATGTAAACCCTTTCGTCCGAAAAAACTATATAAAAAAATACTTATTTTATGAATAAAAAAATTCCCACCCGTTCATATGATTATTTAATAAATAAACATTATACCGCAAAATTGATCAACGCTTATGTTATATTATTCATATTTTCTTAAATGATAATTATTCATAAGTTGCGTGCAAAAGAAGTTCGCACGTAAGATTCATATATTGTCGAAGCAATTATTTTCATCTATAATTTTGACACATTTTTACTGACATAAGATATTATATAATTGCTTTGACAATAGCATGAATCGACAAAATAAACCTTAAACTAGTAAAATATAATATTTTCCTACCTTCTGCCTTTGCCTACGCACTTTATTTGCATAATTTTCTTCATTACATCTAACGAATTATACAATAAACAATTTTTCTTTTGTTCGATGTTTTATCAGTATAAATGCGCGCTAAATAGTTCTTTTTCTTTTGTCGGCGGGGGCGTCTAAAGTAAGGGCGCGCTAGACTTTAAAATCAAAGGGGGCGTGGCGCCGGCAGTCGGCTTACATATACTATATATTATATGCTAAAATAGTTAAGGTTCGGGTCACTATGTTTCATATTATACGCAGATAGTAATTTTACATTAATAATAAACGTCTGGACTGAGTAATTGCAAATCTATCTGCAACTTCTAGAGTCATCTTTAGTCATAGTCTATCAGTCACAGTCGGTCATTTTTGATTTT
This sequence comes from Ecdyonurus torrentis, assembly GCA_949318235.1. Classification (NCBI taxonomy): domain Eukaryota; kingdom Metazoa; phylum Arthropoda; class Insecta; order Ephemeroptera; family Heptageniidae; genus Ecdyonurus; species Ecdyonurus torrentis. The sequence goes on along the minus strand of OX439133.1, from coordinate 25,084,920 downwards.
GAATAATTAAAGCAATATATTTATTAACGTAAAAAATATACCTACCTTTATTATGTAGGTATATTTCAAATTTCTTTGAAATTTTAGGAATTTCGGGTGGGGGGCTTCAGCCCCCTTAGCCCCACCCCCCTGTATCCGCCCCTGGCGTAAAATTACTATATTTTCAATAAAATAGTAAATTCTAATGTTACCTTACCAAAATCAATGCTTTTTAATGGGCAACAAACAATTCAGGAACCTTTGTCTCAGTTTGTGTCCTTTTTTTTCAGCTCAGTGTCAGGTCTTTTTAAAGTTGGTCTTGAATATGGTAATTATTTTGTTATAGACAGTAACTAGATCACATGATCATTGATCAATCATCTAGATTACTTAATTGGTCAAATTTCATTTTCGTCTTTAAATTATTACGTCACCAAGAGTGCACTAGCTAAATTGCAAATTTATTCAAAAAAATACAAAAGTTCATGACGTCATAATAAATACTTTTACGGAGTTAATTGTTGAGTTAAGTAGCTTAAAAGGATTTACTAAATGTTATGTCTTTCATGATCCAATGTTATATTACGAATTGTCAACTTTTTTGGTCTGCCAAGCAGCATTCGAAATTCAGTGGCTCACTCGTATAGCGGATGGAGGCCAAAAAAGTAAGGGTCCCGTAAAAATTCCAAAAATTGTCCGATTTGAAAAAGTTAAAAACGCATCTTTGTTTTACATCAAAACAAACAATTTAGGTCGATTTCAGCAATTTTGACATTTTAATGGTTACACGGCCTGAGAAATGATATGGAATTACCCATATGTGATAATATTTGGGTTCCGAACATTATTTTTATATTTTTAACTATTAATATAAATTTATTTTTATTGATAAAAAATAAGAAGAAAAAAATCCATTAAATAATAACTATCAGTGTATAAGTGATAAATGAACACAGAAATAACTATTTATTTTATACTAGAATACATTAATTAACGCAAAAGTAAAAACTAGAAACGATTTATAGTGAAGTAGCATGCAAAATCACTAGTTTAAACAAAGCAAATATAATTAATAATTACAGTATATAAATCAAATTTTTTTATATATAATTAAATAGCAGTTTTTCAGTTTATTGGTGTAATTTTGGCTTATAAGCAAATGAAATTAATAATTATTAGTTAATTTAATAGTTTAAGTAGTTTAATTTTGGTTACTCATCTTTGTCAATTTTTACATTTTTTATTACTTCTTTAGCTATAGCTTCTCCAGTGACACTCCCAAGAATACCGCCACTAATCCCACCTACAATAGAACCTACCACAGCACCAATTGGAGCTCCGACTACTGTACCCACTGGTCCAAAACAAGTACCGATCAGAGCACCTGTCTCTGCACCACCCACTGCACCGGCCCAGCCGCCTGCAAAGCCAGCAGCCCATCCACCACCAACTGATGAACATGTCTTTATACATTTCACTGGGATTTTTTTCGTGCGTTTTACGTCGTCCAAAACTTCTTTGAGATGTTGAATTGTTGCTTTAATTTCTTTTAAAACATTTGGATCAGTTTCAGTTTCAAGAAGATTAGTCAATGTCTGGATAGAAGCCTCCAACTTTTCAATTATTTCATCAGCATGTTCTTTTGTATTGCAGTCGTCCATGAAAGATTTTACAATGCGGTAACTATCCATTGCTACTGCAGCTACGCATAGTGTAATACCTGCGTATTTCAGGGTTTTATTGACGACTTTAGCAGTTTCGATTACTCCAGAAGGAACTTCAATATGAGGATTACTCGCACTAGCACGACCTAAAGGATCAATGTTAATATGAGGATTATTTCCTGTGTTTTTACCAGAGTCAAAGCGAATTGTTGGAGCACCTGTAAAAAGAATATTATATATTTATTCTCGTACTAATATTGTAAATTTTATTTTCTATTCTTTATGTACACATTGTAATCTTACCAACAGGTTCTCCATTTTTAATTCTACCAAGATTCATGTCTCGTACTCCTGCAATTGTTTCTCTGCTCAAATGCGTGGCTGGTATTCTTTGAAATCGGGTTTGCGATAAGTTTCCAACATTCGTACCTCCAGTTATTCGTCCTGCCCATTGGGGACCAGATTCTTCATCTGTTTTGACATTGGGCATATTGATGTCCTTTACCTAAACTGTTAGCTGAATCTGTAAAGGAAATTTAAAGTAGCATATTTAAAAACAAAATTCAGTTTCATGTCAAATCACAATTAAGCCTGAAAGTTGTAGACATTTAAAAGGAGTTTAAACTTAATTTTTTATTGTTGCAACAGGAAATATTCAGTAGGTAAAATAGCTTGTTAAGCATTAGACGCGTAAATTTGACGCGCGTCAACGTGCGTCGACGCACGTAACAAAGTTGGAACAATGTAAACAAATGAAGCCGTTCACATGATTTTTGAAAATTACATGTGAACGGCTCCATTTGTTTACATTGGTCCAGCTTTGTTACGCGCGTCGACGCACGTTGACGGTCGTCAAATTTACGCATCATGTGAATAATACTTTAGTCCAAATATCTGCCATAAAAAATATTAAAAAGTCTAATCATATAGGATTTGTAAAGACTACATTCTTCGAACCAGCGTTTGTGTAGGGTATGTTGATAAATGAACAGTTTGATTTATTTGCATAATTTTTTCTTTTTAAATAATGCTTGTAACAACATTTCAAAATATATAACGACAGTTATAATATTCAAAAATGCATAAGATCAATTCAAAACATCTTTACTGATTACAAAGGTTAAAGCATAAAAGTCATTTATCCATACTATATACTGGCAAAATCAACCAACATTGGTTTGTTAAATTTCTAGTTGTTCTATTTAAAACACGTTTCAATATTTTATTCACCGTCTTGCTAGAAACGTCAGAAATTGAAAAAAACTGGCAGTCACGTTTACCAGACAAGCTATCGACTACCCACGAAAAAGTGTTCAAGTCTTTTTGAATGAATTTGAGTGCAGCAATTCCACTTTACTCAAAGTCATCTCAATATGTCCAATTTTGGGGTCATTTTGAATGGCTTGAATTAAATTAAAAGTATCATATGCACTTGACATTGATTTAATCTCAGGTACTTCAAACTGAATCTAATGTATTCAGTATATACACGTCATGTATCAAAAGCATTTAAAAGCATTGTAAGGGATACAAATGTATTATTCAAAATGATTTAATAAAATTCAGTTCTGCTCAATATTTCTCAAAAGGCTAGCTCAAATATAGTTATAAAAGCTCAAAATCATTCTTATTATTTTTAATTAAATAAGTTCAACGCGATTTGAATGCATTTAAAAATTGCTTAACATTCAAAGCAACTCACTTATATTCAAAGAAGCTCTCTTACATTCAAAGCAATTCTCTCACATTCAAAGCAGTTCACTTACATTCAAAGTAATTCACTTGCATTCAAAGCAGTTCACTTTAATTCAAAGCATTTCACTTAAATTCAAAGCAATTCACTTACATTCAAAGCAATTCACTTGCAATCAAAGCAGTTCCCTTACATTCAAAGCAATTCACTTACATTCAAAGCAGCTCACTTACATTCAAAGCAATTCTCTTACATTCATAGCAATTCACTTGCATTTAAAGCAGTTCACTTACATTCAAAGCAATTTACTTACATTTAAAGCAATTTAATTTCATTCAAAACAGTTCACTTGCATTCAAAACAGTTCACTTGCATTCAAAACAATTCACTTGCATTTAAAGCAGTTCACTTACATTCAAAGCAGCTCACTTACATTCAAAGCAATTCACTTACATTCAATGCAGTTCACTTACATTCAAAGTAATTTACTTACATTCAAAGCAATGTACTTACATTCAAAGCAGTTCACTTACATTCATAGCAATTAACTTACATTCAAAGCAGCTCACTTACATTTAAAGCAATTCACTTACATTCAATGCAGTTCACTTACATTCAAAGCAATTCACTTACATTCAAAACAATTCACTTACATTCAAAGCAGTTCACTTACATTCAAAGAAGCTCACTTATATTCAAAGCAATTCACTTGCATTTAAAACAATTCACTTGCATTCAAAGCAGTTCACTTGCATTCAAAGAAGTAGTTTACTTACATTCAAAGCAATGCATTTACATTTAAAACAATTCACTTACATTCAAAACAAATCACTTGCATTCAAAGCAGCTCACTTACATTCAAAGCAATTCACTTACATTCAAAGCAGCTCACTTACATTCAGAGCAATTCACTTACATTCAAAGTAATTTACTTACATTCAAAGCAATGTACTTACATTCAAAGCAGTTCACTTACATTCAAAGCAATTCACTTATATTAAAAACAATTCAATTACATTCAAAGCAGTTCACTTACATTCAAAGCAAATCACTTCCATTCAAAGCATTTTACTTACATTCTAAGCAATGTACTTACATTCAAAGCAGTTCACTTGCATTTAGAACAAATCACTTGCATTCAAAGCAGCTCACTTACATTCAAAGCAATTCACTAACATTCAAAGCAGCTCACTTACATTCAGAGCAATTCACTTACATTCAAAGTAATTTACTTACATTCAAAGCAATGTACTTACATTCAAAACAGTTCATTTACATTCATAGCAATTAACTTACATTCAAAGCATTTCACTTAAATTCAAAGCAATCCACTTACATTCAAAGCAGTTCACTTACATTCAAAGCAAATCACTTACATTCAAAACAATTCACTTATATTCTAAGCAGTTCACTTACATTCAAAGCGATTCACTTACATTCAAAACAATTCACTTACATTCAAAGCAGTTCACTTACATTCAAAGCAGCTCACTTACATTCAAAGCAGTTTACTTACATTCAAAGCAATTTACTTATATTCAAAGCAATTTACTTACATTGAAAGCAATGTATTTACATTCAAAGCAATTCACGTACATTCAAAACCATTCACTTACATTCAAAGCAGTTCACTTACATTCAAACCATCTCACTTACATTGAAAGTAATTTACTTACATTTAAAGCAATGTACTTACATTCAAAGCAGTTCACTTACATTCATATCAATTAACTTACATTCAAAGCAGTTCACTTACATTCAAAGCAATTCACTTACATTCAAAGCAGTTCACTTACATTCAAAGCAATTACCTCACATTTAAAACAATTCACTTACATTCAAAGCAGTTCACTTACATTCAAAGCAGGTCACTTGCATATCAAAGCAGTTCACTTACATTCAAAACAATTCACTTGCATTCAAAGCATTAGTTTCACTTACATTCAAAGCAATGCACTTGCTTTTAAAGCAGTTCACTTTACATTCAAAACAATTCACTTGCATTCAAAGCAGTAGATAACTTACATTTAAAGCAATTTACTTAACATTCAAAACAATTCACTTACATTCAAAGCAATTCACTTGCATTTAAAACAATTCACTTGCATTCAAAGCAGTTCACTAGCATTCAAAGAAGTAGTTTACTTTCATTCAAAGCAATGCATTTACATTTAAAACAATTCACTTGCATTCAAAGCAGTAAATTTTTTTACATTCAAAGCAGTAGTTTACATACATTCAAAGCAATTCACTTACATTCAAAGCAGTTCACTAACATTTTAAGCAATTCACTTATCATTCAAAACAATTCACTTACATTCAAAGCAATTCACTTACATTCAAAATAATTCACTTGCATTCAAAGTAGTAGTTCACTTACATTAAAGCAGCTCACTTACATTCAAAGCCCCACTTGCATGGAAGTGCAGAGCACTTGCAATAATCATACCTAATATATAGAGTTTCAGATCAGCTCTTTTGTAATCAAACTAACTCACATCCGGTCAAAACAGCTTCAAAAAATAATTCATTTAATACATTCGGACCATGCAGATTAATTGCACTTAAAAATGTTATTCATATTTTTTTAATAAAAAAGCACACAATGGTTATATATATATTTTCTAAATAAGTCATTGCATTGTAAAGCTTGACGCTCAATTATGCCAATAATATGACATTTCTACACCTAACACTACACTTAACTTACTAAAATGTTATGAATTTCTATTTTTCTTTTCCAATCCCCCTAATTTCAGATATTAATATTTCTAATCGTACTAAAAAAAACAAATGAAACATATTAATAAGGTAAATAATTACTACTAAATATTTACTCTTTTACTTTCGTTACTATAGTTACTTTAGTTCAGCCAAAAAGAAAAAAGAAACATAGATACATAAAGTTTAAAATGCAAAGTGTGTCGGCTTGGAGAGAGTCATCAAGTTGGCCACAACACTTTAAAAATGCTAATATCTCTCACCCTAATTCAATGAAATTTGGCCACGATTTAGTAAAAATGTTTTACTAAATCCTTTAAGGAATAGACTGGAGAAAAACAAAAGCATTTATATTATACAAAACACTTGATGGGATTTTCATAAATAACATTAGTTTGTCTCAAAACTCAACAGTAGCCTCGTATAGCAGTGATCAGAAATGTCGATTTATGCAACCCGCACAACATTTTCATTTTAATTTTTGCATGTTTCTGACGTCATAAACATGAATTTTTACGCAAATTGCATACTTTACAGTTTTTTTTACTTTCTCTCGTGGGGCTACAGTAACATTCTGGTAAAAATTGTCATCAGTTTTGAAGATCCCATTTCGTGTTTATACATTAAAAAGCACGTGTTGTTTTATGTGGTCTATGGCTTAAAAAAGTTTCATTAAGTTTAGTTAATTATAAGTAGGAAATAGCGCTCAAATATATTGTGTCAGCTAACTTAACGGTTTCACAGTCGCCACATCGTTTTTTCGTGAATAACTGTTTCTCTCTATAATAAATTAATAAAATTTTAACCCTAATTGAGTCTCATATATTACTAAATATTTGTGAAGTTCAAGTGATTCGGCTGGGATGTCGGCTAACTTGATACACATGTGATAATGATATATAATAGTTTAATTTTGTAAGCTTACATTAGGCGTGTTCTTTCTTTCGGATCCCTCTATCCTTCGACAGAAGATTTCTTAGCAAATATTCGTGTTGAGACTTCCCAAAGCATTGAGACCAATTTTGCCTGTTCCTGAGTCATAAGATTTAAAATCTGATTTCGTCACGTTCAATATTTTTAAATTGATCTTCAAGGTATTCAAGGGATTAAATATACCTTTTTGCTCCCAAAACGAATGTCGCAATTCAAAGCCATACGTGGTCCCAACGCTTTTGGACCATTTTACCGCTTTCGTAACATCTTGTAACCACTGCAATTTATATTCCTGAGCTTTATCCGACGTCGGTACCTTATAGTTCCTTTAGCAAAAAAAAAAAAGAAACAAAAAACAAAAAACGAAAAACGAAAAAAAAACTTAGTTTGTCCATGTCGCTCATTACTCCAGTATGGCGTCCAAGAAAATAAAATATGACGTCATGCGCGTACGTATAGCCTTATATATCCTTCTTGTGGCGAGGTGAGACTTTTTAATTAACCATGTATACACTGTACATTGTTTATATTTTTAAATATCACAACCTCTATTTTCATAAAAATCATTATATAAATAATTGTATTGAACAAAAATCTAAAATTTACACATACTTCACCATGGCTTATATTACTGCTTAATACGTTATGTACGCGTGTGGCGGTAAGTGTATATAAGTATATAAGACTTTTTCTTACTAAATATTTAAATATTAAAAAGAAATTGAAACCTGCATTCCAATAAAGTACTTGACTTAATTACAAGTGCAAGGTGTACGTAATGTATAGCAGCTAAGTTAATGTTAATTAAGAAGTTAATTACCTGATTTAAGTTGATAAAATAAAAACGACGCACGTACGTTATGTTTGCAGCACTAAATTAGTTTAATTTTGTAAGCTTACATTTAGGCGTGTTCTTTCTTTCGGATCCTCTATCCTTCGACAGAAGATTTCTTAGCAAATATTCGTGTTGAGAAAAAAAAAAGTAAATATTCGGCTTTTATTTAATTTTTTGAATATAAAACAATAATGTATAATATTAATTTTTAAAAAAAATTAAGATTTTGGTATTAAAAATGTTGCTATATAGTCAATGTTTGATAATTTTTTAATTTATTATTTTTTTTAGATATTTAATACAAATATATAATTATATATTATATTATTGTACTTATAGTACCGAAACGCATTGTGTAGTATCAATTTTTGTCCCAAAACATTAAGAACAATTTTGCCTGTTCCTGCGTCATAAGATTTAAAATCTGATTTCATCACGTTTAATATTTTTAAATTGATCTTCAAGGTATTCGGATTAAATATACCTTTTTGCTCCCAAAACGAGTGTCGCAATTCAAAGCCATACGTGGTCCCAACGCTATTGGACCATTTTACCGCTTTCGTAACATCTTGTAACCACTGCAATTTATATTCCTGAGCTTTATCCGACGTCGGCGGTACCCTATAGTTCCTTTAGCAAAAAAAAAAGAAAATGAAAAAAAAAAAAAAAAAAAAAAGAAAAAGAAAAAAAAAAAAGAAAAAGAAAAACGAAAAACGAAAAAAAAACTTAGTTTGTCCATGTCGCTCATTACTCCAGTATGGCGTCCAAGAAAATAAAATATGACGTCATGCGCGTACGTATAGCCTTATATATTCTTCTTGTGGCCGAGGTGAGACTTTTTAATTAACCATGTACACTGTACATTGTTTATATTTGTAAATATCACAACGGAACCTCTATTTTCACAAAAATCATTATATATAAATAATTGTATTGAACAAAAATCTAAAATTTACACATACTTCACCATGGCTTATACTGGCCTTAATACGTTATGTATACGCGCGTGGCGGTAAGTGTATATAAGTATATTTTATAAGACTTTTTCTTACTAAATATTTAAATATTTAAAAGAAATTGAAACCTGCATTCCAATAAAGTACTTGACTTACAAGTGCAACGTGATGTATAGCAGCAAAGTTACTGTTAATTAAGTTAAGTTAATTACCTGATTTAAGTTGATAAAATAAAAACGACGCACGTTATGTTTGCAGCACTAAACTTGATCGACTTTATATTACACTCGGTCTCGGTGTTCAGGCTCGTGATGAAACTATGACCTCAGCGCTCGCCGTGAGACGCTTTAATGTATACAAAAAAGTCTTATAAAAAGCAGATCCACATAGGAACATTATCCCCCCCCTCCCCCCCCCCCCCCCGTCAAAGAAGTAAAAAAGCGTAGACAGAAAAAAATGTGCCGAATGGTATGTGCCGTGCCGTATGACGTAGGATATTTTTTACAAGCCGTGTCGAGTGTTGGACTTTTTTTTTATTTTTAAGTCGTGCGTGGAGGATCCTGCCTGATAGACGACGTGATATGTGTTAAATTTTTTTTTCGCACTTAATAATATTTTTTTTTTTTGAATATTTCATTGATCACAAAAAAAAAATTATAATTGCTGAAAAAGTCAAAATACGATTCAAAATTATGCTAATTAAATTATTAATACTACTCATACTACTGTCAATACTCAAAACATAGCCTCTGAAATATTTAATGGCAGAAATAAGACCATAAGTTCTATCAAACATTTAAAGTCCAATTCTAGTTTCCACTTTGAATAAATTGAGGTAGAAAATGGTTTTAAAGTGTTTTATTCTGTCAGTATTGAATGTCATTAATCAATATCAATAGAGCTCATTTTTCTGCATAAGCGAATAAGCATTAAATTTATGCAATTGCGGATGGTGTAATTTTCTCTATTAGGGTTGGTTTCTCCCTCCCTTTAATGTAAGGGGTGAGTTTTGAGTGTTTGATACTATTATCAATAATCTAAATTTGCCCGATCAGTTTTTAATTTTCAATTCAAGATTTTAATTTTAGAAGTATAAGCAAATATGTTTTATTACATAATTTTAGAAATACGTAAAGCTATATATATCAGGCTTATTAACTTAACATAATTATTGAAGTGGGGAAACCCACAAATAACAGTTTTTTGTTTTTGTTCTGTAAAGGATGCAATGACCTAATTGGAGCATTGCATGGATGTAATGTTGATTAAATACTTTACAATTTTTAACAAACAGATATAGGAAAATGAGTTTAACAAAAATCTGCTGCTTGTTATAACGTTACGTTTTCTTTACATCGAGAAAGCGGTTTCTCCCTCTTACTTACTAAGTATACGTTTTAATAGTTGATAATAATAATGGATAGTTTTAATTTTTTCCACTTAGAATCAGGCTTTAAATTTTTGAAATGGTGCATAGTCAAATTTCTGCTATTTTGGGGTGGTTTCACCCTCCCAATATTTCAGAGGGGGAGTTTAAGTGTCGATATTAGCAATAATGGATAGGACTAATTATTTTACTCTAGAGAAATAATTGCAGTGGTACGTTTTAATATTGATAATAGTATTTACGATAGGACGAATTTTGTCAAACTTAAATCGTCTTTTCAATTTTCAAAATCGCACGTTTTTAATTTTTTATTTTAGAGGGTGGGTCTCCCCATAATTATTTTGGGAGCTTATTTGTCATATTTTATAGGTTACAACAGGGGCGGATCCAGGAATTATTTTCGGAGGGGGCTGAGGTCAGATATAGTAGAACCATCTCAAAGTCGGGGGGGGGGGGGGGGGGGGGATAAGCGCCGCATTCAATTTTTTTTGAGAGCCACGCCCCTTTTTGGGTAACACGCAAAATTAGTATACTCTTGAAAAAACTGACACCGAAATTTCTGAAACCTCAATTGTATTTTTTTTATTAAAAAGTAAATTGTAATATTTTTTATTATAACTTTAGATGACTTATATTTTTGTTTTTTATCTTCATATATTTTTTTTAATTCAACTTTTAAACTTTTTTTTTATTTTCATCAGTTTCTTTTTCAAAAATATATATAAAATAACCGGATTTGTATTTTACTAAATATATATTGTTAAGTGTATAAGGTATTAATATTTAAAGAAAAGAAAAATAAAAAAATAAGATAGAGAACTTACTATCTACAAGAAAATTTATTTTATATTAAAACTTTAAAATAAAAAACAAACAATGAAATAGTTTTCAGGCATATACATCACTTTTTTGTTTTATAATGTTGATTTTGACAGAAACATAATATAGTAATGGATAGAGACCGCATTTAAAGTTTTTCAACAATTTTTTCTGTCATATTAAGGACTTTTAATGAAAAATGAGTGCGAATTACGCAATTTTAAGTCGTTTAATACCCATTTATTTTCAACATTTTCAACATTTTTCAATATTTTCAACATTTTTAATGTTTTTGCAACATTTTTCAACATTTTTGCATTATATTGCATAAAAAAAAAAAAAAAAAAAAAAAACGAAAAAAACGAAAAACATCAAAATTTTAGGGTGAAATTTTAAATTACTACATAACTTACCTTAACATTGGAATAAGTTGGGGCCATTAAAATTTGAATTTTTTTTGTATGGTTGCTAAAATTTCAGAAAAAAAAAATGTTAAAAATACATTAAATAATAATAATTGACTTGTAGAAATCCAGGTTTTAAGATATTTTTCTATATCTAGTAAAATTTTCAGTTTACAATATTTTTCAACGTTTAGATAAAAAGTCCATATCTCTCAAATTCAAATTTTTATCGCAAAGATTTTCGTTGTTATTAAATGTATAATAACTACAGAAAATACTACTGAATATTTTCAGAGCTCATCGTAGTTGTCAGATGAGTTTTTTTTTTAATTACCATATATATAGGGTATCATGAGTTTAATTTTTTTTTTATATATTCACTCTGTTTTTAATTTTTAGTTAACATTATTACATGCGACGTCATAAAAAAATAATAAAAAAAAATAATAATTGGCTTATTAAAATCTCAATATTTCGTAATTCAAAATATTTCATGCTCTTCCCCCCCCCCCCTCCCCTATATTTTGCATTAATTTTATTCTACGATTTCATTAATAAAACAATTAAAATTGTTGTTTGTTAGCTTTTGTCATGCGTTGTCCTATATGATATGGTGAAAAAAAAATTTTGAACTAAAATCAAAGTTTATGTATTTTTTTTTTCACCATATAGGACAACTCATTACAAAAGCTAATAAAAAAACAACAATTTTAATTGTTTTATTAATGAAATCGTAGAATAAAATTAAAGCAAAATATAGGGGGGGGGAAGAGCATTAAATATTTTGAATTACGAAATTTTGAGATTTTACTAAGCCAATTATTATTATCATTTTTTTATTATTTTTTTTTCTTTTTTTTTGATGACGTCGCATGTAATAATGTTAACTCAAAATTAAAAACAGAGTGAATAAAAAAATTTTAAACTCATGATACCCTATATGGTAATTAAAAAAAAAACTCATCTCACAACTACGATGAGCTCTGAAAATATTCAGTAGTATTTTCGGTAGTTATTATACATTGAATAACAACGAAAATCTTTGCGATAAAAATTTGAATTTAAGAGATATTGACTTTTTATCTAAACGTTGAAAAATATTGTAAACTGAAAATTTTAGTAGATATAGAAAAATATCTTAAAATCTGGATTTCTACAAGTCAATTATTATTATTTAATGAATTTTTAGCAATTATTTTTTCTGAAATTTTAGCAACCATAAAAAAACTTGTAAAAGTTTGTGTAATCATTGCGGGAGCATAAATAAACAATTTTTGTGCTATTTTATAATTTTCAACATTTTCAACATTTTTCAACCTTTTTTCCAAAAATTCAACATTTTTCAACATTTTGCCGACATTTTTGGCTAAAAAAATCACCTTTTTTTGTGACATTTTTGTCAAAAAAATCAACATTAAATCCGGTCTCTAGTAATGGATGTATACAATTATAGTTATGAAATTATGGCAAAATGATGCTTTTATTTTTAAAATAATATACCCACCTTTATATTATGTAGGTATTTCAAATTTCTTTGAAATTTCAGAAATTTCGGGGGGGGGGGGGTTCAGCCCCCTTAGCCCTCCCCCCCCCTGTATCCGCTCCTGGGTTACAACTTATTTTGTAATAATGTTTACATTATTTTTTGTTTATTTGATTATCCCTACTACATCTATGACAGTGGAACATAATTTTGCTTGGTAACAGTCTGGCAAAACTAGTCTATTCCTTGTCTGGTAAGTGTGACGTCACATATTTACCAGCGTTATTTTCCATTTCTTACGATTCTAGCCGGACAGTGAATAAACTATTAAAATGTGTTTGAAATGGAAGAACTAGTAATTTAACAACAAATAAGGTAAAAGATTCCTTAACTATTAAAAAATATGTTACATTTGTGTTAAAAAACAAATACCATATCAAAATACAAATAAAAGTTGTATCGCGCTTTTTTTTCTTTTGACACACAAGTTATTAAGATATTTGTATTTAAAAATTATTACTTCCTTTTGCACTGTTACTCACATTTGACCATTCCACTACCATGCACTTAAATGAATTTTAAAATATTGCACATGGCTTCATATGTTGTTTTTTAACAACAGATTTTTTATTTTTAATGTTAAAGTTTTGTTAAAGTTAATGTTAAAGTTTTTAATTTGTTGTATTTTTTTCATATAGGTATAGTTAAAAAATATATAACTATTCTGATATATTGCTTACATTATTATATTCTCATTATTTTATTGTCAAACAATTTAATTCATTTCCTTATATATAGATATAAATTTATTAATGATATAAATAATTTATTATGTTTATAGATTCATTTACAATATAACAACAAACTAAAATTAAGAAAGACAAATTTTCATACAATATATACCTTTATACCTATATACTCGCAGATTTACACATCCAGATAAATGAACTCTTGCTTGTATTTCGTATTTTTGCTCTGCCAAGATATTTACAGACAGTAAATATATTATCTTTTTCCTTGATAGATATAAGTTTAGTGTCGCATAAAAAAATAATTGATAACAAAATTCAACAAAAAATTGTGAGTCACTTTAAACCCACGTTGAGTAATGGAGGTTATCGGTTTAAAAAATTCATAAAAATTTTATATGGCTTAAAATACGTAAAAGTATGTCTAGTATTTCTCATTTAAATTTCTCCGAAATCGGAGGAGTAGTTTTCTCAAAAATAGCAAAAAACGTGTTTTCCCCCATAAGCGTAATGTTAAATTAGGGGACCCTTAGCTTTCCCCGCATCACCCCGCGCGCTAAACCGATAACCTCCATTAATTGGAATTTTCTTGCCCACAATTTTATTTATTTGTTACTTGGGATGCCTTTAACCTTAAAAGTTCACATAATAATGACGATATAACAATGTTGTAAATTGTCTGTGTTATAATGTTGTTTATCTGACATATATTCGATATTAACTGTCAACATTTTAAAACCCTATTAATATTTTACATTGAAATAAAAATGTCATTTACTTGATGAACAAATAAAAAATTAAACACACATTGCATCATTAAATTATTTAATAAAAGCAGTGTCTTACATTTTTTCATCAATAATGGGGGGGGGGGGAGGAAATGTCTTATATAATGAATGCACATATATATTATTGAAAATCTGTTCATTTTTTAGAGTACACCGGAGACGCACAAGAACTGGGAATTTTATACACAGGCTTTAAACGACGCCTATACTTGCAGTTTATATGCGTTGCGCTGTATACAATGATCTGTATGAGTCAATAAAAGATGTATCACTTCGTCACTTTAGGATAATTTTCTTGGTTGCTTTTTGGTGGCAAAAAATGCACTGATATGCACATTTAAAGTGTTAATACTATTGTGTGAGTGATAATTATACTTGTTTGTAATTTTTGCAGTCATAAGTGTCCTCCAACGACCTAATCATACGTAGTGAATTTTATAAGGAGGCGTGGTTGTTTCTTATTTTATTTATCTTATTTATTATAACGCCGTAATTTTGACCTATAATTTTTAAATAAGAAGGAATAGGCGTGGATGACAGTGCCCCCATTTAAGGTATAATCTCACGTATAGATTTTTTTTTTTTTTTTTTAATCTCTAAATTGGTACTTACGATTTCTCTTAAATTTTAAATATAAGTTTGTACGCTCGCCAAAAAATTACATATAAAATTTAAACAAGTTTAAAGCATAGATTCTATGCGAAAAATTATTATGGGTATAGGGAATATTTTTAAAGCCAATGCTACTAATATGTACGTTATAGTTTCTTCACATCGAACTTACATCGAGCCACATCGAAATTTGGTATGTGGCTTATTGACATACAGTGGTAAAAGAGGGCCGGGATAGCCGGGATGGTACCCCGGCAAATGTTTGAGTGCCGGGATCGTATCCCGGTTCATTTCTTCGAGAACCCTCAACAATTATATAGAAAAAATAAATAAACCATTTCTTTTTTTCTTTTTTTGAGAATTCCTACTTTTTTTTTTTTTTTTTTTTTTTTTTCACACTTTGAAAAATATTCTGCTTGCTGCGCTCGCTAATTTCAATGCATGTATAATATAATACAGTACTGTGTATTATTCAATGTTTTTGTACAGGGGGTGTGTGCTGTAAGTCCTCACGAGAAACTCGGTACCAAGAAAGGGGGCGTGGCTCACGAGTTCTCGAGAGAAAAAATCAACAAAGGTGTTCCGTAAAGTTCTCGTAACGACTTTCTCGTCACGGGTTTCTCGTTCTCGAGACAACAATGCGAAAAACTTCTCGGCACCTACTATGATGCCGAGAACGTTCTCGATACACTTTAAAATCTGTTTTTAAACGTTTTTCGATGGAAATAAATACCATTTTTTGACAGAAATATTAAATTAACTTAATTTTAAGTATAAATTAATGATTTTATTTCAATACTTAATTTATATAAGTACTTTTATTCTACATAGAAAAAAAGCATTTTTACGTCACATGTGCACAGTCTATAGGAATTATAGCTAATATAATCACTTTGTTTGAACGATTTAAAATAAACTCAGGGACTTCAAACTCGGTGCGAGTAAAGATAAGTTATTCGTCTTTTAGGTAATATTAGTTTAAAACACATAACTAAACTTTTTTTTTGTTTTGTAAATTATACCAAAAATTAAAGTTTGCTGATTCTATGAAAATAACGTCTTTTCTGAGTTACATTGACCTCACGAGAACAAAAGTGATCACTAAAACTTCCTTATTATTTAATAACTCACCCTCTAGTGATATAAAGGTGGTACGTATAACCTTTAAATTTGAGTTCTCCGGTTACGATTTAATAAATAACGTCTTTAGTGGGATAAACTGACTTTACGAGAGCAATTTGTGACCACTAAAGTTTATTATATATTGTTTAGTATTTTTCATGTGTTTTGCGTAGCTGTGAAAAATGTACTCTTTAGATTTTACAGTGCTTTTTGTGTTTTAAATGACCGCTATTTTGAAAATATGACATACCGGATATGACCATAATATGTCCATATGGATATATAAATTCACGATAAGTAAAAAAAGTTTTAAATTTTTATCTCTATTTGTAAAATTATGGCACCTAGCTTCTTAGGCGCTACTTTGGTACAATCCAAACTTTTCAACGTGCCATATTTCCCGCCAAAATCATTTTAAATAGTAATGTTACTTAGATGCATTTTTATAGACAATTAAAAAAAAAGCGACAAAAGTATATAGTTTGACTATATATATATATAGTCAAACGTATTGTCAGATATACAATTCACACTTGTATATCTGACAATACGTTGGACTAATTTTAAAATTTCAATCGCAAGATTTTTTGCTCACAATACATTAAATAGTATAATTAAACACCCCTTTTTTTCGTACTTTGTTAAAAAAAATGAACTTAAATATATATATTTTTATTTTTTATACATGCAACAGTAAGCAAAAAAAAGAGTCAAATTAATATCATAAAAACAAAAAAAAATGCATATTCTTAAAGGCATAGTACACCTTGATCAAAAAATTTGTGTATCTTAACATATACCTAAATATCAATGATTTAACCGAAGTCATTGATTTCTAATTTATTTTCTATTCACAAAATAGCAACTGCGGGCTTATGACGTCACATCTCACCTGCTTAGTGTTTCAGTTTGCGTGGACTAGCACAAACCCGCAGCTGCCAATTTACGAATGGAAAATAAATAAGAAATCAATAATGACTCCGGCAAAATCAACGTTGATTTTCAGGTTTGCTAGGATATTACACAAAATTTTTGTTCAAGGTGTTCTACGCCTTTAATGAACTTACAGTTTCTTGTTTTTTATTATTATTTTGCACCTTACGCCTTTGCTAAAAATTGCAAAAAAACTGAGAGCGCTATAATTTGGACGAAATGCAAAACACCTTGAAGAAAAAAACTAGTCTAAAATACCTAAAAATCAACCCTGTTTTGGCCAGAGTCGATGATTTCTAAATTATTGTTCATTAAAGAAACGGCAGATGTCTTTTTTTATGTCACAGCTTACTTGTTTTACACGAGCGTGAACCAGTGAGCTATCACCGTCACAAAAACGCATCTTTTCTTATTCTTACTGAATGGATAAAATAAATGTGTCATTAATGACTCGAACCAATTCAACGTTGATACTCAGGTACGTTCAGATATATTACACGTACGCATTCTTTTTTTTTTTTTTTTTTTCCTAAGGTGTTCTACGCCTTTAATTTTTATCATTAGCCACGTGCAATCTTTATTTTTCTGAACTATGGGAAGTAAAGAAATCGTTTATTTAATCAATATTTTAAATACATTTTCAAAATAGACGCACAGCGCAATATATCAATCGACAGGAAAATTAAATAGGGTTTAATAAAAAATCTCGTTAGGTTATTGAGATAATATAAAAATGCAAGAAACTCCTTGTCAAATTTTAGTAACATCGTGTTTACACGTATATTGCTTCTCATCTCACGATATATCAATCTTACTAAGATAAAAGAGTAATCCTAATTTCATCCAAAAAAAATTTATTAAAAAAATTACAATTGCGTTGGTTTCATGGCGCTATAGCTCAATTATAGGAGAAAATTTGCAGTTTTTTTTTAAACATTTTTTCTACTTGAGCTGTCTTGATGAAATCAACGCCGATGTTATTTTCTTGTGAAAAAAATTAGAATGAAAGTAGGTTTACTCATTTATCCTAATTTGTTCGAGATCAATGGGTACAAAATACGTGTAAACATGAAGTGACCAAAATGTGACGAAGTGCTTTTTGTATTTTTGTATTAACTCTGTAACTACGTATAAACAAGATTTGTATAATAAAATTAATATATTATTGAACCCCATTAAATTTCCTATCAATTGATGCATTGCAATGTGCGAGAAATTCAAAAAGTTATTTAATAAATCGATTAAAACAAAAAGCATACTTCTCGTATTTAAGACACAAAATAATAACGCATATTACGATCACGTGACTCACGGAGCTTTTTTTTTTTTTTTGAACTTTTTCCCTAATTAAGCTAGCATAATAAAACTAGCGCCAATCTTACTTTTTTGTGAAAAAAATTAGGATGAAAGTAGGTTTACTCATTTATCTCAATTAGATCAAAATCATGAGATATCGAGATATTGCGCAAAATACGTGTAAACATGATGTGACCAAAATGTGACGAGGTATGTCTAGTAATTTTTAATTATCTTTGTAATGTGAAAATAATTTGTAATGAAATTATTATAATATTAATCCCTGTTAAATTTCCTATCGATTGATATATTGCATTGTTTGATTAATCAAAAAATTCATGAAGCAAATCGATTAAAAAAACAAGCTTACTTCCCATATTTAAGAAAAAAAAAAAAAAAAAAAAGATTTTGCGATGACGTGACCCCGAGGACTTTTTTGAACTTTTTCCCTAATTAAGCTAGCGAGATGAAACCAACGCCAATCTTATTTTTTTGCGAAAAAAATTAGGATGAAAGTAGGTTTACTCATTTATCTCAATTATATCAAAATCATGAGATGAGAGCAATATACGCTTTAAACTCACATAATGTTCACCAAAATATGACGAGGTGCTACTTGTATTTTTTAATTATCTCCGTAACCTCATAATATTTTTTAATAAAAATATAATATTAGTGATCCCCGTTAAATTTCCTATCGATTCATGTATGTATTGTGTGATTAATTAAAAAAGTTAATGAATGAATCGATTAAAATAAAACATTTTGCTATCCCGAGAAGTTTGTCGGTAGATAGCTCGCGAGAATGTTTTCGATACCGAGAAGTCGTGATGTTAAAAGTTACAGAACATCAAATCAACAATAGAGAAATTCGCTACCGAGTCGCTTCTCGAGATTCGAGAACTCGACACCGAGTTTCTCGCAATTGTTACAGCACACCCCTCCAGTACATTTCTGCCTAGATATTTTCACGGTTTATCTAGGCTATCATGGTGGAAACCAGGCTGTGTACGTAGGTCGTGGCCATACCCCGTGTGTGCTTTTCCATTAATTGGAAAGTCCTAACCTGTCGATAAGACAATGTCTTGACTGTACTCGGATTATGGAGTAACACAACAACACGATATGGCTAGCAAAAAAAAAAAGTATCTGCTTTTTTTTTTTTTTTTATTATATCAGTTTTTATTACTATTATTTAAATTATTTTTATTTTACTTCATATCAATTTTTTCTGGGTAGGTTTAGATAGCTCTTTCAAATTTCATAATTTTGAAAGGATATAATTATTTGATCTTCATTAGTGGCGGTCCTACGTTTTTTGGGCCCGGGGACACTAAATCTGACTGGGTCCTTTTAATAGATGCGCGAAGTGTCAATAGCCCGCCGCAGGCGCGATTTTTTATGTTTTACCACGTGACTCGGGCAATTCAGAATTCAGTGTATAAATTCAGTATACTATAGTGCAGATAGCTCTAAGAAAAAAATAAATAATGTTATTTTTATTTTATAAGTTTTTTTTATTATTATTTTTCAAAAATAGAGGGGGGAAATGCTCAATTTTATTTAAGAATGAAATTAAAAAAAAAAATACAAAAACTTATAATGAAAAATCACTAATTTTTAGTTTCTTTGCAGACTTAGGCCAGATTAATCGAATGCAAAAAATGTTTCATTCATATTCACAAAAAGCTTTTTTTTTTCTTTTTTTTCTATTAGAATTATTTCAAATTTCCAAAACAAAAGTGTTGTTCATAAACCCTGTTCTCTTGCAAAAAAAAAAAAAAAAAAAAAAAATGCACATATTCCATTTGAATACCCAAAGTTGATCGCCATCATCATTTTAGGAGCAGAGGACAGGGTCAATTTTTGATGAATAGAAATATTTAAAATTTAGGAAGATCGAGCTAGTGTTTATTTATCATTGAAAAATTTTCACCTACGCCAGGCCAATAAGGACGACTAAAAATGTTTTCAGGTTATTTTTTTGTTTTTTTCATATTCTAAAAGAAGACATTGTCCTGGACCGATTTATTTACAAAATTCTAAATTTTAAGTTCATTAAGCATTTCTATTTAAAAAATCAAAAAAAAGGCGATACGCAATACCTATGCATGCGCCATGCGATCTGTAACGACTGTATTATAATAACGTCCATTTAAGACTTTCAAAAATTAATTAAAAATACTCAATGAACTCAAAAATTGGAAATTTCTTTATCTATCGACTTAGGACATTGCCCTTTTTTAGAATAAAAATGCAATAAAATAACACCCTGAAAACTTTTAAGTCTTCATTATAATTCTAGTAAGTAGTTTATTTTACATTTTTAAACCAGGGTAGCGCTTATTAAAAAATATTAAAAAATACCGCTGAACAGTGGCGGTCCTACAGGGGGAATTGAGGGGCGGATATCCCCGGGCCCACTAGGTTTGGGGGGCCCGGGACGAGGCCTATATATAAAAAATTCAAATAAGCTAAAAAAAATAGGAAAAAAAAAAAAAGGAACTTAAGGGACGGGAAGAAGAGAGAGAGAGAGAGAAGTTTAAGAACCAATTTAATGATTTTCATTAGTAAAATTATTCCTATCAAACAAATTATCCAAACAAATTTATAATGTAAAAAAAAAAATAATAATAAATCTAAAGCATATATAAATCTACAGAAAAAACACAATATCTCTTTAATTTACTAGTAATAATACTTCAGTATTTTCTTATATTTTTAAACAAGGGCCTCCCTGGTTTAAAAAGGTAAAATAAACTATACTTACTATAGAACTAGAATTATAATGAAGACTTAAAAAAATTTCAGAGTGTTATTTTATTGCATTTTCATCCTAAAAGAGGGCAATGTCATTGAATATTAATTCTTTTTAAAATTCTTAAACTGACGTTACGGTAACTTTTCCTATGCCCGCATGCATAGAGGTATTGCGTGTTGACATTTTTTGATTTTTTGATTTTTTTTTTAATAGAAATGCTTATTGAACTTAAAATTTACAATTCTGCAAATAAATCGATTCAGGACAATGTCTTCTTTTAGAATTTGAAATAAAATTTTACCCTGAAAACTTTTTTAGTCTTCCTCATTGGCCTGGCGTAGGTAAAAAATTGTTCAATGATAAATAAACACTATAGCTCGATCTACCTAAATTTTAACATTTGTATTCGTCAAATTGACCTTGTCCTCTGCTCCTTAAATGATGATGACGATCAACTTTGGCTATTCAAATAGAATGTGCATTTTTTTTTTTTTTTTTTGGCAAGAGACTAGGGTTTACGAACATCACTTTTGTTTCGGAAATTTGAAAATAATTCTAACAGAAAAAAAAAACTAAAATTTAGTGTTTTGAGAATATGAAGGAAACATTTTTTGCATGCGCTTAATCTCGCCTAAATCTGCAAAGTAATTAAAAATAATTTACTTTGCATTATGAATTTTTGTACACTTTTTTTAAAAATATTTCATTCTAAATTAAAATTTAATTGTTTAAAAAAAAAAGAAAAAATAAACATAAAATAAAAAGATTATTTTTTTTTTCTTAAAGCTATCTGCACTGACAAGTATACTGAATTTATGCACGGAATTGCCTGTAAATAGTCACGTGTTAAAAAAATCGCGCCTGCGGCGGGCTATTGGCGCTTCGCGCATCTATTGAGGGGGCCCTGTCAGATTTCTGTCCCCGGGCCCAAAATTCGTAGGACCGCCACTGCCGCTGAATGAAGTTGTAATTATTACTAGTAAGTTAGGAGATTTTGTATTTTATCTGCGGTAGATTTATATGCTTTAGTTTTGTTTTTAATATTTTAAATTTGTTTGGATAATTTGTTTGTTATAGGGATAATTTTATTAATGATAATCATTAAATTGGTTCATAAACTTCTCTCTAATTTCGAGATTTTAAGAAATTCGCCTGCCCTTGGAGGTAATCCTTAACGTCACCATTTTTTTTTTATCGAATGTTAAAAAATTAACGCAAAAGCAGAAACGTGATGGAAGAGTAAGGGCATTTAATTCATTCAATAATGATAACAATTTTACCATGAAATCATTTAATAACACTTTAGTGAAAATAAATTCAATTTTTGTTAATTAAAACTCTATTCAATTCAATTTAAATTTAGGACTTTAAAATAATTAAAAAAAAAAGTAATAATTTCATTTATTGACATTTAGTGCTGTAGTATTGACATTACTTTACTTTAATCTAAAAAGTCATGATTTTTATATAATTCATTTTACAGCAGTTATTTACTTATCATAATATCATCTAGATACAACTACAATAAAAGAATATATTTACTAAAAAAAATTATACATATTATACTTTATTATATATATATGCAAGCAAACGAAATTTGTGTATATTAGACTTCAATTATAAACAATTATAAAATATTGTTTCACCTTAATTTTATTCACCTATTTATAATTATTTGATACTACGCATGTTGTGCAGGTTCAGTATATAGTTACGTGGCGACTAATTGAATGCTATTGCCTCTTTTTCTCTATATTATTAGAGAGAAACTAAAATAGCCTTTTGATTAGAATATTTCTTCTATAATACGAGTGGGAAACTAAAGTCTTGAGACTAAACTTATAAATAGAACATCTGCGTATATGCATCATCACACAAATAAGAAGATTTTTGCATTAACATAAATTTTTAACTTTATAATATGACTCTTGAGATTATATAATCCTTATAAAAAGTTATGGCGTATTATTTGAGTAAAATCTAACACTGAGTTGATGATATTATAAGTACCTCAGCACAGTATTACAAATTAAATTAGACCTCTAATTACAAGTTTTGAATATTACTATATTGCTCATATGCCTATAACAATTTTTATATATGTTGCATAAAAATCAATAGTGGTTGGATGATAATTTTAAAATGAAATTTAATATTATAGTTTATGTACGTTTATTATACCTCAACAACTCTGCGAAATCAATGGCTACTTTTTAAATAAATATTATTTCACATATAGAAATGACTCTTATTACCAGGTATACAGTATAGTGGAGGGATGGCGCGGGATGGCGGCGCCATACTTCGTGAAATTGAATTTTTGAACCGCCATACCTCGTGAAATTTTAAAAAAGCGAAAAGGTGCGATTTTATTTGTGTTCATTAGAAAAATTTGAAAATAAAATCTGAGAAAAATAGAAAAAGAGAGAAAAAAGTAAAAATCAAAAAAAGTTATTTTTATCTTTGGTTTTACTTTATCTTTTTCTTTCATCAAATTTGCAGGTATTTGTCAATAAGTCACCTTTTTAATTTTTCAATATATGATAAAATTTGGTGAGGCCAGGATTATTGAATTATATTGTGAATCAAAGGAAGCTGAAGATTTTTTCCCTATACTTTTCTAACTCTTTCTCATTGTATCTCTCTCTCTCTCTCTCTCTCTCTCTCTCTCTCTCTCTCTCTCTCTCTCTCTCTCTCTCTCTCTCTCAGATGAACATGTCCTAACATGATGGTGACTTTTGGACATATACGTTACTTTGAAAACAATAAAAATACAGAAAAATACACTTCTGCCTGAATAAGTAAATGTATGATTCTCGTAAATGTTGATAATCCTTTAGTAAAAATTGACTTAAAATCTTCTTAGAAAAAAAAAAATCAAAGAATTTAAAAAAAACAATGTGATTGCATAAAAAAATGTATAAAAAAATACAAAAATATTTATAATAATAAATTATTGTTTTATAAATAATATTGATATAAAATATTTACTGCTGCTAACTCTTGAAATTTAAAAAAGTCATATCTCTTATTCTAACACCATCAACCAACAACAAATATGTATTTCTAATCATTATTTGAAATTTAATCAAGTTATTAATAAAATATTGCCCATGTGAATAGAGATTATGAATAACAATGTAATTAATATATTAGGTAGAATAAACTAGAGTAAATGGATTATTCTTCAAGACGAAAAGCAACTTTTACTATAAGGTAAAGACAGTGGCAGTTACTATCGCTGCCACAATAAAAACGCGACATTTTTACCACTGTCTCTAGTCTCTACCTATATAATATGGAATAAATTGATAAAATGCTACAATAACAGTGTCTGTCATGATAGTCCTAGAGTCCAAATGTATTCCAACGATCTTAGTTATTATTATTTTGTTTTTTTTGGAAACACTTCAAATTTCTTTCTTTAAAACACTATAGGGTGTATGCATTCATGTTAAAGTCGACGACATGTTGGATAACTCAATAACATGGGTGGCATAGGACAAAAAATCATTTTGACAGTTTAAACACTATATGCAATATTTTTTTTAGAGCATTGATGCTGTAAATATGTTGAATTAGTATCTCAAGTATGTGAAAAAAAATAACAGTTACAAAAAAAAAAAAATCCCCAAAGAAAATTGGCTTAAATGAAGTTTGTCCTATACTGAGCAATGTTATACACTACTCCAATATGGCCTCCAAGTGCAATAAATATGACGTCATCCGCATACACCCTATACTAGCAATCCATTGAATTAATTTTTATTATTTTATTTTTAATTGTACAAGTCATTTCATAGCAATCTGAAGGTTAAATTATAATACACTAAATGACGGAAACACTCTCAGATTCCTTGTGCTTAGATAATAAACAAGATCTTGAGAATGAAAATCTGATATGATGCCTCAGTATTTTAGTTAAAAAGGTGGCGGCGCGATTGGGCAATAAATATGAGCGACTTATAAAGGAGTATCTGCTTTGGACCAACTTTAATCGACTTTGCTTACATCCGCTTCCTTTTTCACGTTTTACGCATGCGCAGTACGTATAGAAACGGAAGCGGATGTTATCGAAATCGCTTAAAGTCAGCCTCAAAACAGTTGTTTCCTTTATTAGTCAAGGAACACTGTTTTGAGACCGACTATCAGTGATTTCGCTTACATCCGCTTCCGTTTTGACGTACTGCGCATGCGTAGTAAGTGAAAACGGAAGCGGATGTGAGCAAAATTGCTTAAAGTCAGCATCAGAACAGTTGTTCCTTTACTGGTCAATAAAATGATGAATGTAAAATAAAATGATTTGTTTCATAGAATGGACTACTATCATCATTACCCTACGTTGCAATGTGGATCTTTTCTATCGCGGCGAGCTGTGTTGCTGACTGGTTGATCTACTCTCAGCGTCTCACAATCACAACCACGAGAAAACTTTTCAATTGCGTTGGTACGTGTAAATGACTAATAAATTATGTGTAAAATGAATTTGGAAAAAAAAAATCCAGGTATTTGTGCATTTAATTTTATTATACGAATTATTATCATACAAACTATTGATTTTTTTTTTTTTTTTTTTTTTTTTTTTTTTTTTTTTTTTTTTTTTTTTTAGTATACATAAAAGAAATATTTAAAAATATATTATAATATATTTTATATAGAAGTTAAGTGCAAACAATTTCAGGATTGCGTTGATCAGTAAGTATAGTAATATGAATTTTTAAGTATATTATACTTCATATTTTAATAATTATATATAATTATTAAAATATATATTGAAATTCTTTTGATTTTATTGTTATAGGAACCATTATTATTCCAAAATTACAGCTTGTTTATTCGCAGTTTATTTAATATATAAACTTAACTTTCACTGACGTATTTTTCAACCCTTTAAATTTCTTTCTTTTTAACAGTAAAACATTATTTTACTTCAAAATTATTGTGGCAATATTGCTGAAAGATGAGTCTTCAGTTATCGTATTTAAAAAGCTTTGACATAAAAATTAGAAACTAAAATAAAAATGATAAACAATTTTTTTCCCTTTGTATTTAACTTAAAAATTATTTTCGAGTTCAAATGTGGAAATGT